>OZ014452.1:13546098-14252694 GCA_963966035.1 Acleris laterana
GGTAAAATTTTGATTTATTTGTAAGGTGAAAGTGGCCAGTCAAACTCACAATCAGTTTAAGTAACCGTATCAAAAACCATCAATTCTAGTAGTTCCCATAATTTGTACCAACAACAGACAGACGCGGCAGCAGACCTTTGAATAACATGTACTTACCAAGTATTCCATTAGTAATCCGTAAGAATGAATTAAGAGATATTTAAGAGACTTGTTCCTTTTTCAAACTGGTGAATGAGACATGAACGACTAACGAACGACTAAGGAACGACTTACTCGTCATTCGTCACTAGCCCGTTAGTCACCGTTCTAAAGATCTGGCCAGAGTGCCACAGATCTTTAATAATAAGTAGTTGGTAGGTCCATACCGCACGTGCCGCGCCCGCGGCGCCGTCTCCGCCAGCACCAGCAGCTCCGCCGACGCCACGGCGATGCTGTCTCCATCCCTCTCTTCTTGGCCGAGCCGGAACTCAATCAGCCGCTGGCCGTTGAGCGTCTCACCTGCCATCAAACACTCTTTGCTATACCGGACTAAAGTCGTAAGTCCTTGGCAAGGTACTACCTTAAACGAATTTGTTCTTCAGGTTGCATCTTGACCAGGTGGATTTTTTATATTTACTACTTAAATAATGGTCCCTACGGTCCCTACCTAAAGCGAAATGAAATGACCCATCGATAAGTGCAGCAGCTGTGATGGGGTGCAGGATGGAAAGGGTACGGCAGAGTACGTTCGGTGGTCGCCCTTGGCTGTGGACTACACTCGCCCGGTCGCTACACTCGCTCGGCTGGTTGCATTAATACATTTAATGCCATGAACTACAGGTAGTATGTAATGTGAACACACCAGCTGACACCGGCATGGAATGTTGTAATGCTGCGCGGACGAGCGAAGCGAGTCGAGTTCGCGCTTGCCGCGCGTACGTTCTGCTTATGTAATTCAATTTAGATGGGAGATTTTGCTTTCAATTTGTTCTTAATCATCACAGCAGCGAACACAATACTGTTTTAAGTTATTGTAAAATTGGGTGGTGAATACTGATCCATCTTGCCGCCTGTGAGAAGAGCGTCAGGTGCCGGGCAGCAAACTCGCCGTCGGATCCTGTTGACAAACGTAGGAGATTAGAAAAATAGGGGACTATTTGAAAAAGAAGATTTTGATTTTGAAATGAGGTCACCGCCAGCCTTTAGCTCTAACAGTTGGTGCCAGAGCTGGTGAGACTGGACTTTGGAGTGTGAGTATCCTATCCTATCCTACTAATATTATAAATGCGAAAGTTTGTGTGTGTGTGTGTGTGTTTGTTACTCCTTAACGCTGCAACAGCTGGACGGATTTGGATGAAATTTGGAATGGAGATAGCTTATACACTGGAATAACACTTAGGCTACTTACTACCCCGCAAAATTTAAAAGTTCCCGAGGGACTAACGATAATTGGAATCCACGCGGACGAAGTGGTTAATTTATTTCAATGAAATTTGGTACTTATTGAGTTTTATCCCATCCATATAACACTTTACGTTTTACGTGGACAAACTAGCGGAAAAAAAGTTCAATTCGGTCAATGTACGGTGATGCCTGTGACTATCGTGTTTCATAATTTTACTATACTTACAAGTGAGGTACATATATTTAAAGAGGTAATTAATAATATAAACTAATGATCGTCGCCGGTTTGAAGCAATGTAATACTTATTTATAAATAGTCAGAGACAATGTTCAATACATATTTCAATGAGCTGTTATGATAATTCTAAACTGATCCAGGTATAGTTTATACAATCAGTGAGTGAACGATTGAATGATTGATTGATTGAATGGAAGGATTCCGGAAGGGACTTCCAGCCGAGCGATCAAGAGCCGTGTGCATTGTATGATGTAAACTCCGACTCATTCGTTTGATCACCCACTTCGGTTCACAATGGCTGGTCGAAATGTGTGAATAATAAATAAATCAATGAATATCAGGGGATAATCTCATATAAATTAACCTAGTCCCAAACTAAGCTCTTGGGTCGTTCATACTACGTAGACATTGGTAATCTAGGTAAACGACAAACATACTTATATATAGGTAGAAAAAGTAGCTGTCCGCGCCCGGCGTCGCCCGGGTGTAAAATTATTTTATACAAACCTTTCGAAATATACTTTATGTCCTATTCTCAGACCTACTGAGTAAACACACAAAATTTCAGAATCGGTCGAGCCGTGTCGGAGGAGTTTTGTTAGAAACACGAGAATTGTATATATTAGAATATATACTTAAATACATGGAAAACGTCCAAGATACTGCCGTACCTAGAACCCGAAGGAGTTTTGGAGTTCCGAAGTCAAACTAGGAACCCTTTTAACATAGAGACTTGGTAACGCAAAGCTGTAATTTGGGATTTAAGTTAAGCCGACAAAGTAGTAACATCAAATCTTCAAAAAAACGGGTCTTCAAAATTAGCGAAGGTATTTTTCCTTGTTGACTAACCCTTAAAAAGAGGTATAATTTATCTGTCAGATATTGTTATGGATAAATTAACCCTAACATTACTTTATCATCGATTTTACCTAACTGGAATAACACCTACTCCGAGATTTGTTATACAAATTCGGCATTTAATCTAGGTATTAGGCCTTATTCTCGTTTGGTCGAATCCGCCCTGAATTGCCTACTAGATTATGTAATAACAGTTAGAATATTCAAAGCCATGAGTAAACCTAGATATTCCAGAACGGATGTAATGTAATTGCAATTTTTTATCTTTTATACTCATATTAAGTTACAAAAATCAGGTCCAAAAACATCAAAGAAGTCAGGTACATTAAAATAACTTCATTCGGCAAACGAATTATCTCTCCGTACCATTTGTACATACATACATACATACATTAAATCACGCCTGTTTCCCAGAGGGGTAGGCAGAGACCACTTCCTTCCACCTGCTACGATCCTGACAAATTTCCCTCGCTTCTTCCACATTCATACATCGAGTCATGCACGCACGTCGGTTTCGGGTACTTAAGATTCGGCCCTTTTCCAGTATTTCACCGATTTGACTCGAAAAAGCACGCCTAGGGCGGCCCCTTCCGACCCGTCCACTCACTTTCGATCTGTATATCTCTGTATATCTGTACCATTTGTATTTATAAAAATACAAACACAGCTTAAGGTTTTTTGTGTGATTTGTCAGCAACGACCTATATAATATTGGACAACAGGCCCACGCACAAATACGAGTACCTATTCCTAAAACGTTTTGTAATATGACAATGATTCGTTTAATTTCTGCTTTCCTTATGCTTTAACGTATTTTTTCTTAGTTGGAGATTTAAGTATACAGTAGAGTTTAACAAGAACCTAGTAACTATTATACTAGGTAAACTGGCGTTTTACCATATAGTCTTTAACTCGGACGCCATTACTGTGAAGTAAATAAGAGCTATCGTAGCGTTGACAATGCGATAACACGTGAAAAGCAATAACGTTTCACCGTGATGGGTTGAACCCTCTGCGGCGGTACAAAACCCTCGGTGCGCGAGTCCGACGCGCACTCGAACGATTTTTTTCGTTTATCCCCGTTAACATTGCAGTCGAAAAACCCAGCATAAACTCGTAATTTTCGGAGCCATTGTAGTCAAAATAGTTCACATAAAAAAAACTACAAAGTCTAAGGGCCTGTTGTTTGATCAGTAGTTAAACTAACTAATTGTTAAATTTTGAAAAAGGAATTGAAAATTTGACACATTTCCTTGAGATTACTTCAAATTTTCGATTCCTTTTTCAAATTTTAACAATTAGTTAGTTTAACTACTGATCAAACAACAGGGCCTAAAACACACGTTAAGTAAGTTAGTGAGTAAGTGAGTAAGTTTTTAACTGCATAAAAATTAAATGAATGGCTTTGCGTTTATTATATGCACTTATATGAAGACTTGTTATCCTTGGATGAGTTATGTTTGCCGATTATTGCATAATCACTCTTATTTACGCGCGATAGCATACACAAATATAATAATTCCAACGAGCTTATAATCACGTGGGGCCAAGATAAGACGCATAACGCTAACGTTAGCGATTGTCGAAACTGTCATAATTCGTGAAATGTCCTAAGCGAAACGAAAGCTTACGTCAAATGAAACAAATCAATACTAATATTGTAAAGGTGAATGTAACTTTGTTTGTAACGCTTTCACGTCTTACCTGCTAAACCGATTTTGTATAAAGATAACTTGAAGAATGAGTAGAAAAAGTTTCCTGAATACTTTTTATACCGGATAATTAAACTAAAAACATTCATGCGATCATATTTTTTTATACGCATACTGAGATAAACATAAATGAGAAAAAGGGAAAATCGACAATAACTGGCCACTTAAGAAAGTGACATTTAGTTACTAACCCTCAAATTTCTTATTGACGCTGTTGGTAAAGATACTTGGACAGTACTACGGGTAATAACTCAGGATCAAGGTATTCTAGTTTAATCGCAAAAATGTGAGCAAATCTCTTGCTTTACACATTTTATTGCGAAGTGGCTAGTTACCGGAGGTTAGCCAGTAATAGGCGATTTACCCCAGTTGTTTTAATTCTCTTTCGTCGTCTATTTCCAAAATTAATTTAGGCAACATTTAAAAAAGCTGTGGCTCCATTCCGAACGTGCTTGCTGGCGTAAGGTATCAAATGAGGGGTATTGGTTAATGTTACGCTTTACAAATGTACTCGTAAATGTCAAAGACAAACAAGGGTAAATACTCTCTATTTGACAGAGCCGATGTATGTAGCTTAAGAATGGTACGGTCAGCCAAGAAAGTGGTCTACCAGTTTTGACAAGATTCTGTGAGATCTAATTATCGCTAAGGTTGACACTTGTCACTGTCATAATATATTGCAAGGGAAAATCGAACTTGTTGTGTCATGACGTGCAAGTGAACTTCAACCGTAGGATGGCAAACAACATTTTTGGTCTACTGTACGTGGTGAGCACTGCCGGTTGTTTGACTACTTAATTTAACTGTAACAAAGCCTTTCGATGAAATGAAATTTCCGCGGAATGCTAATGATACGTTGGTTTAAATGTGTTAATTTAACTTGTAAAAGGTATGTGAAAATTCATTACGTTTTGTGCATAAGGACATGTATTTTATTTTACCTTGTCAGTTTTATTGTACAAGTAGTCCTAAAAATTCAGTTGCATCCTTATTGTCATTGACGACGCGCTGGCCTAGTGGGTAGTGACCCAAACTACAAAGCTAGTGGTCCTGGGTTCGAATCCGGTAAGGGCAGATATTTGTGTGATGAGGGCGAATATTTGTTCCTGAGTCATGGATGATTTCTATGTATTTATGCATTTGTTTCTCTATATAAGTATTTATATCGTTGTCTAGTACCCATAATACAAGCCTTGAGCTTAGTTTGGGACTGGGTCAATTGGTGTGAGATTGTCCCCTTATATTTATTATTTATTTATTTATTATTTGTTCGTTGTGTTCTACCTGGCCAGCTTGTATTTTCCCAATGTTTATTTAAACTAGCAACCCGCCCTCACATCGCTTCGGTTTGACTGAGTTTTCTGTAACACCCGTACATAAACCAGAATTAATTATACATAAAAGCCGCATGAAAATCCGTTCAGTAGTTTTTGAGGTTATCGCTTACATTACAAGGACAGACTATGTAGATATACTTCTCGTATCTAGAGATTATTAATAGACTTTAAGCCATGCCATTAACTCAAGTGATTCATTTTTAACGGATAATTCGTCAATTTTAAATTTGATCGTTGTCGATAATCGCTAACGTTAGTGAAATGCATCTCGCCTAGCCCGCCGAAGCCTATATTACCCCCCTATAAAGGTCGTTTAGTCGCCGGTCCCTCGGAAAGCCTTCATGGCGGCTAAATAATGCAAGCGCCATCGACCGCTGTTGTGCAACACGAGAAATATCGATTGCACTAAGGGGAATATTAATGGCGGTTGAGTCGTAAGAAACGAACAAAAATGCAGTGAAATTGTCGTAAAAATAATTGGATGGAATTAATTTAAGTGTTAGTTGGTCGAGCTTTTTAGGGTTCCGTATCAAATAATGAGAAACGAAAGCCTTATGAAATGACTTTGTTGTCGGCCTGCTTTTCTCTCCATCGGTGTGACAAGGGGTATCATATATGTCTTAAGGGTCTGTTGTTTGATCGGTAGTTAACTCAACTAATTGTTAAAATTCGAAGAAGGAAGCGAAAATTTGACACATTTTCTTGAGATTTAACCATTAGTTACGGTTTTTAATAATTAGTTAGTTTAACTACTGATCAAACAACAGCCCCTAAGGGTTCAATTTGCGCATTATTAAAGTTTATGGGCCAAAAGATAAAATAGACGATTGAAAACTAGAATCGTATAAAAATTTAGACGAGTAAATTGAACCTCATCCCAAACAGTATTTAAAGAAAAAACACACTAACGTTAATACGAAAGCCCTGGCGCGGTGATATTTTGGCTGAGAAAGTCTACTGTCTACTACAAAAAAACATCTTTGGAATATTCTTCCCTCTTCTCTAAATAGTACAAAACAGTCGTTTTACGCGTCTGTCTCTTTGAAAGGCCCTAAGGACTCTTTCTAAACTACGCAGCGAATTTTATAATTATAGCAAAATGTGTTGTTTGAGCATGTTTTGTACCATAGGTATGAGAGCCTTTTGGCGATCTGCCTTTGGCTGGTGTGTAGCAGTAGTTTTAATTTTACCTTTTGTTTGCGCTAGTGTTTTTGTGTAAGCGCGTGTACCTTTGAAGTTTGTACTAAACTTTAAGTTTGCTACTCTGTCACTACATGTGAAATCCTTTAATTGGTTTTGTGCTTCCTATTCTTGTTTCATATGTTATATTTGTAACTGTTGAATTTCCCACCAATAAATAAATAAATAATTAAGTGAATTTCTTCCGTAAATATAAATCGAAGCAAAGCAAGGACGGGTCGCTAGTTAACTATAATCCAATACCATTTAAAGACATAACGCTCGAGGTATACGTAACAAACGGCTCTTCCCGCTAATTAATTAATACGAACAGTTCTGCAGGGTTCTAAATCGGGACATATACTTACAGCGGCAATAGGCCGTTTTGCATATCGCGCTGCTAGATCAAAACAGTACTAACTCAAATACAACTGTATTTTAAATTCAACTTTAATACAACTTCTATGAACTTGAAACGAAACTGGCAAGGATTTTGAGTTAATACTGTTTTGATCTAGCAGGCGATATGCTGTCGTGGTCACGCAGGTTCTTCAAGGGTGTTATTCGGATAAATTTATATACAAAAACGTGTTTTAAATGGTATTGGAATAAAATCTTAAGCTGCACTGTTGCCAACACTTCGGACTAAAATGCAATGCCTCGATACAGCTAGTTATTTTACAGGTAGTCTTATTCACACACCTAGTTACTTCATATACTTCATGACATTAGTTGACCGCTGGTTATAGGTTCAATTTAGATATGCACTGCAAAACACACTTACACTTGATGCAAAAAGTTACGGTGGGTATAGAACCTATTCCAGAAAACGTATGCACTTCAGATTGTCATCCCGTATATTATCTGTACATCATTTATTGTTTATTTGACACCCTACTATACTCAAAAACTGCCTGAATTATCTAGATCAGAATCAGGCTTTTCAGTACTAGCATACGAAGAGGCCTAGCGCGGCCTGACCTCGCCACGGCCTCACATGTTACCGCCAATCTAAGTACACTTTCCCTACCTATTCTAATAAAACAGATTTAGCAGTTAAGGCGGCTGCCTATTACCTAATCCGATGCTTATGATACTAAAATGACTTGATTGATGTATACATCCAGCTGCTATGGAACTATGTCGAAGTGACGCAATAAATCAAATCGTAAAAAAGTCTTAGTATTTGATTGATTACGTCACCTTGACATAGTTTCATAGTGGCCCAGTAATACATTTGGTTGGCTGTACGTTTATACCGCAGAGATATAAATACTAAGGGCCTGTTTCACAATGTCCAGAGGAACGCTATTTACAAGTTAAAGTTATCGACTTATCGCTTTCCTTTTCTTTATAAAAGAAAAGGACAGAGCTACAATTTATCTTTTCGAAAGTGTTATCTGGAGATTGTGAAACTGACCCTAATTTGTATTTCTATTTCTATTTCTTTATACCATGTTTGGGCTATAGGTAGTTGTTGTCCTCTACTTGGCCGGGCTGATCTCGTTTATCTTTATTTTCCAGCGGGCCTACTATGGCTGCGTCTATATCGCGCGTCAAATGTGAATAAAGCATCCGTCACTCTCGCACTTATGTTACGTGTCAGAAGGTGACGGATGCTTTATCCAAACTTTGTCACACGATAAACGCAGCGATATAGGGCCCCAGGACATTCTAAAATTTGGTGGCATAAAAAGTATTAAGTTCGGTGGTTTAACCGCAAAAGTTCAACAAACCGAAAGACAAACCAAAGTATACTAGCTACGTCGAGATTCTGGTTCGTCCAATTTGAGATTTCAACCAGTTAGATAAAAGCTAAAGTTAAATAGTACCGGTGTAAACCGGCTACGGTAGCTTTAGCTGAAAAGACCCTTGAAATACAACTGTCCATCTGTCTCAAGCGTCTCCAGTACTTACTTACGCAAGTTCGAGTAACTAGAGTCTATACATACAGTCTCGACGTAAGTTGCAAAAAAAAATCGCTTATACTAATCCAAATAGCCTAAGCGACATTGAATTTGGTTTGTTTTCTATCAAGGCACCTTTCGATGGGGAATTTCGGGGATAGAGCTGAATCATTATTAAATATTGAGTATTAACATAGTAGTCTGGAAGACATTGTTATTTAGCAATAAGACCGCCTGTTGACTCACTTTGTAACATTTATTTTGTATTAACTTTCCTTGATGTTATTGTACTTAGGCATGTGGTGTTTAATAAACAGTATTTGTAAAAAAATACCGCTTGATTCACAATCGACAAGTAAAGCATATATTTTGACATAATTTTAGCCCTTTCTCTTTCTTGCACTTGAAAATAGACAAGGCGAGAGCGAACTTTAAATTGCAGATAAATTCAGTTGTCGATCGTGAAAGGTCCTAAGTCATACTAACAGTAAAGTTATTACATGTCTGATACAAAACTGGAAGTGAATTTGACGTCATCTTTATCGCTTTCGCTATGGACGAAGGCCCTACCCAACTAGACGAGCGAGTTGCGTGTATGAAGTTGTCAATCCGGCGCCTGAAATATTATCTGTCCGGCGCACAAAGTTGTTGGAGCAGTTTCGTGAAACGCTGAAGATAAAAGAAGAAACATTAGGCCCTGCCCTAACATGTCGCAGCGACACTTATTTAAAAAAAGAATAGGGACGATATTGCGGTTAAATGAATTAACTTTAGCATGAATTTAATTTTTAGATAGTGTCAATGTTGGATTTTTCGTGCGGTATGTTTTGTTAGGTTTGGCATTTTTTAAAGATTAAAAGGTTTAACTTTTTATAATCTACAGTTGTTGACCATGTGTTAAGTCAATGTATGACTTGATAGAATAGGTACAGTCAGCAGCAGAAGCTACGCAACCGAAGAGTTTTAAATTATCTGCACTCGACTCTATTGTCAAGAGAATACGTAGTCTCTCGTTGTTATTTAGCTACTTTTGATGCTGATTGTACGAGTAAACTGTTTTGAGAGGTGTGTATTCTTAGGATTAAATTATTGTAGTACATCTGATTCAAAATAACTCAAGTCAGTACGATAATTTGCATAAAATAAGATTTTACCTAAAATTATAAAGGTCAATTAATGAATTAATTCCATGCTTCGTGGCTCGTGGTCCGGAGTAATAAGAGCCTTAATACTAATGAATTTGGTTCGGAGGTGTTTCTAAATCAGATATATATTATTGTACTTATACGTATAATTTAAGGTCTTATAAATAGAATCAAAAATAGAGTAAATTTCTTGTTCGATTATACTATTTAATACAATATTTAATTTAAACTTAATTCATCATTTCAGTAATTAACTATGATCGTATTTCAATGTTTTAATACACATTTCCTCTTTTTCAAAAACTAGGCCAGGATCCAAAAAATCATATCCATACATAAATTAAATTTAATAATAAATTAACTTAGAGAAAATTAAAAAAAAATATCTCACCTGTATATCCAATTAGGTACCCCCATCCCAATTATGAAGGGTTACTCTATGAAGGGTGAATCAATCTATTTCCCACACTCGATTATTCCGCGTAGTTATTTTTCCAGTCGCGATTTTACCCCATTGCAATTATCCCCAATCTTGATTTTTCCTGGTCGTATATTTTCCATAATAGATTTTACCGTCTCAAATTTCCTCATTGTTATTAGACCAAAATAGTTAAGTAGGTTAAGGTTACGTTAGTTTTACAGTAGGCCCGAAGGGCCAAACCACCCAGAAGTAGGAGCTCCGCCGAGCGTATGTTTACTAAATATTGCGAATGGAAAGATAAAGTAGATAGATTTTGAGAACAATATCGCCGTACTCCCCAAGGTACTCTTAAACATTTTACATTTAAACGTCAAAAGGAAAATCGTACATGCCACTTAACTTATCAACTTGACAACAATTTTTTTAATCAATATCGAAGTTTCAACTGCCGTATTCGTCTAAGGCGTCATTACAATGTGACGCATATCACATTGAAACGCGATTAGATATCCCACTCATGCCTTATAAAGGGCAGTATAGAGGGAAAGGGACTAAGGTAATATGACTTTAAAGTCGGAATTTTAGTGTGTGAATAAAATTATAGCCGTGGGAAGTTGCACAGGTTTCCTTGTATCAGGTGTCGACCCGATCATTGGAGCACGATATATTCGTAATTCCTTACGTTACACGGCTATAGATTTATGTTTTTAATTGACTGCCGAAGAAATAGAGTTATGATACTTGTATGTACTTGCTTTTGCCCGCGACTCCGTCCGTGTTGAAGGCGTAAGGTAAGGTGGGGCAAGTGCGTCTATGGGGCAAGTCCGTTTAACCAACAATAGCTCCTAAAAAATATATGGTCTGCCGCACTTACCGTGTTGACGCTCTTACCCCACCTGACAGGGCAAGTGCGTCTACGGGGCATGTCCGTCTAACCAACGATTACTCCTAAAAATATATGGTCTGTCGCACTTACCCTGTTGACGCTCTTACCCCACCTGACAGGGCAAGTGCGTCTATGGGGCAAGTCCGTCTAACCAACGATATCTCCTAAAAATATATGGTCTGTCGCACTTACCCTGTTGACGCTCTTACCCCACCTGATAGGGCAAATGCGTCTACGGGGCAAGGCCGTCTAATCAACAATATCTCCTAAAAATGGGTGGTGTGTTTATGTTTTCTTTATATATTTTTTTCAGACCTTGATTTTCATAATATCTAAAACATATTGGAAAATCGACAAAAAATAATTACGAATAGGTTTAAGGGAAGAGAAATAATTCCCCATTTTGTATGGAAATGTTCAGCTGTACAATCCTCTTACTAAAAACTTATGTATGAAAACTACTAAGGAATGACTTAAGCGACAGTAACAGACTCTAACTGCGGCCGTTAATATATTTCCGTGGTCTAGTTTGCTAAGTGGCTAAAGTAATTAATATGAAACTATGTTAACGTTAAATTCAAGGAAGCCTGTTTAAAGTTTGCTGCTGTCGAGGTTTTGAATTGTAATTAGTGTTTTGTTTTTAGTGCCTTGTTAGGCCGTCTTACAAGAATACGAGTGACTTTCGTGTCGCATGCTATGATTGTAGTTGCACACCTTTATTAAATATAATTAAATAATTATTCGACAATGTCAATGATTTGGGCAATATACTTACGTATTATTTTATTGAAACACCTTCTCATCGAACGTTTCGCACGCAGAATTTTCATTCCATTTTGATTGGATTTTGATAAACCTACTTTTATCCATTAATTGTTCTAAAATTATGTAGAGTCGACAAAAATACCCTTTATTAATTTTGGCCCTTAATATGCTAATATGCTACAAATAGAGTCGAAAAGAGGAAATTGAGTTGGTTTTCAAAAGCGAGCAGATAAAGTTGACCTTTTAATGTTATTAATGATTGTTAAAAATTAATTTGTGTCAAATTCTCTGGTTCATACAGTGTATTTGAATCTTTGCAAAGCAGTATTTTAGGGTGAATGTTGCTTGTAGCAATATTTACACAAGATAATAAAACAAGTTCGAAATTAACTTCAAATAAAATATTGCATTTCACATTAAGTGCATATACAATACATCACATTCAGTAATTTAACTTAATTTTACATTTATATTTAGAAAAACAAAAACATACTACGTTGCTAGCAGCAATTTCAACTGCTTACACAATTTTATTATTAAATAGGTATTATGAAAAGTTCACTTTAAGGAATATTTATATATAATTAAAGTAAACTATACAAAACAATTTTAAGAGTAGTGGTGATTTGGATAATATTACTAACTAACATCTGCTTGCGACTTTGTCTGCGTAGTATTCGACTATCGTTATTCCCTTGGGAACCTTTAAATTTTCCGAGATAAAAAGTAGCCTATGTGTTAATTCAGCTATCTCCATTCCACATCCATATCCGTCAAGCCGTTTAGACGTGAAAAAGTAACAAACATACACCCTCACACACTCACAAACTTTCGCCTTTATAATATTAGTGTGATATAGTGTGATGTTATAATACTGTGGGAATAAATCCAACGGTATCAGTTTAATACATTCTGATGTGTCTTATGTTTTATAATTATTTGACATAGCGTAAGTATAGGTTTCAGATTTGTATTTAAAACTTACATAATAACAAGACAGCAATGATGTAGAGTCAACATTAACGCAAAATCTACATATTTAAAAAAAAAACAAGCAAAATCCGCAAAAAAAAATTAAAAAACAAATTAGATTGATGGTTTTGAGGAACTTTAACAATTTAATGATTTGGTATAGTAACTCGTTACTCAGCATCACTACATATTATAAAACAAAAGTTCCCTCTGTCTGTCTGTTTGCGAAAATCTCAAAAACTACTGAACGGATTTTCATGCGGTTTTCACCACCAGTTAGATAATTTTTCACGGAAGGTTTTTATGTATAACTAGAGGACGCCCGCGACTTTGTACCCATAGAATTAGTTTTCCGCCACTCCCCTATTTGAACCCCTTAGGGTATGAATTTCCAAAAATCCTTTCTTAGTGCACCCCTTGGCCTCATAAGGAACCTACGTGCCAAATTTGTAATAAATTCTGGTTTATGCACGGGTATTACAATAAACTCACAAAAACCTAAGCAAAGCGAGGGCGGGTTGGTAATAGTATTTCATATGGTGTACCCTTGTTTTGCCGACCACCTTTTCATCGAATATTATTTCATCGACAACGATTCATCGAAACATTAATACTAGTAATATTGTTTGGCGTTATTTTATTTCAACTATTATTTATTTGAATTTATCTTACTACGTGGAAATACTAATCTACGAATACTACTTAATCGCTGATTTGTTTTAAATTATCTTAATTGGTACAACTACAAAACATTGCAATTCATTTCTTCGACGTATTACTTTAATACAATTTTATATGCGTATTGCACATTTATACATTTTTCAAATTATGTAGTGTGACAAACAAATATGTATAATAAAACTAAGAATGATTGATAATATTAAATTAATACTATTATTGCATAACTAGTTATATCAAGAAATAGAAGTACGAGGCTTTTAAAATAGGTTAGGTTAGAACTGCGACCACCAAGAAAACTAACTGTTGACAGAAGTGGGTTAGGTTAGGTTAGAACTGCGACCCCCAAGAAAACGAACTGTTGACAGAAGTGGGTTAGGTTAGGTTAGAACTGCGACCCCCAAGAAAACGAACTGTTGACAGAAGCGGGTTAGGTTAGGTTAGAACTGCGACCCCCAAGAAAATGAACTGTTGACAGAAAAGCATGACACATTACTGTTTAGTTTTGATAGCAAAATATTACCAATTGAAATAATGTTATGCGGAATAAAAATATAATTACAAGTAAAAAAAAACAATTAAAAAAACCCGAAATGATTAGTCATGACATGAATTCTATTGAAATAAGTAAACTACCAATTAAAAGACCTCGTTTCAAATTACCTAGTATTGAGTCCTCGACGCAATGACTTGTCGATGAAATGAAAATACTTGAAACGTTGTCTTTGAAATAATATTCGATTAAAAGTCTGTCGGCAATTCAATGGTAAACCATTTCATATATTCACTTAAACGCCTTCTGGAATATCTTGTTCAGTTTAAGCGTCAGCTTTAAAAACGATGTCGTTATCGATAACTCAAACTCGCGATATTTTTTTGATAAATACTCACTGCAATACAATCTACAAACACAATAAACCAAGTTTAGAGCAAATTTGGACACGTTTCGATGTAGTGTGAAGTCAAACCGGACTCAGCTCAGCCTGTGCTGCAGCCGAAGCCACAGTGCCAGTGCCCAGCACTGAGCTCAACGATTATCTACTTTGTCTACATCCATATCATAACTTCCCTATAATATGTTCAGAAACGATAAACTAACAGCATATATTAAGAGACCTATACCTATCTGTGGTTGTATTATAAAGTTAACATTAAAGTATTGCATGTCATTAAAGTATCGGATCGATACGATTGCATCTTAATTTTTACATTAAAGTATCGCTGACGATATTTTAACGTAAACGATACAGGTACATTAAAATACAGGGCAATGACAGTACAGGTTTTTCAAATTTCGTAGTAAACTTTTGATATGCATGTAGATAAAGTTATGTAAGCGACTGTACACATAACTAGGGATTATGCGTCAGTCACATAATAATGTGTCACAGTTATATGAGTAATATCTAAAACGTAAACTCTAAACTGGTTAAAACAGTTCCAATTATCGAACACCCTCAAGTTTTGAATGGCTAATCAGTCCGTTGTCAAAAGGAAAACGCGACAAAACTGTACAACATCGAAATCGTCTCTACTCTGACCAAAATGCTGCCACATAATAATAAAAAAACTACCAATAGACAAAATCTCCCTATACGGAATATAAATCCCACTCACCTCATTGAGAATGACTGTTGGAGTAGTCGTAAAAAGTTAGTTCGGCAAGCGAGCGCGCGTCCGCCCCGGCCCGCCATGGTTGTGCAACTGTCGGCTGTCGGGAAAACCCGCCCTTATATACCCGCAGGACGACTCAGCGAGTTCCATTTTCGAATTTCAAATATCCTTCCAATGGAACGGAGTGTGAGTATGTAGGGTAGGCAGTTGTCGTTTGGCAATCGTTTGGTTTTTCATGCTGTTACATTAATAACGGAATAATTAAGTACATAGGAGACTTTTATTTGAGCATTAGTTAGTTTTAAATTATAATTTTATGATGTGAATGTTATACAGGGCGATCCTTTTCAAGTATGTGTGAAGTTGATGAAACTTTTTTTCAGAGATTACGGCTTTTTATAAGCATTAAGAATATGGTTTTGAAAACGATATTTTAATTAAATATAACAGTTCTCTCCTGACTCCATAACACGTTTTACCATTTGTGGGTCGCCCTGTAGATAAATACTATAATAGGCAAACATTTTGTACGTCAAAATCTAGCCAGTCGGACAAATAATGTCTGTGTGTGTCTTCTGTCGACTATATTTCTAAACATCTTTTGCAACGTTTTATTTCAAAGTAGTATTTAATGGAAAGAAAAAAAGAACAGGCCACTTGATGGTAAGTGGGACCTGTGACCCAGAGACATTTGCACTCTTAAAAGTGCAATTATAAGACCGCAAATGCGTTGGCAACCTTAAGGACTAAGATGGAATGCCTCTATGCTAGTAATTTTACCGGTTGTCTTATCTTCGCTCCAGAACAACAAAATACGAATACTGGGGTGTTATTCTCTCAAAAACAACGGACGGGCCGATGAACGAGCGAAATCGCAGCGGCGAGTTTAGGTAGTCCCGTCAGAGCGAAAAAAACCACATTTTAGCGCGTGAATTTTCAATTAAGCAGCCTTATACTCGTACGTTTCGATCCATCGGCAGAAACCATGCTCCCAAATTGAAAATGCACGCGCTAAAATATGTTTTGTTCGCACTGCGGGACTACTGTCCAAGCGGCGAGTTTAAGTAGTCCCGTCAGTCACTTGTCCGTCCGTCCGACCGTCGTTGTTGAGAGAATCACTACCCTGCTTAGCGGTAGGTTAAAGGATAAGATGGTGGTAGCGACCCGGACGGCCCTGCGAGGTTCTGCCACCACTAAACAAACAAACAAACGGTTGGTACTTACTAATTTGTTCACATGTTTACCAATTTCAATTAACTTAAACTTAATATATCATGTCGGCTACGCAAAGAAGTTTATATGTATACAATGGAGATTGCAGAGCAATCTTTGGATTAAGGCTGGAAAATAACCATGAATTACGTCACGTATATTGTCTGTTTCATCTCTTTGCTTAGGAGTTAAGAAACAATATTAAATGGTTACGTAGCAAAACATCTAAAATCAAATGTTATAAAGCTCATACACATACGTCCATATAATATTTGATTTTAGACGTTTTGCTACGTAACCTATCAAATATGTTTTTCGTTTCGTTTTCCTTTCTACAGAAAGAGATATAAAACATACTTTATATAAATCACTAAAATATATTACTAAGCCTCCGGTGTCCAACCTTCAGTCCATCCGTCTCTGTCTTTCATCTCAACATCTCATGTGTGTGGGCGGTATCTCATGAACCGCAGTAGGAAGACAGTTGTTCTTTTCATTGTATATTTTAATTGCAGCAATTTTTTTTAAATAAAGTAATAATTAACCAACCAACCAAATGGAAAGCTGGCCGGTTTTTGCATTCTTGATAGTATTAAATATAAAGCTTCTCGTCTACGCCTTGACGTAGCACGGCTACGCCGTAGCCCGTAGCCTGAAGGGCGTATCGTTTATGGAGGTGACGTTTCGGGTGAAGGGCCTTATTCTACAGGGTAAAGCCATTACTGCCCTTGACGTGTTATGGTATTGACGTTGACAATACGATAAGGTTAAAGAAGATATGGTTTTACCGCTGATGCTGCATTTTTAATACCTTATGTATATTATAACTAAGAAATATCATTTATTTTAATATCTTTGACAAACAGATTAAATCATGGGAATCAAAGCAAATACTATATCTGATAACTATAAAAATCATATAAATACATAAAAATCTACTTATTTTAACGACTTGTAAGCCTAGGTTCCGGGTTCGGTTCCCAGTCAGGGCCAATATTTGTGATAAGCGCGAGTATTTCTTTCTTAGTCTTGGGTATTTTGTATGTATACGAGTACGAGTACATGTAAGTATTTCTTTCTCAATATAACTAAGTTCATCATTGCTAGTAATACCCATAGTACAAACAGAGTTTGGTTTAAACCTAGGTCATCGATATCAATTTTATTTGACTTACACCTATTACCTACTGTAATACATATACATACATACATAAAGTCACGCCTTCGTTCCCAGAGTGGGGTAGGCAGAGCTACAGAATTACTAACAACTTTAAAAACTTGTTAATAATTCTGTAACCACATTTTGCACAATTAGGGTAAGATATTTACCAGTGTATTAGTGACCGGTTGCAAGCCCATCGCCTAACAGTACTACACGCCTTTATTCCCATAGTCGTCTCTTACGACATCCACAGGAAGACATGGAGTAGCACTATTCTAACCCGGCAACCACACAGGTACTGTAATATGGGCATATTTTTGTGCATTCCTCTAAATTTGTCCGCGAGTGTAGGTACAGTCAACAGCATAAATAAGTGATCATTTATGTACTTACTTTAACGTCGTGTTTGAAATGTCATACAAAATTGTAAAACGATTGAAAGCGACAAGGTACAGAAATGATCACTTATTTATGCTGTTGACTGTACTAATATTTTTCGATCACTACATAGATAGAGCGCGGCCGAGAGGCTATTAGTAAATTAACGAAGAGTCCTCCGCTGTCCTTGTCTCAAGAAGGTTAGCATTTATTTTCACCTGGACGGCGTAACGCTACAAACAACCAAACCAATTTGTAATAACCTAATAACTTGTAACTTTTCTCTCTCTTTATTCAAGAGATTTGTCGGTGGAGTGATCGCCAACGGCTCGGTCCTCCGTCCGCTTGACTTCCTGGTACGTCCCAACTTTAACCTTATTTTTTTATATTTGGGTAAAATAATAAATATATACTTTTTTAAATAACGTTTTTTTTCAGCGTATTTTTATTTTTGTTTTATCGTAAATACGGTAAAACGTGGAAACAAGTGCAGTTAACATAGTTCAGTCAAGTTCACGAATATGTGTTCCTTGTCTATTTAAAGTCATGTTTAAACTGGCATATATCATTTGTCACAGCGATTAAAGTGACAAGGTGAAAAAGTGAACATATATTTATGAACTCGACTGTTCAAGCCTAGAGCTTAGTTTGAGACGGTCAATTTGAGTTTGGTTCTGATAGAGTATTAGATGATAGTATTTTTAATGATAGGTACTGCATAACGCCATCCATTTATTTCAGAGTTGAACTCAGCCTCGACCCCGAGAGTGTTTTCGGAAAACGTCCTTTTTGAAGGACATTTGTGTCATCTTGCAAACTTACGGAGCAAAAATAACTTCAATAAACCTTTTGAAGGTTGTGAGCGAAATGCGTAGTTTTGAAACTAGTACTTAAGTTAAATGGTTATTAAATTATCATTAAGTGTTCAGCGTTTTCATATTGTGAGAGAGAAGGAAAGAAAGAAAACAAAGGACATCATCTGTGATTCATACATTTTGGGTACAAATATAAAAGTGCCGGCCAAAAGAAACTATATTCTGTTAGATCTTGTTTGCCTAAGTATTTGTTGTTATGGCACCAAAGCTGTAGTACCAATATCCATAGTTTTATTCTAGTAAGAAAATAAACCATTTTTTCTTTGGCCGGCACTTTCACACTTTTGGACCAAAATGGATGATGTCCTTTACAACATCAACACAGACCAAAAAAAAAACATTTAAAAAGGAAAAGCGACGACATGCTGTCGTGATAATTGTTGCCAAAATGGTCACAAGCTGTTAGCAAGTGCCTGCAAGCAAGCCCCTGTCTGTGAAGCCAACGCTGGTATTCCGTTAGGACCGCTCGGTGAAACCGGTGACGGAAAGGTGACACAGGTATAACTACATTTAAAACAAATAATGAATTAAAAATAACAATACTTATAAACAAGCAAGTCTGTAAGCACTTAGAAGTTGCTACGGCTTTGTGCTTCTCTCTCACTCGCTATTAATGGTGCTCCCACACTAACTGTTATAAATGTATAACGTTATAAAACACGATAGCATCCACTAACACTTGATAACAATTGGTTACAACTTGTTAGATGTTGCAAACGCTCCCAATCTGGTAAAAAAATGTAACATGTTTGTTACCGTGTTGTAATTTGTTATATTACATTTTAAAAGTTATATAACGCTGTATAAAATGGTAACATTGTATAACTTTTGTTATAATTTGTGATAAAATGCAAATGTTCTCTAACGTTATTTAACATTTACAACAGATAGTGTGGGAGCACTATAATACAGCGTATGAGAGACGAGTACAAACCCGAAGGACCTTCTAAGACTTATCGCATTGTATGTCGAAACTCGGAACAGGCAGCGCCCAGGTGACAAGCTGTTTGTTTGTTTCCTCTTCAGGGCTCAACGCCTCAACCTTTCTACCTGAGTTTTGGCACTTAGTTGAATATTTATGTAATTCCGAGGGAACCTGATAAAAAACGTCTAGGTGACAGACTCGTGGGAAAATACTAGTAATTTATACATACATACATAGATACATAAACTCACGCCTTCATTCCCAGAGTGGGGTAGGCAGAGCTACAGAATTACCAAGCACTCTTAAATAAGTTGTTGATAATTCTGTAACCACGTTTTGCACAATCAGGCAAGCGCATCGCCTAAACTCAACGCCGTATATAGATTCCAAAAAAACTACTCATGTGTTGCCAATACAATGAAAAAGTCTTGCATCGGTAAAGTTTTAACTTTTCTAAATAATGTACATTATGTAATTTATTTATATATAATGGTAAACCTAAAATTAAATGCAACCGCATAAATGAATAATTTAATGTAAATATTAATTTCACCTACAGATATTTAGTTGAAACTGTTTTGTAGAAGAAAAGTTCATATTACAGTGGTAATACTTAAGGGTTTAACAACAGTTGGATACTATTATTAATCTTATAATTTGCGTATATTCATATCACCATATTGTTGTCTTTATTTATTACTAATACATAGTTCGTATATAACTTCTTAGTCGCAGTGTAAAAAATAGTTTATATGTTTGTCAGTCAAACTCGGAAAAATGGCTCAATGGCCTAAACTCATGTGCAACACACATTGTATACAATACTTTTTATCTCTGAAGTCATCGCCAAAGGATTTACATGTCTGGTATTTCACGCCATATTGTGTGTAACCTAATCAACGCGAACGAACTCGCTAGCTAAAGTTAGTACTTGGGTACGCTACGTAATTAAGTATTTGGGGGTAGTGTTTTGTACATAGCTATATCTTTGATGTACCAAGCCGAGATGTGCTACGCGATGAGTAGGTATATAGAAAACATCAAAAACTTGGGATAATCTTGACACTTAAATAACAACAAAATATTATATGACCACCTATTTTTTATAAATGTGCACGGGTTGGTTACATCTGGAACGTCACAATGACAATGACTTTTGTGACAGTGACGTTCGGCCATCTTTGGTAACTTTTTTGGAATCTAAATACGGCGTTGAGTTTAAGAGTACTAGAAGCCTTGATTATTCCCTTAGTCGCCTCTTACAACATCCACAAGAAGAAATGGAGTGGCACCATTCTAACCCGGTGACCACACAGGTAGATCTAGGTAACTGGTTAACACTAGGCAACTTTTTTAAAAACTGCTTGTTGCCACCCTTACAAGCAGTTCCATAAAAAAGATAAAAAGATGAAAGATACTTATTCAGTAAGTAGGCCGCACGGGCACTTTTACACGTCAAGAATCTACCAGCGCTTCCCAAGAGGAGACCACTGCCAAAAAGAAACGCCGCAAGAAACTCAGCAGTCAGTCGTTTTTTAACCATATTTAATACTACAATGATACTACTTAGTCTAGCATTATATAAAGCTATAAATATTAAATTAAATATAATATCAAATAGCATGCGTAGTTCAGCAGGAAAACATGTCTAAAATATTATAGGGGTGCATATTCATCAAGTAACCCTTATAGTTTCACCATGTCCGTTTTGCTTTCACAATGGTCAAGCCAAAAGTTTGAGCAACGTTGTACTAATAAAATATTTCGGAGACACCGCTCAATCAGAGCTGGCACAGCCCCAGCGCCGGCCGCCGCGGCGGCGCCTCGCCACTTGTAAACAACTCGCATCGATTGCCTTTTGTTTGTGGACTGAATGGCGGCCTGATTGACTACATTCCTTTTAATAAAAGGGGGACAGTTTGGGAACCATTGACTGTTGGGTGTATTGTTTTTTTTCTTTAGATATGAAGTGTAGTTTTGATAAACTTACATATAATAAGTACCTAGTAATGAGCACTGGCACGGCTGAGATTCAAAGTTATAAAACAAAATCGTCGTCCTGTGGGGAAATGTCATGGTAGTGTGTTATCGACGTGGATAAACGTTTGATAAAGCATCTGTCACGTTTTGAACAGCTTCTAAGTGCAAGAGTGACGGAATTATCAACGTTAGTTTATAAGATCGAACGTATAAGGCTGCCTAATTGTGAATGCACGCGCTAAATTGTGTTTTGTTCGCTCTGACAGGACTACCTACTTAAACTCGCCGCCGCTGCGATTTCGCTCGTTTGTCCGACCGTCCGTTGTTTTTGAGAGAATATTACCCCAGGCCCCGTTATCGTATTGTCAACGTTTTGATAACTCTTATTTACTTGGCCGTAGGGGCGGACGAGTTAAACAAAATATAATAATATTAATAATAGATCAAAGATGATATGGTTTTTACCGCCTTGAATGGTGTCTTTGGTTATGGGAGGCAAATCGACATATTTATTTCGTACAGTATAACAATTTAATTAGACTAATTTGCAGTAAAAAGGTTTTCTAACACATTCTCCCTCACCCTAATTAGAGAAAAGTGTGTATGTATATGTATGTATGTAGATACTTTAAATTACAACTAAAAGAGATAGCAAAGGTAAACTTAGTCCTTACAGAGATATCTTTCAGTTAACCTTTTAGTGATTGAGAAATAAAAAATGACAACTAATAGCCAAATAAGTACAACACTGGTTTCTGTAGGCGTGTTACAAAAAAATCACATAAACCAAAGCGAAGCGAGGGCGGGTAGTTCTATTAAATTAAAACTGTAACGCGACTAATATCAACTAATTATTTTTGATTTAACAGAACCATATGTTACAAAATCCTTGCGAGTATGAATAAGTTTCTGTGAAAAATTTCATTTTTGGGACAAGCTTTTATTGCCGACTAGTTTTGCAATGTATATCAAATAACTTTATATATTTTGATACATTATATTATATGATTTTCGGCATTCCAACTTTATGGTTTTTTAACCTATATGTATTTTAAACTTAAACATTACATTACGTACCCCAATAATGTACTATTCAATATCTTTCTAGAAAAGGAATTAGGGGGTGAGAAATATTATCGCATTTATTTTGTACGGAAATGTTCAGCTTCATAACATAATCCTCCTCTACATTTCCGTTGCTCCTTTGAGCCATAAGTGGAGTACGATACCTCCTCGGAGTTGCGTCGCGACCCGTTATACCACTATCGTCACGCACTTCCCTTGGCTGATTGTACAGAAATTTTAACGTGAAAAACTGTGTATTTTCAGTTTTTCACGCGTCAGGTAATAGGTACTTTGAACATGTATATGTGGGCCGATCCCGGCGGTACTGCAATGCCGGGCCGACCCGTGACGGAAGTGGAGCGAGCCCCGAACATCATCCCGTCGAATTACAAAAATCAGTTTAATATACTGGTCCCTCAGTGAGGGAACTTTCAGATATTAAGCTGAAAAGAACAGATACTACACTTTGATCTTAGCCAAAAGGCCGAGAAGCGATAACTGAATAGCGCTAGGGGACGGGTGTATATGAAATCAGGGGAAATCTTAACAGCGCGATGTAGGATTATAGCGACTTCAACGACATCTGTGGAGAGATTTGGTAACCACGCACCGCCATCTTGGTTTAGGGCTTCGGCAACGTGTGGCAGCACCTGCCGTTAGGGGACATTAAGTTGAGCTGAACATAAAAGTACCTTATTTCTTACGATATCGACAGGGTGTTTCGACATGGCGACATACATGGACCCTCAAAATTTTTCGGGGTGCTGGTAATGTCATTTGTTACCTTTCCATCCTTGGACCCTAGGTCTAAGAGTTACGGTCATGGAGGTACGACTTTTTTAATTACTTTGTCCTGCATTACCCAAAATTTGCCATTTGAAGCTCCATAACTTTTTGTGTATGCTTTTAATAATTTGTTTAATTGTCTTACATGTTCGTATATGTGCTTAAAAAATATATTTTTTGTCACAAATAACACCACAAAATGAACACATGGCCTTTTTATTAACAAACAAAGTTAATATACGAAAGCATCTTATTTATTTATTTATTTTATTTATTTGATATACACAGTTACAAACATTAAAAACAAATGTAACACAAACCATGCAAGGTTTTTCTGTACACCTGGAACGCCGAATACATCATATTACTAATTTTGTGTAACCTATTTAAACATTAGCAAGAAGGATAGTGCTGCGCCAATGTGCACCTTCTCAACCACTTGAGAATGGCGATGCGCATACGACGCTACACAGCAACAGGTTCCTTATCTGATCTATCGCGCGGCGTCTTACCCGGACACCGCATGTACAGGATGTTTGCATTCACTTTTTATAAAATACTCCAAGATAATATTTTTTTATTAGGGTTCTTATATTTTTCTTGTTTATTTCTTTTTTTAAATCTACGTCTAAACTCAATTAAATAACAAGTCACAGCTATTGAGAGCTTCGTTTTATTTTAAAATGTTCTTTGGTTGATCACGTTTCTGACGGCAGGCTACTCACATCAGCAAACCGTTCTATAATATTATGAGGATTGATTGTTAAGTTCAACTTCGCATAAGAAATAGAATTGCATTGCCATAAAATCAAACCATAAAAGTATAAATTAATAATAATTATAGAAAGCAAAATATCAGAACTTAAGTATACTAATTTAGCCCTAAGCAAGATGGGCCAAGAACAGAGTTGCATCAATGCCCTGCCGAGTTTGTGCTCGTCGAAACATTCACTTGTTTAGGAATCAGCTGTCGGTATTATTAATAGTACATTACTACAGAGGCCGGGAAGTAGGGGGTTGCCGGCCGACTGATATAGACGGCCGAGCGAAGCGAGGCCGGATAGTTACGAGGCTGGCAACACCTTTTCACGGCGAGGTATGTATAGTGCTTTTCTCAAACATATGCAATGAAATAAAAAAAGACATCACTCAAAAAAGTAAATTGATAAATGTCCACCCTAGGGAAGAAAAGTAATTGGGTGTTAAAATAAAGTACCAGGAGCGCAGCGGTAATTAGGAGGTATATCAGGCATAGCGCAACTTAGATCTCAGGCGGTGCGGGCAACCGGCGGGCGCACACGACACAGCGCGGATGTCTCCCAAACGTTTATGCACTCCTAGTATTTGACGTTATAACATTTTCTCAAAAATTTTAAAAATATAATTTTCTCAAACATGCTATGTAATGTCGGCGTTATGTTAGTTATTTTAGGCTTCAAAGTGCCACGTTCCCGACGGAACAACTCGAGAGAACTGTAAAGGAATTTCATACAAAATTGAAGGCCTAGGCCGGGAAGTAATTTTTTTTTAATTTTAATATGGCCATGACAGCTGGTTTTATGAACAGGCTGAATATCTAAATTATATTTTTAAAAATTTTGAGAAAATGTTATAACGTCAAATACTAGGAGTGCATAAACGTTTGGGAGACATCCGCGCTGTGTCGTGTGCGCCCGCCGCCCGCCCGCCGGTTGCCCGCACCACCTAAGATCTAAGTTGCGCTATGCCTGATATACCTCCTAATTACCGCTGCGCTCCTGGTACTTTATTTTAACACCCAATTACTTTTCTTCCCTAGGGTGGACATTTATCAATTTACTTTTTTGAGTGATGTATTTTTTATTTTTCATCACACTTGCTCGGAAAGGGTTTTATAACACGCAGGCGTTTAGGGCAGTTATAGCCGACTTAGCTCCCGCGGGAGTTATAGATTTTCATAACTCCCAAGGGAGTTATGAGTTTAGTTTTAAAATATAGAATCCACTTGTACATCATTTCAGACCAAGGAGGTGTAAAATCAGCCAAGGTTTATTTCCTATATTCAAAACTTGGCTACAAACCAATTTTACTGTTTAATTAAACTTATACGGCACATTTGTCTGCATTATATTTCTATTTTACCATTATTTCAGAGACATTCGCAATTATTTTATTAAATTTCATTTTGAAAATTTGTACAATCTGGCAGAATGGCGTGTATTTGTCAAGTTTAAAAAAAAAGCAATTCTAAGCATTATCTGTGGAAGACTAAAAAAAAGTTGTCAAACTATTTTAGCTTAGCGATTAGCGAATCGAGTTCGTTTAATTTTGTTTGATTGTTGTTTCCGAAGCGTATTTTGTTTAAAGGTACGAAAAAAACAAACTAAATATGACTTCCTCATCGGAAGAATCTGTAGTGACATCAACACCACCTGATTTGTTAAATGCGGCTCAACTACTCAACAATGATTTGCTGCCAGCGAAATCTAAAGAAAGGTTTTTTTTTCTATTTGTTTTTATTTCCTCGCTAATGTGATGAAAATCATTGTGTGTATCATGGGCAGTAAGGAGATTGCAAACTCGAGTCATTAAAAGCCCTCCGCCTTCGGCGTCGGGCTTCTAATAGTCTCTCGTTAGCAATCCTCTTCTTACCGCCCTTGATGCACAATGTACTATAATTGCATATGTTTGAGAAAAGCACTATACGTACCTCGCCGTGAAAAGGGGTTGCCAGCCTCGTAAGTATCCGGCCTCGCTTCGCTCGGCCGTCTATATCACTCGGCCGGCAACCCCCTACTTCCCGGCCTCTGTAGCAATGTACTATTAGATATTCAGCCTGTTCATAAAACCAGCTGTCATGGCGATATTAAAATTAAAAAAAAATTACTTCCCGGCCTAGGCCTTCAATTTTGTATGAAATTCCTTTACAGTTCTCTCGAGTTGTTCCGTCGTTAACGTGGCACTTTGAAGCCTAAAATAACTAACATAACGCCGACATTACATAGCATGTTTGAGAAAACTATATTGTTGATACCTTTTGTAAGAGTTGTTTGTATTTATGTGGGGTGGGCCGGGGCCGATCTCGGCGACACTGCACATTCTGGAATGCCAGGCCGACTGGCCGACCATGGGCCGGTCATAAACATGTAATTTAACGTAGGAGAGTTTAAAGCTTCAACACAAACACTCCTACGAAAACACTCCTACGAAATCTCAGACGTTTGTTGAGTTATTATATTAGTGGGCGGATCCCGGCGGCACTGCAATGCCGGCCCGACCCGTGACCCGTGATTTTCACATTTCCGTGGCTCCTTTGAGCCATAAGGTGAGTACAATACAATACCTCCTCGTGCGCTACGACAGTGACCGCGGGTCGGAGTTGCGTCGCGACCCCTTAACACCACTATCGTCACGCACTTCCCATGGCTGATTGTAAAGAAAGTTTAACGTGAAAAACTGTGTATTTTCAGTTTTTCACGCGTCAGGTACTTTGAACATGTATATGTGGGCCGATCCCGGCGGCACTGCAATGCCGGGCCGACCCGTGACGGGAGTGGAGCGAGCCCCGAACATCCCGTCGAATTAAAAAAATCAGTTTAATATACTGGTCCCTCAGTGAGGGAACTTTCAGATATTAAGCTGAAAAGAACAGATACTACACTTTGATCTTAGCCAAAAGGCCGAGAAGCGATAACAGGACAGCGTTAGGAGACGGGTGTATATGAAATCAGGGGATTACGTTATCCTGAATTACCTACCCAAAATGTGCCATTTGAAGACCCATAACTTTTTTTTTTTATAACAGAGGGAGGCAAACGAGCATGCGGCTTACCTGATCGGAAGTAATCACCACCGCCCATGAACACCGGCAACTCAAGTTGAGTTGTCGGTCCGTTGCCGGCCTTTAAGGAAAATAAGAGCTCTTTTCTTGAAGGACCCCATGTCATAACTGGTAGGAAATATCGCCGGAGAGAGTTCGTTCCACAGTTTCACCGTACGAGGTAAAAAGTGCCTAGAGAAACGCACGGTGGAAGAACGCCATTCATCAAGGTGATGTTGATGGAACCTGGCCCTACGACGGGTGGTACGGTGGTGGAATACGGCGGCAGGCAACAATGCGAATAGTTCTTCAGAACACTCCCCGTTATAAAGCCTATACAGCACACAAAGTGAGCTGATGTCCCTCCTGATAGCAAGTGGATCTAATCGGACAGAGATCACTGGGTCGTTGACAATTCGAGCCGCTCTACGTTGAATCCGGTCAAAAGGAAGAAGAAAGCATTGCGGTGCTCCAGCCCAGAGATGAGAACAGTACTCCATATGCGGCCGGACCTGAGCCTTATAGAGTTGGAGGCAGTGGACAGCAGATAGTGGGCAGTGGAGGTGGTGTATGCGTTTACATGCATAATTTGTTTAATTATCTTACGTGTGCATATGTGTGCTAAAGAAATATATTTTTTTTGTTACAAATAACACCACAAAATCAACACTTGGCCTTTTTTATTCACAAACAAAATGAATGTACGAAAACATCTCTACTTCTAAAATCAATTGAAAAAAAGTTACAACTATTGAGAGCTTCGTTTTATTTTGAAATGTTCATTGGTTTATGGCAGGCTATTAACATCAGTAAAACCGTTCTATAATATTATGAGGTTTGTTTATTAAGTTCAACTTTGCATAAGAAATAGAATCGCAGGGCCATAAAATCAAACTATAAATTATATGAAATCTGGGGAAATGTTGACAGCGCGATGTAGGATTAAAGTCACATCAGCGACATCTGTGTAGAGATTTGGTAACCACGCACCGCCATCTTGGTTTAGGGCTCCCGGTGAAAGAGTCTTAGGTGTTTGGAATAAAGGTTTGCAGTAATGGGGTCGCCTCATTCCCGGTAGAGGGTGATAGAGGTCATTGAAAGCAAAGATACGGCCATAAAAGATTAAGTTCCTTGTATGGCCGGACTTAAATATTGGATGGACTATTTATTTCACGATTTTTTCCGGGTGATTTTACTTGAGTTTTCTAACCTTGTTTTAATGACGTTTATACCTTTTGGTACCTAAGAAGTCAGAATTATGTAACAGCCCAAAAATTTTCAAAGTTTCTTTTTACGAGTATGTTTACCCGATCGAATCAATACGATTATTAATTAAAAATTGAGCCATTATCTCTTAAATTGTTCTCATTTGCAACCCTGATTACCTGCTCTATATTTCTCAATGTGGGGATAATTTTAAAAACAAAACAACCGAATGGTCTTAAAATTTATTGTATACATCTTGATACAACTTTAACAATCGATTTCTCCTTTCTACTTTTCCATCTAACACAGATAAATGTTCTATAAGAGTATATAGGATACAACGTTTGAATAGTTAAATACAGTTATAATTCTACATTTAAAGGTCTACTGTTTACAGAAGTGTAAATATTCTACAAAAGAATTTAGTATATTGTAAAGATTATACTTTTTATGCTACTTAAGTAAATAATGTTGTAACAAAGTTATACCAGGGAGCCTAATATGGCTTAAATGTGGATAAAGTATTCGTCACTTTCTGACACGAACACGAGAGTGACGGATGCTTGATACACATTTTGTCACACTCACACGATAAACGCAACCTTATTACTAGGCTCGTAGGAGTATTTAAACCTCGCTATAGTGCGGTTAAAATAGACAAAGCTACTCAAACAACCTTTCCATTGCAACTGTTATCGTAACACAGATGAAACAAGTAGGTATAACAACGAACCTATACTCCATTCCAATAGACTTGTATTATTTAGTAAACAATTTTATAACCTCAAAATGCATAACTTTTGGCTAAAACGGCCATTTTTTGAATAATAAAGCAACTAGAGACTACATTTTGCACACCATTTTCCTGATTTTACATTATTTGTTTTTCTGTTCTGTTCTGTTCTTTTGACACCTCCAGCCAGCAGTTCTGCTGCAAGGACCCGTACGCGCTGACTGCGACGGAGAGGAGATGTTAGATTAGGCTAGCGGGGAGAAGCACGCCCGCCCGACCGGTCCAGTAAGAGTAGCGAAGAGCCGGCAGAGCACGAGAACCTTAACCCACACCGACCAGCCACTAATACTAAACCGATCAGGGCATGCGAGCCTCGTCGCCTTTGCTGCACCAACCATCTCCGCCCGCCGCAGGCAGCAGCGCACCTGCCCGAGACACCGGAGAGTCAAGTAGATAGGATAGGAGTGTAGGGTTTGCAGTCGATATGACGGGAGAGACGGAAGGTGGAGCCAACCCGAATTCAGGCATCGTTAAGTCAGCATTAGGGAGATAGATAAAATACTTGGTGTGTAATTAAATCTAATATCGAAAATACAATTTAATCCATTATATATATATATATATTATGTATATATCATTGCTCTGCTCCCTCAGTATCCTCGGGCTCTGTCTCTGTGTCGGTTTCAGGTCTTTTATAGACCTTTTCGGCTTTTTTTTTGAGCCGATTTCTATTATCCGCGATGGTTCGCCAGTAGGCACGACTCTTGTTAGTGTATTCTCGTATGTCCTGGTCAAGAGAGTCCTTCCAAGTAAATATAGGCCGGCCTATTTTCCTTCTGCGTTCCTTATACACGAGGGCCGCGTACAATAGGTGAGGGTTACGGCGTCTAAGCACATGCCCGTAATACGAGAGCCGCCGAACTTTCATTATCATATTTGCCTTCCAAAATTTGCCAGATCTTTTGTTTTGGAGTGCCCTTTGCGACTGACAGCATTTCAGTTAGAACGTGTCTCTCATACCGTCTTAGGTGTTAATGGGCGCGTGGCTCGAGCGGTTTTATGTATTTACCTAGAAACTAAGGGAATTAAAGAAGGAGAATTACAAAAATGTTGGCCTCTGGGACTCAAAATACGCAACTTTTGGTGACACAAAAAAAAAGTGTAGGTCAACGATCATATTCTGGTGGCGTTGTCTTCGACATGTAAACTTTGTAGGTACTTACCAGGTCGTCGGTCAGTCCTACCTCCGGATATTGCGGCCGGTTATAGCCGATACCTACCATTACGCCACACACTTTTCCGCACAATTCAGTATATTTTTCATGTGTCTTCTTCGACTTTATCCGAAGCCTCGGTACTAAAACTGCGATACAAATAAACTAGCTACTAGTCGGCGTGTAATTAAATCAATTTTACATTATTTGTTTTTGTGACAAAATTGTTATTTTAGGCGAAAAGGGAGCATTTTGAGGTTATAAACGTGTTTACTAAATAAGACTAGCCTGTTGTAATGGACTTTACGTGTACGTGCGAGAGTGATGGTTGATTTATCCACCGCAATAAGGCACATTTACCACCGCCGCCGATGATGTGCGGGCAGCAAGTAGGGCCAGCGAGCGATCAACTATTAATATACGCCTCTCATTTATTCATTTACACGGAATCTATATTTGTTGTTCGTTTCTTGAGCAACAAAATAGTCGATCGCTAACCGTTACGTCGCTGGTTACGTGGGCAAAGTATATTGGTTAATACTTGCGTGAATCTAATTTTGTCCTGCTGTAGGTTTTTTTCTATTACTATCCCAGTATTACGGTCACCTTTATAGTGGTGGATAAAACTTCCGTCACTCTAGGGTACGTAATGGATGATACTGGTCAGAAAGTGAGAGAAAAAACACAACCATAATAGGCCCGCTGGTCAAGATATAGGTAATCTACGAGTATATATTATACTAGTATATTGTGCATTGTAAAGGTACTCTTAAATAGGTACATATCATATATGTATAAACAGAATATGGATTTACTCCAAGTGTTACAAAATTGTCTCGAACTGATATAGGCCTCCCGACGTCTATGGACGCAGAATCGACATACTTAAGCCTGGCAAAAAAAACTCTACATGATATTCTACATAGTAAATGTGACATTGCATGTCCCATTTTTATATTGTAACTAATTTTCAACCCCGTGTTACGGTTACGACTCAAAATAAGCGAAGTTGTTAAATTATAGTCGAATCAAAAGTTGCTATTCGTCATATCGTTTATCTTAATACCAAAATATCGTTTAAAATGAATACACCTTAATCTTATATTAAAATAAGTATTAAATTTAACAAAATATAGTTACTAGTATCTAGATATCCATCATTTAAATTACGTACTTACTAATAATACTGTAAGTATACATTTTTAAAACATTAACTAAAATTCAAAACAATGCCATCGTAACTAGAGTTTCTTAGCATCAGACCTTGCACAAAAAAAACACGGTGACAAGTTGTTACGTTTAGATACAGATTTTCTGTCCACGTCATCTTGGCTCTTACTCTGGCCAATTCAAGAACCGGTTTTAAACCTCCCAATTTTCATGCAGCGAAATACAACTCTCTTCCATTCACTACTTACTTCCCTTGATCAACCTGACAATTGTACCTATAACCTAAGTGATATATGACAATTCAGCATATACTGCCTAAAGGTAAAGAGGCAAACCTGAGAAGGTAAGAAGGTACGCTATGGTCGCTAAAATGTCACCTATCACCTGTCATTGTCCTATGTTAAAACGGGAGCTGGAATTTGGCAAGTTTTGCCAATTCATCATACGGTTTCTGATCATATAAAACTGTATTATTACTATATTCGATGCCTTTCTGAACTCAAACCTGCTGAATATAACTTATATCTCGAGCACCATGATGGTTAGGGCTTCATGGGGTGGCGGCACGTTGAAGACCGGGGCTCCGTTGGCGTCACAGTACTCGGCGTAGGGCACGCGGCGCAGCGTGCGGAGCCCTAGGCTGCTGCAGATGCGCTGCGAGTACGCCCCGGTTGCGTCCACTTTGAACAGCTGAAAAATATTAAAAGTATGGTGTTAAACAAGGGGTTGTTTCACCGATTTTTTCTTCAACGAAAGCTATTTTCTGCTGATAATTACGTGGGTTACACTTGTGACTTGTGACTATCACAAAATTTTAATCCCTGCGCCTACAAAAGCCTGTCGATGAAGGTGAAGTGATACGTTCTACGAAATGAGTGTCGACAAGACGAGGCTAAATTTTTTTTTGATTATGATCATTTTTGCCAAACGACGTCCATTGCGGGACAAAAGTCAATAATAATAGTTTTAGTATATTTTTGATACGTAAAGGAAGTGGCAAGCTTTGCATGAAAAAACCCTTAATACTACATACTCACTCGTATAAATAAATTATTTACTTTGAATAGAACACCATAAATAATTGTAAAATCTTCTTACCATCATAATAAATAACCATCTGCACTACCATAAGTAAATAAAGAAAGATGGACTCTACATCAATCAAAACAAGGTTAAACCTACCTTAAACTTGTTCTCCCTGGCAACAATAATGCTCTTCCTCATCAGCTCCTTAGCCAAGCCCTTCCCCCTCGCCTGGTCGGAGACAGAGATGATGCGGCACTCCAAGATTCTCTCCACCTGGAAGGAGTTGAACAGGTCCAAGTCGTGGCTCACGGTGTACAGGATCGTGAAGATTTTATTGTACTTCTCGTCCGAAGACTGCTGGATCATCTCGATGGATTGCTCGATGTCTCCGGGTCATAACACCCCGTTTAAGGCCACGCCTAACACCTGAAATAAGATAAGAGTTCAATTAGAGACTGTTCGCTGAAATGTGATGACCTATGGCGCTCGAGAGCGACGTACGGCTGCCCCCGCTGGCACAATGAGACTGCCTTGTTCAGCGGTCGGTACTCACCGTGCTTCCATCCATGGAAGCTATAGACAGCTGCTCGGCGACAGTAGCAGCGCAGATGCGCTCCAGAGTGGCGTGTGGCTGCCCCCGTTGGCACAACGAGACTGCCTTATTCAGCGGTCTGTACTCACCGTGAAACATCACCGTGTTTCCATCCATGGTAGCTATCGCCAGTTGTTCAGTGACAGTAGCAGCGTTGAGGCGCTTCAGAGTGGCGTGCGGTTGTCCTCGCTGACACAGCGAAACTGCCTTGTTCAGCCATCGGTACTGACCGTGTTCCCATCCATGGCAGCTATAGACAGTTGGTCGGCGACTGTAGCAGCGCAGAGACGCTCCAGAGCGGCGTGCGGCTGCCCTCTCTGGCACAGCGACACTGCCTTGTTCAGGGGCTCGTCAGCGAAGAAACTCTCGCGCAGGTGCTGCAGCACTGCGTCCATCATTGACGGGGTTATTGTCACGTAGCGCACCATTTCTGAAATATTCAATATTAATCGTTTATTTGCAGGAATCATGTTTCGCAAATGGTCACAATTCTGCCAAAGCTTACCTACAACTGAATCAGATACATTCCCCCGTACTCCAAACTATGTTAATTATTAAGTTACATATATTTCTCATGCAATGTATTTGCTTCGTTGCCTGAAATAAAGAATTTATATCTCTATTTGTTAATAAAAAATAAATTGTTATTGTTTAAGTTTCCTGGATTGCTATAAAAGAAACCGAACCTGGCGCAGAGGTTCTGTATAGGTAGGTATAATATCTTTAAACATTTTGAAAAGTTAAATGGGTTCGGAAAATGATTTTCTGATGTATGATATATTAGCTGAGGCCGCGAATCCGGCCGCGCAGAAAAATAAAACATTGCCTATGTTCATCACGGAGTGTACCACACTAATGGTGGAAAAAAAAAACAAATCGGTCCAGTATTTTTGCAGCCTATTCGATGCAAACAAACAATAAAATCTTTCCTCTTTATAATATCAAACAAATGAAACCGTCAAGAAACTTTGGACTTGCGATACCGTATATAATATTTTCCCAATGGAATCGTAAAGGTTTTATTTACGCAATTGTAAATTTTCAGGATTTTTAAACAGCCATTTGTATAGCACCCATTAGGTTAAGTTAGTTTTGTTTAAATAATAACAATTCTGAAAAGTTTGAGGTTTCAGAAAAATCATTGCATGTAAAGACACTTATGACCCATTATGTATTTTGAACATTATATAATATTATGATATACCCCTTCCCTTGTCCCCTATTACTTCAAATGCCCCCCGTTCCCCTGCCCTGCCACACGAGCCCGCCCGAACCCAATAACATTCCTCGCGGAGAGGAATCGTCGATATTGCGCAGCCTCCTCGGATTAGGGTCACGGTCGTCACGCTCGCCCAATATTGACGGCGGAGGTCAAGGCTCCCTTTTTGTTCTAGGGGGGCGATTTGGGCTGACAGATTTTGGGAGACATTGTCTAAAGAAATCTTTTTCTGTCTTTTTATATGCGATCTACGAGCAGCTTAGGCAGACATTATAACGTTATGAATAATATCGTTATCATACGGTATTTCGTTAGTGCTCAAAGTTCCGTTAAAATATATTGATATTTTTTCACACCGTAACGAAATCGTAATAACGTTATACTTAAATAATGTTATAATAACGTTATGAAACTTATGAACTACGCACTGTTGCCGTTCCTCAGGCGAAGTTGCCAGATGTATACCAATTTCTTGTTGTCTTGTCTGCCTACCGTCCGTACAGTTAAAACATCGGTACAAAGCAGGTACCGGCAACAGTGAGTCACAACAATGTCATGCGCCATAAGCTGCAGCCGCACGAAGTGCGGGAGCGGGCGAAATTAAATGTAAGAAAGAGATGGTCTATAACGTTATTATAGCGCATACCGAAGTATCGTTATACGTATAGCGTTTTGTTTGATAACGTTATAATGGATACCGCTACAGGTAAGGCGTCAAATAACGTTATAGTATAACGTTATTCGTGTAAGATAACGTTATTTATTTATTTATTTATTTATTTATTTATTTATTTATTTAAGGAGAACCAACAGCTTTTACAATTACGATAGTAGCTTAAATAGAGGTACAGAGCCAATTACAGGAACTCACAAATAGATATAAATTAAGAAATATACACCTTAGTGCCACGCACAGCAGTGCCACAGCCACACAAACATTAAACAAAACAATGCACAATGCTAAAAGAATTTAAAAGAACTGCGAACATTCATAGAATGCTCGACTCACTATGCTCGCTTATATATCAGATTGCAACTGGTATACCGCTCATTCAAAACACAATCTAGTTAATTTACGCCTCACAGAAGGAATTACACAGTTAAATATATCAATATCAAGCTCTCTCGTCAAATTATTCACTCTTCGACTAGCACGGTTAAGAAAACTATTCTGTCTGTATCTGGACGATGTACGCTTAAGAGAAATGGGGGGGAAGTGTCTTTTGGACCGAGAGGGAGTAACGAACGATAGTTCCCGGAGCAAATCAGGACAGTCAATGGCGCCAGTTGTGATTTTAAGAAGGAAAAGAGTATCAGCTATGTCACGACGCTTACTTAACGGGACCAGATGGTGTTTCTTACAAATACTCAAGTAATTAGTTGAATTGTAAGGACACTTTAGTTTGTAACACAAGTATTTAACAAATTTTATCTGAACACGCTCAATCCTGTCTATGTAAGTATTGAAGCAAGGATTCCAAACTTGAGACGCATATTCAAGTTTACTGCGAACTAGTGCGCAAAAAAGAATCTTCAGTGTTTTAGCCTGAGTAAAATAAATAGAACTAAGTACGCATTATAAAACCTAGCGTTTTCAATGCGCTACCTATGATACCATCAATATGGGTGTTAAATAGAAGTTTGGAATCATGAACTACCCCAAGGTCACGCATAGATTGAACCTTATTCAGAGGCTGACCTTTAAGTGTGTAAGTAGTAGGAATTAGGTTACGTTTCCGCGAGAATGTCAGAGTGAAACATTTCGATGGATTCAAATCTAACTTATTATTCAGACAATACTCATCAAGTCGCACAAGATCTGATTGAATCAACGACGAATGATAGCTTGACTCTATCTTCCCAAAGATCTTCATGTCATCAGCAAAGCAAAGAAGTTTAGAATAAATGAAGCATTTACTAATGTCATTTATAAAAATATTAAAAAGCAATGGTCCAAGCAAAGAGCCCTGGGGGACGCCACTCGGTACAGTCACCCATCCAGAGATGTAGTTATTGATTACCACTGCCTGGGACCTATTGTCAATGTAGGAAGAAAACCATCTTAATAGATCGCCACTGATTCCGATATCATACAACTTGGATAATAAAATAACATAGTCAATCCGGTCGAAAGCCTTACTATAATCAGTGTAGATTACATCTACCTGAGTGTTATCATCCATTGCACCAGTGACATACTCGTTAAGAAGCACAAGATTGGAGACCGTGGATCGGCGCTGCAAGAAACCGTGTTGGATAGGGCTAATATAATGTTTTATAGCGCAGTATACTTGGTTATAGACAATTTTTTCCAACACTTTAGATAGTATACATAATTTAGAAATAGGTCTGTAGTTTTGCACTTCAGTTTTTGGCCCTTTTTTATGGACTGGTGTTATAAAAGCCGATTTCCACATTGGCGGGACAATACACTCGGTGAATGAGCGTTTAAATAATAGAAAAATGGGAAATGCCAAACTTTCCGCACAATTTATAAGGAACCGAGCAGGTAGATCATCCGGACCAGCTGACTTAGACGGATCCAGCTTAAGTAACAGGTTTTTAACTAAATCCGGGCTTACTTCAATGTTTGCCAAGAAAGCTGAAGAACTAGAATTATTCATAGAGTTAGGAAAAGTGTTACTAGTGTTTGAAGATGCGAAAGACGATAAAAAGTACTCTGAAAAAGCATCGCATATGTCCGATCCAGTGTTAACTAAATCACCATTATAATTTAGGCTACTAGGTATGCCATGGGAGCTAGAACGCGACTTGATGAATGACCAGAATTGCTTGGGGTTTGTACAAATATTTCTTTCAACACGAGTTATATTTTTATCAAAACACTGTTGCTCCAGCCTTCGCACTCGATCACGCAGTACTGTGAAGGAAACCAAATCATATTTATTCTTATATTTTTTATATTTTTGCAACAATTTATATTTCTCTTTAATAGCACGTTTCAATGCATGTGAGAACCACTTAGGATACGAATCTACTTTTAGCTTCATACTGGGGATAAATTGAAGCCTCAATTTTTTATAAGTCTCGTAAAAGAAATCAAGGGAGTTGACTAATGACCGCATACAAAACTCCTGCTGCCAGTTAATTGAAGTTAGTTCACTATTAATAGACGTATAGTCACCCTTGTTATAGAAATATTTCATGCGTGACTCCGGCTGCAACAAGTTAATAACTGTAAATTTAATTCAATAACTAACGCTTTATGATACGGGTCAATCGGTACAAGCGGGCTCAGGCATTCACTTACAGTAACAACATCGTTTGACAAAACAAGATCCAATAGTTTGCCGAAATTATTTAAGATACCATTATACTGGCAAAGGCTATGTGTTGTTAAATCATCCACTAAAGTACACTCATCATTACCTACGTAATTACACGGAACCAATGCCGGACCCCGAGGCGTCCATAATATATTACTCATGTTGAAGTCACCAACTAATAACAACTTATCATTAGGATTATTTAAAACTATGTCACCTAGACAGCTCAGGAAATTAGACAACTGCTGCGAAAAAGAGTTACCCAGAGATTGCTTGCACAAGTATAAGACACACAAATGAACCTTAGTTACATTCTTATTACCATCATTGAGTGAAATAGTGAGCCATAAGTCCTCAGCCGAAGACCGGTAATTTGGCTGCGGCGTTACCGTCAACTGCCTGCGCGTAGCAATAGCGACGCCACCACCGCGGGTTTGGCCCGTCAAAGCGAGGTCACGGTCCCGCCGCCAAACAACGTAACGGTCATCAAATAACTCTGAATCCAGAATTCCATCCAGCAACCACGTCTCGGTCAAAATAATTATATCATAATCGGCTCGAGTAAGATTACGGTAAAACGTTAACGTTTTAGAACGCAGCCCCCGCACATTTTGATAATATATAGTAGGATAATTTATTCCCGTACCTGAGTTATCGAATATAATTAATAAAGAATGAAATGGAATAGTTATAACATATTTCGAATAAAAAGTCAGTCAACATGTCTGACTAAACAAATACAAATAACAGAAATAATAACTCAGCGCGTAAACACCATCCAAGGTAGGACATAGAAACTTTACCGTAAGTGCAAAGGAGCAAGATAATTAGCGTAACTAGAAGCGAGTGCGACAAAATGAGACAATTATATTTTAAAGAGCGGTTCAACAGTGCATAATAATAACCCATGTGGGTAGCAATAAGCTTAAGCGATAGATAAAAGAAGCGACCCGACTTAATGGGCCGTACAACGTTACTCAAACTTTTGTACTCTGCATATGAGAACACAAATAACATTAAAATTTTGCAAAAAGATTTTAACAAGCGACAAACTAGAGTAATTTGTTTAAATCACGCTCACTGTTTATAATATAAACTTTGGCATTATCATCCTTGCGGACATGAATTTTACAGAATTTAACCCAAATATACTGATAGCCTTTAGCCTTGAGCGAATTTTTTGTACTTGTTAACAGTTTTTTATTTTCCGGTGTTAGGTGATCATTTAAATATACACTTTGCGTATTGCCCTGAAAACCAATATCTTCAGCAGTGACCTTCTTTTTCAGTCGCGCTGAGGCCACGAAGTCTTCTTTTATGTAACGGTTATTAAAGCTAACTATGATCAGCTTCTCATTCGAATTATGAACGGGGACCCTTGATATATAGTTGATACCACTTCTGTCCACTGTGTACCCAACTGCACCGCATACTTTGTCCAGGATTGTAAAAAGGTTCTCATTCTTTTTGGGAGGAACCCCCTTAATCTCCACATTATTCACGCGCTGAAGCTGATCGTTGCGAGCAATGTCACTTTTTAGTAGGGAGACTTCATTAGTCAGAAGCGCGACTTTATCCTGAGAGGCCTCAAGCTCCGAAACTCTCCGCACCACATCAGACAAGGATGACGAAAATTCATCCAGCTTGGAACTAACAAAATTACAAGAGTTCTTGACATCGGATAATTCAGTCTTCAGAAGGCCAATGTCACGTACTAACCCCGGGAGACAGGCAAGCTGCTTTTTCATATCCCGCAACTCGTTCATAACTGTGTCCAAATCTGTAGGTTTTGTTTGGCACGGCGATACCTCCCTCTTCTTGCAGGAATGACACTTCCACCCCGCTCTGCGTTCCGGTCCAAGTCGACGAAAACCCTGTTCAGTAATACCGGCGCAACAGTACCCAAATTCCTTTTTACAAGCAGCACACTGAATTAGGTCATTAGTAGTAACATCACAAGTACCACACTGCATTATGATAGTAAGGCAAAGCGTAACTCAGTCGATATTAATTAAGCGAAGTTTGAGAACCACTAGGGAACTTTGGTCGCGAGAATTACGCTGTATGTGACCGGTCGCTGCGAGTGCGCGAACTGAACTGATAAAAGATAACGTTACACGAAAATAACGGTTATTAAAGGTCTGAGCTTAGGTTACTGTATCTACGAGTTCATAGTTATAAAAAAGTGGCGGTGCCTCTCTGTTTCGTTTTAACTAGGTACGCTATAAGTTTGATGCCGTTATAATTTCCGAGTATGTCCTGTAATGTGGGCCACATTCCTGAAATGGAGGTTTTGTATTGGATTGTAAAACAATATTAAATCGGGATGACAACGCAATGGTATGTTTCAAGTTTCAAATCAAACACCCTGTTGTTTGAAATAATGATTGCACAAAAGATGCATTTATGGTCAGGTGGGGCAAATGCGTCTACGGGGCAAGTGCGTCAAACAAACAATGTCTCCTGTGGGCCAATTATGGTCGTATTTATCGCTGTGGATAAGCGTGCATTAAACATCTGTCACTTTCTGACCAGTAGGCCAGTGCGAGAGCAACGGATATAAGGTAACGGCGCCTATTACCGTGGTACTTAAGGAAGTTTTCAAAAGAGTCCAAAAAATTAAGGTTATCAAAGCTCCTAAGCGACCAAAAAAAATTTTTTTATTTAAGAGTGTTTATTGAACTTTTAGCGTCGTAACTTTTTGGACTCATTTTACTTTATTATATATTGTAAAATAATTATTGAAACCAAAATACCCAAGTATTCTATTACCGTGGTAATACACAGGTTGTGATTCTATTACCGCGAATTCAGCTTCCATTACCGAGGGTATAAAAAGCAGCAATTTTCTACCATCGGTAATAGGCGCCAGACTCACGATTTGGAACTTAATACCGTGGGTTAAAAAATAAATAATGGCTTGGTTCCGTATATTATTTTGTACATCACATTTTTAAGGAAGACTAAATAAAACGGTAAAAATATGATTGTACTTAGGATTTGTATTTCGTTTTTAAAAGTTGATACAATCAATTACAAATAATTAAAATACCAGCTAATACTTGGTAGTAAAACAAATTATAAAATATATAAAACATAAATCAAAAAATTATACCGACTGATTTTACGAATAACTTTTACTTATTAAGTACCTATTAGGACATACATGGCAGACAAGTACATAAATAAATATACCTAAGTATGAAAAGGAAATGATTTATGATCACTACATATGCAGTAAACACGGAAATTTCTTACTGATGAGTAAAATTCTCAACTTTATCAAAGAAATCTGTACTTACGGTACCCTAAATGTGATAAATTTTATAGAAGACTAAAATGTCACTCGGTAATAGACACTTCTTTAGGAACCTATTACCGACCCAAACAAATATTGAATGGGTCGGTAATAGACTCCCATACATTCTATTACCGAGGGTTATCTGATCATACCATCGGTAATAGACTCAATATGGAGTGTTTGAAAAATCTAATTCCGACCCATAAAAACAAACGGATACAGTTTTATTTTCATTACAAATCAAAAGTATATAATACAACCTTGGTATAAAACCAAAATTACACAACTGGTATGTAAATACACGATTTTATCTCAATATTTAAACCACTTGACAATTTAAGGTTCCCTTACAAATACAAATTCAGTACTGAAGTTTTCGTTAAAAAATAAGGGTTTGTTGAATACTTTCCATACCACGGAAATAGTTCTTTGAAAGCGTGAATAGATCAAGATTGCAATAACCGTAAGAGAGTATGTATAACCGATCGCATTTACCAAAAATAAAGTATAAATAACCCAAATCAAAAAAATCTATTACCGGGGTATACCACGGTATTAGTATCCACAGCAAAAAATGGCGTCTATTACCGCTGTATTTTATTTTCCATTTTAAACATATTTCCAGGCCAAAAATTTTATAAAGAGCACTCGTAAGTCGTGCAGAAAACAATAAACAACCATTTAAATACCATAACATTAGTTCAATTGTCATAAATATTACGTAAAACACTAAATAAGATTCGAGTTCACTTACGTGTGGCGTCACGCGTTAGTATGGCACGACCTCTTTCTGCGCTGCCGTCGCGGAAACTGACGAATTGCAAGCACTTTGTTTCATTCACACACACTAGCGCTAACAGGTCCGTAAGTCAACTAAATAAGCTTCGTTCGTGTAAAATTTGTTTTTTAGAAAATCGTTCGGTTTGTTTATAAAAAGCGTATTTAAAAATACCGCGGTGATGGTCGCCGATTTTGATACGCCCGGTAATAGGCGCCGTTACCTTATGCTTTATCCACCGCGATAAATACGATATAATATGGGCCCTGAAACATACATGATTGATCGTACTTGCCCCACGTGACCTTATTCGTTTCATTTTCATTAATGTAAATACCATCAATCAAATTATGTTAATAAAAACATTGACTTTAATAAGAGGTGCAAAAACTACCCCAACCTAATAACTTAAACGAAGATCAAAGATGGCGGCCGCTGAAGTTGTAGACTCAATTACTTACCGAGTACCGATAGAACTTGTACATATGTATAAAAGTTGGTACATAAGGCCGGAAGCTGCGCAGAGCATGACTTATAGAGGGTGCTCGTGAACTTAGATTATTAAGTTAAATATTTAATAACGTTTGAAGTGATGCTATTAACTTGTTAGCTTGGCTAGCTCTGCCCTCATAACGTTCATTGAATACAAAACGGACACATTCCAAAATGAGTCAGTGTTGCATTTTAAAATTAGAAGCTATTCGTATAAGATTTTTAATGCAAGAGCAATTTTTTTTGGAATGTGTCCGTTTTTTATTCAATGAGCGATAAGTGAATAGGCGTATCTAAAATTCAATAGCCAAAGCAGATTCAATAATTTCGTGTTCGTAAAGTGAACGCATTGGCTGCAAGAGTTTCGCTTGGATATTTGTATTTGTTTGTGTTGCTATTTGTATTATTGCAGGGCAAATATTGTAAATTTAACCATAAACTCGATAATAATTGTCAGTGAATATTCCTAATTAAATTCGAAGAGGGAAAGTGAAGGCACTTCGGTAAAATAATCTTGTTATAACTGGTCCTTTGGGGATGATTTGAAAAGGTGTTGCTATTAACTTTTACAGAGCTGGGTCTTTTAAACTTTAAGATAGATACTTTGACAAATTGTAGTTAATTATAACATCACTATTATAAGGCCCGTAAAGGACAAAATAAGTTACAATACAAACTTTGACCAAGAATCGATTGCTAGCCACCCCTCCGAGCGATAAATATATCCTCTCTTTTTTTAATGTCGGAATGTTCCGGTACAGTTTACGATGAGACCGTAAAACCATATTGGGCTATAAATACCTAATTTTTACTTCTACATAAAGTTTGATGGGATTTATTTAGCTAGTTTGCAAGATATTTAATTAAATACAGCCTTATAATGATGATCAAAAAACGATTCGAAATTTCAACCACACATTATAGGTGAAAAACTTAAGTAAATGACCTCTTGCACACATGTATAGATCGTGCGTGATGTAGTTGTAAAGTGCGTGTTGTATATACACACATAGATATAGATCGTTTCAGATTCTGTATTTGAAAATTGACGTAAATTCCTTATTAAATAGTTTTGTAACTACATGCAAGAGGTCATTAGGCTTATTAGAAATAAGAAAATAAATCTTATTGTTTATGAAAGAAGTTCAAATAGCCTTGTGTAATAACTATCATTCATAAAAGACAAAAGTATAACATAAAAGACAAAACGTTTAAAAACAACTGAATATACTTAGCACCGGCTGACAAGAGCTTGAAAGCCATATAAAACTTTAAATAAAAAAAGTTCGATCAATATCAGTGGTACCAGCTTAACGTCTCTCGTTTAGTCTAGGCAATACCGCAATAGAGCAATATCTCTCCCCTCCCGCTTCTCTTTATTCACAGTGAATTCCCACAAGTGGTTGCCATCACTTAGGTGCTCGTATTTCAATCTTTTAAAGACCGCTAAGTATACTTCGGTAGGCTTTTTAAACTCTTGCCGCAAACGCGTGGTGTTTAGCGTGTGTATCTGCGTATTTAGTCTGTGGTATGATGCATTTTTTTTTATAGGATGATAGTTCTGAAGTCGTTCATCATGAGATCTGATGAAAATCAGTTTGGTGTTAAGAGTTATAAACTCTGAAAGAAGAGGTTGCCATTATGAGCCGTTACCGAAATTAATACCTTTATTCGTTTTCAGATGACTCAATTCTCATAAAACGTAATTTTCACAATGGTGCCGGGAAACAAGCAAAAATCGTATTTTCAACAAAAGATTGTCTTCGTACTTGTGCTGCGGGGTTATTATGACATAGCTATGCAGTTCAGTTTACGCTGAGAGAAAAAGACAGAGCTATATTACTGCTATAGCTCTGTCCCTTACGCTCGCAGTAAAATGGATAGCATGGCCATATCGTAATAACCCCCCAGGCTGTCCTGCGTAGACGTTAAGTTGAACACTTTGTAACAAATGAAATGAAAGGAAATCGATATTTCGATAACTTTTTCCAAGGTAACAAAAAGCTTTTATCGAATTACATTTCCGAAGAATGGAGTTTATCTTGAAACTTCGCGTCGGCCCTTTGTAGGGAAAGGTCTGGCCGAGTGAAGTTATATGGACAAGATTTGATTTGTATAGTACATTACATTACTGTAATGTACTATTTACATTACATTAAATCACGCCTGTTTCCCAGAGGGGTAGGCAGAGACCACTTCTTTCCACTTGCTACGATCTTGACAAATTTCTTTCGCTTCTTCCACATTCATACATCGAGTCATAGTCATAGGGTTTCGGGTACTTAAGATTCGGCCCTTTTCCAGTATTCTCCGATTTGACTCGAAAAAGCACGCCTATTTGTATAGTATTTATAAAATTAATCTACTAACAGCGCAGATACACCTTTCAGCAACATTATTTGCACAGTGTCTGCACAAAATGGTTGTGTTACTCGACAAGAAAGAACGAAAGTATAGTTTCGTTTATTACGTAGTTCTGTAAAATCATACATTTGTACCTTTCAAAAGGTCGGATATCCAAATTCAAATGATTTATTTGTAAATATAGGTAAGAAAGTGTTACAAAGTCAGTTAAGTATCACTATATTTTGCCGCTAGATGCTATATTTCAGGTCATGATAGCACATGCAGATAATACAATTATAATAATTCGTAACGCACAAGTAATAGGACGGCAGGAAGGTAATATTATATTACTTACAGTTAGGAAGTGTCAGATAAATATTCCGATAAAGAGTAGTATGCTTTTTGTCCTAAGAAATTAAACAGAGATTTTGTGGACCTCGCTGTCGCGTAGGCTCGATATATTTTTTGCCAATTTGTTCAACTGGAACATCGTCACTAAGGACCGAGTTAAACGTCATTTAACTGACTCTGAGGGCGACCGGTAGTGGAATAATCATTAATAAGGAAATGGTCGGTACAAGGACACACAAAGAGCGAAGTACAGTGTCGGTTCCGTCGTGGACGAACAAGAAGCCACAACCACGTGGCTCGCTATACGACTGTGTCTGTGGCCGTCTATACACCTATCACGCCAAATATATGTACACGAACCTTATTACCAATGGCATAGAGGCGTGTAGATATTATATTGACGTCCAGGGATCGTATTATATATTTATTAATCTACCTGTAACTATTAATTTATTATACACTTTCGATAAAAGGTCGCTCATTTCTACACAAAATTTAAATAACAAGGTAGTTTCGGCGAACCTACATTCAGAACATAACTCTCAGACGACCTAACCAAGGACGAAATAACAATTTAAAAGAAAAAAAAAACGTGTTATCCCATCGTGATGAAAGACACGAAGGCTGGATATGCCTTATACGACCCAAGTGATTTACACGAAACCTAGCTAAAAAACTTAACGATTGAGCAAACTTTTTTTAAGACCGCGTCCAAATCGGTTCATCTGCTTAAGAGCTACGATGCCACTGCCAGACACAGATACACAGAAGATACATAAATACACTGATTCACAGCTATATAGATTGAACTTAAGCACGTTTGTCTGTTCCGCAAATACAATGCCACAAACAGACAAACACTTATCTATACATATAGGCGTTAAACAATACTACCCCTTTTTTACGTTGAAGGCCAAAGAACGTTGGCACGTGGATGTCAAGAAAAAACAGTAAAGTCGGCTTTTCTCCGACGCGCAGGAAGTCACGTATAAGCGGACTCGTTAATTAAAATACACGATCATAAAAAAAATACCGAATTAATAACGGCATTGAATACTATTAAACGTTTCAACGCGTACTTTAACAAGCAATGAAAGCAAGCGTTGATTAAACTACTGCTGTTGTTAAACTGTTGCTTGCTTACTTGGAATGTTAGAAGAAGACGCCCATACTTTCCGGCCACACATTTTAAAATTGTTTTCAATTTAATCGATGCCTCTCATAGAGAAACAGAGAGAGAGGTGAAGGACTGGAGAGTGTGATGGCCACGTTGGCGAAGCCGTGACTAAAACCTAGCAATAAAGTTTAAGCTCTTTATTTATTTGCCTTTACTCTTCTTTTAACTGCCATACAAACATAGGGAGGATTCAATTTGTAGTCTTATTGTCTAGGAAAGAGACACAGATATAACATTTACGTATTTGAGTCTCCTTCATTACCTGTCTGCAAGGTTTTAAATTTCATGATACGAACTCTGTTTGATATAATAAAGCAATTTAAATTTCAATAATTCAGTACGAAAAAAACTATTACAATGCAATTAATATTAATTTGTTCGTTTTCTATTTTCTATTTTATTATATTTAATAGGTCGATGGTTTTTATACATTTAATTAGATAGCTCTTTCAGTTATTAACCCTGCCTCACAAGCCGACTAAGCCGTCGACATAAAAGCCAGGTTCATCCCTCATGCTCCGGTCGGCATTTAATCGGAATTTCACCCCCCGCCCCATTTAGGGGGAGGGTTTTGTTCAGCGCATCTGGGGTGGCTCGCTCGTAATCAATTCGGTTTAGATTATATTCACGGGTAGATATGTTTTAGTACCTACTGATTTTAATGTCAACATGTATTTGGAAAGAACTGAGATTATAATGATTAAAATAGCATAAACGTGTGTGTATGTGTGTAAGTTAACCAGTATGTTTGTTATTCACAACTTTCTATTTTTATCTTTCTTTTTTTTTTTTTGACGACACGATAGCCTAGTTGGTAGTGACCCTGCCTACGAAGCTAGAGGTCCTGGGTTCAAATCCCGGTAAGGGCAGATATTTGTGTGATGAGCGCAAATATTTGTTCCTGAGTCATGGATGTTTTCTATGTATTTAAGTATATATTTCTCTATATAAGTATTTATATCGTTGTCTAGTACCCATAGTACAAGCCTAGAGCTTAGTTTGGGACTAGGTCAATTGGTGTGACATAGTCCCTTGATATTATTATTATTATTATTATTATAATATCGTTTAGAATGTTTCATGTTGGAATGATTCTAGGGTTACAGCTTAATAGAAGACAGTTTTTTTTATAAATAGAAAAGTCGATTTTGTCTTTTTTTTTATTCTATTCTGTAGCTTTCTAAGTTTTCCCACACAAAGGATCATGGGCAAATTGGGTGTGGCACCAACAGAATTTAAACCTATATCATTAAAAAGGAATTAGTTAAAACGTAATTTCTTAATATGGCCGCAAATACCTAGCTCACCGGAGAACAAAAATATGTGCACTTGAAAACAAGATTATGTTGATGATATAGTCCATAGAAACATTGGAAAATATAGTATTCTGACGGATATTATAGAACTGGGTTTAGGGTATTTGATTATAATACTATATCATCAACATAACCTAAGCAACTTAACGGAAAAGAGTTACACAGAGGTCGATTGTTGTGTAATGTATCTTAAAAATTGTGTATTGTGTACAACAAAACAACTCTCTGATTCTAAGAAAATTCTTTACTTTATTATTTATTTAGCTAAAGTTTATATGGACTATTATTATCTGGTTTTCAAGTGCCCATATTTTTATTCTCCGGTAAGCTAGGTATTTGCGGCTATAGTAAGAAATGATGTTTTAACTAAATACATTTTAAATGTAAAGGATTCAATTCTGTTGATGCCACACCCAATTTCCATACAAAAGTGCCCATGATCCTTTATCTCCGTGTGATAACTTTCTTCACCCCCATAATCAAGTCCGGTTTTTTACGATTTTTGAAAATGTTATACTTGTTTTGAAAAACTAGGTCTGTACGTTTCCGATTTTTTATCTTTTTATATTTAAGTAGTTTATTTTTATTTTTATTTAAATACATTTAGTTTTAATTTTCAATTGTAATTGTAACCTATAATATTTTACATATGGAATTCTGTTAATGAAATAAATCAATTTTAAACTAAATATTCAATGGATCCCCCGATATAATGGTGGCCCCAACTTTTAAAGCTGATATCTCCTTAACGGCCAAACCGATTTCAATAATACCTAGCTAAGCACCGTGACGGTCAAACTAACTTTATTTTTCAAATAAACCGTGTTCAAATCGGTCCATCAGTTTTGATGATTTACACATTAATCTTGTAAAACCTTAATTTTTTACGCGGAGGATAAAAATCTAGTTCAATATTAAACTTAGGCGACTTTTACTTTGCCTAGTAAATGTTTAGAAAATAAACCATTATTAGTAAGAAAAGGTATACATTGCTATTATAAATATGATTTGATTTGATTTGATTTGATTTCATCTAAATCGCTATTACAATTAATAAATACCTGTAAATTCCAAACCATTAATTAAATTATTCAATGAACTAAGTTTGTTTTAATTACACACGTTCGTAGTAAACTGAAAAGCGTAGACTCGTAGCTTCGTAGCGAACGTCGTAGGCAATACGTAGCACTGATGAAGATAAATAGGAAGTTCGATAAATGTAGTAGAGGACCTTAACACGGGGTTTTAAATGTTATTTTGCAATGGCTGGGGGAGAAAAGTGGGGTAGAGTGTTTTTTCTAGCGTATAATAAAGTGATTAAGCAGGACATAGACACGGGGAATTTTACTTATAATCGGAATGTAACATATTTGTATGTAGGTACGTATGTAAAAAAAATGTGCAAAAGGAATAGGGGTACAATTTAAAGGGTGATGGGCAATTTTGTATGGACCCCGTCCCCACCCTCCAAAAGTCACGAGATGCATGTCCATGTTTTCAATAGGACCCAAAAAAAAACAAAATACCTATTTTAGAAGCAAAATCGATTGGATTTTTTTAATGAAAAATGAACTTTTCATGAACCAAGCAAAGCAAGCATTTTTAAACAAATTCCAAACGATATGATCATGGTTTTCCAAGAAAACCCCATACATATGGCGATCTTCGCCATAGTAAATGTACATCATGTTGCCAAGATCTATAAACTGGCAAATGTTTCATCTCTGTTGGTGGGTGGGGACATTTTTGCCCATCGTCCTTTGTCTAGTCCCAGGGTTAGTTACAGGACTGTAGTACTAGACAAACATAAATATACTTTATATAGAGTAATATAAATACTTATTTGTATAGAAAACATCTAAGACTCGGAATATAGTACTTGCGATCGTGAATACTTAGAACTTAAGAAGAAAAGAAAAAAAAACACTATTTAGTATCACATACAAAAAAAAAAGAAAAATCACCAAAGCCCCCACCACAAAGGAAATAAGGGTAGTTAGGGGGGTAAAAGGAAACTAAATCTCAGTATTAATTAAATAAACTTGCTGGAAGTTAAACAAGGTAGTCAGGAATATTTAACGAATCCTCAAATTAATCCATCTAAAAAAAACTGTTCCCCTACTTTAAACATTCCGTGTTTTCCGGCTGTGAGGCTTTTCCAAGGCACGCACTTCCGGAAAAGCCTCGAATAGTCAATAAGTGTCATTAAGTAACACAAAAATTAAGTATTTTAAGTAAAAAACGTTTATAAAAACAAAAATTATCTCGACGTATCATTAGATCAACTTTCATAGTTAATTATTTGAAAAAACAACTATCAAAAAATACACAAATCTATAGCATAAATAGGTATTGAATAATAAAAATTGTAATTCAAATATTGTACTACGCATGTATACTATTCATTAAAAAAGTCTTATTGGCACTTTAAACAATGTTAATAATTTCAATAAAAAAAAACCGCATATTCCCGTCTTTAAAGTTAAGTCAATAAGACAGACACAATTTTAAAGAAAACCCAAACAAGAGGTAATGAAAGTCAACTAACTATTACTCCAATCAAAACCAATCAATCAGCCGCCTCATTATGAATCCGTAATAAGCTTTACCGTCTAAAAGCTCAAACGAAAGCCTATTACGCGGGCTTTTTCCATTAATCAATCAAAAACTGTTGTATGAAAGGCTTTTTAAATCATTGGCGAATAATAAAAAACCAGCGGAGCGGAACACTTTAGTAAAATGGTAGGTAATGATAGAAAAAGAGAAAAAATTGTAGTAAATGGTAGTATTAGTAGTAATGGCGGACTTACCTCGTGCGTCCTGGGCGGGAGTCGGCCGCGCACTGATAACGCCCGCCCGCCCTGCCGAGATTATGTGAGGGCAGATTGGACAGATGCAATTAATAGAAGGTACAGTGCAACCATTTTCTTAATAGCGATCAGCAATCTTCGTTTTTCTATGACACACGAGTGACAAATATACAGTGAGTTGCAAATGCAAGCGTGACAGCGATAGCCAGCCGAAAGATATTAAAAAGCTGGGAAGACTGTAGGTAGTTTTACGGTTATATCACTCTTATTCCAAATATACTTACTTCTACTTCTTCATTCGCAGTAAATTTGTTATAGGGTACTGACCAATATCTAGAAAAAAAATGTTTCAAACTTTGTGTTTAATTAAACAAATACTTAAATCTTGTTGATCCCGTAGTTTTTTTTAAATACGTACATAGGTACATTGCATCCGAAATCAGACAGGTTATTTAATTAAAAGAACGTATTATCCATTTAATACACAACAACATATTATACAATTGAGGCTTTTTTTAAAGATAAGGCTTGACATTAGTGTAAATAGTCACCCTTACGAGTATAATGTATCTAATAGAATAATCAAATTTCAACTTAGTAGTGTAAGTAATGAAAAACCTTCATGTCTTTTTTATATATATTGACAATTTGTAATAAAATAATAGGTAGGTAAAATATATATGTATTCCATGACAGTAATTTTAGCTATAGGAAAAAAGAGTTTGTACGCCTAAAAGGCAGATCGCAGAGATCTCATTAAAACATAAAGAACTGTATGTAACCAACCTGAGTATCACAAATAAATGATTTGAATTGATTTGATTTAATAAAATAATAAAAAGGTACAAACATACAGCCCTAGCTGGAGCCTCTATTCCGTATTTGCTGACTTCTAAGCCCTGACTAATAACAAGCAGCAGTACTGCTCTCAAAACGTAGGCATAAACTGTCTCAAGCAAAATGTGACCGTTCTTGGTCATTACTCTTTGCGTTGTTCTCGGCTTAGTCGAGATCCGACGACGGCGTCCGTACTCTGTCCTATTATATACTATTGTTCGCACTATACCTACGCGTATACTAATTTATACGTGTATTGCACTCAGCAGTCGGGGGTTGTACTCCAAGGGGGTTATTCCCTTAACAACATACCTACTCTTCATTTGTCCTTGAAGTATTAACCGGAGAAGTTAAGTTGGCCTGTGCTCTAGTATGTACTAAGACACAGTTAGGTACCTACCGCTTTTGTCGAGCTAGTCAATCGACGAAACCGGTGAAGAAAAAAAAAACGGTCAAGTGTGAGTCGGACTCTAGGACCCAGGGTTCCGTACCATTCTATATCTCGCTAAGTGATTTTCTTCTATATTTTTTTATTACCTGATGATATTTTAACGTAATTATAAAGATTATGCATGCATTATCTTATTACTTTTAAAAGTTTATTTCCGCCAATTTGATTTATGGGCACAACGAGATTCAAAGCTAGTAGATCACAGCATCATCTTTCACATGCCTACCTTGTACTGTACTGTACCGTGTTCTGTCTAACAAATACTACCTTTTTACTGCAGACATTATTAGTTTAAATTCAAATTATTTAGGTTTATTCAAAGACTGGTTAAATTGAATTTGAGCATCGGGGGGGGGGAGGGGTATTACCTTACTGTATTTGAATTTGATATTCGAAACTTCTTATAGCATTCCAAAGGTTGTAAGTGCCGCTATTTAAGCAGAAATAACTTAAATATAGTTACCATTTAGGTAGAGCAACCGATTTTAATATGTAATGTACACGTAGCGCCATCTTTTAAGTTATGATGTTACTAAATGATTAAGTCTAACTTCTAATGTATTTCACACAGATGGATTTGCATTGCAGTGCCACTGTTATTTTGAAGTAGTCGGTTAACAATTTGACATGTTATTTCAGATACGAAGTTAAAGTATTACGGTAGAAAGTCATCATTTATTTTCTAAGCCAATTGACTGCCAAATATGCAGATAGGTAGCGCCATCTATTTTCTTATTTGGGCATTTTCTAAAAAAAAGGTCTACGGTAACTTTTCCATTACGTCACGATAATTAGTCATAAATCATACATCCGTGACTCCGTGACACACCAAATCTCACATTCAATAACCGAAGCAGTTTCAATCCTACAAAAAACTGACAATAGGTACTTTAGTTTAATAGAAAACACAATCATAATAATGACGGCTGCATCTGGACGCTCGGAGTCCTCTTAGGTGAATTTGACCAGAATCTTTGTTTTGGTCATCATGTTCGATACACACAGCGACATCTAGTACACTGTTTGGCAACTGTGCTCTTAGTCTATGTATTAGTTCGCCAATGTTTGACATGCCATTGCCATGTTTTAATTACATTATACTAGTGACCTGCCCTCGCTTCGCTCCGGTTTATGTGAGTTTTCATTAACTACGGGTGTTAATTAATAACCCAGGATATTATTTATAAAAAGCTCCTTGAACTATTCTATGAAACAGGTATTTGTTATACTTACTTAAAAGGAGACCTCAACCTTGTCTGTAGCTATGTAAGAAAGAAAAATAATAAACATTTTATCATTTTATCATTTATCATTTATCTATCGATGTAAACGACGACGAAGCGACTTTCGTTTTATATTATCTAGAGAAGTAGATATAGTTGACGAAATATAACGAAATATAATTTGCACGGTTTCGTCTTAGAAGCGCTACGTCGAATCGATGCAAAATATATTTCGTCAACTATACATAGTACCTACTGTATTCAAATTATATGAAGTAAATACTTACATTCTTAAGAATCAGACGGAATAATGCTAAACATAAATCTGTGTATGCATATGCACTAGAATCTTGGTATTTTATAAGGGTAAGGTTGAACTAATATAAACAGCTGATTGGAATAAAATAATATATTTCACTAAATGTTTTGTACAACAACTAAATGCAATGAAACTAAAACTAAATAAATCTTTGTACCCACAATCCTAAATAAAACTAAAGTCATGGAAAGCAAGCCTCTAGCAAATACTTGAATAAACAATTCAATTTAAATACTTGTAATTGGCAACCACACTAAGGCGAAAATTGGATTTTGCGTATTTTACTCTGAAAATATGCCCTACTTTAAAAATCGTAGTTCAAAGTTACGTCCATCCCTTTCGTCGTCACTCGAGACTAAATCGAGAGAAAGGGATAGAGTTTACGTAAGTTTGAATTCCAATTTTCAAAGTAGGGCCTCTGCGTGCCTTTGCCGTGCGTGCCAATTCATAAATATGTGTATATTTTAGTACCCTGTCACATTAAGCGCTGTGACAATTCAAGTATGGCAGTTTAAACATGACATAAAATAGACAAGGTACTTTAATTTAAGTACACATAATTAATGAACTCGACTGTACATACAAAATAACTTAGTAAAATATGAGTACAACTAGCGCCATCTAGTTTAAATATAGAAAACCATAACACATTGGTAATTTCCTATATAAGTTTACATTTAAAATTCATGTTGTTTTTAAATCATACAAACTGCACCCGGTATGCGATGCAATGCCACGTAAAGTAAAAAAAAAACAGATGTTTTGGTCGAGAAACCCTCGCGAGCATACACAAGAGATCCCACCAAATTTTCATTACAATCGGATCAAAGGTTCCGGAACACACAGAGGGCAAACATACAAACATTATTTCTACACAGAACTCAGATATGCAATGATATTGCCATGTTTTCAATAAAATTATTAAGCACTACTAGCGCCACCTATGTCATTCAAACCCAACTAACATAACTTACTTGAATTTCACCATTGTATTTTCCACCTTGGAGCGTTAGTACTGGGAGAGGTTATTATCACAATTTCCCTTTAAAATATTAGGTCTTTACCTATCAAATTGACGTTTTATAGGAGAATTTTATGAAAACAGTGGTTTTCATACATTTAATTTTGCGTATTATTTAGTAACGTCAAGTGCAAACCAAACAAAATTCTGTCAATACTGGACACTTCTAAGCTATATTATACATATCTTAATTACTTAAAAATAGTTAGCTTCATAAAACTCTGCGTAATTGAAACACTTGAACTAGCAGCACATGAAAAGAGTTGAGTTCACACAGTACAATGTTTAAAATTAATTTTAAACATTAAGTAAGAAATTTAACCATATTATTTGTAACTAAAACTTTTGTATTGTAGTGTATTAATGAAAATTAAGAAGAATTTGGAAGTCGAAATTGAAATGAATAAATTCCGTACCAAATAAAACACGTAAAAACGCTTTGGTTTCATTACGGCTTAATTTCGTTTTACCCTTTTACCTTTATACTCCTTGATCTCAAAAGGACTAAGTGTCAAAATACCTAAATCCCAGAATACCTATTTTTTTTTCACATAACACCGGATTCTTGGCCACTTGAAAGAAGTGAAAACGAATTTAGGCATTTTGAGACTATGAGATTTTGCCATTCCGGTGTTTACGGCTTCAGTTATTTTGAAAGTTTGACGTATCTATGATTCGGTATTCGAAAGAAATGTACATTTCAATATTTAGGTATTTAAGGAATTAAAGTTTTTAGGTCAAAGTCATTACCTATGACTTTCCATCATTTTAAGAGTGAGCCATTTTGATATTAAGGTTTTACAGGGCCCATGGCATTTCAAAATTTCGTCAAATTAGAGAATAAGGCATTATGCAATTTAGATTTATTGAAACCTAAGCGTAAAAACGCCAATTTCATAGGTAAGGACCCAATACATATATACTGTGTATGTAATGTTTAATTATTTTTTTGCACACTAGCACAGCAAAGCAAGACATTTTCTTCGGAATTCTTAATTTCTTACCTTAAGATAGTTATTTTAAGCGAACAATCATTAATTGATATTATACCATGGCAGACGGGAAATTCTGTAAAAGACCTCTCCCAGTAGTCCCAGTACAAATGCTCATCGTCACTGACAATCTCACTAAGGGCAGTGTTATTTTTAAAAGCAATTATTAGAATCTTAACTGGGATGATCCTTAAAATAAATATATCATATAAAATACAATAATAATCCTGCTTTTAGTAGGGAAATATTAGACTACAAGCGCCCTCTAGTTTATAAACAGGAACCGAATAATAATGTTTTACGTAAATAAACGGTATTTTTTAACTAAATGACACACGTAATCATATTTAGATTAATAAATTATATATTATGACATAATATATTCTTTTAAGAATAAATTATTTAATCGATATTTCTTAATAAAACATTAAAATAAACAAGACTACTAAGGCCATCTAGCGAGTATACTTAGTAATTCACTTAGACTAGGCATTTTTCAAGTTCCAGTGCCAGAAAGAGGCAAATACACACATCTAAAATATCTAGGAATAAAAGATATCCTTTTATCATACGTTTTACTTTTATGTATCGCGAGGATTAGGACTTTTTTACCTATGGTTCTGTGTATCGACGTGGATAAACGTGGATACAACATCTGTCACTTTCTGACCAGTATGTAAGCGCGAGAGTGACGGATGCTTTATCCACCGCGGGTCCTGGACGTTTTTGATGTGTGCAGCAGTGGATTCTTCTAAACTTCTTGAAAAAAAAATCCGTTGCAAAATGTTTGTTTTTAAATAATGAAACAACTTGAGTAAATCTACCGTGTAGATTGAATCTATTGTAACATATTTGTACCTTAAATTTCTATAATATCGTTAAAATCACCCGCTTAATTTAAGTAAAGCCAATTTATTTAAAACTAGTGAGATTTTGTATAAGGCAATCTGTGGGCTACATGTAAAATTTTGACAAAATTTACAATAACAATATGAAGGTATTTTGTGACATTAGAAGACAAGTATTCATTAAACTTTAATGAGTTTGATATACCTACCAAGTAGCTTTAGCTCAATTTATCAAGAAAAATCCTTAAGGTGATATAAGACGTTTAATTTTTTGTTACTTTTCGTTCTTTCATTTTGCATCTTGCACGTAAAAATGCGTAAAACGCCAAGTGAAAGAAAAGTGCCGAATATATTCATTAGTGTATTGATCAAACGGTGTTGGATATTTTCATTCGGCATCATTCATTCCCACTACGAATGAATCATTCATTCGACGCCATATTGAAGGAATCTACAAATGAATGTTCTTTTTTACGTCATTCCAGCTAAGCCGTGTGAACGTGGAATGAAAGAAATATGAAGCACTCGAAAGAACATTCACTCAAGTGAACCGTCTGATATCACCTATATTTTCATTCACCATCATTAACTCCCACTCCTTATAAATGTAAAATGAACGTTCTGAACACAAAGAGCACGTTCGCTCGGATTCATCACAAACTAAACGTATCCCAACACGACGTCATACGACGCCATATTGAAAAAAAACTACGGGTAAATGTTCTTTAGTACGTCATTCCAGCTAAGCCTGTAAATACGGAATGAAAAAAAGAATTCACTCGAGTGAACATTCATCCAAGTGATCTGATGTAACCTCTACTGGTTGAAAAAAAGCTTGGTATACTTAAAAAAACACTATAATACATTTAAAAGACCATACGATAAAACCATATTTTTCCTAAATTGATTGACTTGATTTCAAGACAATATTTTAGTGTATTAGAAAACACATTAATAGTAATGAGGGCGCCACTGGACGCTCGTTGCAGTTTTAACAGCCGGTATTATTGTCAAAAGAGCTATCATTACATTGACAATACGATAAAATGTCAATGGTGCAAGAAAAATAAAACCCCTGCTTTGGCTATTGAATTTGATATACCGCCTACTGGGTTAGCTATATGAGAGCAGTACAATAGCGTCGTAGAATTAGCTATGTAATAAATAATAAAAACCTTTATTCCTACGTATTCTGTGGCGTGATATCAATAGTAATATTCCCATGCAGTCCATCCTTGTCCAACCCGTTGCTGCTGAAAGTGATGGTGATAGTGTTTTCCGTCTCTTTTTCTATCTCCGGTGGTTTGAGAAGTAGGACCGGCGCAGTCTCGTCCTTATTGACAGGCACTAAAGGCGCTTCTCCGTTGGCGATGTAGTGGGTAGGATAGTGCTGTTTCAGCTCGCTTAGTAGACGGAATCGCATATCGCATTGCGTGCACCTGTAAATTAGTTTGTATTAGTGGCGCCATCTACTAGCAAGTCATAGGCACTGAAATTAAAATAAATAAAATATTTTTGTGCAAACTGTATCTCTCTTACTCATCAATCATCTACAGTCTGCGTTGAGTTAAGCGGAGATACTGTTTCCACTTGTTACCGTGCGGCTCCATCATCAGATTAGCTCTTGATACCATAATATTGCATTGTCATCAGGTTATATCCTTAATTTTAGTACATTATGATAACGAGAAATAGTTCAGAGTTGACTTGCAAGATATCTAAACACAACACAGGTAAAAGATTTTACAAGTTTGTATTTAAGCTAAATCTATAAGTAGGTTTCCATAATATGTGTGAAGAGATATGAGAAAGAAGGGAGTGAGATGGTGGCAAATAGGGATGTGTGGAAGGGAAAAACATGCTGCGCTGACCCCAGATGATTGGGATAAGGGCAAGGAGATGATAGAACCTACCCTCAGCAGCAAAAAAAACCCGAGTTCTCGACTGCCCTAGAACCAAGCCTAATTAACAAGTTGGTCGCATACATACATACATACCTTCACGCCTGTCTCCCAAACGGGTAGGCAGAGATTATGGAACGCCAGGTGCACCGATCTAAACACACAATTTTGGCTTCCTCTACATTCATCAATCTCATCATGCACGTACGGCGGTTTCGGGTGCTTTTGATTTGGCCCTTAATCAGTACATCGCGAATCTGATCACTGTAGGTCCGTCTAGGACGTCCCCTACAGACATCTCCGCTCATTCTCACTCGCCATATCTCTTTCGTAACTCTTGTTTCATCCATCCTTTCTAAATGACCAAACCACCTTAGCATACCCTTTTCGATTTTAGTCACTGCATCTTCTTTCAATCCACATCGTTCACGGATCTCGCTATTTCTTACTCTATCTATCATTCTAACTCCACACATACTTCTTAGAGCTCTCATTTCAACTGCATTAATCCTACTTTCGTTCTTCTTCTGCCATACCCAAGATTCACTACCATACATCAATGTTGGCGTCAATACTCCCTGAACCCCAGGTTGGTTGAACAGCTGGTCGCACTCACTGGTATATGTTCTGGCCGACGTGCATGCGCGTGTGCTTGGCCAGGTCGTTGCTCTGCGTGAAGGCGCGCTCGCAGTACGAGCAGCGGTAGGGCTTCTCCCCGGTGTGGATGCGGTAGTGCCGCTTCAGGTGGTCCTTGCACGCGAACCTGGAACAACCGCCTTATAAAGCGGGGTACTGACTAGCGAACTGTAACTGCAACCGTAGCAGTTACGAGTACATCAGGATTTTGCGTGCAACAGTAACACCCGTATTTATAGTCAAGAAAAGTAATTACTTGAGTATTAGTAGTGTCAATAGTCATATAAAAATCGTTACTTTAGTCATTACTTTTACCCGTGTGGTTGCCGGGTTAGAATAGTGCCACTCCATATCTTCCCGTGGATGTCGTAAGAGACGGCTAAGGGAATAAAGGCGTATAGTACTGTTAGGCGATGGGCTTGCAACCTGTCACTAATACACTGGTAAACATCTTAGCCTAAGTGTGGAAAATGTGGTTACAGAATTATCAACAAGTTATTAGAGTTGTTGGTAATCCTGTAGCTCTGCCTACCCCACTCTGGGAATAAAAGCGTGAGTTTATGTATGTATGTATGTTACTTTTACTCAAGTAATTACTTTTCCTGACTATATATACGGGTGTTACAGTTACGGCTCGTTAGTAAGTACCCAGCTTGGCAATACAGGTTATACGTATAGCATTCGGTTCACTAGAGCCACGGTTTTTTTTTATTTCCGTCATATAAAGTAGCCTACGATATGCGTAAGGCTAGGTAGCTAGGTAGGTTATTGTTCTATATTTCACCAAAATCCATTTTTATTTTCACGCGTAACTAAAAAACAACCTTCAGTTTTAAAAAGAATATCTTAGCAGGTTACTGTGTAGACAAGGCAAGGAAAATAACTCACTGACTATCTCCCTAGTAAAAAGTAATTTACTTGGTAGACAAAATTAAGAAAACAAGATGGAGATAACGTAACATCGAACACAAATTTAAAAATGGCTGAGTACTTGTTCACTATTGTCGTTTACTTGTAGATTTTAAATGCTTACACACATACAACGCAAGACTTCTTCGACATTAATACTCAAAACAACACAAATTGAACAAAAAAATCTTTGAATTTGAGGTTACTGACCGCATACTACAAGTATCGCAGGCGAAAGGCTTGAGTCCCAGGTGGATGAGCGAGTGCTTCTTCAGCGAGTTGGGCTTGGTGAAGGAGGCGCCGCACTGCTCGCACTTGTAGGGGTGGACCCCGGTGTGGGTCCCGATGTGGCAGGTCATCTGGCCTGAGAACCAGGTTTTGTTGGTTACTTCAACCTTAATCAGTGCAAGTTAGTTCAACCTTATGGCTTTGCTGACAATTGAAAAGGGCATTTAACACGTAAGAAGGTTAGCAAATCAAGGTCTAGTGTTCACTTATCCCACCGCCGGCGAGGAAGCGATTAGCTATCGACAATTTTCTCGCTAAAGAAACGTATAAACCATATAGATCCCGTGTCAATAAAAGAGACAAATATATGAATTGTTGATCGCTGGCTGTTGTCACTGCCGGCGAGAACTCTCTCCAGTAGTTTATCAAAAACAAAGATATAGATCCCGCGTCAACAAAAGAATCTCTCTCACTCGCTCTTGATAAGATCGTAAGATCGTATGAGAGTGAGTGAAAGATAATTACAAACCAGAAACATCTTCTAAGAGCTATCGCAATGTACAAATATATGAATATTTGTTTTTTTTAATCCTTTTATGTCCCCATATTGAAATGAGTCTCTAAAATCAATTCCTAAAACCAGTTTGTATTTTGACTAAAATCATGTTGAACCAAGTAGTTTTTCTTGCAATGCTTCTTCACAGGTGTTTCCACTAAGGGCTTGTAGATTTTCGACAAGTCAAAGTGCTAATGTGCCGATCTGAATAAACATCCTTTATCTTTTATACTGTTGTTCAGGTAAAAGCGAATACACTTGTTTGTCACGAAAGCGGGTGAGCAATACATGTAGTTGCAATGCGTACGCACATTAACCCTTATCGACGAGAGCTACGCTCTGAGTGAGACAACGTGCACGTGCTTCAACACACACACAAGTATGGCCCACCCGCTTACGAGAGATAAAAGTAGTACTACCATTTATATAACATAAATAGACCCCGTTATCTTGTCGCATAAATATTGTTTTTCAGTAGTGTGAATGATTTTTTTATCGACCTTCTTGATATCGATGTTTATATAATGCAATGTAATGGCTGGTCAGTGTATCTTTCGCATGAACATACCGCGGGATTTATAGTTGCCGCCCAATGTGGAACTTGTCATCACGAAAATCCCTATTTAACCCATAGTTACGGTGACGATATACAGTTGTGTAAAATTTATTGTAATTATTGTGGAGAATATATGATTAATCCTAACTAACGTACACTCTAGACTTTTATTGGTTGTGTCTCTCGTAAAACTCGTAATGTATGAAAAGTCCAAAAATGTTTTTGAGATTTCAGGGTTAGCCGCATAGTGAAAGGTGTTCAGTATGGCCACTTATTCACCCCGTTCAGGGTTTTCAGTGGGTCAGAAACTAATAAGTAGTACCTAGTGACACCTCTTTGAAATTATCAGTGACATACACTATCGACATTTAGATAGTCGATAAAAAAAGCATTCACGCTCTACTGAAAAGTAATGTCAGTGCGACAAGATAACGGGGTCTAAACATAAAGCTCTTACTATCCATACATACACAGTTTATCACATTGACCTGCTAAATGAACACTTGGCTATTTAAGTCAAAGGTTACCTACCTTTAGTAGAGAACCGTTTAGGACACAAATTGCAGGCAAACGGTTTGATACCAGTATGTCTGATCATGTGCTGCCGCAAGTTGGAGCTGTTGTTGAAGCCCTTGCCGCACTGCGAGCACAGGTACGGGGTCTCCCCGGTGTGTGTGCGGATGTGGTCCTTAAGGCTGCACAGCTGCGTGAAGGCTGGAAGGAAAATGTGGCTATAAATATTATTCTTCTTAAACAAGCACAGACTACCCGATAGTAAATGTGAGTACAGCTGGCGCCATCTGTCGTCAAGTAGGTAAATTACACTCGTTAACATTTACGTTGTTTCGATTCATGAGCATTTCTAAAAAAGTTTGTACATTTCATTTACGACTCCGATTTGCGAAAAAAATTGCAGTTAGGTAGGGTAAATGATACTGAGCCTAAATAACATAGTCTCCCAAAATGTCCCAATTAATTTGTATGGAAACTTCCTTTTTTGTTACCACGAACGGAAGAATTTTGGTAACAAAAAAGGAAGTTTCCATACAAATTAATGGGGACATTTTGGGAGACTATGTTATTTAGGCTCAGTATCATTTACCTTACCTACCTGCAATTTTTTTCGCAAATCGGAGTCGTAAATGAAATGTACAAACTTTTTTAGAAATGCTCTCATATGAAAATTTGGTTGTGTATCACACTAGAAGAGTTAAATCTAACTTTAATTCATATTATAGATAGCGCTAGCTGCACGTGTTTCCATAATAAACACTTGAGTTCCATATAGAAAATGAATACAGCTGGCGCCATCTGTCGTCAAGTAGCCAAATTACATTCGTTAACAATTATATTGTTTTGATACATATGAAAGTTTTGCTGTGTTTCGCACCAGAACAGTTAAACCTAATTTTAATTCGCATTGTAGATAGCGCTAGCTGCACTCGTTCCCGTAATAAACACTAATTCCATATAGAAAATGAGTACAGCTGGCGCCATCTGTCGTCAAGTAGCTAAATTAAAATCGTTAACAATCATATTATTTGGATTCAAACTCAAATTTTACCACGTATCGCGCCTGAATAAATTTGAACAATAATTCGTATTGCAGATAGCGCTAGTCGCACTCGATGCCGTCAAAAGTACTTCAATTCCATCTTGAAAATGAGTACAGCTGGTGCCATCTATCTTCAAGTAGCTAAATTACATTTGTTAACATAACAATCATATTGTTTTGATTCGAAAGCAAATTTTGCCATGTACCGCGCCGGAATAAAATTGAACTTTAATTCGTATTGTATGATAGCGCTAGCCGCAGTCGTTTCTGTAAAACAATATTTTTTAACGTCTCACGCTCTAAAATCACTCATAATACCCATGTATAGGCAGACTAAAGTGATGCATTTAATCTTGAGGGAGTAGCCTTGAAAAACCACGAATATCCAGATAGATCATAGATAGATAGATTGCCCTTGACGTCGTACATTTTAACCCCAATAACCACCTTGGTGTTGTCTCTATCTACATTACAGGGACGGGTTGAGAGTAAAAGTGGTATATAGCGCTTCCAATTTTAAGTTGTAATTTTTTATCACTTTTATGACTGTGTTAAACTGACATAACTATCATAATTTAAGATTTATTTTGTCACAAGTGAATTTTTTTTTTTACTAAGATACCAAAATGTCACTCGGACAAACTATTTGCTCAGACAAACTGGCTGGATGAATATTCCGTCATTGTTGTCTTCAATATATTGACGAAATAATGATAACTACCAGCCAGTTTTGATATCAAAATCAACAGATCCGGGAGTAGTATCCATTCCATTTAAAAGAACAAAACATTTATAAAGTATATCTTGAATAATTTGTGAAGCCAATAATGGTAGTTAAAACGCCGAATAATCATGCCGCTCAATGTTTGCGTACCTTGAATAAACAATCTACCAATTTTTCTCACAAGCAAAGTGAAAAGTAGTGTTTAACTCGAGACTAAAAAAGCCATAGTAATGACACTCGAACTTCATCCACCCTTGCTTTGCACGGGTGTAAGTAGAGGTAATTTATCGCTGACACTGACCAATTTTCCAGAATCCCTAAGACTGTTCTCAAACAAAAGCATAAAAAACAAACAAACAAAAGTTACTTTCGCATTTATAAAATAAGTATGTATACCTTTGCTGCAATGTGGGCAAACATTAGGCTTGATCCCATTATGTCTATTCATATGCTCAATATACTGATCATGTCTAGTATAGCTCTTGTTACACTTCAGGCACTGATATGGACGTTCCTCACTATGCAGTTTCATATGTCTACGAAGCATGGTCTTCAGTACAAACTCCTTAGCACAGACATCACATTCAAACCTTTTCTTCTTATTTACAGTCTTGTTTTTATGTTTCTTCATATGCATTGCTAAAGACCTACTTTTTAAATATACCGCTTCACATTCTGTGCATTTATACACATCTTCTTTTTCAGTCTTTATTTCAACACCATCTACGTGGTCATTCATATGCTCTAATAGCAACGTTTCAGATTCAAAGTAATTAAGGCATATTGTACAACGATAGTGCTTAGCTAGATGGCGATCAAGTGCAGACTGCTTGTGGAATGCTTTGCTGCAAATTGAACAACTTAATCTAGGTTTTTCATGGCTTTTTAAATGTTTCAAAAATCGCTTTTCATTTGTAAAGTGTTTGTCGCAATCATTGCAGACATAACCTTTGTCTTCACTCTCAAGTTTAGGAAAATCATCAAGTAAGAAATCGTCATAACAGAAATCATATTCAAACGCGTTTTCTGTTTTGAGGTCCAATACAATTTCATTTTTCACATTGGCCTCAGCTTCAATAATTCTTTTGAGCTCCTCATAGGAATTGTGCACTTGAATACGAAAGGCGTAGATAAATTGGAGGGACTTAACGCACTCTTCGCATAGCTTATTTGGTAATCCATCATCTTTGGAAACCTGTAATGTATTAATTTTTGATTAGATCTTACATAATTCGACAGTGTACGAGGCCCTTTGTAAATCATTTTAACTGTTACCTGTGTGTCTGTGCATCTCCCCAGGATCTCCGCCCACTGTGGAGACTTCTCTTCCTCCATTTTCAAATCAAAGAGGTCTACAAATGTTTCCCCATCAGGTACTCCGTGTTTCATACAAGTTCTACAAGTCGTCTCCATATCAAACATCTTTAGAATTAAATCACAATTACTCAAAACGCAAACATACTTCACCACAACCTAACAACGATTGAATTAATTTACATTCCAATTAATTAACACAAAATAAGTAAAACGAAAACATCTCTCGTCATCAAACAATTTTGGGAGTTTTTTTTTTTAAGATGACATGACATAAGCAACAGAATTTATAAATTATCTGTCTTTATTTAATACTAAAATATATTATAAGTACTTGATATTTCAAAACTTTTTTTTGATAACACATGTATGAACTAAAATTTGTATTTAATGTTATCTTTAATAAATAGATCTTATAAATTAATGTGAAACACGCTTCGTCTCGAACTATTTATTGACTGCGTAGACAGAAACAAATAACGAAGCAAATTTACTAATGCACTTCTTAAATCACTAAATTCCCGGAATCGCAGTCAATAAGATTCATATTCGTTTGTAATTTCAAGTCAAAGCTGACCTATCACCTGGCTGACATCCGTCGACAGGAGACAATATAAGTTTGTAGGATAGGTTTATTTTTATTCCAAATTGTCTTTGAAGTATTTTATAGGAGGAATGGAAAAAGTGATCTGAAAAAAAAACTGTATTGAAATTGTAGGCGCTTGTTTAATTAGAAACAAACAAATTTTAAGGTAAGGGCACAGCAACCACAAAGTTTCTCTAAATTCCGAAAATAATATGTTTTTAGATGTTAAAAAGTATAACTTAGTGTAAAAATAACATCGTTTGGACGCTAATGTCACGCTAGAAGAGTTTTATTCCACAAAAAGTACCTAATTCGTAAAGTTTGTCTTTATCAGTTTTCATGATACCAGAGTTATTTTTGCACTTTCAAAGTAGTAAAGACCTATTTTTAAAATTGATCCAGTATGCAAACTGTGTCCCAATTCACGTCTTCCTTCCTGTGCTTTCAGTAAGTGAAAATGAACGAGCTCGTGTTTATCGGTGACTGGACAAAGGACCGAGTGCTGGGTTCCGGTAGTTTCGGCATTGTCGTGCTATGGAGGCACAACAAAACCGACGAAAAGTTAGCGATTAAAACTTGCAAATGGAGCGACGAATTAAACGAGAAGCACAGGGAAAGATGGACAAAGGAAGTAGAAATGTTACAAAAGTCTGACAACCCGAATATTGTGAGTACGAAAGAGTTGCCTCCAGAGTTTTTAAGTGGATTGGAGCGCGTGAATCCTTCACGGTTACCGATATTATGCATGGAATACTGCTGCGGGGGAGATCTGCGACAGCTCCTCAATAAAGCAGATTCATGCTCGGGCCTGAAAGAACTACAAGTAAGACAAATTCTTAGCGATATTAGGAATGCCATGCAATTCCTTCACGGTAATAAAATCACTCACCGAGACCTCAAACCAGAAAATATTGTCATGCAGATTGTTGACATTCCACCTAAGACCAATGTGAATCCTCAAGCTCAAAAGAAAGTTATCTACAAGCTGATAGACCTTGGCTATGCCAAAGAAATTGACTCAAATTCTGTATGTGCAAGTTTTGTGGGAACCCTGCAATATTTAGCTCCAGAGTTATTTGCTAGTAAAACATACAGTAATTCTGTGGATTTCTGGTCTTTGGGACTACTTGCATTTGAAATTATTTGTGGAACTAGACCTTTTCTACCTTACTTGGCACCAGTTCAGTGGATACCCCATGTGAAGAAGAAGGCACATGACAATATCTGTGTGTATGAAACATATCATGGTGACATTGAATATTCAAATGAAATTTTCCCAGAAAACTTTGTATCCAAACCACTAAAATTGTTACTAGAAAAGTGGTTACGAGTTGCGTTGGAATGGGATCCAAGATTAAGAGGAAGAGATGCTCCATCTAAGGTGACGTTTAACATCCCAACAGAGCAAGGAACAGCAGCGAGTAAAATTGTAATCTTTGACTTATTAGAGGAGATATTATCCAAAAAGATTATTAAAATATTTTCTGTGTCCACACTTTCCCAACATGCCTTTAACATAGATGACAAAACAACTGTGCAAGCATTAAAAAAATGGATACAAGATGACACTAACATTGCGATAGATAAACAAATTTTGATCTCACCTAAAAATTTCCTTGACCTTGGAGCTGAAGATCTGGTTTCAAATTATTGGAATGAATCAAACAATAACATGTTATACCTGTATGATCGGACTCTCATTTTAAAAGAACTGATTGAACCAGTTGTCCCAAAAGTCATTCAAAGAGCTTTAAAGGAAAATCAAAAGGCATTGTACAACTTCAAAAACAGCCAAAATTTGTATAAAAATGGTGTATACTTTGTACTATCACAAGTAGAAATGTATGAAGCACTTATACATGGACTTTTTGTGAGAGCTGAATCATTTAAACATGAAAGCAAATATTTGCTTCTAAAGCACAACAAAGTGGATAAAAACATAGGCAAGTTAATTGACAAACAAGAAATGGTGACAAACATGACTGACACTGGCAAAAAACACATTGAGCGTCTTAGGGAAACTGGGACAGGGGTGAACTATTTGGGTGGTTTTGACAAGATATTCAAAGATGTTGATGATCGCTTGGAGAAGATAACAAAGCTGCAGCTAGCTTGGTCCCAGTTGTCTGTGAGGCTCCAGTCTGCAACCAGACGCAGCAGCGAAGTCCTGTCTACAGACATCAACAACTTTGTCACCAAGAACAACTTCCAGGCCATCCTTACAGAGACCCTAAAAACGTATTTGCTCTTCAAAAAGAGTGAATTCTTTAATGACCACAGAACAAAAGAGAAGCAGTGCACTGATATCATTAAACTGTGTTACGAGTGCTTGAAGCTAAGATGTAAAATTTTAATGGACATGCGGCATCAACCTTTTGTTATGAAACTTATGGATCTAAACACAGAGTTTACGAAAATCTCTGATATAATTTCTAATGCCGCTGACACTACGGATAAACTGAGTACAGATTTATCATCATCAAGTAACGAACTAACTGATTGCACATGGACCACCATAAGCCTTCTAAGCAGTGAGGCTGATGACCTGGCCAATTTACCATACAGTGTGGTTTCATTTCAGAAGAGAGACTTCAAAATTGGTGAGTCAGTATCCAGTCACTGCATTAAAGTAGCCAACAAAGTTGAGGAAGATGAGAAACTAAAAGGATTGATTGAAGAAAGTTTGAGATTAAGAAAGACTCATTCGCATTTAACTGAACAATTAAATAAGCAGAAGGAGTTGATAAAGCACTCCAATTTTGATTATAGTTTCTTGGCAGAGCAGTAACTTTATTTTATTCACTTTTATTATATCCCTATGAATGGTATGCAATGCCAATGATACACACTGTGAAGTAGTTCTAAAACTAATATTGTGCCTTATCTAGATAAGAATCTGATCTATAAAATATTGTAGTAGTTTCTAACAAATTGGTGATTTACAATATAATGTGTAAGTAAAGTATATTTTAATTTGGGTGTTATGTATTTTTTAATAATGTGTATGTATTTTGGCAGTTTGTATCTACTTTAACTTTAAGTTTGTGAATTTTAAATCTTATGTTTGACTGTATTCATTGGAAAAATACAAATTTTTAATTGTTATTGATAAGTACCATCATCTAGTCTATTATTATATGTATTTTCAGGCTCTTATTATTGGGGCACACTTACGTACAGTACCCCAACGAAAATGGTAAGCACTTTAGTGCACTGTCATAATAAACTTCAAACTGAACATCAAATGTCAAGTATGACAATAACAATGGCAGTCACAATGACAAGGTTCTAAGTATGCTCAACATTTTTATTGGGTGACTACATAATATACCTTTTGATATTTAATAATACAGATTTTGTTACGTAAAATATTTGTTTTAATTTATGTTATGACAAAAGGAAAAACTACTTAAGTACATGAATTTAATTAAAACCATAACTATTGTAAAGTACCCAAAAGCACTAAACCATTCAATGGTCATACAACCTTGATCAACAAGGAAAAACTTATGAAAAATCCATAATGCTACAAGTGAATTGTTCCAGCCAATTCTTAAATCCATCTATTGTTTTTCTTAGCCTCTTGACGTCTGCGGGAGGTTTCAAATATTCCTCTGGAGCAATTCTAGGCTCCGGACATCCGCTAATGTGTAGCCAAATGGCAAAGACCGCGTCATTGACACTGGTAATAGCCCGTCCGCACAACCTAGCTGACGTCAGGCACGTTAACACCAGTGCCTCCATATTCCCAATAGATACACCTTTAGGCAACTCTCGCCGAGCTGTCAAAATATAATTCCGCAAAAGCCTCTCCGTGCGATCGTCTAAAGACACCTGAATACCAGCGACTAAGTCCACGTAAGACGCTAACTCTTTCTGAGCCTTGATTTCGTCGTCGCTAACTTCTTCTGGCTCTACGGCTCTTTGCAGACTGAAGTCTACGACTTCATCGGTGTAGTCCCCCAAGTCACCTCGGCACACCGTCCCAAACACACTCGCTACATTAAACAGTAGTATTTTCTTAAAGTCCATCCCTTGCGCCCAAACCGCGCTTCGCAGTGTCGCCTTACCTGTGTCTGTCAATATTCCTCTGCTTTCGATGGCTGTTAGAATTTGCGAAGTTAGCTTTTGGTTGTAAGAGTGCAACGGTAAAGGCATTATACAAACTCCGCCGGAGCTAGCTATTAATGTAGTCGAGACTGAAGCATTAGAAGTTCCTAAGGCGACAGATCTATCTGCAAGTTGCGCTGCTTGTGTCATGATTTCTCCCACGTACTTGGTATCTAAGTTCGCGACTAAAACGTGAATAATTTTCGACCCAGTCTGTTCATTTGCTTTTACACTAGCTAGACTCAGCAAAAGACTAATCTTCAGTTGCATGAAAGTGTTCAAAGGGCAAACATTCAGTCCTATGCTTGAAGAAAGGCAGTATATGAAAGTCCACGGCAATCCTTCGCAGGCTCTGAACAAATCAGCTATGTCCAAGGGAATCGGACTAGTGACTGGAGCTGGCAAAGTCACAATTTCTTCTAAAGACCATATTGATGTAATTTTGTTTAAGATCACGGCGTAAAGATTGTATCGCGACCCTAATGTCAAATTAGAAATTAAGTCATCAACGATTTTGAAATTTTTAGCTAACATGTTTCTTTTTAACTGGAACGTAGCTATAACTTGTTCTCCACAACGTTTCAAACCACTGTTCTCGAAAAGGATGCTTTTACAAATGTAACATTTTGGTGGAACTCGCGGTATACGCTGAAGGATTACCTCGTTACCTTCGCACTCTTCGGGGCAAGACCAAACCGTGTGGTACGCGTAGCTGGTTGGCTTCGAGACTGCTAGAAGCAGCCCTTGGAACCGAACCAGTCCGGAGAAGTTATGAGGATTAGCGCGCAGTAAAACGGTGGGTACACTTTTTAACCTCAAAGTAACAGCAACTTGAGGAAACTGAATCTTTTGAGTAGAGTTGTTAATTGTTTGAAGACAAGCAAATATAATTTCATTGCAGAATATCTGCCACTTCAACGGCTCACGTAGCAGGAAGTTCGCAAGCTCGGGGAACAAGTTGATGACATCCATAATGTCAATTTCTAACAAGTACCGAAGTGGCGGAAACCGTAGGGATTTGTCATGCAATTCTTCTAAAAACTTTTCACACACGTCTCTCATGTCTGGTAAAAAGCGCCTTTTGTCTAAGTATAGCAAAAGTTGACAATTTAGTTCTATTGCTGTATTATTCATCTCAGAACTTTATACAAAACCACAAGGAAACCAATTAGTTACGTTTACGTTACACTTGGTTACGCTACGTAAAAAATGACAAATTCGCGGCATTTTCCCGCGCTGTTTTTCTTTTTTTTACTAACTCTGTTCTAAATGACTTTGATAATACTATTCAGCCAGTTTAAAAAGTAAGCGCCCATTCAGACTACCTATACCAACTTACCAAAATAAACCAATAGGTGCCTACATTTTCCTTATTTACATAAGTTTTCAATTCGTATTCCAACTTATCTACCCAGAGTTACTTGGTAATTATGTACCTACTTAGTCGAAATCAAGCAGTTCAGATTCTAAAAGTGCCTATTACAGCATCGCTTATTACTAAGGCACCTACGCTTAACATTTGAGAGCCCACGCGGAGAAACAGAAGTCTGCAAGGTCGACTCATAGCGCGGAGGCTGTAGAACGGAAATGCTGGATCAATATGCTAATCTGATCGGCAATATTTGCCTCACTTAATGCCTGCTTGTGTTTCATTCATTGTATTGTACGCTTGCGAACTCAAGTGTAGTTGCCAATTGCGTAGATCAGGTACGCAGTTCGTTTTAGTCCAAAGTTAGATTTCTATAGTTTATTTTTTCTTATCTATCATATGTAAGTACCTAAGTGTATATATATAAATCTTTCTCGCTCTAGCGCACCTCTGCTTCCTTTTTATTTGAAATGTTTAACAGAACGTTAATCGTGGTGGTACCTATTGACTGCAAAAATGAAAGGCGATCATGAATGCGTCATGATAATATACCTACGTATTTTTGCAAGAAGAAAGTACCTACCAACTTACTTACCCACCTACTCAGTCACTTACCTGAATAAATCATCACCTATCTCTTAATCATCAAGGATACGTCGTCGTTACACAATCCGGCGAAAGACTAGAATAGAGATAAATCGCTCATTCAGCGAGTTGAAGCAATTACCCCGCGATTGTACTTGAACGGAGCGGGGCGAGTGGGCGGCGAGCGTATTTTTCGAGCGGAATTTAGGCGCGGGCGGCGCTCGCACTCGATGCCCGACCACGACAAGTATCAGCTGCGCCCGCGCGCCGCGCGCAGCCGCGAGCCGCGCGCGCGCCGGACTCCGCAACCGCTCAGCAAGTATCGGAGAAAAACGGCGAACGCTCGCGAACGGAGCCGAATGCGCGAGATCAACAGAGCCTTCGAGACCCTCCGGCAAGCCGTCCCAGCCGCTGCCATCACTGGAACCCCCGTTCCTTGTGAGAAGCTGACGAAGATCACAACTCTGCGGCTCGCTATGAAATACATAACAGCTCTCTCCACCGCGCTAAGAGACCCTTGCTCCAGCTCTGATGCGTCAACCTCTTCTGACCCTTGGGCTTCTCCTCTTTGCTCGGACCTCTCGGAGTTCTCCACGGAGCTAGAGCGAGAGGAGTGCGCCGAGGACTCCCTCTCTCCCTTCGAGTCATTCCTCGCCGAGTTCGACTACGACACGTACATGGACAGGACTTTTGCGTGACAGTGAAGTGTTGTGATGGACTGCCTTAGGTATAAGTTAATTGCCATATTAATTAATATATTTTTTATGAGATTCTAATTTTGAGATTTATTTATTTTGTAATTTTAATAAATTTTAATTGTTATCGTTATGCTTCAAGTTTTATTTAACGGCGTAATTTTCATATAATTATGTTTGTGTTTTCATTGGGACAATTTAAGTATAGCGTATTTTCGCATTTAATGGCACGATATTTTTTATAGCATTACCATCGTATTGAACTGTTTTCAGGTAGGTCTTAAGTATTATTCAGGCCCCTTGAAATACTCTTAAAACTAGGCACTAAAATTTGAAATTTCACTTTTATCAAACCCGGAAATACGTTTTACATTAATCTACAACAATTGACCAAATCGACGACTACTTTTGCAAGTCACTTATCACCCCCACTGAGCTGAAATTGTATAATTCCATAACATAGTCGTCCCGTCGTCTTCGCATTGTCAACCCGATTGATCCCTAGATTATCGTGGAACTATGTCAAAGTGTCGATAAATAGAACAGTAAGAAGTCTGTTACACCTGAGTCAGTCATTACTTTGACTTAAGTTACCTACATGATGTTATAAGAATCTTTATCGACTGTACATAGACGCTATGAAGCAATAGTAAGGTATAACTAGTCTGCAAACAATTTATTTTGACAACAACTTATATTCAACCTCGGTTTATTTATTCTCAACTAGCTGCACCCGGCTTGTGTTGCAATGTAAAGCAAAAAAGTGTTATTTTTCTTAGATTTTTTTGGTCGAGCAACCCTTGCGATCGTACACAGAACATCCCACCAAATTTCCATCACAATCTGATCAATAGTTAAACACAAACCCCCTTACTTATATACGTGGAATAAGCTTGGAATAGTTTATGCCATGCTTTGTCCTTATCTGTAATTGTGACATTTGCATCTGACAGAAAGTGACAATTAAAGCAACGCATAAACTATTCTAAGCTTATTCCACGTTTATAAGTAAGGGGGATAGAGGACACACATACCAACTACTACGTTACTGAAAAAAAAGTAATTTTCATTCAATTAAAATTGTCAGTAACTCGCTAATTGTTTAATAACCTACCAACTTGGAACTGCTGTCTCCATTTTTTTTTAAACTTGGCCACCATATAAAAATCCAAATAAATTCTGGAACTTAACATCCAAATTTAAGTTATTTCGCAACAATTTATCTTAGGCGGCCCTGGGAAACCTTTTATCTGTTCTAGATAACTTATCTCTAATCTTAACGTAAAAAAATCGTAACCGTCGTCTCTCGTCTTTCCCGTGCGATCCATAATTTTACCAAATATCCAATGAGGCGGAAAGATCAACGATTATGTAAACGTCCGGAAACGTGGGCAGGATCCCTAGAACTACACAGGCCTAAGTTGGAAGGGGCCTTCAGAGACTTAGGACCTTGCGGGTCGGAGTATTCGGGACCGCCTATTTGCCCACGCGCATCGATCTCTCTCATTGTTCTTTGGCTAGTTGGAAATTGATACGAAGATGGATGTAATGTTTTTGCTACGGATGATTAGTTTTGCTTGTTAGTCAATGACCTATTTTTTTTTTCGTATAAAACTTTAGCTAGGTATTCTAGTAGGTACCTACATGACTACATGTAGCTTCCAATATCTTATTAGCCCGTAGAGATATAGGCTATAGAACATAAACGTATGTCGTAAGATGCCCTGAGGGACGTCCCAATTTTCAGGGGTCTACGGACACCTACTAACCTATTGTCACTTAGAAACCCAATTATACCGATTTTAAGCCCATCGCCAGAGGGTCTATATCACTACAGACTATGAAACAAAGTCGCCCTACTGTCTGTCTGTCCCGCTGTATGCTTAGATTTTTAAAACTACGCAACGGATTTTGATGCGGTTTTTTTTAATAAATAGCGTGATTATAGAGGAAGGTTTTTATGTAAGTATAAAAAAAATGTTTTATATTATATGGGTGTTACAGAAAACTCACATAAACCGAAGCGAAGCGAGGGCGGGTCGCTAGTATATTATAATTAGTAACATCCGAGAACTGTTACTGTGGCCTCGGAACTTTTTATAAATCACATCTCCATACCTAATTTTATCGAAATCGGTTCAGGGGTTTAGCCGACAACAAAACAGACATAGTTACTTTCGCATTTATAACATTAGCATGGAGTATAGATAATTTTAGAATTTTGATTCGTATCTATTCAGAATACTTTTTGATCAATGTACTTAATGCTAGGTATAGTATAAATTGCACGGCGTGTCAAATTATCAAGAAGACGGTAAATTGAGGTCATCCGTGTTACAAATAAAAATATTAAAACAATTGACCATTTGTTTTCTCCGTAAGGATCGTCATAGCAAACAGTGTTTCATTTGTAAGAACAACGCGATAAAAATTATGATAAAGTCTCATCAAAACCTGAATTTTTCGGTTTTGTTATATTAGCGACCGTGGTTTTTGTGCAAAGTCATTATCTGCTTATCAATACCAATCAAATGAGTCCCAACGCGGTGGGTCTACGTTAAGTTTAGCGGATTTTTTTTTTTTCCCCAGGGGACTATGTCACACCTATTGACCTAGTCCCAAACTAAGCTCTAGGCTTGTACTATGGGTACTAGACAACGATATAAATACTTATATAAAGAAATATATACTTAAATACATAGAAAACATCCATGACTCAGGAACAAATATTTGCACACATCACACAAATATCTGCCCTTACCGGGATTTGAACCCAGGACCTCTAGCTTCGTAGGCAGGGTCTCTACCAACTAGGCTATCGCGTCGTCAAGCTATATTATTATATATAGCTATATTATTGTATTGTCAATATTGTCATCGAAGGTATTTAGATATATTTACCAAATTTCAGCTCCGTCAGTCTCCGGGTAGTGGTTCAAATCTTCCTTGCAAAATTAGACCCGAACACATATCTAATACCTACATACATACGAATGACGCGATAGCCTAGTTGGTAGTGACCCTGCTTACGAAGCTAGAGGTCCTGGGTTCAAATCCCGGTTAGGGCAGATATTTGTGTGATGAGCGCAAATATTTGTTCCTGAGTCATGCGGATGCTTTCTATATATTTAAGTATATATTTCTCTATATAAGTTATATATATTTATATCGTTGTCTAGTACCCATAGTACAAGCCTAGAGCTTAGTTTGGGACTAGGTCAATTGGCGTGACATAGTCCCCTAATATTTATTTTCATCACACTTGTTCGTAAATAGTGTCCTAACATGCTAGAAAAATCGACCGTAAATCCAAAATAATACCCGCGGGCCTTTTTTTACCATTACGCTTCTAACGTGCGTAATAGCTTTTTCATCACACTTGCTCGTAAATAGTGTCCTAACATGCTAGAAAAATCGACCGTAAATCCAAAATAATACCCGCGGGCCTTTTTTTTACCATTACGTTACTTAAGTGCGTAATAGCTTTTTTTTTAAATATTATACGTGGACTCAAACTATCACAATACGTCAGGACCCCAATTCTTGTGCCATTCGATATGAAGTTTTATTCGAGATGAAATGTCAGTTGAATACTATTTCCTAACAATCTCGCATAACAAACTATTGATCTCATATGTCACTAGAATCGGACTCCGAACACGTTTGACATTATCTGTGGTAAGTCACAGACAATGATGTAGTCTGCCGCTAATAAGTTAAAAATATGATCTTTTGTCTGATTTTATTTCATTCCCTCGCAATTGTGATGAAAAACATTGTATGTTACACGGGTGGTAAAGGAAATACAAAGCTCGAGTCATTAAAGCCCTCAGCCTACGGCTTCGGGCTTCTAACAGACTCTCGTTTGTAATTCTTTCTTTACCACCCTTAATACACAATGTACTATTTTTTTTAATATTATACGTGGACTCAAACTATCACAATACGTCAGGACCCCAATATTCTTGTGCCATTCGATATGAAGTTTCATTCGAGATGAAATGTCAGTTGAATACTATTTCCTAAAAATCTCGCATAATAAACTATTGATCTCATATGTCACTAGAATCGGACTCCGAACACGTTTGACATTATCTGTGGTAAGTCACAGACAATGATGTAGTCTGCCGCTAATAAGTTAAAAATATGATCTTTTGTCTGATTTTATTTCATTTCCTCGCAATTGTGATGAAAAACATTGTATGTTACACGGGTGGTAAAGGAAATACAAAGCTCGAGTCATTAAAGACCTCAGCCTTCGGCTTCGGGCTTCTAACAGACTCTCGTTTGTAATTCTTTCTTTACCACCCTTAATACACAATGTACTATTATACATTGCAAGTTAGTAATAAAAAACCGGTCAAGTGCGCGTCGGAGTCGCGCACCGTGGGTTCCGCAACCGCCGCACCGTTGGTATAATTACATTCCAATTTTAATTCGATTTCGATTCGAATAATCAGCGCGAGGCGAACTCACCCTTGACAAATTTTTAGTATTTACTGTTCTTCTTCAGGGTTTGTTCTATAACCGTCCCAAATTTGACGCTTGCATGTTTTTCCGTTTTTACCATACAACGAAAATAAACATACGTTTAAAAATATGGTTCTTGTATGGGGACCCCCCCTTTTTTATTTATCTTTCTTTATATTTTTATTTATTAGTAAATCGGCCGTATTAATACAATATGCTGGAAAAAAAAACATGCGATACAACTCTTTAAAGGACGGACAGATGGACCGCGTAGGCAGAATAATAGGGTCCCGTTATGCTCCTTTCGGGCACGGAACCCTAAAAAGCTTGTAACAAGTAGCGATGCTCATCTACGATGCTGACTGTACCGCCAGTCTCAACTCTTAAGTCTCTCAACCCACGAATCTTGATCTTAAATCTCTGCCATTTACCTAAACTATCGAAATAGAATGGATTCTGTGTCTCTCGGATTACGAGTAGATTACAGAGCTAAATAACTTCCTTAATATACCTACTTGACTAGCGATCCGCCCTCACTTCGCTTCGGTTTACGTGAGTTTCCTGCAACACCCGTACATAAACTAGGATTTATTATACATAAAAACCTTTCTCTTGAAGCACTCGGATCTATTGATGAAATCCACTGCGTAGTTTGAAAGATCTCAGGATACTTCGTTCATTGATTACAAAACGGACACAAACCGAAAGGAATACGATATTTAATTGAAGAGCAAATAATTTTGGAATGTATCCGTTTTGTAATCAATGAGCGACTTACAGAGAGACGGACGGCGCGAAGCGATTTTATAGGTAGGTACCTACCTACTATGTAAAGATAAAGAGAACCCCCTTTTTCATAAACGCTCCATAGCTCAAGTGTGGTTTTCACAGTTTCGGAGCAGTTTTACTCGGAAAAAGGGGATTTCCTTCCCTAAATAAAACTCGAGAAGTATATTCGGAACGTAAACAAATAATAATTATCTTATAGTTAGCACCAATTTCACCTATGTTAAAGGGCATTGGGTAAATTTGTTTGAAGAATATCGACAATTTGTTTTCAGCGGCCACGGATGGGTTTTACATAGTTATTTAGAGGGCCTCGAAATACACATAGATATATATAATTTATGGTGTTAAATAATATCGGAGCAGAGATATAAAAGATTTAAGTACTTATTCAGTTTTGATACTAAAAGTACACCCATATATGAATATTTAAATATCTCGGCTCCGATGCACTTAAGAGCGTTACATTACATAACAAAATTGTTTATTTTGGATAATTCTAAAATATACCACTTTTCCGAATAGCCGCTCACCTTGAAAATGTATGACTTTTACGAATGACAACACTTTTACCCAAACCCCTTTAATCAATGTTATTCGACTGTTAGTTCATACCACGCGTTCATACATTATGATATGACAGCTGTTAATGCTCTAATCGTCTGTTAAGTGGTTAACGTTGTTTGGTGAAATTGGTAGGTACCTACTTAATCGATCAAAAATTTAGTAAAACGTAATGTTTTCAATATTACATTGAAACTATTATGAAACAGATAAAGTAAGTAGTGATGCTCATTTATTCAGTCAGTTCGTGAGACAATGTATGTTATTATTATTACAACCCAGATATAATGGTTTTCAGAACTAATAACTAGGTATATCTTTTGAGTGGGCGAACCGATTTTTATGAAGCCTAACTAAGAGACATCTCGCTAGATCCATCCGTTTAAGAGCTAGGTACGATGCCACAAACAGACACAGGACACTACAGATACAAAGATTCACACATAAACAAATAAGCAGAAACACAGAACATCCACACGGCTCATAGGTAATCATAACACCCCCATGTTCTTTTTTCTCGGGGTTTAAAATGGAACGGGTGAAAAGAAAACAGCCAGCCACCTAATATTGCCCGCGTCAGCATAAGCGACCTCTTTCATTCATGAAATGACAAAAACGCCAACGTAAAACAACATTACGGGCATTCTCGGTCATTTATTTACCTGTAAATTAAACGCGGTGAAACATAATTACATATTAGGTTTATTAACTTACTAACAATGAGAGTAAATTACCTGTCGCCGGCCGAAAAGGAAACCGCATCATAAAAGCGCCAAAACGACCGTTATTGCCCCTCGATCAATGAATATAATTAACTTAATAAGCAATACCAAATACATACAGAATACTTGAAACTTTTTACCAAATACAACTACGCACAGAATAATAAAAATAAATTTTGTAACCTACCTATTAGGGACTAAAAAAAACATAGTAGGACTATTCCTACTATGTTTACCCTGATATACTTACTGAATAATTGGGATACACTTTCTTAGTTAATCCCAGTGTCCTAAAGTAAACAATTGTTTTTTTTAAACATTAAAGCTTTTTAACAATTTATTTTAGGCCAAATCAAAAACATAAATAAAATAAGGCGAAAAAAAAAAACATTTTCTTCAGGTTTTGAATGAGGATCTGTACCTAAGTCCATCTACTTACCTATTTTTGAATTCCGCTTTGTTGCCCTAAACTAAATAAAATGAATAGTTTATTCACCAAGGGGAGTTAGCTACTAATCGAGTGTGTAAAACCTACTATATACTCGTACTAAACTTACAAAGAAATAAAATACAAAAGTAACAAGGACATTATCTCAAAGAAGATCGAGCGCGAGCGCGCTATCAAATCAACCAGCAACAAAAGTTTTTTTATTTTGTTTTTACCGCGCAGTACAGTTTGGGCGCCAAAAGAAGTTACAGAGGGTGAAGACGCCCCGATTTGCAGGGTCCGACATGCGTGCGTATCAGTGAGATGATTGACGTCATCTGGACTTAAATAAAAACACAAAACGAATAATAATAGACATTCATAAGAATTCATACGATGTTACTATCGCGAGCACAGCAGTTATGAAATTCGATTCAATATAAATATCGGACCTATTTTTATTAAAACTTTTGAGAAGTTTTAATGAGCGGCTTTCACGCTCTTTAGTATAAAAATATTAAATACCTAGACCATTCCAAGGATACCCGTATTTTTTACGCTTTTAAGGGAGGTTTCCAAAGCTAATGTGATTTTAAATCTTAAATTTCTACCTACCTTTGTAGTAAATAATATCCCAAAAGGATTAAAATCTTTTAACCTTTATCACCAGACTTTCTATGATGATTTGGTCTTTTATCCATTCAATTTAAAAAAGATACAGGCAAAAAGCTTCCTTTTAAATTGTTATTGTAAAGGTGATTTTTGATAAAATCATTCAATTAAATATTTCGATTTATTTTAATGATAATAACTTGCATATCCGCCGTACTACATGAAAAACTTGCTGGCATTTGCACGTATCAAAATGTAGCTTTTAATGTTTACCCAATCTTAAACCACTATGTAAATTAATAAATTAAATAACAAAGTCATGTAATTAAGTCCTTGTGTTGAAAATGATAACGGACCACCATTATTCACACTTTATATCCTTGCCATATTTGAACTTAAACCAAAACAAGTATCAAAACTCGCTCCACACGATGACGTAAACAAAAATACATTTATACATTAGGATAAAAATGCAAACCTTATGCAACGCCGGTGTCATGCAATAAAGAACCAAAGAGTGGTATCCCGGCCCATGTCCATTTTGGCTTAAGCGGATTGCTTTCCCGCCAAATACGGCCGCCATGACAGTCTGCTGAATTATGTGATTAAATGACATGACACATGACTAAAACGGCCGCGAAACTTGCTCATTTTATTTTGATTTAACTCACGTTGACAGTTATGCATGATGCCGTCCGTCGGGTCTGGTAAATGTTTGGTAAATGTTGTATTGATTATGCGATAGACGTCGCCAAATTAAGAGCGATTGTTCGCCAAAAAGGGAGGCTGTTGGGACAGTTGATTGGCTGCGGAGATTGTCGCATCTGTGTAAGATATACGTGTGTATGGTATGAGTAACACGTCATCTACCTACATACGAGTATACCCCTATACGAATCAAAATTGTGTATAGTTAGTTAGGAGGTATCTACTTAATGTTGAATGGTAGGTATTGATGTAATATGTTATCTATGCTAAAAAGTAATATAGAGCATGGATTACTCAATGGTTAGGCTCGGGTTAAAAAACCTATTAAGCTACAGTTACACATGCTGATTACTAGCACGAAAGCATGCCACTATTGAGCAATTGCTACTTAGTAGTATGTGTATCGAAACATTGCTAATAATGAGCATGCTCATTTAGAGTTTGCTCGAAAATCAACGGTCGTGCGATTTTTGGGCATGCTACCTGCAGCGCGGGTGGAGGGGGGCGTGCTTTTAGCGCGTGTGAACAGGTTTGCCTATTGAGCATGCTAGTATCGATCAGTCGTTCGCAACAGGTGAGTGTGCACCATTTTCACGCAAAATGTCTCGCTGGGGCGACGAAAAAACGCTCAAATTTGTAAATTTATACCGAAATCACGAGTGCTTGTGGAATTGTCTTATTCAGCTCCATACGGAGAGCTGTTTGATTGTCCATGGTTTTGTTTGAACTGACAGAGAGCGAGAGAGCACGCTATAAAATGGCATGTGTATTGGAGTGTTTGCTTTGAGCATGCTTATTCAGGAGCATACTTAAAACTAGCTTGCCTATTGCTAGCAAATGTAAACTGCTCATAAGCATGCTCATATTGAGCATACTCAATAGCACGCTTTTTAGCATGCTATTATAGAGCATGTGTAACAGTAGCTTTAGAATGTGTTTTGTCAATTAAACAATGCATAAATAAATGTTTTCAATTATATGTTAGTTTTAATTCAAGTGAAAATATAAAGATAAAACATGGCGCAGTCGTGAAACACTAAGTTTACAGTGGTGAATGTTGTCTAATTCTTTAAACCGATTTTACAAACATGGACGCGAATACTGTGAAGCTACCACCCAATTTTGATATCCGGTCTCAAGCTGCGGCCTCAGAATGGAGGTTTTGGAAATGCCTATTTGAGGACTATTTGGTGGGCATCGGAAAGGACGAAGCTTCCGACAAAGTTAAATTATCGTTGTTACGCAATATGATGGGACCTGAATCTACAAAGGTTATTCAGTCATTCAAATTAACCAAGAGTCCAAGACTGAATCGGAAAAGTATACCGCTGTACTGGAACATATAGATAAATATGTTAATCCGAAACGCAATGAAGTGTTCGAAAGGTATAGATTCAATGAATACAAACAAGAACAAGGAGAAACATTCGAAAACTTTTATACCAATCTAAGGCAGCTGATTTCAACATGTAACTACAGTGACTTAAACAAGGAAACAATAGAAGATCAATTACTAAGGGACAGAATTGTACAAGGGGTAAATGACAAAAAGCTACAAGAAAATTTGCTTCGAATGGATGATTTGTCTCTAGACAAAGTTACAAGGTTATGTCGAGCCAGTGAAATTAGTCGCAACCAGGTTAAGGAAATGAACCCCACTATAGAGGTAGATGCCGCAAAATTTAAGAAGAACAAGAATTTTGAAAGAAAACTGAAATCCAACGATATAGAAAGGTCGGAGACATTTCAGTGCAGAAGATGTCAACAAAAACATGGGCCACGTCAATGCCCAGCATTTGGGAAAAAATGTACTCGTTGTGGTGTACTAAACCACTTGGCGGTCAGCTGCAGAGTGAAAAACATACACAATGTACAAGCTGTGGATTCTGACAGTGATAACAGTCTTTTTTGTGGAGAGGTTAAGTATGTTAATGCCAATGAGTGGACTGAGTTCATTGAAATTGAAGGCAAAAATATTAAATGTAAATTAGATACTGGTGCAGAAGTTAGTGTCATGCCGAGGAAAGTATTTGAGAATCTAAATAAGAAATTGAATCTTAAGTTATATGAGACAGATATTAATGTTCAGTCATTCAGTGGGGAAAATGTGAAACCCCTTGGCTTGATAAATCTAAAGTGTAAATTTAAAGACAATACATGCTATGAAAACTTTGTGATTATGGAAACAAACATGGTGCTACTTGGTTTGACGGGATGTGTAGCACTTAGCCTAGTAAAGCGGGTGCATACATTAGAAATTAATAATAAAAAAGAAGAGTTCATCAAATATAACATTGAGGTGTTTCAAGGAATTGGACGACTACCAGGTAATATAGATATACCCACTATAGCTTCAGAGATAAAAATTTGCCATCCATCCCCAAGGTTGCCAACCTGTTTGCATGAACCGTTAAAAATAGAACTTAAAAGATTAGAGGATAGGAAAGCAATAGTAAAAATTGACAAAATTGATGAAAGAGCTTGTGTAAACAGGATGGTGATAGTGGAGAAACAGAATGGAAATGTAAGACTTTGTCTAGATCCCGCTGACTTAAATAAAATTATAGTAAAAAAACCCAAAGTTATGCCCACATTAGAAGATTTAAGTTTACAACTTCAAGGTAAAAAGTTTTTTTCTGTCCTAGATTTAACTGAGGGTTTTCATCATTTGTGTCTCACCGAAAAAGCTTCATGGAAGTGTTGTTTTGCAACACCATTTGGTGTTTATCGCTATTTAGTGCTGCCTTTTGGGTTAATGAATGCTCCTGAACTATTTCAGGATATTATAGAAGATCATTTTGGAACTATTCCAAATGTGGTAGTATGGGCTGATGATATTCTGGTGATGGGAAATACAGAAGAGGATCACGATAAAACTTTAAAAAAAGTAGTAGATAAAGCCAAAGAGTTAGGTATTGTCTTTAATAAAAACAAGTTACAGTACAAACAAAGGCAGGTGAAATATGTTGGTCAAGTTTTCAATGAGTTCGGAATGTCACTAGATAAGGACAGGATAGAATCTTTGCTAAAATTAAAAGAACCCACTAGTAGAGATGAACTAAGACAAATTTTAGGCTCATTTAATTATGTACGCAGGTATATCCCAGATATGGCCAATCTCATGTCACCACTCTGTAAATTGTTAAAAAGGGATATGGAATTCATTTGGTTGCCTGCCCATAGATTGGCGTTTGCTGAACTGAAAAGGAAAGTGTGCACAGCTCCTGCTCTAACACCTTTTGACCCCACAAGAAATATTGTACTGCAGTGTGATGCCTCAAAAAGTGGTCTGGGATGCTGTTTATTCCAACATGATAAACAAAACTTAATGAGATTGGTTGCATGTGCATCAAGAGCTATGAATGACACAGAACTGAATTACAGTCAAACTGAAAAAGAGCTCTTGTCAATTTACTTTGCAGTAAAAAAAGTTTCACCGGTATATCTATGGCTCAAAGGTAGATGTGCAAACCGATCATAAACCCCTAGTTTCAATCATGGCCAAGCCAATATGCAAAATAGGTTCACCAAGACTAAAACGCTTAAGATTGAAACTATTAATGTACAATTTAAATGTAATGTATGTACCTGGTAAATTACTACACTTTGCAGACATGCTCTCTAGGAATAATTTAAATGTTACGGAAATTGATAAAGAAATGTCACAAATGGTACATTCAGTTAGTGTACACTTACCAATGTCACCCGAGAGGAAAAGAATATTTGTAGAAGAAACTGAAAGTGATCCTATTTTGAAGGTGCTACGCAAATATTATGTGAATGGTTGGCCAGAACAACATAAGGTTTTGAAAGAGTGTAAAGAATTTTATAAATTAAAAGACGATATATATTTTGAAGATGGGTTAGTTTTTTATGAAAACAAGTTAATTGTACCAAATTCTTTAAAACCTTATGTTATGAATCTAGTACACAATGGCCATCCTGGAATCTCGAGATCCCTTAAAAAAGCTAGACAATTATTTTATTGGCTTGGGCTTTCCAATGACATAAAGGACTTTATAATGAGATGTCGAACCTGTGAAAAATTTAGAGCTTCCAACTCACATGATACCGTGATATCACATAAAATTCCATATCGTAGATATGCCAAAATTGGAACTGATATTTTAGAATTTGTAGGTAAAAATTATCTTGTAATTATTGATTATTTATCTCACTGGTTAGAGGTTATGCCTCTTAATGATAAATCATCATGCTCAGTTATAAATGCCCTACAAGAGGCTTTTACCAGATTTGGCTATCCAGAAGAAATCATATCTGACAATAATCCCTTCAATTCACATGAATGCCAAAAATATTATAAGTCAAAGGATATAGTTCTAATTACTAGTAGTCCACACTATCCCAGAAGTAATGGGATGGCCGAAAAAGCTGTTCACATAGGCAAAACAATTTTAAAAAAAGCACTGGAAGATAGAGTGGATTACAGAGACTACTTATTAAGTTATAATAATACTCCTTTGTCAGGATTAAATGTGTCCCCATCTCAAATTTTAAATAGCAGAATATGTCGTACACTTGTTCCAACATCTTCAGGACTTTTAGAGCCTAAAGTTCAAAACGATATCCATAAATTATTAGTCATGAGGCAATCAATAAATATGCAAGACAAAATAAAAAAAGAGGTTCAGTATGATATAGGAGATCAGGTGGTTATTAAAACAGATAAAGAAAAATGTTGGAAAAAGGGTACAGTTGTAGGAAAGTGTAAAGAACCCAGGTCTTACTTGATTAAAAGGGAAGGAGAGGATACAAAAATAAGAAGGAATTCTAAGCATTTAAAAAAGTCTTTAACAGAAAGTAGTGTTTTAGGAAAATGTCCTCTGTTTTCTTTTTCAACAGACCTATTTACTTTTGAGGATATTATAAGTAGTAATGAAGCTCCATTAAATGTCACGGATACTGTTGAGGATGACTACAATAACAGTAGCTGTGCCAGCAGTGGAGATCCGTCAACTACAGGTTTAAGAACCACTAGAAGTGGAAGAACTGTAAAACCTAGAGATATATTAGATTTATAAATTTAGTTTGTAGTTGTCTTTAATCTAAGGGGAAAGATGATGTAATATGTTATCTATGCTAAAAAGTAATATAGAGCATGGATTACTCAATGGTTAGGCTCGGGTTAAAAAACCTATTAGAATGTGTTTTGTCAATTAAACAATGCATAAATAAATGTTTTCAATTATATGTTAGTTTTAATTCAAGTGAAAATATAAAGATAAAACAGGTATAAGCGTTGGTGGCGGTAGTGGCCTGAGGCGACTTGTGTTGTACTGTTGTCATGTGTTGCTAGGTAACGAGTTCGATCCCCGTGGCCACCGTGTACGAATGAGGTTTCCTAGACTACGTGGATGTGTTCTGTGGTTTCCAATGCTCTTACAGTCAAATAAAAACATCCTGGGGAAGCCTACAGATTCCTCTTTCTGAATGTATAAGAAAGGTAAATAAGTACACAAAGCATCCTAAAATCCTAGGATATTATTGAATGATATTAAAGTTTTACTTAGGTACGGTACAGTCGAGCAAAAGTGTTTAGATACCGAGTAGTCAGCCTACTCAATTGAACCGACCTAAAACTTAGTCGCCAGATTTGAATCCAACCTACTAGATATGTGAAGATAAATAAAACCAAGCAAAGGTGTAAAGTTAAATATAGACGACTCAAAAATTGAAAAGATGTCTGTGCTACACTAACAAAAAATATATACAAACAAAACAAAAGTTTTAGTTAAGTAAAAGTCCGTATTAAGTGTGCATATAACCTACTGTACACTGATAGAGAGACAAAACATGAACGTAAAATATTTAAAATATTACTTTACAAATAGGTCCTGTTTGGCTTTGACTTTTTGAATAAAGCCACAATGATGCAGTTTATTTAGAAATACACAAGTGGCGGCTATAAAGGGCTTAGCCTTGGGGGGGGATACTTGATGTCTCACGAAGGACGAAAATAGAAACAAAGAGTCACTCAGCACAATATTGAACATTCCGGGAAAGGGAATATACACTCTGCCCTTTTCTGAAAATAAATGTTTACAAAATTTTGGTAAACATTTTAATATTTGGGATACCCCTTAAAAAAGGTTTACCGTCATTTGCTAAAAAACGGTTCACAAACTGATTGATAAAAGATAAAAGATGTTTATTCAGTAAGTAGGCCGCACGGGCACTTTTACACGTCAAAAATCTACCAGCGCCAGCGCTTTGCAAGAGACCACTGCTGAGAAGAAGCGCCGCAAGAAACTCAACTGATTTCACAAACATATCATTTCGCGAAACGTTTTTTTTCCGAACATGGAAATATTTCCGATTTTTTATGTATCTAACCTAACCTACTATAGGGTCCTGAAATAAATCCTGAAATATTTACGTTTTCGGAAGAAAAGCGTTTTTCAAAGTGATTGTGAAATGAATCAGTTTGTGAAATTTTGTTTAACAAGTGATTGGATATCAAAAAAATACTATGAAAAGTATAATTTCGTTATTTTGAATTTAAATCATTCGTTTTTTAAATATAGCTTTAGGTTAATATAAATAATAAATATAAATATAAGTCATCCGAATGGTTTTTAAATTGCGGTACCCATTCTGACTCTAGTTACCAATGAATTAAAGTTAAAATGACGTCTTTTTTATTTTAACGAGTAAAATCGAAAATAAATGACTTTTATAAGTTTATGGATAAAACAGTTATTTTTATATACTTAATATGTATTTATTTTTCTACATTATCTCATTTTAACTCTATATAATATACTTGTTCTACCGATATTGAATTAAGCCTCAATTAGCAAACCAAATAATTTGATTTCAGAAAGTCTCCTCTGTGGCGGCAGTTTCAAAAGTCATTTAACCCAAATCCCTATCCACGGAGCCAGTTTTCCAGGTGAGGAAACATAAAAACAAATCGAATGGGGCCAAATCTGGAGAATAGGGGGAGTGAGGCAGCAGTTCGTAAAGTAACTGTGTTAACTTAGCAGCCATAACAATTTACTTGAGAAGGTCGTTAATATCTAAAACAATCCCGAAACTTAGTTATCAATTATTTGTGCATTTGAAAAGTTTTGTCTTGTCTTGGGGACACCGTTGATGCAGGAACACATATATAAACTTTTTCTCCCTCTAAGTATGTCTCTTAATATTTTTTGCAGGTTTTCCTACCGAACTACGTATATTATTTGATATTTTATTTAATTTCATATTTATAACTGTACATAATGCTAGACTAAGTAGTATCATTTGATTGTAATATGAAATATGTTTATAAAATGACTGATTGCTGAGTTTCTTGCGGCGTTTCTTCTCAGCAGTGGTCTCCTCTTGGGAAGCGCTGGTAGATTTTTGACGTTTAAAAGTGCCTTGGGGCCTACTTACTGAATACTTATCGAATTAACTGGTGCGTTATCGTGGTAAAAAAATATTTTTTCCTTTTTTAATAGGGTCGTTTGTCCTTCAACTGTGCCCTGTTATCGTTTATTCCTTTCTTTAAGTAGTCAGTCAGGTGATATCAATACATTTAGAAAACGGGTACTTATCAAACAGCCCTCTTAGAAACGTTATTAAGGATTGTTTTATGCCGAAAGACGTCCATTACTCGACAAAAGCCTTCCCAAAGGATCTCCACAAAGCAATGGTAGGTAATGTCAATTAATTATAGCTGTAACAAAATTAATTAAGTTATAAACGTCTATGTAAAACAATTTGATGAGTCATGGCAACAAACATGATTTTATATAGAAATTCAGAAAACTATTCTGTGAGCAAGTGTCATTAAAATGAGTCAAGTTAAATCATCGGTACTGATGAGTCATTAAGAAGGCCATTCATCTAGTGTAGGCAGGTGTAAAAATGATGACGACATATTGATTACTAAACTATAGATTGCATGCATCTTATCTATTTGTTTTCTTCCCACTAAACTTGTGAGTTAACCTTCGGTGGCTTTCTTATTTAATGGTTAAGAGTTTAACTCTTTTACCAAATACAAACTTTTTGGAACACGGAACCTTCTTCGATAACAAGTCGTCGTCACAATGACAACAAATATTGAGGTCATTTCGGTTTATGATTCGTCACTATCTGGGATCTATGATGACTATTGATAACTCTTCGTGATAAATACCTACTTAGTAGGAACATCGTTTTTTAATTGAATTAGCAAATGTATAAACCTATTGTTTTTTTTATACTAATAACAAGGATGTTATTATAAATTCGTTTAAGATAGGATGGACTTGAACGAGGAAAACTTTTCATTAAGGACTGAATATTTATGCAGTTCCTCGTAATAATAAATATTTATTCAGGTCATTGTACCTGTTTGCGAGAAAAAAAAACAATGACTGAGCTGGTCTAAGCTTGTTGCAGTGTTAAATAAATATCAATTAGGTTCTTGAACGGTTATATTATAGTTATTGGTCATCGGTATTTCGTCATCGTTCGTGCTCGTTATTCATAATACTTAAGTAAAACTTAAAACAGATTAAGTGCAAGTTGGACTCGCGCAACGAGGGTTCCGTTACTGCCACACAGTAAGTCCTATTTAGATTCCGATTTGAATTCGATTTCGAATAGAATCACCGCGAGCCCAACTCACACTTGACCATTTTTTTGTATTTTTGTTTTTGTTCGTACAGCTACTATAATCATACCGAATCTGACACTTGTATGTTTGACCGTTTTTACGATACAATAGAAATAAAAATACGTTGTAAAAACCGTTTCATGTAATATAATCAATAATTGTTGGTAATAGCACATATTTAGAAAATAGACAACCCGCTATCTATTGCGTTTAAAAAACAGCTCTTTAAAGTTAGGACGGACGGACAGCGTAGGCCCCTACCCCCTTACCCTACGCTACCCTATATCCTTTCGTTGCAGTTTAGAAGTAGAAATTATGTATTTTATTTTTCATCACACTTGCTCGTAAATATAGTGTCCTAACATGCTAGAAAAATCGACCGCAAATCCAAAATAATACCCGCGGAAAATAATACATTTTTTTTTTAATATTATACGTGGACTCAAACTACCACAATACGTCATGACCCCAATTCCTGTGCCATTCGAGATGAAATGTTGCATACAATTTCCTAAAAATCAAAACTATTGATCTCGACTGTCACTAGAATCGGACTCTGAACACGTTTGACATTATCTGTGGTAAGTCACAGACAATGATGTACTCTGCCGCTAATAAGTTACAAATATCATATTTTGTCTAATTTTATTTCATTTCCTCGCAATTGTGATGAAAAACCTTGTATGTTACACGGGTGGTAAAGGAAATACAAAGCTCGAGTCATTAAAGCCCTCAACCTTCGGCTCCGGGCTTCTAACAGACTCTCGTTTGTAATTCTTTCTTTACCACTCATAATACACAATGTACTATTCATGTTAATTTTTTTTTTCTTTTTACAGATCAACTGTCTTAGGAATGCGAATGTCTATGGATCTCAGATCCCACTTACCACCAGGGGCACGTTTTATAAAGCTACAATACAAGTAATAATTTTACAGGTCTAAACTAGCAACACTGCTCAAATGGCTGGTCGTCATTGGTCGAGGTTATGAAATGGAAACTTGTAAATTGTAATTTGTAGCTTTATAAAACAGGCCTCTGGTGGTCTGTGTGCATTTGCCATTTCCTTGTCATAAAAAAGGCTATTTCATTAGTGAATAGTCCGTATGCTTGTAGCAATCCATTGACAAGTTGTTTTAACGTTATTGAGCCGGGATTTATTGCAGCGATACAATGTATCACGAATAGCATGCGGGTTATCGACTAGTATGGACCAATTAAACTATACCATAAGCCGCAGTTACTTCCCCCGCTTCGGCATCAAGCCGCATACGCACTGACAGCGGAAACGGCGTGGTGCGTCCTGCGGATATAAGTAATACACTTCTGCCAGCGTCTTTTCCAATCTTTGCAGCATTTATTGCAATGCAATTTATATTGTAATATTACATTGATGAATAAATAAATAAAAAAAAATAAAAAAAAAACATTTATTTCAGGCGTTGCCCATATAGTGTTACTTAGTAACATTGGTCTTATAATTATATTAGTTAGTTAAAATTAAAATTTAATTAAATAAAATATTAAATAAATAAAAACCTAAATAAATATTAAATTAAATAAACTAAACTAAACTAAGTTGCGACAAGGTACTATAGATACAGCTACTTCCGACTTCCGAGTCCGACTATACAATTTGTGTTATCTGTGGTTGCATCGTGCGGGCGACGACACCGACGCATCGTGGGTCGACCCCTTACGGCAAAACCTGAGGCGTTTTTTATTTTCGTACAACCTACGCAGGCTACTTTAGGGCGATATAAATTTTAGGGAATGCTGTGGGTTGGTATGCGGTTAGTATTGTGCGAAATTAAGTTCATTTGAAAGTGACCGCTGACGAGGCCTATTATTCTGTGATGCAATGAACTCGGTGGTGCGAGTCCGGAGATTTGTTAAGGCAGTAGTGTTGGCAACATCCTTATAAACATTACAATCCGACAAATTTGTAGAAATGGTTGAAAAACCGCTAAAGGAGCTTTTTTTTTAAAAAGACGCACAAATACATTTATTTGTACATTGTGAACTTTACATTTTATTGAATATTACTGACTTTATTCCATAAAAAAATAATTATCAACTGCAACCTATATCCTACAGTCCCTCAATATTCATAGACATACCTACTCTGTGTGGTGTGCATGCAATAAAAAGTACTTGTTATTTATTCATCTTGTTATATTTAATTGTATATAAATTATAGTAGGTACTCATAAAAACTTACAGCCAAGCAGCAGTGTTTACATTGTTGTGTTCTTGGTGTGGGGATAAGACAACCGGTGATATCACTAACATAGAAGCATTTTATCTTGATCCTCGGGATGACAACGCCTTTTCGATCTTAAGATTGCTGTCTTTAGATTAGTAGTCTTGAGAATGCAAATGTCTATTGGTCACAGATCACGGCTGAAAAGGAGGAATAACTTTTATGTAACACCAATTACTAACCCTTTTTAGCAAATAAATCATTATGAATTCCTTATGAATTATGTTATGAATTATCAAACTACCATCAGCCTCCTATTTTACCACCCTGACAATGATACGTGACTGGTGACCTTTCAGTATACATGGAGTAGCTTATATGAATCCCAGTGATGTGAATAATTGTTAACTTTGCCATGTATATCGAATTGTCACCTGTCACCTGTCATTGTCAGGATGGTGAAATAGGGGGCAGGTGGCGTGCTTGCTCGTTTTCCACATCTAATAAAGACAACGCATCGAATCAAAATCTCTCCTCGTAGTGTGGGATTGCAATCTTGAAAATCAATAATGCGTCATATTGATTATTGATAACGATCTTGGTTGCATTCGGTCGAGACCCTCGATCCGTGGGGTCCTGGCGCCCACGCTTGCATGACCCAACCAATGCGTGGTCGGTGGTCGGCACCACAGGCAGAGAAAAGCTGGCTACTTACGTGCCCGGCCTAGATAAAAGATTTAAAAAAAAAAATGTAGGTACGGTCGACCTTTTAAGTAACTGTACAATTTAGTGCTTTGTGTTTAAACATTATGTTTAAACTTCTGCACTAACTGTCAATGTCCTTAAAATGACAAGGTACAAAAGTGTACAACCACTTATAATGCCAACTGTACTTATACTACTCGTAATGCAGTGGGTGTTTGTTGGTTGAACCGTATTACTTAACAAATTTTCAATTTTCTTATTTTGTATCTTCACGTCAACTGACTCTGAGTGCAGCTGTAAACTAGCTATCCTCAAAGTGTACGCCGCGGAGCCCTGGGACTCATTAAGGGCCACATTACCAAAATTTAAAAATACCAGATTTAAAAAGTGTACACTTGATTACCGAAACTCCAGAGGCCCTAGCCAAGATGCATTACGCTAACTAGCGTTTCTATTCGATTCGTTTTTAAACCAATCGCGTCACTGGTACCTCACGTGACTTCGTATCACTCATCTGTACAGCGTGACGCGAATGGTTTAAAACAAAACTAATAGAAACGCTTAGTTAGCGTACTGGGTAGTGATTCTCTCAACAACGACGGTCGAACGACGTAGTCCCGTGAGTGCGAACGAAACCTATTTTAGCGCGTGCATTTTCAATTTAACAGCATGGTTACTGCCGATGGATCGAACGTATAAGGCTGCTTAGTTAGACCCCTGGATCTTCGCCAGTGCCCCAGATCCCTTGTGTTATGGGAACTAGGCGTCGTCGATAACCATACTAATTAGAGGAATAAATACTTAAATACATAGAAAACCTCTAAGACTCGGGTACAAACGATGTTTATGTAATAACCAACTTATAAATCAATAAACTGATAGCCTCGTTTATAAAAAAGATATAAATCTCTGCTATAGTTAAGTTTAGATTTACAAACATGAGAATACTGTAGCGCTGAGTTACGCAGAAATAAAGTAAATCCACTCCTGCGCCGGTCGCGCGGTCGTAAACTTCGGGAAACCGACACTTGCCGTGTTAAGGGCCTAAATTAAGATTTTTCTTATTTTATGGTTGGGGTTCTTTGACCTTTTGCACTACATGATTCCTTCGGCCATTTTTTTTTCTGACTGGGGAGCATCGGCAAGAACCCAAGAAAGGAAACCTGTTACCAGCTACTTCCAAGTTCTCAGTTTTTCCTTTACGTACCTACGATGATGATGACGATAGCTCTTTGATCGATGACAGTATCATATTCATAAACGCGCTGCATACAGCTTTGTCACTAACTGTCATTATGACATTTTTATTTCACAGAAAGGGACAAAGAATACCCGACCCGTAGACATTTAAATTCTCGTGACTTTGGCGTTGGGAACCCTGAGAACTAAGATAATGTGGAAATTGTGGAAATGTCATTGAAACGAGACTTGTTTTTTTTAAATATTATTACTACTAACGACCCGCCCTCACTTTTAAGTGAGTTTTCTGTAACATCCGTACATACTCGTAATCCTGAATTTATTGTAGGTAAATTTTAAATAAAATCCTTCCGTGAAGAATTATCTATTATTGTTGATAATCATAAAAAAAAACCGTTGCGTGGTTTAGAAGAAGTTAGCGGATATACAGACTGACGGAAAGACGATAAAGATAAAGATAAGAAGAAGATTCATATGTCAAGACTCGTGTCATGTCACTAGGGACCGCATCCTATATCGATGTTTGATGATGATTTTGCGAATGTACAACCAGACAAATTCTCAACATTATTAAGTAAACGCATTAAACGTGTTTACTGTGTAACAGTGAGTTTTTTGCCGACAAGAATCCTGCCGCGATCGGTAATCGATAATGTTTGATGATTTGTACTTACGAGTGTTACGTTACGAGTACGAAATGCCGTCACACTGGGCTTGTTAGGCTGCGTTACAGATAGATACTAGGAGTAGACTTAGACGTTGCCAGATTAAAAAAACAATAAAAAAATTAGCTTGGCAATTTTTTTTTAAACGTGGCAAAGAATAGCCTTATGCCTTATGCCTTGCATCTTGGGCAAACACTACTAAAAAAAATGCTTTCTATCACACAAAATGTAAGGGATGACAGTTGATCACGTGGTTTATCGCACCGCACGAGAATGGCCTATACATTTTGAGTGTTAGAAAAGAAAAACGTTAGTGATGTTTGCATATTGGCTAGGGCCTCAGGGGGCCTAGTATGCATAACGCTTTTCGAACATGGTCCAAATGTATAGGATTGACATAAGCCTAGCTAGGTTAGATGACAGATCGAGTCGAACAGTTGTTGCAACGCCATACATTTTGAGACGACAGAAAACAGAAACGTTTTTTGGGTAAAACTTCCCGCGCCCTCATTTCTTCCAAAATCTTTTAACTGTGATTTACACTTTTAAAATAAGTTTAGTTTTATACTCGATAACGTCCTATACGGCATTGTGGGAGCATCATTGATTGACACAACTATTGTGAAGTGGACATAAAACTGAGATAGAGTTAGATTGGAGAGTGAACTACGCTCGCGCTTCTTAAGTTTTTTGAAAGGAGTGTGGGAAGTGATACAAAATACTTCTAAATTACCACGAGACCTTCACCATTTTTGATAAATCAGACGAGAAACGGTAAAATCGGTACCTAATAAAGTTTGCGGTGGTTTGTGGTGGTCCTTCGCAAACAAACGACTCGCTGCTTTCAAGAGCAAAATTAAAAAAAAACCTTGTTTATTATCCTTATGTCAATCTTCCAGCCCACTTATGGAATTGCTAGCTCATGATACCGTTTTCCCAGAAATCACATCGAATCACGCCACATTTTCCTATGTATACCCATGTACAAATTGTACATAGAGCCTTAGAAGACTTACGCGGCGGGCGGCGTCGCCCGTCGCGCCGAGTGTGAGAAAAATATCCTAACCCTCACCTAGATTCTGCGCCACGGCGCCGGCGCAGATTCGCGCCGCTAGGCCGCGCACCGGTCCCCCGACGAAAAGGGTCTGAGGATCTATATTGAAAATCGAACAAAGAAGAATCGAAGTTGCGGTAGCTCCATCCATTTCTCTCAATTTGGTCTTGAATGACGAGTGACACGGATGGAGCTAACCTAACTTCGCGATTTTCAAAGTAGGGCCTCTGATGACAGTCGCACGGTCACGAGCGTTAATTTGGGACCCATGTTAAGAAAAATATGCTTGAAGTCGTCAATGTCCTTAGAGATGTCAAGTCATTTGTAACTGTTAGGATACTCAACCGTATTGTTGTAGAATATCAGATTGACTTTTGACCTAAGGTGGGTACCAAATTTAATCTCGTGACTGTAAGTACAATTAGTTTCCCGCCTCTCCTCCTATTTTAACCCCTTAAGGGATGAGTTTCCAAAAAATCTTTCTTATTGCATCCCTAGGCCTCATAAGGCTCCTACGTGCCAAATTTGGAATCTCTAGACCCAGCGGTTTGGGCTGTGCGTTGATATATAAGTCAGTGAGTAAGGTTTGCCTTTTATATATATAGATATAAGATAGATAGAAGAATAATAATAAATAACCTGCCGAGAGCTATAGGCTGTTCCGAAAATTATGCCAAATTTCAAGTTGGTAACTTCTGTAGTTGATGAGAAAAACTGTTTGTGATATACAGACAGATAGCGAAGTCTCACCATAAGGGTTCCTTTTTACATTTTGGTACAAAAACCTAAAAACAGAACTGAGGCGAGTGGGATTCCTAAGCCAACGTGGGGTATTTTTTCGGGATGTGCGGTCCAGTCTCGAGGGTTTTAACATAAAAATCAGAGTTTTAATATCACTGTGGTGTGGTGTGTCTTTATTAACTTTGCTGCGCGCTTAAGAAGAGTAATGACATTACAGTCTGTAAACTGTAAAAATGTGTAGGTAAGGATGTATTTATGTATGTGTGTGATCAAAAATCGGATGTTCCACTGTCTCCCGACCTATTGGACCGATTTAAATAAATGGCGTGTCATTTGATTTTGATAACTGGCTGAATTCGCCGACCACGATACGGATAAGCATATAGATAGGTACTTAGTTTAATCGATATTATGTTACTTACATAATAGTAAATATCAAGGGGTAATCAAAGCTCTCAGGATTGACGAAGCAAAATTAAAATACATATTGCTTAGCAGATATTCTTAACTGATATGATAAAGAAGATTTATTGGACTGAAACATTTATTGAAGAAGATTTATTGGACTGAAACAGTTAAGTATACAATAATAATTAGAATAATTAATTACTAATAATTAATTACTAATGTAGTTAAAACTAGAATTATTTAATACTAGCTGTTGCCTGCGACTCCGTCTGCGCAGAAAAATAAAACAGCCTATGATCATCAGGGATAATGTACGATTCTAATGGTGAAAGAATTTTTCAAATCGGTCCGGTAGTTTCGGGGCCTATTCAATTCATAACAAACAATTAAACCTTTCCTCTTTATAATATTAGTGTAGATTTTTGTGTACACAACTATAAAAAGAATACCCCCTCTAATAAATCCGATCGCGGCATTGTATCCATAATGCTGGCTGAATTTATCTCTCTGGAGGTAAACGCCAGCTCTGGGATCCCGGAGGCGTCGATGAGTTTGGCAGACAGAGTCTATAAAACGTTTCATGTCAGTAGACTAAGGTCCCAGAGTCTCCACTGCAAGCGCCGCAAATTCGTAATCATTAAATAATGGTGAATATTTCCGTTGCTTGAGGGTCTGGCTGGGCCCGAAACGTAGTGGGAGAACCGCTTGACTCCAAGACCTTTCGCCAAAATAGATATTTAATCATTTAGAGAGAGCTACCTGAAGGGAATTACCGATATAATTAATATAAGGATAGCAGATTCAAGTGGACCCCAGAAAATAATAAAGCTATTACAATTTCTGCCAAATGTATAGATAGAAAGAATAGATATAACTCTGATTTTTATATTAAAACCCGAAACCCGAGACTGGACCGCAAAAATACCCCACGTTGGCTTAGGAATCCCACTCGCCTCAGTTCCCTTTTTAAGGGGTTCCCGACCAAAATGTAAAAAGGAATCCTTATGGTGGGATTTCGCTACCTGTCTGTATTTTTTCTCAGCATCTACAGAAGTTACCAACTTGAAATTTGGCATAGTTTTCGGAGCCCCAAACCCCAACATCCTTCGTTCCCACGCCCTTTAAATTTCTAACAAACCAACCTACTTCATGTAGTGTACGTGCTCTAAAATAACAACCATTATGCGCGATATGGGCATGCGCTCATTTTTGTTAACATTTATAAAGAAATACAATATGATCTATCGATCGTGAGGTTTTGCGCACGACGTGTCATGTGTGGAATTGAAATAAAATACACTGCTACGCGACTATGCTAACGTTTAACCTAATGAAAATAGTGGTTATTTTAGGTTGTCTTTGGTTCTGCGAACGATAGAGGTACGTTGGTTATAGTACCTACAGTTGTCCACCTGACTTCGTCGTATTAGGAGTTGTGAATGTTTGTCCGTATGATTGGGAAACAGGCCTAGACCTGAATTGGAGAGTTCTGGGACGTGGCTGTAAACACCTTGCCGTTAGATTTCTGTTGGGTTAGGTGTGGTAGTTCTTTTATCTAAGCTTTGCACGCTTTGCAAATGGTGTACGGCCTTATAGGTACTAGATTTTCGCCGATTTATTTATTCCCGTGGACGGGTGCATTTCGAAAAATCCCTTGTAATCCACCCCTAGGGTACCCAAGGAATTTTAAGTTTGTATGTCCAGCGGATTATGATGAGCGTTGTTGTCAGTGAGTCAGGGAACCTTTTCATAGGTACTTATTATGAACTAGTGACGCCGCCCTCGCTTCGCTTTGGTTTATGTGAGTTTTCTGTAACAATAATCAAGAATTTTGTAATCCATAAAAACCTTCCTCTTGAAGCACTCTATCTATTGATGCAATCGGTATGAAAATCCGTTGCGTAGTTCAAGAGATCTAAGCGTAAATACAGAGGGACAGACAGAGGGAGGGGAAGTGACTTTGTTCTATACTATAATATGTATGTAAAGAAGATAGTAGATGCATTAGTGTTATATTCTGCTAGATATTAAGCATATAGTTCTTAGCCCCGGCAGTTTCAAGACTTACCCTGCATTTATATTTGCAGAGCATGCAAGATAACTCGTAATAGGTATACTCACAGTTTAGTTAGGTGCTTAAGAAATAAAATCAGGTCTTAACGCGATATAAGCTTTTGAAAATGATAAGACGCTACCCATGTACATCTAAAAACATACATATATTTCTCCATGGATTACTAAAAAGGAACTTGGCACCGGGAACCTGTAACAAGGTCATTAATAAAGATTTTGCAATTTATACTTTAACTAATACATTTTAAGAAATTAAACAAACATCTACTTATGCAACTGTCCTTTCACCTACGACTCCATGTACAGACTCTCCTATCCACATGAGGTAAATCTAGGCATAATTGTCGCCATTTTCGCGTTTAAGTTAGAATTCCGTCCAACCGACAAGTTAACGACGCAGTGTAATGATAATGACGATTAATTCAGCGTAATCAAGATATTAGCGCTCTCGGAAAATGGATGTTCATGGAGTTTAATATAAACACCATTCATTAGTCACCTCATCAATGTTAAAGACTTCGACTTTTGGATTCAGATAGGTGGTTACGTGGTTCTAGAAGAGCTGCATAACGCTAACGTTAGTTAAAGATTTTCGATGCTCCCAAAGTCGTTAGATAGTAACAATCGTATAAACATTTATACACAACTGCCCGCAGTTTGGCGAAATTTTTTGTATACCTACCACCTAAGTTGTTTTTGAAATAAATAAATAATAAAAAAAAAAAAATAGTCGGCTAGGTAAGTTATTTTATCGAATTTCATTTCATCGACCGCTATTTGCTGCTGAAACCATGATGTATATTATAATATACATATAATATCTTAATTCTTAAACAACGTTGGTTTGATTAAGTTACACTTGTGACTGTCTACCAGGGTAGTGATTCTGTAAACAACGCCGGTCGTGCGGACTGTCGAGTGATATCCAAGCGGCGAGATTAAGTAGCGTCAGTGCGAACAAAACACATTGTAGCGCGTGCATTTTCAATTAAGCAGCCTTATACGTTCGACCCATCGTGCTGCGCTAAATTGAAAATGCACGCGCTACAATGTGTTTTGTTCGCACTGACGGGACTAACTTAATCTCGCCGCTTGGATATCACTCGATAGTCCGCACGACCGGCGTTGTTTACAGAATCACTACCCAGGATATCTTAATTCTTAAACAACGTTGGTTTGGTTAAGTTAGACTTGTGTTGTGATTGTGACTGTCTACCAGGAAAAAAGCTCATGCGGCGAGAAATGCCTTTCGATGAAATGAAAATTCGCGTAACGATACGTTCGTTGAAAGGTGTTTCAATATCTGTAATAATGAGTACCCGTTTTAGGATATAATCAATTGTATGTCCTGAAAACTGCATGACCCTCAAGGGTCACTGGGTCACTACGTTACATAATACGAATTGTTTGAGAACGTAGTTTCGCAGAGCTTGTTGCCAAATCTTCAGCCCTTGTAAAAAAAACTAGAATATCGTACCTAGCTATCCCAGGCTACAAATAAAAACAATTCACTGAAGAAGTAAACAAGTTGATGACGTAAGTAACCTTTTATTAAATCGTGAAGACCAAAACCTAAATAAATATAAATACAAGCTTATTATAGGTGATAATACTGATAATATGACTCAATCCATAAGGGAGCTGGTTCCTTTACAACCATCTTACCAATACCTTCGCGAGGGGCGCCACTGAAACAAACTCCCGTAGAAATCTATTCGTGATCATATTGATCCTAATTTTGACCACCCGCAGAATTAAGTTTGTAATACGCTACTCCAAATATGGCGATAGTTGGCGACGTGAAATATAGACGATTTGTAGAGATTAAGTCTGGTTATTGATTATTATCTCGAAAAGCTGTGATGTGTTTATTATTATATGCGGAAAGGTTATGTCATTGCTCGTTAGTTTTGAAATATTGGCGTACAGTAGAAGCGGGTACTTACTAGGAAACTAGGAACAGGTGGCTTAAGTTTCCAATTTTCAAGCAATACCTATGAACCTCTTTGTAACGAAAGCCACCGAGTGACTTGAGCACTTCACTTTTTTCAAAAATATGGAGTGCCATCACCACCTACTCTTGCTTTAAATGCAAAAAAACATGCAATGCAGATACAAAATGCAAGAAAAACAGGGAGGTTAAATAGGGGGTGCTCCATAAAAATCTTAACCGAAATGTGTTGTACCTAGTATTAGTAGGCCTAGTACCATGTGTAACAAAAGAAAAATGGTGGTAGTTTTATGGTGGTCGGGATTACGTAGATAAGTATGTTTAAAATTTTAAGGTTTTACCACATACCACAACCTAACTTAACCTATTAGAAATGGATATACTAAATTACCCGTCGTTAGTTTTTATCGCGTTAAGTAAGTCTGTGGGGTTATTATGACGTATCTGTGCAATTCATTTTACGCTGAGAGGTCCCAAACTAAGCTCTAGGCTGTTCTAGAGGAATAAAAACTCAAAAATATTATTTTGCATACGTGTTGGGCTTGATTTATTATGTAGTCTTACATAAACAAATGTTCTGTTAAACCCCTATTAAACACACGCCTTACATTGCAACATCACTGATATTCCTATTTCCTACACTGTAAGCAAGGCCTCGCTGAAATAAATAAACAAAACCTTTCTAGGCCGTCAATCATTACTCATTCCAGTGCATATTATTGAGGCCTAACTCGCCTGCATACGAACGAAGCAGATTTCCCATATAAAGGATGGAACCAACCTGCTATAATCCACGCTAACTTCACAATTAAATACTTCAATTCTACCCAATCTGCACTTTAAGCCTTTTGTATAAAGTTCATCGGAAAAAAAACCAATGGAAATGATAAAGTTGTCACGTCAGCCGGACCCTGTTTTAGCTAAGAAACTGCTCACATCAAAATTAACGATATGACTCAGCCGCTGCAGATTTAAGTGCTATTTCTTAAGGATAGAGTCCAGAATTGTGTGGTAATTTACGTATGTATTGACTTCACACACAAATTTAAAAGAACATTAGGATTGGTACCTTAATGTACGTATTTAAAGGTTTGTCACTGTAATTAATTTTGAAGAGAGAAACAAAAAGGCGAATGAGAAAATGTATGCAATTGACTTGGGACCATAAAAATACGGTCTCAATTACATGAAAGTCAAAGGCCTCAGCAATTGGTACGTGGTCAAATTTTTAAAATCAAATTATACCATACTATGCTTTGGACTTGTATGGGTACTAGACAACAGCAATACCTACCTACCTATACCTATATTTCAAAGCATAGAAAGTCACAAGACTAAGGAATGAATATTCATGCCTCATCACATCACAGCATCAATTGAACCGTAGTAATAACTTTGTTCGTAGTTAGGTACAACTTGGCTAACCACGTCGTGGTGCTTAAATGTACGTTTAATTACAGATGTGTCTCTTAAATTTAAAATCAACGGCAATTCTATGTTAAAGTTAAAGTAAACTAAATCAGACAAAAAACCTATTAACGCTAACAACGCGTGCCGTCGTTATTTATGTAGCATGCAGCAAAGCTAGACCGTGGTAATGATCCGCCATGATCCACTCACAACAATCATTAACACAAACAAGCAAAAACCTACAGTTTTCAAAATTAAAACATCTCGTGCGAACAACATTGAAACCTATTCCAAAGGCAGTAGTCGAGTTGACTTGCGCCTATTTCGTGTTCCGACCGACTTCATTCATGAGTTCGTTCACTCAGTATAAACCTGTCCAGCGAAAGAAAACAGAAATCCTCTTCATTGAAGAAAACCTAGTGTTTGCGCTAATTGGACATTAGCTGAAGTTCTATCGACGTAACAAATGTCACTTACCCCCCATTAAACAACCCCTAGGACTTACTACCTCAGTTCTAAAGTAAGTTATTGCGTGGCAAGTGATTTGTGAGTAGTATTAGTTACTTGGTAAGGTACCTAAGGAGTTATGTGTAATTCAAAAAATCTCAACAAAAAGCAGCTAACAGGCGCTTAGTGCATTCTCCGAGGGACCTTAATGGCAATATGTCATATTTTCTCGTTTTAATGATACGTTCATTCAATATTTTTTAATGTTGGTCTATAGACACTTAAATCAATTTCAGACAATTAAACCGGTCTCCTAATGGTTTATATGATTTTAATGTAAATAATAACCTACCCTGAAGAAAGTATCGCCTTGTCGCCCTCTACCATCAGCGGCCTATGCGTCTTGTTTATAGCTGCGGATAAAAGTGAATAAACCATTTGTCACTTTCTGACCAGTGGGTAAGTGCGAAAGTGACGGTTACTTTATCCACCGCGAAAAAGGCGTTCATAATACGGTCTCAAGGGCATGGGGTTATGGCAAGAAAATAGCAAACGAGCTCACAGGCATCCTGCTGGTATGTATGGGATTTCTGTCCCGAAGACATAATCCAATCGGATGCGTAATCCTTAAGGACTAAAATGGAATGCCTCTATGCTATATATACTCCATTTACTTTAACAATGGAAAATTTAATGGAAAAGTGCAGTTGCACGTGATTGGTTAATGAGAATCCGCTAAAGCCACTCACAATGGAGCAGGAAATCAGTCGGCTCTTACATCGGTACGGTGCGGACGCGTTTGATTTCCTTTCTTGCGACTTGTTGTTTATTGTTTACCTGCGACTTGGGTTTTCAAACGGACCGATGTCTCCTTAATCTGTATCATTATGAACGAGTCACAAGAATACTACCGTTCTGTTCTTTTCTATCTTTTGTTCTCGTCATTTGTATGACACTGCCCAAGTGAGAGAAGCTTATACTGGATCGTTAAAGTAAATGGAGTAGTCATTTCATAGGTTGTCTTGACAACACAACAATGCAATGCTCCATGATGCCACCAAGCACCAAGTTGGTGATAGGTTGATTGAAGAGATGGTGGTAAGTTCAAGGGAAAAATGGCGGGAAGGGGTATGGCGATCCGAAATGTGAGCAACGATGAGATGGATACCTAGTGATTTATGACCACATTGTCAGATCATCATACTTACTTACATATTGTTGATGACTGTACAATGCCTACTTGGGCCTAGTCAAGTTGCAAACGCTGCTAACGTTTCTGTTTTCTATGGACTCGAAATGTATGAAGTTGACATAAACGGTCGACGCGATCTGTCATCAGCTTACGTCAATCTTATACATTTTCCCCATTTTCAAACATCGCTAACTTATCGTTATTGATCTAGACAAGCCCCCGACTCTATTTCACTTTAATGTCCAATCCATTTCACAGCAATTGCGAAGCCATTAATTCTGTATCCTTTCCCATGGTCCAACTCAATTGTCACCGATTAAATAATTATAGGCATTTTATTGAACAATTATGGCCCATATGCTTCGTCTATGCGCAGTAAAGTTAAACTTTACGATTATAGCCAAGCAAACCAAAACCACCACCTATATACCAACCTACATCAAATACTTATAGCAAATTAGTTTTCATGAAAATGTTCAGATGAAAATTATAGAAACGAATTTGCGATTTTTCAATTTTCCTGAGCTATTTTAGAATTATTCATTATTAATAATTCTAATTTTCCAAAATATTCTCAGTTTCTTAAATCTTAACTTAGTGGTCATTATGGATAAAAACCTCACTGGATAAGATTAAATTAAATCGGCGGTAAATTTAATCACCCTGTACATGTATGTATACACATATATATAAGAATTATTGAGAATACTCATGTGATCGCTAGTGAGCACTTAGAAGGAGCTTCGGGTGTGTACTTCTCTCACACTCGCTCTTATTAAAAGCGTATGAGAAGGAGTGAGAGACAAGTACTCACACACCCGAAGTCAGAGATATTTTAGATACAGTTTACTCGTCCCTTTTTCAAACTTGTGTATGAAAAATCGATACTTAATCGTCATTAACTGACTCTGAGTGCGGCCGCTAGTTGACGTTCCTCTCCAGACTTAAAGAATCTGTCACATCATTATTTGGTAAAATAACAAGAAAACATTAATTGCTTCGGCCATTTAGATCACATTAAATATTAATCGACATCGTTAGCAGCCTCACGCTTTATAATTATTTCGATTTCGATTAAATGGAATTTAAAAACTAGGCGCTGCCGTAGGTACTCAGGTTAATTAATCTAGATCTGTGCTAACTCAGGAAATTGAATGGTAAGAAACTAATTGTAATTCATATAGGCCGCCTGTAAAATAATGGGAATAAAGAAAAGTCATAGTTCTCGAGGAACGCTACGCCAGTTAAAATTAAGAGCGAATGATAGACAAGTGGAGACCTCGTCTCGGCAAACGTCCCTGGGGCAAGATGGAGCGATGATCTGCGCAGATGGGCCGGTGTAAGTTGGATGAGAGAAGCTGAAGATCGGGAGCAGTAGCGTGCATTAGGGGAGGCCTTTCTCCAGGGGCCCATTTCTCAAGGCGTATTAAGCAGTCTTTTGTTTCGTCTCGTAAATAGTAGGTACTACAAAATAAAACAAAACACTAATATTATTGGACTAATAGGTAACCTTTGAGAAACTGGCCCCAGCAGTGGACTAATACGGGCTGATAATGATGATTATGATGAAGTAGAGTCACGAACGTTGATTTGCGTCAATGTCATTAGAGATGTTAAGTCATTTGTAACTTTTAGGAAACTCTACCTTATTGTTGTAGAATGTCACATTGACTTTGGGCTTAAGGTGGGTACGTAATTTTAGTCTTGGACTGTACAATACAAACCCGAAGGACCTTCTAAGAGCTATCGCACTGTACGGTGTGGTAAGTCTAGTACCCTTACCATGAGCGAGTCGTATGCTCTGTCCCTCGCACTCTATAAAATATTGGGAGGTCTGCGAGGGACAGAGCATTCGACTCGCTAGCGAGTACGGTAATGGTAACTCATGGTAAGGGTATAGCAGTGATAATTTTTGGGAAGCATTTTATTACGACGATCGTACACAATTAAAATTAAAACAAAGAGTATCTATTATAGTGTTATATCGCCGTCGCGCTCCGTTTGTCCGAGCATCGAACCTCGGGCATACCAGAAGCAGTCAGCAGACCGGAGACGCATCTCATTACAAAAATAAGATATTACAGTGTACAATGATTCATATAGTGCTTAGTTTTTATCGCTGTAATCAAAATAACCTAATTAAGAGTTCGACTTTGTCTGCGTGGAAACCGTTTAATTATTAAACCCTAGGTAGTAATTTTACCATGTCTTATCCCCAGACCACAATGCTTGGGTTAAGGTTCAAAGGATAAGATGGTACTAGCGATCCGGACAGACCCTGCACTAGTTACGGTCACGGACTTTAATCTTAATGATCTCTATAGAACCTTGTCACATAAAACCAGCGATGAATACTTATGTAATTAGTATGTCGCGTCGTCACTTGACGCTGTTACTGTGACAAGGTTCTATGGTGGATCAACATTTAAAGCCCTTGATAGTACTATCACCACTAAAATTATTATTATTTGCATTATTTATTTTATCAGGTATCCAATTGTTCAATTGTTTAAGTTAAAAGTCATAGACCCAAAAATCACGAAAAAAAAGGATGGAGCTAAAGTCCAGCTTTGATTTATTAAGACTCCGTTGAAACTTCACCATCTTTCGAATTTTCTCTTAAAAATCGAAACCGATTAAATACATCATTACGCCCGGCCGTAAACCTCGACCGCCGCGGTATCGCAGGCCGGGACGAGCCCATTCATTTGGCGAACTGGAAATCCTGACCCCTGTGCTGTGAGTCACGCGACCTGTGCAAGCGCAGCCTGCCAAAACTGTGGACCTTTATATTATATAACGTGAGGATCTCCAAAGTCGAAAGAAAGACGAAAGGAAGATTTGGCGTAAATTCTAATCACGTGTGCGCTGCGTGAAGCGTGTAAAGTTAAACGCTTGGTGGATATGATACCTTGTCCGGTGAGGGGGTAGAAAGACATTCAATCTAAAAGGTTGAGTTGTCAAATGTAGTGCTCACTTACCATCAGAACATTTGCCTTCTCCATTACGATAAATGAAAAATAACGAAATTCCAAAAAAATACATATTCCGGTAGAGTTCGATTTACAGTAGTAAAAAAAACAACACTTATACCCGAGCTAAATCGCATCTGTTTAGGAGAATATTCTCCACTTGACCTACATAATAGCAATGTGTACATGTCTAGTACACATGATATTTTAAAGCTGTAAGACCACTGCGCATTTCATTGGGGTTTTCATCAGAATTACTACCTACATTGTAAAACTACTCAGTTTTTTTTCGGTTTTGACATGACTTTATGAACTTTTTACACGGAAAGATAGCTGAATATAAGCTAATAAGATGTTAAGTCTACAGTGGCCGTGGTCGCAGCCACTGGCGCCGCCACAGATAACATCTCGTCACACAATACGTGACCCGCAGCCGCCATATTGGGCTGCACTTTACGCGCTAAATGTTTTTTTTAGCCAAAGGCGCTTATCGCCGTCAGCCAAGTGCCCATTGTTTTTGGGACACCTTTTATATAAGGCCTGAAAAAGTTGAGTTGTGAAACCTTTTTTGGAATGGCGTAAATGTTTAGTACGGAAAAGGGGTAACTGTTTAATGTTATAAATAGTAAGATTCGAGGCGGAATTGTTATTACCTTAACGCACCGTTTTTACTAAAAGCACCTCAGTGGGCTACCGCTATATCTAGGGCGCATGACTTGTTACAAATAATAACTTACTTACCGAATTCTAATCCCAACCTATTTTTCAACCCAAATGAATGCATTTCCTTTTAGCAAAGAGGCTCGAAAAGCATTCGGACCATGTTCAGTAATGTCGCAAAAAAAGAAGACGCCGGTTTATTTTACTTTTTTTTGTTCTCGTGGTTGGCAATGCAATCTTGAGATGTAGCTGCTCTACAACGTTCATAAGCCTCACAGATCACTTTCTATCAGTTGGCGAGTGCTCGTCACCATTCTCCAATTCTTCAAGCCATAAAAATTGTGGGCTATAAGAGTGACCGATGCTTTTTAGGGTTCCGTAGTCAAACTAGGAACCCTTATAGTTTCGCCATGTCCATCCGCAGCCTAGCTTAGAGACTCTTAGTACTAGAAAGCTGTAATTTAACATGAATATACATATTAGTCGCGCCAACAAAGTGGTCAGATGAAATTTTGTTTTTTTTTATTTTTGTGTACTTCCCTCCCCTACACGTAACGTGGTGTGTATTTTTTTCTCGTCTACCCCATAGTGTGGGGATCGTTGGACAGGTCTTTCAAAAACATTGCGGGATTGTGAAACATTTTTTTGATTAAGGGATCGTTAATTAAATATTAAGCTTTATAGCGCTAACTTTGGTTAGAGTCAAGTGTACCTTGCGGCGAGAAATGGAAATTATGATTCTACGTAATGATACGTTCGTTGAATGGTGTTTTAATAAAATAATAGCTATCTGTTTATTAGACTAAAGTAAAGACTACCTCGGATTATAAATGTTGACCGACGACGTAGCCAAGGTGGCGGGAAACCGATGGATGGAAGCTCTATCTAGATAGTCCAGCAGTAGACGTCTTTCTGCTGAAAGGTGGTTATGATGAAAGATTACCATCTTATTCTTGCTTGCTTGTGATAAACACTGAGTTCGCCAGAGACTTGTGAGACACATTGGCAACGGACTCCCCGATTTGCTAAAAGTTAAATGCTTGACACAAAATTTATTTAATTATAAAAAAAAGGCACTGTGTTTTCACGTGTTGTCGGTTACCCATTATGTTCAAATAAATAGTTATCTCACATAAGTACAGTCGCCATCAAATATATTGGAGCATAGGTACAAGGTCCAAAACATCTGAAACGGCTTTAAAAATGGAATCAAGTTTCGATATTTGTGAGCACATCTGATTTTTTAATATGTAAACTTAATTTCCCAAAGTACCTGTGTAGAGAACACTTCACGGCATTAACTTTACGCCTTTTCTACACTAATATAAAAAATAGAAAAGATTTGTTTTTTCTACATTTGTTTGTTACCAAAAAACTGAAAACTACTGGATCGATTTAGAAAATGATGTTACATTGTTATCATTATTTCTAACCCCTGACAAAAAAAAAGGTTATAAGTTTAGTTTGTATATCTGTGTATTCTTTGTTCGCTTTACTACGACGAAACGTATTCTTTAAGTATCATAAGAATAAGGAAAAATAGAAAAATAAACTTGCACTCCGGAGTAGGACCATCGGGCCCTATCAAAACGAAAGGAAACCGATGATTTTTTTGGACAGCTGGTGAGAACATCATTAGACATTAAGTTCGCTATTTGTATGTGTTTTTGTGCAATAAAGATTTAAAAGCAAATAAGATCACGGTAACAGCCTACCCTGGCAAACTTTCAAGGCAATTTCATTTCCACTCTTCCTTCTTACGCATATATATCAATCACTGAAACTTTAGAGACCTCTACATCACGAAATTCCCAGTAGTCGCTCATCTCAAAATAACTCGCGTTCAATATAAAATTAATTACGCGATGGTACCGAGCAATTTGAGAGTTAAGCTCATGTCCTTCCATTTTCGGAGGTCGACGGCCGTACCCTGTACTGCCTTTTTGGGAAGCATTTTGGCTTTCGAAACGTTTTGGAAGCGTTCGCGACCGGGTCGGGTCGTGCGATGCTGCTCTTATACATATGTATATACAGACCTATAGTCATGTCCACATGAATAATAATCAGTGAGTGGAGATCCTTAGCATTTTGGGCGGGGTTTTACGCTTGTATAAAAGATTTGTGAATAATCCTTTCCCATCGTGTCTTGTCGGATATGTTCGTACTAGCAGACCCGTGACCACTTCGTTGGTTTGCTATCTTACGCGGTTTAGATTTTTCATACAAAAGGATTTTCCCGCTAATTCCCGTTCCCGTGGGTATTTCGGGAATTCCTTTCTTAGTGCACCTCTACGGTACCTAAGCTACGTCCCTTCCAAATTTCAAGTGCCTACGTTTAGCCGTTTAGGCTGTGCGTTGATATGTCAGTCAGTCAGTCAGTCAGTTTCTCCTTTTATATCGGATATGTTCGTATTTATCTAGCTTTCTCAATTAGCTTCAGTACTTACCCATCAATATGCCAACTGAGAAAGCAAGATAAATACGAAGTTATCCGACCAAAAACGATGGGAAAGGATTATTCACTAAATCTAATCTGTACTATCATTTAGGTTAAAGGAAAATCGTCCACTTGAAATGACCTTTCTGAAGTTGGATCAAAATCGAATAGTAGGTCTACTTATCCAAAGTGAATTAAGATATAAGGAAATCCTGCTTAAAAATATTTATAGGCAACCATGGGACATAGATAATTTCATTTTAGACTTTATTTAGTTTCGACTGTTTAACGTAGACCTAATTAGGTATGATTTCGTCAGTTTTCCGTTTAGCCCATTATTACGGTAAATCATATAAACGTACTGTCCGCGCCCGGCACCGCCCGGGTGTAATTTCTTTTTCATAAAAACCTTATGAAAAATAGTTTACGTCCTATTCTCAATTTCTCAGACCTCAATATACACACAAAATTTCATAAGAATCTCTGAGGAGTTTTGTTACAAAAACTGTGACACGAGAATTTCATATAGGTAGGTATTAGAAGATTAGCTGTCCGCGCCCGGCGCTGACAGGGTGTTTTTTTTGGGACTGTACCTACTCATACCAATGGTACCTAATGGTCATGTATCTAAATTGGGAGTAACAGGTTCATGACACTAGAGTAAAAAAAACGTAGTGTAGGTACTCTGACATTTTTAAAGCATGTTTTTTTAATTAATATTGAAAATATGTATAAAAATCTGACATTGCTTAGTTTTAAGGTATTCCCCGATTGTTAAAAATTACTGCGCCTGCAAAACATTTCATCGCAACGTAACAAAACGTCACGCCTTAAACTACGCCATAATGTTTAATAGTAAGCTTTATTGCCTAGAAGTCTTTGTAGGCGCGATTCCTTTTGTTATTATTAGGTATACTAGTGACTCGCCCTCGCTTCGCTTCGCTTCGGTTTATATGAGCTGTCTGTCTCACGTACATAAACCAGAATTTATTATACACATCAACTTTATGGGAAAAATTATCTAACATGGTGAAAACCGCATCAAAATCCTCCGTTGCGTGGTTATCCTTTTAGACGAGTTAGCGGATATACTATAAAGACAGACAGACGCGGAAAGAGACTTTTTTTTTAAACTAAATATGTAAAGATAAAGAAGATATTAGGCCTAGTTTTTGTAAGTATTGAACCCTAAAAAGGAAGGTTAATTTCTGAGCAGTGGTCCAACTGCTCTGTCCAACTGACCAAAATGAGTATCGCAAATATGAGGTAGGTTTAGGTGGTTAGTTCTTCATCTGGCCCGGAGGGCAAACCACCCAGAAATAGGAGCTCCGCTCCGTCGAGCCTGTTAATTTGATGTTCAAATGGAAATTATTGGTCAGTTGTATAAAGCACTTGGACCACTACCCCGAAAAGAAAAAGTTTGTGCAGCAGCAGTTGCCAACAGAAAAAGAAGTAAGTATATACGTCTGTAAGGATCGTAGCTCCCAATTTTTCAATTGTTTGGTTTTTTTAAATAAAAGAAATCTAGTTTGTTCGGGATGGTTCTTAGCCTCTTTTTATGAAAATTTGTTGGGTCGTTTAGATATCAGCTCTGAAAGAACGGGCCGCCATATTTTTTCATGTATTTAATAATTAAGTATAGTATTACCACAGTGTAAAGAGTAACTAACAGTGGGCCGACGCCTTTGATGTTTGCGTAAATGCCGACGCCGCACAAGGCCACAGTAATTACCTAGGGTTGTCACAAACTACACAACTGCCCAAAAAAAGAGGGTAATGGTTTTAGGTTTAAAGTATGTATGTACGTTTCTTTGTTCCGCCATAAATAACTTAGGTATGATTTTAGATTCAAACACCCATACAATTTTGTTTAAATAAATTATGTTCACCATCTTGGATTTCAATATGGATGTCATTTTCGTAATCAGCACCCCGAGGAACCTCGAAAATGACACCCATATCATTATATTTTAAAAAAAAACGTCCGCCATCTTGGATTCCAAAAATAATGTCATTTTCGTAATCGGCACCCCGAGGAACCTCGAAGATGACACCCATATCGATTTTTAAGAAAAAATTACGTCCGCCATCTTTGATTTCAACATGGATATCTTTTTCGTAATCAGCACCCCCATTATTATTTATAAAAGTCATGTCCGCCATTTTAAATTTGAAAATGGATGTAATTTTTTTGTTTGAGAAAAGTTTAAATTTTTGCTGGCAGGCGTCACGCTTTTACATCCGCCATCTTGTTTACGTTGGCATGACATGACAAAAATGTTGTAAATTAAGCACTATAAAATAATATATTTACCTTTCTTCTGAGTGTGAAATTGATAATATCGCAGATCTTTATTTGTGCGAGATGATGAATTGCATTCTCGCACAGCACATGTCGTATGCACCATTTTTTATTCTAAACACATCAAAATACAACACACGACACGCAGTAGCCCTGAAAGATATGTCCCGAGCTACTAACAATGGCGACGTATGCAGCTCGGGCTCGCCCTACCCGCCCCTCGCCCCTCACACCCCGCACGATTGCCCTGTCTAGACGGCTTCGTCGAACGACTGTATTGGTTTATAGACTGTGGTATTACTGTGTAACTTTCGTACTTAAGTTTATACCTATAGTTTAGGAAAGCTCGCAAGAACTAAATAACAACATACATACATACATACATAAACTCACGCCTTTATTCCCAGAGTGGGGTAGGCAGAGCTACAGAATTACCAACAACTCTAAAAACTTGTTGATAATTCTGTAACCACATTTTGCACACTTAGGCTAAATAACAAATCATATCAAATTTAGTATGAAGCTAGCCAAAATCTCGAGAACCTTGGACGGATAGTTCCCGAGGGAATGGCGGGGAACGAATTCTACTTCGCGGACGTAGTCGTGGGCAACTGCTAGTGTCCGATATTTTGAAGTCAATCCAATCTAATTCAGCCAGTTATTTTGAAATACCAAAAATAATATCAATCAATAATATCCACATATAGAAGATTGACGAAAGAGATATACAGATCGAAAGTGAGTGGACGGGTCGGAAGGGGCCGCCCTAGGCGTACTTTTTCGAGTCAAATCGGAGAAATACTGGAAAAGGGCCGAATCTTAAGTACCCGAAACCGACGTGCGTGCATGACTCGATGTATGAATGTGGAAGAAGCGAAAGAAATTTGTCAAGATCCAAGCAAATGGAAAGAAGTGGTCTCTGCCGACCCCTCTGGGAAACAGGCGTGATTTAATGTATGTATGTAATATCAATCAATATTAAACATTATAATATACATAATACCAACAATCCAAATAATACCAATTTGTAACTCCAACAACATTTATTATCAGATCAAAAAATCATTGCATTATTATGGGAATGTATCATAAGACAAGCTTGGCAATATAAATCAGAAAAATTGATAAAAGAATGTTCAGTTTCCTATTGTACCCTTAAATACCTCAACCTAACGTAGACCTAAAACTAAGCTAATAAATAAAATATTACCAACATTTAAGTAAATAAGTTCCATTGCTGGCTAGTCAATTTGATCATAATTTGATGTCAACATGGTTCAAATGGCACAATATCAAAAAAGGTGTAACACCCACACTTAAATATTATGTAAAATGCAAGCAAATATTAAGTCACAACTGAGAATATGCATGATTATTATCATTTTAAATATTAGAACAGTGCTCCAAATCATGTTCGAAATGTTTATTTTATAAGATAGCTGTGTAAAGTCATAAATTGCTTCACTTACAAAAACATTCATTACAAAGTCAATAATACCTTTGACGTCACAAGACTCCATTGTGTAAATTAGTCAAACTTAATTTATATTCATCCAAGTGCAAAACAAGACTTTTAAAATATAACATACGAATTGAATATGATTTTATTACTATATTAGGATTCCTATTCAAACTTCGATCTTAACAAAGTCAATTGCATTTTAATGACTAGTTAAAATTCATTTATAACATTAAAATTTAAGTTACATTTAGTATCGCATGCATATTCTCTTTCGTCACAGTTTCACTTCTGTATCTGTAGAACTAATCCGGCTGCTGATATGTTATCTCCAGCGCCCGCCGTGAGCTGTGCTTCGGTGCATATGAGGACGGGAGCCACACATATATCCACCTGATCCCCGTCAAGTGTTTCCTCCCAACACGCTACCGGCTTTGTAGGCTCTAAGAATACTCTGCTGTTATTATCATTATCGGTAGTAGTTGAAAAACTATCATCTAGCAATAACTTTGATTTCTCTAGGGAAATAGTTGGTGTATCACACACATATCTGTGAGCAGTCAGGGATGCCTTCGCAGTAGCCGCTGCTGTCCTCTTCCATTTAGAATCTTTAACAGTCAGTATAGCTTGATAAGCGAGGGTGTGTACATGAATGCGAGTTAGTTTCCTTTTGCTACTATGTTCTATGTTCTTCTGTCTGATCATTTGGAATGTTCTTCTCATCTGGTCCAATGCTGTAGCAACTCTCGGGTTAGAGTCTGCTACATAGCTTACGTTACCATATAGCAGTAAATTGTGTAGATTTGTAAGTTCCTGCTCATTCATACCCACAGAATCAACATAAGGCAGAACTTTAGATTTAAGGTGAAGAAGGAGATCCAAATCTACGTAGCTTGCCATCTCAAAATGGGCTAGTGTCTCTAGAGGCTGTGACAGGATTTGTTTTTTGACTAGATCCAGTCTAGCAGCTCTTAAATCTGAAATCAGAAAAGAAGAGTTAATGACACATAAGGTCATGCACTTGTCAGCTGCCTGTATAACAATCTTAACATTGCAGCATTTACGGGTATGCAATAGATAGTGCTTAATGACTTGAACTTAATATGGATTGTTTCCTCAGAGATGCATCAAGATTAGGTAAATGGGAACTACCTATTCCAACCCTTGATTATTACATTGGAAGAAGGGTATTGTCTTGGGTCGTCCCATTCGTTTTTTGTCAAGTTCTTAATTCATCTTATTCTGCTTTTGTCATCCATTCTTCATTCGTCACTTTCGTTGGTAGTCTTTGTCGTCTATGGTTATAATTGTAGTTTGTCTTTTTCTTATTCAGGCTCATTACGGTATTCGTCATCATCTTCTTTGGACATGTTCGATGTTAGTCTATTTCTTATCTAGTCTCATTCGCTATTCGTCCTATCATCTTCTTTGGTCTTAATCTAAGTTCGTATTTTAAAATAAAGTGACGAGTAACGAATGAGACTAAAACGTAAAGAGACTAACACCGAACATGTCAAAAGAAGAAGGGACGAACATCGAATGAACCTGAATAAGATCAAGACAAAAAACAAATATGACCAAAGACGACAAAGACTACCAGCGAATGTGACGAATGAAGAATGGATGAAGAAAGCAGAATGAGACGAATTAAGAACTTGACAAAAAACAAATGGGACGACCCAAGACGATACCGGAAGAAGTCTTTAAGTCTTTCAGAAAGGTAAAGTCAGTTCAACTAGAGTAAGAGCTTATGAGAGCAAGTGAAGGAGAAGAACCAGACCAACCCAAAAGGTTGTTTTATATGCTATTTCACTGAAACCGTACCTTGGCCATCACCTTTTTTAAATGGGTAGTTATCCATCATCTGCAGACCACTGATTACCAGCAAGTCAGGGTTAAACTCTGGCAGGTGTTCATCAAACTTCTCCAGTGAGCTCAGGAGTGGGTTGTTCTCATCATTATGGAGAATGTACCTATTAGCTCGAGGAGCTCTCAAGTTCCCAAAACTTTCATCTGCCTTATATTCTAGAATCATGTGAATATCATCTTTAACTTTTTCATCCACTTCAGCTCCTACTATTTTTATATTTCTTGGAATGTATGATTTAAGTTTGGAACTCATCTTGCCAGCCAGGAGCACCTTCCAGCCTTCAGAATAAAACCTCTTTGCCATGAGAGGAGCATTGCCACCAATAGACCATCTGGAGTCTGGTATTTTTAATGCTTTCTCCACTATGTCATCGTAGAGCTCACTGTTAGAAACAAATCGTCTGAAAAATAAAATACAAAATTTAGGTTCAAACAAGTGAAAGTTCTTAAAACATTCATAAGGAACTATACAAAAACGTGAAATTTAAAGTCTACAATTTCATAGCTTTAGACACATAATGTCGCACTAATTTATGTAAATAGCATTAACCGCCGAAGGTCTAATTAAAAATTCATGTTTCGATACTCACTCGGCCGCCGCACCATGTTTGAAGAAATATGAGAAACTTTTCAACAATTCCTCTTTGTCCCTTATTTCGCTGAAGTGTTCTGGATCTCCCGTTAGTTCTTTGTGGTTTAGGAGCAGGGTTGCATTCACGAATAAGTCGTGGCAAGCTCCGTAGCCGAGGGCCACTCTCGGCTGATGGTCCCCGTAACCCACTTGGTTCTGACTCTCGAGGGTTAACAGTTGCTCCCTCATCGGGTGCAGCCGCTCATCCCCAATGTCATTTTTACGGAAACACACCGCGTATAAAACTATACAGAAGGATAAAACCGAACCCAACTTGATCGGGGTACCAGACATTGTAATATGTTAACGTGCGTGCTTTTACAAATGGAATGCATGTATATCTTAATTTGCTAGTGAACCACGTCACCTCATTTTATAGCCTGGTATTTAGTATTTTTATTAGTTCCGCGATAAGAAATATTAGTCGACCTATTTAAAACATCGGCAGAGGGCACTGACAAGTACAAGATGACACTGACATTTTGCGGAGTGCGGTGCAGGACGGGAGGGAGGGGGAGGATACCGTGTTGGCAGCTAGAACCGGCAACGTTCCGTTCGTTTAAGAATTTATGAAATTATATAATTATATACGCTGCAAAGCATAAAAACATAAGTATTTTTATGAAGTCTTGCGAATTCGAAATAATATTTCTGTTTAGTCAAATTTACAAAACGCCTGATGGTTACCACGAAGGCACGAAGTGTTAATTTTTTTTTTTATTTCTTATGACTCGTTCATTTCACTCGTCATTACATAATTACTCAAAGGTCATTATCGACAAAATCGAGAGAATGGGATGAAGATTATTATAACGTTACCTCATTCTACTTTAGAACCTAGCGATTTACACGTAATTTTAATCGGATTTAAACTTTAATAAACTATTGCATGAATATCGCGAAAGACTTAAGTAATTTATATTAATAAAAAAATGCATTATCCATGCGAGAGGCTCTACCTTACGATATCGGCACTGTATAAATATCGGTTTGTCTAGAAACCACGACATACCTACACTGATTTTTGTACTTTGGCAACATGGTCGCCTTGTGTTATGGGAATTCCTAAAGGGCTTCTATAAAGCAAGTTAAGTTAGGCTCCACGATTAGGGCAGAGTTTACTCAATAGGTATTTGTACATGTGACAACCGTCAATCTTATTTCTTTAAGCAAGGTGCCGCAGCTGAGTACGTACCATTTTATTTTCATTAGAATGGGTTCCGGGGTTGAGTAAACTGGGGCTATACGACTAAAATCAATACCTAGTTAAAGTTACGCCTTGTCCCTGGAGAGGAGGTATAATGCATCCGAAGTAATTAAGCCGAAGTGCTCAACTGATTTGTTGTTCAACAGATCCGAATTTTGTACGGACGAGCGGACTCGATGTTGTTTTTTAAGCAAATCCGACAATTATATTACAATAAAATATACGATTTTGGTGTTCCGAGTGACAACTAGTTTTATTAGATGCGCATGCCCGCTTGGGCTTGTACTATGACAGAGGGGAAATGGTGCGAATGCCTACCTACTCCCTTCCGTGTTGTTCGAAGACCGCGACGATCTCGGTGGTTCAGTCAGTTTGATGTAACTAGCTGTCAAAAACCGGCGAGGTGCGAGACGTCACGACGCCGGAAGGGTGGATAAGTTCAAACGTATTTTGTATTGCCTGTACAGTCAACCAATTTGATTTCTAGGCCACTTTGGACTATGTTAAAGTGACGTTGTCAACCAAAACGTAAGAGACTTCCTATGATTTGGTTTACAACGTCACGTTGACAAAGTCCATAGTGGCCTAGGAATCAAATTGGTTGACTGTACATCGGCCCGTCACAATCTCAGGCAGAGTTCTAGCGGCCGTTTCCTCGTGGTCATACTATTTTTGTCCTACTGACTTTCGACGGAGCCCCGCCCAAGGGCGGAGCTCCTGCTTCTAAGTGGTTTTGCCCTTCGGGCATCTGAAGATACCTAACGAACCTAACCTACCTACTTTTACAACCATAATTAGTATTTAGTGATCAAATCTAGGTTCACTTTTTGACTAGTAGGACAAATTAGTATGACCACGAGGAAGTAACTGTTCTAGCGGTAGCGACGATCTTCTCCAAACGTCGCGTCGTGTGGTGGACATGCGGCCATAGTACAACAAATATTTAAAAAGAAATAGCTCATGTGCTGTGGTTGACTTTTAAGACCCCAAAGTATTTATTCTCAAATACCTACCTATATAAAATATAATGTTATCATCATCATCATACCTTCACGCCTTAATTCTGTACGTAAAGCTACAGAATTACCAACAACTTAACGTAAAACACATTTTGCACAAACAGGCCAAAATATAATGTCTGTATAATGTTTTTACTGTTTTATGTACATTTGTTTTGTTTTACAGATGTTACAGTTTTATTATGTTTAGATATAGATGTACCTACCAAATTCCCGTTTGCACCAATTATTTAAAGCTGTTGCCTGCGACTCCGTCTGCACCGCATAGAAGTCGTTCATCTATCTATGCCAAATCTCATCGAAGTCAGTACAGTGGTTTAGCTTTCAAAGCGTAATAATCAGATAGAGGCATAGTTACTTTCACACTTATAATCTAAATATATAAAAGGAGAAACTGACTGACTGACATATCAACGCACAGCCTAAACGGCTAAACGTAGGCACTTGAAATTTGGAAGGGACGTAGCTTAGGTACCGTAGAGGTGCACTAAGAAAGGAATTCCCGAAATTCCCACGGGAACGGGAATACTCATATAAACCGAAGCGAAGCGAGGGCGGGTCGCTAGTATTGGTATAAAAGTTAAGATTAGTATGGATGGATAGTATAGGATGTTGGTTGTGTCACTAACACGATTGGAGTCCCCTTTTAAGCGTTTTTCATACCATTGTTTTGTCAGAGTCAATAATATTCAGTCTGTTAATTTTAAACCGTTTCTTGTTTTCAGAAATGTTAGCACAATCATTGGGTACAATCAAGAAACAGCTCCTGTCGAAGCCTGAAGAGACCGTAACCCATTTCCAAATGGGAAGTTTTGTCGATATACTGGCACTGATTAAGGCAACAATCCTTCCATACGTAATTCTATTGGCGCGGACGAACAAGAGTTGGCACATTTACAGTCTGCTGGTAAACGATGAAGACGTCAGTTACGCAGCGAACTCTAATCCAGAAGTAGCCGAAGTATTGGATAAAATGAGGACAATATTCAAAATGATTAGACAAAACAATGAAGAACATGGCAAAAAGAAACTCAGTCGCATCCATATACACACGTTAGCATACCATTCTGACAGTGAAAAATTCCAAATGGATAAAGACCGCTGCCGCCACAGCGAAAGCGTCTCTTACTGCGCATAGAGGTGGCTGCTATTCAGAGAAAGTTGATGCTAGCCTCTCGAAGATTCTATTAGGTGACAGCTTCTCAACTTCCACAATTAGTCACATTAGCAGCACTGTGATCTTGGATCCGGCAGAGCCTGTGGCCTCTTGGGAGGAGACACTCGACGGAGACCTCGTTCCCGTATGCATAGACGTGAATACGAAGATGTCAGCAGGGCTGGTCGACGATGTATCAGCTGCAGCATTGTCGGTTCAAGTTAAGCCATCGATCGAATAACCGGGTGTGACCCGTTATCAAGGGCCTACGCGTATAGTCACTGGTCGCATCATCCACCGCGTTGCACGCAGCGCCGCACGCGTCAATAACAGCGGTACCCGCTGCTCTCAACGTCCCGCACCACGCGCCACGTCACGCCCCGCGTCTTCGTAAACAACATCATACATTGCCATACGTTTGTGTTTGCACGTGTGATGACACGGACCGCTGCACGCGCCGCCTCTGAACTGTGTATACCTACAGAGGAAATGCCCGAGGCACCGCGCTACGCCAAGCCGCACGCCACGCGCGACGCCCCTCGTCTCCATAAAAAAGCCAGAAGGACACCATGGCCGCGCAACCTATTGCCGCCACCAACGAAATGTATGACGCAGTACGCGACAAACACCGGTTGAGATATCTTCCATAGAGCTGTATACATTTTGTTGGTGGCGGCGAGAATCTGGTCTTAGCCTCGCCTTCATCTATATTCTGCGTCGACTGTTCGACTATGAGCACCACCTACAACATAGACTATGCGCCCACGCCCTCGCGCCATCTCGACTCGTGAGCGACTTCCGTTACATTGATATATGTATTCAGCAGCGCTTTAATTATAAAGGAAACAGTTAATAAGGCACACATGCCAATATGTATAGTTAAAACTACCTTGTAATGGTGAATACAAAGTATTGTCGTAGTATGATCATGTTCGTATTACTTCGTATCTTTTGGTCTTAAGGCATTGAAATAGAGTTGAAATGTGTCGCCCCTTTCATATCGTGACTGCACAATACTGTACATATAAATTAGTAACGCATGCGTTGTTAATAGACCTTAATATGGCACCGTGATTTGTTACACGGAGACAAAATTGTGACACAACATTCCGGTTTTTCAGAAATTGTTTTGAAATAAGTTTTACAGCTCTAGAAATCTGTTGTGTGTGGAGAAAATATAAATTGAACTATTAATGAAATGCTTGCCTCTGCAAAAAGTTGTAACTATTATTGCCAAGTCTTTTTTTCCTTTTTTAGGCTTTCGTACCCAAAGGGACGCTGTCCGTCCACCCGTCCGTCCGTCCGTCCTCACTTTAAAGAGCTGTATCTTATGAACTGTAATAGATAGCTGGTTGAATTAGGGTAAGAGCATCGGGTAATGTACTTAAGTTAGAAAAACTCGTTGGGACATGGTGACGGGGTTTTCGAATTCTGTACCTATATAACAATCCTCTCCCCCTAAACCACTAGGCCACTGGCGCTCTCTTCATTCAACCTTACTTGACTTATTTCGTGGATCTCTACAGGACTAAAACAGCAGTTATCTTATTAGAGAGAAACCTCTTTTTTTTGTTGAGGTAATTGGTTTTGTAGCCAAATAGGGTGGGGGTGTGTTTACTAAAGATGTCTAATTTTTATACTTTAGATTTGGCAGAGGTTACATTGAAACAGTACTTAAGTTATTGTTTTATTGTTAAACAGTTAAACATATGTATCTAATAGTAATGTATGCTAAACATTATGCTTGAATTTAATGTAACAAGATAAACATTCCCAAGAATTAAAACATTTACAAAAAACAAAGAGTTCGATTGAATTTTTTAATTTAACTTGTCAATTTGATATGTCAATTCAGATCCAAATTATTCCTTAACTCTTTGACTTAACAGATTGCAATTTAAGGTTTGCTGCCATAAAGCACTAAATTCTACACTCAAAATTGATCTTACCTTGTGAGGCCCATTGTACCACAAACAGGGAGATATTTATAACTGGGAATTAGAATCTACCAACAACTAAATAACGTTCAATTACGTTTGCTCCTAACACATTCACCACCAGCCACTGCTACGAGTACTATGTATAGCATGTAGTAGTATTTTTCCGGTGTAAAGCGAAAATCGGCTACAATTTCTGTACACGCTTAACTATCAAGTTGTTGGCATGGTACTGAATGTATTAAATGTCATTTCAATTTTAAAACATATTGAAATGAGTTTTATATGTGTTAAAATAAAGTTAAATTTAATCTGATTATGATAACTACCACAGCATTTTTTCTTGTAGAGCCAACTGCCTTCAAACAGAGAACCCCACTTACAGGTTGCTGGCTAAAGAAGTGCTGTTGACTGCCACCAACCCACTAGGCGAGTCCATTTTGTATGAAAATCTGCTCTTGGCAGTAAAAGTGTTTAGCATTGAAATACCTACTGAATTATTAGTATAGATGAATAAAATTAGCGAGAGTGTAGAATTGCATACGAAGTGGTATTAAGTATTTATCTCTCTCTTTCTCTTGCCTATACACACGCAATACCACAATACACACACTCACTAATTCATCTATAAATATGTGTCATGAAAATGTCCAAAAAGTCCATTCAAATTTGGCTTCAATGGAAAACCCTTACACAATCTTAAAATGTTCCTTCTATTGCTAAAATAATGATTTCCTTGTATAAAAATAATCCTTGACATAAAATTGGATAAGTTATATTCAAAATGTGGTCTGAATTTGTCAGGTTTCCAAGAAAACCATAATTTCAGCCAAAAAGTTGCATTTTAGAGGTTATAAGTGTTTACGGAATGACAAGCAAGATTGAATATAGTTCATGTATTTTGCTGACAGTGGCACGCCATATGCCACATATGGCAAGAAACTGCAATGGTTTGTGCCATAGACTGCTAACTGTTAGCAAGTTGTTCTATGATTTATAAATCTTACGTATTATGTATTGGTGTCTGGGGTGTGGCAAACTGCAGTCAACTGTGGCATTCAAAATGTTAAAAGGGCAAGTTTCAAGTACACCTTAATCACTTGGAACTGCATAGGAGAGATGCTACTTCTGCACGTAGATACATGATTAGGTCCTAATACAGTCATGTCATCCTAAGAAAACAAATGAACATATTTGGCTGCATTATTCCACTTAAGTGATTTCGCTGAGCAGGGCCTAATCAATAAAGATGTGAACAACAATATTCCACACTTGTAATACTTTTCCAATACATAACACTACTAACCTTCAGATTAATCACAACCAATAAAGCAAATACATAGAGGAGCAAAATGTTTATAAACAAATGAAAACAATTATTTCAAATCCTAAATACACCGGTGCAGTAACTTATTTAAATTTTATAAAAACAAACATAAGTAACTTAGAATTAAACTTACAAATCAATAATCAACACTCAGTCTTACATGTTAGGTGCTTACTTACAACTTAACCGCCATAACCTTCATTCATCATCATTGAATCTTTGTTTTTTATTTGGTGGCTGACCAATGGCTCTGTAAGGATCATACAGCCCACTTCTGACAAACCGTTTAGCGGCCTCCTTGTTCACGGTCGGACGTTTATCCCGATCTTTCATTTCCTGCCACTTGAACATAGTTGTTTTAATTCTCAGTAGCTCGTCTTTGATTGGGTGACTCGACGGATCGACGCCTTGAATTCGCAAGTGGATCCAATGCAGCGAATTAAGGGTGAAAGCAAGGAACAAATCGAGCTCTATCTGGGCGGCAAGCGACAATTTATCGTAATGCTTCTTGAGCGGCAGCAGCTGATCTAAAACTTCTTGCACCTCCAGTAAATTTTCCTTTAAATCCTCACAGGTGCCCACAAAATCTTTATCTTTCGACAGTTCTCCGTACTCCAGATTCCAGTCCATTGTGATCGACTGATGCAATTGCAATCGGCTCTTGCTTTTATACGAGCAGTCAATTGGATTTGATTAGAATGATCGCCCCACGTTTTATTTATAACCTACGTCCGTGACCTGACAAAGCGGCGTTCGAATCAAATGAAACGAACGAATAACGAAGCGAAGTGAATGAATGAAGTGACAAATGAATGTGACTATAATGTAGTGATGGGCGTTGCAAAGACGAACCGTTTTAAAAGACCGTTTTGTGTTCCGCGACGATAGAACCGTTTTACGTTTCGTTCTAAAGCAGTCTTCGTCGCGCAACTAGTTCTCGCATTGTTTGACGCGAATCTGTACTTACCATAGAGCCTAGAACGTAAGTCTATAAACATAGAGCCTAGAATGTAATGAGATCATTGCGACGTCGTCGCTCGTTCATTTCGTTTTGGTCTTTGATATAATAAAATAATCTTTATTTTCACAACGATATAGTCGAATATCGTGTAAGACAACTTATTTTTTGGTGTTTCGTTTCGTTCGTTCGTCTCGCTCGTTCGCAACGCGGTGGTCATTGCTGTGTATCTTAACGTCGTTGGTAGAGAGTGTAAAGTGGTTTAGCAATAAAAATAATAATAATTTATGGCAACTAGTCGCGACGCTCGTTCGTCGACGAGATGAGTTTACGTTTCTCTCGTTCGATCGTCCTGTGCGTCGTCTTCCGTTGCCCGTCCCCATACAATGAAACCAGTTGCGAACGAGGACCGTTTCGAGGACTAGTTTTCATTCTAGAGAAAACGGTTGCGTTTCGTTGTCAAAAAATTCGACAACGACCCACGACTACTATAATGTATGTAGGTTAGGTTATGAATGACATCTGTCAAAAAAAAAGTACACTATATATTCGAGACACTGTTATAAACGTCGCGAATCTGAAATTTACAAGCTTCTAGCGGCGATTTTGTTGTGTTTCATTTCACCGTGAGAATTCCGGAAATTCCTAACATCGCTGGCACCCTGCTTACAAAGCGCAGCATGATTATTCAAATATTATTCTGTGAATAAACTATTAAGCGATATAGGTTGAGTTGAGATTAGGCAATGATCTTAAAATCGGTCTAGTACCTAGTACACGATCCTATATTAAACAGAGCATAAGTAGAGTTACCGCTGTCCGTATTTGAGGGCTATTCCCAGTTGTCCGCACCCCTTTGTTCACACTGCGGACAACTGGGAATAACCGGTATTAGTGGTTAGATAGCCGTATTTCACTGAGAATAGAATTAACGTTATACATACTTCCATTTAATGCGGGTAACCGCACAGAGTATGTTAGACTCCTTATCTGCCGTCCATTATCTAAAAGGCGGCTAAATACAAGAGGGTCATTTTGAGTTATGGCCAAAAAACATGGGAAACCATCTCTCTGAAAACTGGTGAGCGATATCCCTGTACTTTTTTTTGTATACTAATATTCGAGACGTGCTCTATTTTATACATATAAAATTGATATGGTTTTACTTGTTTTTATAGCTGAAATCTTCGATTTTCCTTTTTAGCTATGATACCGTAGCATTTTATGAAATACGTTACAAAGCTTAATGGCGGTTAAAGTATGTTTAGCCGCCTTCTAGTTCAGTAATTTAGGTAATCCGCCATAGATTGTACAAATACAAAAAAAGTTATATGAAAAACATAACTAAAAGGCAGTTACATGATATAGCCGCTTTTTAGCTATGTATGCCTAGTTAATCCTGTGCAAGCAGACATGACTATAAGACGGCCATACGACTTTAACTGCCTTCTAGTTTAAAATGAGTGCATATGGTAGAATCTAATATACGTTTTGTATCATCAATGCTAGAGAAAAAGGCAGTTAATTGAAGAACAAATAAAAATAACCGCTTTTTTGTTATGGATTGCAATCGAAGTATGTTACTACATTCAATGACTTCGGGAAGTTGCTAAAAACACAGCAAAATTAAACATAATATAAACACCATTTACTATGTTGAAATCAAATTCATTCATATAAAATATAAAAATCTTTATAATAAAGGAACAAATTGCAATGGTACACTGATAAAATCACAGTTGAAACGCGTAACTTTCTACTGCTTAGCTACTAAATAATACCTGTCTTTAAACTTATAAAAACAAAAAGAGATCAATTGCTCATTCTTAAAATAGAAGGCTGTCATCAGTTAAAACACTTAGAACTTTAACAAGTAGAATATCAAACCTAATCTCAAAATAAAACCGAAACCTTCTGCGGTTAACAGACATCCAATAACTAATAAATAAAAAGAGGGGTGTTCGTTTATAACGTGTATCTCTATGTCTATGTATTTGAGTGTTTGTTTGTGGCATCGTAGCTCCCAAACAGATGAACCGATTTGGATGCGGTTTTTTTTTTGATAGCTGGTTTTTTAAGCTAGGTTTTATGAAAACCTGCTTTCAAATAAAAATAACCGCATCCGAATCGGTTCACCCCTTTACGAGCTACAGTTCCAAAGACAGACACACACACACTCACCGACTTACACGTCACACTTATAACACCCCTCTTTTTTGCGTCAGGGTTTAAAAAAACGTCTTTGTGACACACTTTATTTTTACCAACTGTACTTGTATCACTTATAACCAGTGATCGGAAATAGGTGAGCTAATTTGCCTAAACTTGACGCATATTCATTCATGCGTGAGCGAAATGGGAATACATTATTGAATGAAGGTGCATCAAGTTTAGGCAAATTAGCTCTACCTATTCCGATCACTGCTTATAACAGACTCGTTATTAAAATTAAAAGAGTCAAACGAGTCTAAATTTGATGAACCTACCATTAGGCATTGAAGAGTTCCTACGTATAACCATTCGTCATAATACCAACTCGATGATACCATAATATTGTTTTGTCATGTACTTGTATCACTTATAACAGACTCGTTATTAAAATTAAAAGAGTCAAACGAGTCTAAATTTGATGAACCTACCATTAGGTATCATGTCATCGGAATAACCTGTATTTAACATGTCAAGTTAATCCGCCAATTAGAAGTAAGTACGCTAAAATCGACTTCGCAGACAAAATTGAAATGCCGATTACAGCTGCGCGGAGGGCAACCTTCAATTGCTGCAGCAACCTCTTTCTCCTTTAGTGTTTGCAAAATGCTGCATTGATGCTCTTTGAGATGAGCATTGGTTTTTGAGAAGGTAGATCATGCTGCCACTTATATGAACAATGAAGAGGACTTGCAGCACTACATTATCGCATAGTCATACACCTCCCGTTTTGAGGAACAAACGAAATTTGTGAGTCTTATCATAAAATAGAAATCCATTTTTTTTTGTTAATTTTTTCAATACCGTTGCCAGGTTTTTTGCATAGCAGCATCGCCATTTCGTGTACTCCCATTAACAACGCTTCTAAATATATATTAGGTCCTTACCTATGAAATTGGCGTTTTTTTTCGTACGGAATTTAGTCATTTCAATTTTAACTTTCAAGATCTTTTTTAATTTCATTAATACACTATGTTACAAAGGTTATAGATACAAATAATATGGTTAAATTTCTAACTTAATGTTTAAAATTTAAGTGTGAACTCTTTTCATTTGCTGTTTCAATTACGCAGAGTTTCATGAAGCCAAATATTTTTAAGTAATTAAGATATGTATAATCTAACTTAAAAGTGTCCAATATTCCTGACAGAATTTTGTTTGGTTTGTATTTAACGTTACAAAATAATCCGCAAAATTAAATGTATGAAAACCACAGTTTTCATAAAATTCTCCATATAAAACGCCAATTTCATAGGTAATATATCTCCTATATCCTAATATATCTCATCCGGTAGTCTGATCGAATACAGCTGCGCAAAGGATGACCTTCAATCGCTGCAGCAACCTCTTTCTCCAGTGTTTGGAAAATGCAGCAGTGGTTTTCCCAACACAGAAATTGATGCTCTTTCTGATGAGCATTGGTTTTTTGAGGAGGTCGATCGTACTAGATTTCTAAGTACGAGGCGTCTTTGTTATGCTGCTGGCACTGATAAGGCCAATTATGAGGGCTTGCAGCATTGCATTATCGTATAGTTCTACACCTCCCCTGTTTCGAGGAACAAACAAAATTTGGGAGTCTTATCATACCAAAAACCCGATTTTAAAAATTTCTTTGATTTTTTTTTAATACCGCGGCCAGGGTTTTGTTTAGTTTGGTATGTTTCAGGAGCGCCAAAGTTCATATAAAATTGCAAGTTAGATTATTGGAACTCCTAACACAACCTAATGATCACTCTTCATACTCTTCATATTTTTTTTAGTAGAAATGATCGGAACTTATTATCTGAACTTATAACGCCAATATTCATGGAAACGTACACTTTTCACAATTTCTTAAATATCTTACGTTTATTTAAAATTAAGTTAGGTTGGTTAGATTTATAAAAATCTAAAATGTAACAGTTTTTTGAAAAACTACTTTATGAGTTGCGTTAATTATGACTTAAAAAAGTATAAACAAAAAAGTATGAGCAAATTTTTTCGGAGTTATGATGAGTATAGTCACAAATCGTTATTTGTATAAAAAATCGAAAGACCAATTTTATATGAGCCAATATGGACCCGCCATTTCGTGTTCCCCCATTAACGATGCGTCTAAATATATAATAATATATCTCATCCGGTAGTATTATCGGACTAGGTTTAGTTTCATGAGCTCCCCTACTATAAAGCGAGCGGAGGACCAAGCTACAGTAACGAAAGTTTACTTAATAGTAGGTACTAGCTAGAGCTAACTGCGTTTTGAGAAATTTTAACTTTACGTAGACGTTTTTCTTGGAGGCAGCGGCATGGTGGAATTGGCGGAAATCGACGCCCGCGCCTCTTGCGAAGCGACCAGAGGGTCCAGACAAGGGTTCTCTGCCGTTTCGCCGAATTATGTTTCGTCAAATGATTCATTTCGTCAAATGTTTCATATGGGCAAATGCTTTTTTTTTTCTAAAACTGTAAATATTTCAGGATTTTTTAAAAACTAGCCTAATCTAACCTATAGGGTTCTACACGATGGTCCTGAAATAAATCCTGAAATATTTACAGTTTTAGAAAAAAAAGCATTTGCCCAAATGAAACATTTGACGAAATGAATCATTTGACGAAACATAATTCGGCGAAACGGCAGTACACCCCAGACAAGATGCATTGCGCTAACTATCGTTTCTATACGTTTAGTTTTTAACGTGACTTTTCGTATCACGTCATCTACCAGTGACGCGAATGGTTTAAAAACTAAACGAAAAGAAACGCTAGCTAGCGTAGTGCATCTTGTCTGGGCCCTCAGCTCTTTAGATAAGCACTTCGGCGACTGACTTCGGCCTACGCCGCGAGACAGGGGATAAGGCGACTGCTGTGCGGGGAATGAGTTGCCGCCTTTTAGTTAGGCAATGTCGTATAGCCGCCATTTAATGAAGCAAGAATTGATTTTTATTACTTTGGTTTCTAGATTATAAAACCGTGACGGCCTTTAAGGTATGTATTTTGATAGAAAATAATAAAATTTACATACAAAAAGGCGGCTATTGGATTTTAACCGCTTATTTCTTATGTAAACACGGATAGACCGCTTTTTAATCTAGGACCTCTTTTGCAGTTGAATATTACGTTCTTAACCCCTTGTGTCCCGCCGGCAGTCATACCTGCCGGCCCAAAAAAGCGATGTGTCCCACCGGCAGTCATGCTTGCCACCACGTCATGATTCGATTTTCTGTCCTCTGTCTTTCAAATTAATGCATAAATTCCCATTAATCGTATATCAATCGATTCAGTGTGAAATTAGCTACAAACTGACATCAACCAATTATAACACTTCAACGAAAAATAAATAAATATGACTATGACTGACTCACAGCGCATGCAAAATTGCTTCGCAATGCTTTCCTTTCAAGTTAACATGCACATATCTTTTTGATTTATGTGGTATACCGTATTTTGTATGTTTTTTTTTTAGAATAAGTATATCATAAAGAAATAGAAAATTAAAAAAAAAACACTTTTGTCGTGTAATTTTTTTATTAATGAGCATGTTTTCGGAAAACTGCCTCAGTTTAATTTTTCTCTAAAATCATTTGGCTACATACACTAAATTATGTATTATACCGCTAAACTTTTGAAATAATAATGTAGATTACATTTCCGTCTTTCCAAAAATATACAACTCTATGTATAAAAAGTGTACGAGGAAGTGTATAGAGCGTATAAAGCAAATCAAGTCCTCAGCGCGGTCGGTATCTTAAAAAGCCGTGGGAAACAGTGGTATTTGAGCGCGCGTGGCTTGGGACACCAGGGGTTAAGCTATAAGATGGCTAAAGTCCAATAGCCGCTTTTAAGTTGTGGAAAATAAAATTGCTGCTTTTAAGTCTTGTACCGTAACACGTGTTACGTTTAAAAATTGACAGTTATCGACTTTTAAACGCCTTTAAGATAGGTAAGTGTTAAATAACCGCCTTTTTGGTAGTAATATCCCAAAAAATCTGAATTTAGCCGCTTTTTTGAAGGCTGTATCTCGGCTGTTTTTAAAGATATTGAAACCAAACCTAGATAGATCGATAGCTAATAAGTAGCTGAATCGCCTTGTATATATAACTCAAAAAGGTCGTAAGTGCCTTTAGCCGCCTTTTAGTTAATGGACGGCAGTTATGTATGATTTCTACCGACAGCATCTCTGTTGCTCTAAATGCTGTCGGCGAAAATAAAAAAAAACCAACGATTAAAGTTATAATCTTTTTATTTCACGGAGAAACACAATAATTTTCAGTTAATAAAAGTGTACTTGCACATTTCTATTTTGGTAATCATAACTTGTTCAATACATTTCACAATGATTCATAATAGTCCTATTAGCTAACTGATTAACATTAATCAAATCAGTCGTCCAAGTACTCGAAGGGTTCTGGGGGCTCGGGCTCCTTCTCCTCCTCAGTCTTGGGTCCGAAGGCGGCGACCGGCTCCACCAGTGACTGCTCGCCATCACCCGTGTGATTTAGCATCACGATACCGCCAATAACAACGTCCTTCAGGGGCGTAAACCCGGATCCCTCAACTAGAGTGACGTTCTTCAACTGCTGCCGCATTATCCTGGCGGGATTGCTTAGGATCTCGAAGGTCGGCTCCGGCTCCTTTTTCTCCTTGGTCTCCTTCTCTTCTCCTTCTTTTTCTTCCTTCTTCACCTCCTTGGTTTCCTTGGTTTCCTTGGTGTCCTTGGTGTCCTTGGTGTCCTTGGTCTCCTTGGTATCCTTGGAGGAGCTGGCGTCTTTGTCGGACTTGCCGTGTACCGTGATGTTCGGGTTTGGGGATTTTGTGGTCTTTTTTTCTTCCTCGTCGACTTCCATCTTGGAGCTGGTCGAGGAGGTGACGCTGGAGGCGGAGCTGTCGCTGCCATGAGCCCGTCGGCGCGCGCGCGCGGCCGCGATACTCAGCACAGCGGTGGTGACCCTCTCTCGCTCCTCACGTTTCTTTTCTTCCAGAGGCGCCGGGTACGCGTACAGAGACGGCTTCGAGTTCGATTTGAGTTCCAACTGCGGCATCTTCAAGTCAGAGTTAAGCGCGATAAGACAAGTCGGCGTAAAGGCTAGCGACAGGCAATGGGCCAGTGGGAACCAGTACCAATATTGGGTGAAGACCAGCATTCCCACGACAGCGAGCATGTTCATGTGGCCGGTCCTGTTCTGGAGCGACACCGTCATGTTGCGGCCGCCGGCGTCGATGATACCTTGAGCTAAGATGGCGCCAAACTTCGCCATCACATCCTCGTGTTTATTAGAAATGACCTGCGCATATAGCTGTCGGAAGTAAGTGACCTTAGGGCAAAGGGTCTCGGTTTGCTGGATGAGTATCATTGCTGAGGCGATAAGGGCTCCCTGCCGGACGAAGTTGACAGGGTCGAACTTTACCATAGGTTCGAGGAGGCCGATCGCTTCGCGGTTGCCCGTGCCGGCGCAGGCGATACCAAGCGCCATGGCGGCCCCGTAGCGGACGTGCGGGTTGTACGACTCTGCTAAAAGAGACACAACAGAGGGGCACTGCTCAGGAGTTCGGAAGAGCAGGAAGCCAAGAGCAGTAACGGCGGCGCGGCGCACGTCGTCGTTGACGTCTGACACGGCCACGTGCAACAGTGTGCGGATCGAGTCGTTGTTACCAGTCCCGCAGTACGCAGTAGCGATCGTGTAGCATCCAGCACGACGCAGCAACGGATCCTTGTCTCTTAAAAGTTGCTGAACCAACGCATCGGCTTCCTCAAGCCTTCCATACATAGTGAAAGCTATACCCACGGCTAGACCGCGCAAAATTTTCTCGTGCTGAGTTTCCTGAGCGTACGCTACCATATCTTCTATAGCGGCGGCGTTCCTGGATCCTAACATAACCATACCCATCGCGATACCGGCGGCTTCGCCAGTCACGGCGTCGTCTTGGTACAGATTAAACTTCAGCTGCTCATACACGTCTTGCCTGTGGCTGCCCATAGCTGCTAACCCGAGGCCGAGACACCCTCCATGACGCACCATTTCATTCTGAGCATCTTTTAATTGTGTTAAAAGATAATCAATGATGTTTGCGCCGTGGTTTGCGTGAATAAGGCCAAGGGCATAGAGTCCACCGCCTTCAGAGTATCCTGATGATGGACCTGCTTCTTTAGGCAAGTAGGATTGCATGAGAGCTAAGGATTCACCCTCATGACCGCGATGAATGACTCCCAGGGACGCTGTGACCGTCAGTTTTGCCCAATTAGTGGCTCTAGCTAACCATTCAAGGTTGTCCCTCAAGAACTGATCACTGGTAGTTCCTGCATGCATGAAGGCATTAGCTATGACTGTTGCAGTGTGGCAGATTGAGACTCTGATTGCATCTTTTGTATTCTTTAAAATTAACATGTCAGCATGGTTTGACCTAATTAAAAACTGCAATTGTAAGCCTATGGAAACATCACCCCCTAAAATGGAAATGAGTTTTTCTACTCTTTTTTGATGTTCTTTCTCCTCATCACTCAAGCTCTCAATGTCTCTAACAGGTTTTTTGTCTTCCTCAGCAGGTGTGTCGACCTCCATGGCTGATGAAGACTCTGGGAATGGTCCTCCTTGAGGTTGTGGCTTTCCTCCAAGAGCACTAGGTATTGGAGCTGTACTTCTCAAGGCTTGTAATACCCTACCTAAGAACTGTTGTGTAGCTGAGTCATATAAATCAAAGCCAATCTGATATGCCATGAGAACAGATTCTGTGGGGCCGTGTGTCAATTTGTCCAGAATTTCTGCTACAGAGAGTGGATCCTCAAGGAATATAAGGCATTGACACATGTTGACATAGTCGGGTATATTAAGGCCTCGGTAGAGGCTTACGAGAGAGCGGAGGACTGTGCTGCGGAATCCTCTGTTTTGGAGGAGGCTCATGGCTACTTGGAAGGCGTACTGAAGCATGCCTGTAATTAGAAAAATTGCAAAGTCAAAGATAAATAGTAATATATATCATAGTCAAGTAACAGAAAAAAAATATTTTTCATGTAAATAGATGTAACTGGATTATTATTTAATTTGTTACACATGTTGTGGTTCCTTTTTGTCTTTTCCCCAAATAATGAACACATTAAAAATTAAACTCTTTGCAGTTCTCTGTGTGTACATAACACACAACCAATTTAATTCATAGGCTGTGGCAATGGAACTCTGTCAAAGTGATATATTTTCACTGGTCTTATTTGGCTAGTCATTCCCTGTTGCTGGTATTTAACACCTGCTTATCTTTCCTGAAGATAAAGAGATGTTTATTCAGTAACTAAGGCATGGTTACTTTTACAATTTCTTTATTGGTTTTCCTACTACTGCTGCATCAGCAGAAGAAGAAGCATAGGGTCTATGGATTTTATTTCTAGTTACCCTCTTACTTATAAACGTGGAATAAGCTTTGTCACTTTCTTTCAGATGCAAATGTCACAATTACAGATAAGGACAAAGCATGGCACAAAGTAAGGGTTGAGCGCTTGACCCTTTGACCAAGCCAAATGTTGACTATTAGAATTACAAACGCAACAGGAAACAATGTTACGGTAGGTAAAACTGTATTAAGTATTACTATTTCCAAACACTACAGACTAAATAATTTACATTAACAAGTCTTTGTTTGACTGGATGTATGTCATTTGTATGCATGTTTGTTGTTAAACAATGACAAAGAAAAGGCCAACCTGCTACATCGTCGGACTTCATGACCGACTGCTCGAAGATGTCCATGCGCCGCGTCTCCAGGGCCAGCCCCAGGGCCTGCCTGTACTGGCCGTCGTCCAAACACCGCGTGAACATGCGGTTGACGATGGCCTCCAGCCGAGGGTCGATAACCGCCGCCGCTCCATCCACGAACAAAGCCTTCCTCTTCTGCGTATAAAAATCAATCGCCTTCGCGATCGTGGTATCCACATACTCATTACGAGCGTTCACATCAAACAAATCCCCCGCACCTAACGCGTACGTTAAGGAATCTTCGAACGCTCCCAAATGATAATACACTTTACTCGCCACCAAAGCCGCTAACTGGTGCTGCGAAAACACTTTATCCTCGTGAAGGATTTCGATCTTCTCGATTGACTCGGAGATTTCAGGCCAAAATTCATCGACGATGTTGTCCAACCTTTTCAGTGCAAATTCTTTCACCTCCGGCATCGGCTCGTCGAGCAAGGATATTATCCCCGCGGCGGACGTAATATTCATCTTGTCGTTTTGATACTTATTTTTAACTATAAACTAATATCTTACGGATTTATTTCAATTAACACTTTCTTTGTAAATTGAGTACGCAATGAATTGACAAATTTTTGGTTCCATGAACAATCGAGGGCTAATGGTGTTGCACATGTTAAATTAGGCATGAAAGAGTAGTAATATAAATTATGAAAAAGATGAATACTAAATTTGTACGAACTGCCATTAATTGTTGCATTTTAATTTGTATTTATACGTAAGAATACTAGTTTTGAATGGGATAATACGGTTATTTATTGACTTTATATTGATAGAAGGACAAACTAGTACATATATATCCTTTAGGGTAGCAACATCTACTATTCAGTCCATAGACAGCAGAGTTACGTTACGTTCGTAAACGACTTTTTAGTTTCATAGGAAATTAAATTGAGTAATTCGTTGATATTTAAAAGTTCTTTGATTTATGTATATCCTTACTGAAGACCCAATGTAAAAGTCTTATATATAAATAAAAGCTAAATAACAAGTGTAACTTAATATATTTTAAAGAAATACAAAAACCAAGAATAAGCCGAGGATTGCCTTTAGCCGAAGTGAAAAGTTTACGAACATGCAGTGAGTTGTCAATTTTCTGTCAGTCAATTCGCGAAGGTTGAAGTACGTAGTAACATCTGTTCAATAACGCTATATTCAAATATTTATAAATAATGTTGGATCTGTTCAGCATCTTTAGCAAAGGAGGGATCGTGCTGTGGTGTTTTCAAAGTACGAGTGAAATATTTTCACCGTCGGTGAATGCGTTAATTCGCAGTGTAATTTTGCAAGTAAGTAAATGTTTTACGATTTACCTTCTAGACCTTGATCTTAATCTAATTAAGTATTCGCATACACGTGGACAACCAAAACGTATACAAGAACCAACATGAATTAACTTGGGTTTGGTTAGATCGGTAAATATTACTCACTCTTGTGGAATACCGACTTTCCGTCAATGGGGAAATTTCCATATTTTCCTGTTTACTCAGTGCGTAGTTGTTTTTATTGTTATCGTTTAATATTAACGCACAAACATATAAGTGTGTTTTTTCTTTTAAAAAGTATTACAGACGTGATGGGAAAAGAACATCAACATAATTATCAAATATAATTTTGTAACCACTGTTACGTTACGTATTTATTTCGCAAACCATGGCATAATTTGCCACGTCGAATTGACTTATGACGAGATATCCCAGACAAGTCTGGCAGGGTTTTTAGCTTTTTAGTGATATTAAATTATTTACATAATTTAAAGCTTAAACAGGTCTGTTATGTTAAAACACATTATGAAATTTTTGAGGAAGTCTTCATAGAGGTATACATAAGCATTAGTTACAGCTATTTATATTGGGTCCTTACCTATGAAATTGGCTTTTTTTACAAGTTTTATTTTTAATTTCAATTCTAACTTCCAAATTCTTTTTAAATTTCATTAATACACTATGTTACAAAGGTTTTAGATACTAATAATATGGTTCAATTTCTTACTTAATGTTTAAAATTAAAGTGTGAACACAACTCTTTCCATGTGCTGCGAGTTCAAGTGTTACAATTATGCAGAGTTTTATGAAGCTAAGTATTTTTAAGTAATTAAGATATGTGTAATATAGCTTAAAAGTATATAGTAGAGTAAAGTGTATAGTAGTAGTGTGTTATATTCCTGACAGAATTTGGTTTGGTTTGCATTTGATGTTACTAAATTATCCGCAAAATTAATTGTATGAAAACCACCGTTTTCATAACATTCTCCATTTAAAACACCAATTTCATAGGTAACAACCTAATATAAATCATGACCTTCTCTTTCTTCCTTTTCCTATACAATAAATTTATCCAGTAAATCTTTATTTTTCCAGGAACGTTCTGGCAATTCAACATTTAACCACAACTCGTTAACCCTGCAATACAAGCTGGACAATGAGTTTGAGCTGGTGTTTGTGGTGGCGTACCAGCGCATCCTGCAGCTCTCGTACGTGGACAAGTTCCTCAACGACGTACACTTGGAGTTCCGCGACAAGTACAAGAATGAGCTGCAAGGTGGCAGCCATATGGGAGACTTTGACTTCAAAATGTGCTTTGATGCGGTCTTGAAGGGATGCGAGCAGTGGGGTAAGTATTTTTATTTAATGATTTTAAATCTTTGCCTTGCTTTCCTTGTTTCGGTATCCATAAAGACTAGCCACATTACTTAATTATATGTTTACGTATTGGGACTATCGTTTTGGATTAAAAATACTACACGAAGTAGTTAATTTTTACTAAGCAAATCATAACCACAATAAAAAACCTGCCATTATTCATGTTTGCATTTTGCACTATGGTTTGAAAATAATGACGCAAAAAGAAACTTCATATAAAATTACCAACATGATCCCTTTTTATCCAAATACTGCTGCTTGTGCTTAGAGGCACAAGCAGCAGTATTTCTCACATGTATGTCTACATACTGCTAAAATGACTCACTTTGGTTACTTCTTTCTTAATTTTCAAACATAATTAAATAGTCATACTAAAATTTGCCTTTCTAGTTAATTAATTTGATTCTTCATTAATTGTTACTGGTTCACCTCAAATGCATAGCCTAGCGCGGCTACCCCTGCTCAATCTGATCTTTTAGAAATATATTTATTATTTTGTTTTGCAAATTGGCTTTTTATAGTACATATTATACAGATAAGAAATTAACATTGCATTTACTCTGTCGACATATCGCACCTTCGGTAGAACAAGGGCACAATGTTCTATATGATTATAGGGGCAATTGTGCCCTTGTCCTACCGAAGGTGCGATATCTTACTTATTTACTTATAGAAACTTTATGATTGTGCGAGGTTTGACTTCTTATCTGCCTAGCACTGTAGTTTTACATTAATTTGCATGATATGATGATGATGATGATGTACCATGATTTTGTGCATTAAACTATTTTTATATCATTTAACCCATTCTAGCCAAGTCCCAGGCGAAGCTCCCTAAGCAAATGAGGTCCTTTGAGGATTCTCTGAAGTCGAAGAAGACTGTTGCCTCTATGATTGAGAGGAAAGGTGAAGAGAAAAGCAAGAAATCAGGTATGTTATGAACAAAATTCAAATGATTATTAACACAGAAAACATTTAGTCTTTAACATACAATATTTTTGAAATTCACCCAGAACTACACAGAAAAACAAACGTTAATACATTACACAGAAGCATTTCAACAACTTATGCCTTATTGAATATATTCCAGTTAAGATAGTAGAAAGTAAGAGCCTGTCCAACGGGAAGGTGGAGGAGTACCCTGAGCCCGAGGATGACGTCATCGCGGCCAGCCGCGCCAAGCTCGCGCAGAAGCTCAACAAGACCAAGAAGGAAGTCAAGTGAGTTCATTGTGGGGGCTACATTTGGTGGCAGAGCAAGGTTTAAACAAACCGGCCAGGTGCGAGCGGGACACTGGGTATTATTGTGTTCAAATTAGAATTCGATTCTGAATCATGCGCAAGCCCAACTCACACTTGACCGTTTTTAATATTTGTTGTTTTTCTTCTTCTCTATAACTATAATCATAGCATATTTGACACTTGCATGTTTTACCGTTTTTGCGACACAACAAAATTAAAAATAGGTTGTAAATTCTGCAAAAAAATGAACTCATTATCTATTACGTTTTAAAAGATAAAATAAAATAAATAAATAAATAAATAAATATTAGGGGACAATCTCACACCAATTGACCTAGTCCCAAACTAAGCTCTATATAGGCTTGTACTATGGGTACTAGACAACGATATAAATACTTATATAGAGAAATATATACTTAAATACATTAGAAAACATCCATGACTCAGGAACAAATATTCGCGCTCATCACACAAATATCTGCCCTTACCGGGATTCGAACCCAGGACCGCTAGCTTCGTAGGCAGGGCCACTACCCACTAGGCCAGCGCGTCGTCAAAAGATAAGCTCTTTAAAGTTAGGATGGACGGACAGATGGACGGACGAACGGAGGGACAGCATAGACATATTAATAGAGTCCCGTTGGGCGACTCTTTGAAGAGATCATTCGCCAAACTCGATATTTTCGCGTAGCAATTTTTCCAGTCGCATTTTGCCCTATTCGTGATTTTACTCAGTCGGATTTTCCCCATTCTAATTAAAACCACAAGCATTCATTGCACAGTAGTTTTTTTCGAGTCGCATGATTGCCTATTTCAAATATTAATTCTACAGAGTTGCTTCTATTTCTGGATGTTTTGGCTATTCGGGTCTGCTGCAAATTTAACATAAACTACACCTACCAATCTGTTCTATTGTAATAAGAATATAGCGATTAAGAGAAATTCATAGTAGACAATATGCAACGGGGTAAAATCTTATCTGTGGCAAATGTGATGGGGTAAAATTATGAATGGGGAAAAATCTTATCTGTGGCAAATGTGATGGGGTAAAATTATGAATGGGGAAAATTGCTATGAAGAATAATCGAGTAAGTGTTCAAAACAGATCAATACACTCATACCAAGCTGGTTACCCAATGGCGTAGACAGAGACAAAGTATGGAACGCCAGGTGCACTGCACCATTCCAGGGGTAGTTTTATTATTATTCAAAATAATAAGAAACTTAGAGTGACACATGGATTCTACTTTGAAAAACGTTGACGATGCAAATAATGTGTGCTAAGCGATATGGTTTTATTGAGGTAATCCGAAATTCTGCCCTCCTACGGAAAAAAGGCACACCTAATGTATGAATTGTATTGCACCTCCAACCATATTATAACTACGGCTCCTGGTCGTGTCCGTGTTTCGTGTACCCGTAGCCGAATCTCCGTTACCGAGTAACACGGCAACGGAGATCCGGCCCGTTCGACGCGTGAAATTCGGCTACGTGTAATTAAGATACGTAGCTCCGTGTTACACGGAGATACGTTTCTTATTTACACGTAGATCCGATCCGCCCGTGACCGTGACGTTTAATGAAGATTTTATGTGTCTTTAAGACCTCCGAATGTAATGCGATAGTCGTGTTTTTGATTTCAGTTTCTTTGCTTTTGCATTTAAAATTGGTTTAATGAGTCATTATATAAATATAAAATAAACTAGAACACATATCACATATCTAATAAGGCTCCGTTCGACAAGCTCAATTCATTCAATAACCGTGCGGAGCGGAGCCGGAGCCGAGATCCGCAGATACGTAGCCGAACGCAGACACGGATACGTATCTTGGCGTGACCGTGTAGTTCGGGAACTTAGCACCGCCGGTGCTAAGATCACGGAGCTACGGTTCCGCGTGTAACACGGATATCAGGACCACTAATTATAACCCTAGAGAGTTTATTATGCTTCTATGAATTAAAAAATTGCAGTTGTGCCTTTTCTCAGTACGAGGGCAGTATTACTTAGTCGCGTTAAAGACAAGAGATCTGACCCAAATATGTTATGATGTTGCAGGAAGTCCCCGAAGAGTCCGGTGGAGAAGGAGCGCGTGAAGAAGCCGCGCGTGTGGGAGCTGGGCGGCGGCGCGCGCGACCTGCCCGCGCTCGACTTCAGCACCGACGCGCCCGGCGAGCGGGACATCACGCCCGACACGCAGGTAACACGCGGGACATCACGCCCGACACGCAGGTAACACGCGGGACATCACGCCCGACACGCAGGTAACACGCGGGACATCACGCCCGACACGCAGGTAACACGACACGCAGGTACTACTGACTGTACTGTACCTGGTCGCTTAACGCCTTTCACAGATTACTGCAACAATTCAAATGTGAGTCAGAGAGAAATGTGGAATAAAGGAAGATGTAGTGACTAATATTGAAAAGAGCATGCTTCGATGGTTCAGTCATTTGAAAAGGATGGATGAAAGAAGATTGACGAAAGAGATATACAGATCGAAAGTGAGTGGACGGGTCGGAAGGGGCCGCTAGGCGTACTTTTTCGAGTCAAATCGGAGAAATACTGGAAAAGGGCCGAATCTTAAGTACCCGAAACCGACGTGCGTGCATGACTCGATGTATGAATGTGGAAGAAGCGAAAGAAATTTGTCAAGATCGTAACAAGTGGAAAGAAGTGGTCTCTGCCTACCCCTCTGGTATACATGTATGTTCAAATATGACGTTAAAGTGTCAAAGCTCTCTGCTTCTGCTGAAACCATGATGTTGCCAGGATTTGAACCTCTATTATTGTTATTATTCGGGGCATCCTTATACAGGTTCACTTACCTAAAAGGAAGTCCCAACCACTAATCTGTATTTGTGAATTTTAAAAAGGAAGTAAACTATTTTCATTTTCATTATCATTCCGTGACAACAGGCCTTTTGTGTATGTCAGTGAGTTTCTGTTTGATATTCATGTTTAACATATCCTGAAAACGTCACGATTTCAGCAGAAAATAGCGTTCGATGGAATGATACAATCGATAAAATGATGGGTCACCAAACACGACAAATTAAAAATAACGCTAGTAGAATTGGCATCAAAAGTAAGCAAGCAGGACTAGTACTTACGTAAGCTTAATACTTACTCAATGGTGGTGTTTTTCCAACAGCTGGTCGGACAGATGACGGGCGCCATCAAAGACATCGAGGTGGACTCCGAGGACAGCAGCAGCGAAGAGGAGTACGAGGAGCGCACCCCCGCGCCCAAGAAGACGGGGGGCATGTTCAGCATTTTCAAAGGTATCTTTACATTTCTCCCTTTCAATGATTAATGTGTATTAGAATGTTCTCAATGCGGTCGATGTACACATCAAAAAAGTCTGTGGATCAAAAATACCTCTACCTTATTTTGATATTTTGAAATGTAGTTTTAATGTGATATTTCATTATCTAAAAGTTGGGACTGTATGCCTTCGTTTGTGTTTTATTTAATTGAAGACAAATATAAACAAACATAAGGGGGAATGTCTTACCAATTGACCTAGTTCTTAACTAAGATCTACGACTCGGAAACACGTTCGCGCACATCACGCAATTTTTTATCCTTACTGTTAATGCAGACATGGGACCGCTATCTTCGTAGGCAGGGATAGGGGGCTATTTTTTTTCTTCAGTTTGTCATATAATTTTATAACTAAAATTCAAGTTTCTTGCGCTTTTTGTTCTTTAATATATCAGTTTTACGTAAAACATGAAGGACTGCTTCAACGTTTTTAAACCCGTAATAGCCTACTTGACTGACAATTGAAATTAGTAACATTTTACGAATTGCCATAACGATACGCCATGGTGTGTTGTTTCGTCACGCCATGTTACTAATTAATTTCCCACTATTTATATTCTGAAATACTGGTCAAGGGCCGAATTTGAAGCACCCGAAACAGGCTATACCCAAACATAATTGGCGAAGCTGGTAGGATGACATGTGTTCTCTATGCCCGCCTGTCCCAGGGCTGGTGGGGTCGAAGGCGCTGTCCGCAGAGTCGATGCGGCCCGTGCTGGACAAGCTGCGCGACCACCTCATCACCAAGAACGTCGCCGCCGACATCGCCAACAAGCTGTGCGAGTCCGTCGCCAGCAAGCTGGAGGGGAAGGTACGTTTTTGGAGACATTTTTGCAAAACCTTAGCACTTTTTGGTTGTTGGAATGCAACAGAATTATAGTTGCAACACTTCTAGATCATCAAGTTTTAAATGAAAAAGTATTCAATTCAGTCTTTATGAGACAAGTTTTTTTGTGAGCAATGAAGTGATTCTATTTTACATTGTTAATTTGTAACCGCTGTAAACCTTGATAATATTTTTTTAGTTACACATTATTAGATGCTTAGGGTGTTACCGTAACAGTTGATCGATTATCGGTTAATAATCAATTGATCGTCGATCAATCTGCCGAAATACAGTGCTCTTGGAAAAAGTCGGTTAGACTCGAAAAGAGCGTATGTGAGAAAAAAGTACAAACAGAGAGATTAATCAATCTTCAATCGGTCGATCAATTAGTGTGAAACAACCTTTTGAGTAATTAAAAGTGATAACTTATATCCCGCAGGTGCTAGGCACGTTTGACAGCGTGGCGAAGACCATCAAGGCCACGCTGACTGAGTCGCTGGTGCAGATCCTGTCCCCGCGCCGCCGCGTGGACATCCTGAGAGACGCCATGCACGCCAGGCAGGAGGGCAGGCCCTACGTCATGGCCTTCTGTGGGGTGAGTGCTCTAAATTACAACTTATCTTCGTAAGGCTTGGCGAGCAAAAAAATGTACATAATACGGACATTGAGATAAAGATGCATTGCAAAGGAGAAAAAGTAGAATTTCCTTTGTTTTGTTGAATGACAATTACCTCTGACGCAAAAAGTGGGGTGTTATAAGTTTGACCGCTATGTATGTTTGTGGCACCGTAGTTCTTAAAAGGGGGAAACGATTTGGATGAGTTTTTTTAAAGCAGGTGTTCTATCGTTGATTCTTAACTAGGTTTCATGAAAATCAATTGCGCCGTTAAAGAGATATCAGCTCTGGAAGAAGGGTCCATTATATCGGGAGATTTTATTCATCTAATATTCATTCCATTGCATTCATAATAGGTTTATATTCCATTGGTAAGGTTCGTGGTATGGTCGGTCTCAGGAGGTTAATACTTGAATGGTCGCTTTCTACGTAACATACATTAATCGTTGCCTTTATGAAAGAGTGTGGCATCTCAAAATGAGTTATTGTTGCATTTAAATTCAGAACACTTTATATTTAAAGTTTTCTTTACAACGTCATCATTTTTTGAGTTGTAGCAGTATTGTATAAAGGCAGCGTTGTTACTTTACTAAGTACTGTGGGGATATGTAGCAGACGTAAAACAAACTTTGTAAGACTATTATTTTATTTTTCTTCATCGTTAAAAGTATATAAAGTCGTTTTCCTCGGCCCGCTGACCCAGGAGCGACTCAAAATTATACAAAGCTACTTACAAAAAAAATATAAAAAAGGTATAGTGCAATAAGGTATATTTTACACATTACGACTTTATTTCACTACACGATCATCACCATCCAAACATAATGTCTACATTTTATTTATTTTCTCTTGCTTGTGGGTGTTGGAGTTTGATGAAACAATGAAGATGTTGAGTTGAAGTAAAACTGTTTTAAGGTTAAATTATTAGTCTTTCTATCCGTTGATGTTAATCGTACGAGTATCAAGTAGGCACTCTTTATATGTTATTAGAGTTGTAGGTACTTCTGTAGTTCTGCCTACCCCACTCTGGGAACGAAGGCGTGAGTTTGTATATCTTTTATCTTTAACAAATGGGTAGGTTTAATCTAAAAATGTTTGTTTCAGGTGAACGGCGTGGGCAAGTCGACGAACCTGGCCAAGATCTGCTTCTGGCTGATCGAGAACGGCATGTCCGCGCTCATCGCGGCCGGCGACACGTTCCGCGCGGGCGCCGTCGAGCAGCTGCGCACGCACACCCGCCACCTCAACGCGCTGCACCCGCCCGAGCGGCACCACAGGACCATGGTGCAGCTCTACGAGAAGGGATATGGTTAGTGCGGCTTTTTCAAACTGTCAATGTCTTGTTTTTAACAAGGTTTCATTTAATTTTCACTATTTGTATGTATGGGCTAATTTTGGACCACATGTGTAAATTCAATGATAATGCTATTATTATGTTATCAAAGAGCTGATTTGATGATGGAGTCGGTGAGGACAGATTCTCCGCTATGCTTAACGTGTTGGGACTCATAAGTATGGTCCTGATAAGCAGATAATGACATTGGAAAAAAAGTACAGTCATTAAAAAAAATCCTTAATAGACATTTATTTATGTTTTTATGAGTTTTTCATTGGAATTTCTTGGGATTTTTCTGCATTTCTTATGATTTTTATAGGAAACCTAACCTAACCTAGCATAAAATAAAAATATTGTACGGAGATATTTGCGTGCCACCGTAGCCTAGTTTATATTACAATACATACTATGTAAGACGTGCTCCTAATACTTATTTCTATGATGAAGTTTTTCCAAATGATCAATGAATCATTTTAATCACAGCCTAAGAATCAGATCAAACACATCCTATAGCTAAGTTCCTTCCACTAGGCAAGGACGCGGCCGGCATCGCGATGGAAGCCATCCGCTTCGCGACCGACACCAAGGTGGACGTGGTCCTGATCGACACGGCGGGCCGCATGCAGGACAACGAGCCGCTGATGCGCGCGCTCGCCAAGCTCATCAAGGTCAACCGGCCCGACCTGGTGCTGTTCGTGGGCGAGGCCCTGGTCGGCAACGAGGCCGTGGACCAGCTCGTCAAGTTCAACCAGGCGCTCGCGGACCACAGCTCCACGAACAACCCGCACACCATCGACGGCATCGTCCTCACCAAGTTCGACACGATCGATGATAAAGTCGGCGCGGCCATCTCTATGACTTATATTACGGGCCAGCCAATTGTTTTCGTGGGCACGGGACAGACTTATACGGATTTGAAGGCGTTGAACGCTAACGCGGTGGTGCATGCGCTTATGAAGTAGTCACAATTTTGGGGTGTCACGGGGAGGGTGGCTGCTTTTTTAAATACTTTTTGTTGGTAAGGGAAGTAATGGCGCATATTATTTCACACAAACTCAACCCTAGGCTTGTACTATGGGCGTTAGACGACGATATGAATACTTATCTATAGAAATAAATACATAAAATCCAGGACTCAGAAACAGGAGGCAGGCTTTTTAAAATATGTGTACAGATGTAGTAAATAATCCTATCCCATCGTTTTTTGTCGTATTAGTTCATATTTATCTAGCTTTCTCAATTAACTTCAGTACCCATCAATAAGCCAACAGTGAAAGCAAGATAAATACGAAGTTATCCGACCAAAAACGATGGGAAAGGATTATTCACTACATCTGTACTACCTTTTTTTGTTCGTAAGCCGAAGCCATAATCACTTCTCATTTTCCAGAAGTGTAAAATCGAAATATTCTTTTCTTTTTGAGCGCCTATCATAAAAGTTGTGTTTAAAATAAAGATCTGGGGTCTATTCATACAGCAGTCCCTTTCTTTGTGACATACTCTGAGTACAGTTTAGTTTTCTTTATTTTTACTTTAATTTTATCGTATAAAATAATATTTGATACATACGACTCATGTACCTATTATAATGTAATTATGAATTACGCCATGGTAAAGGTTTTAATTATTATAATGTACGTTAAAATAAAATGATTGTTTAATTCAGATTAAATGTTTATTTTCTTATATTTTTTCTGTACAGGAGTTTTCGTTCTATGAAGTTGTGTTCTCGTTTGGATTATAATAATGTTATACATTTTTTATTTATAGAGATATTAGTATTTTTTGGGAGTGTAAAAATTGTAAAATAATAAATTCAATCAAAATAGCCATTAATAGGCTTCCTTAATATGTTATGAATAAAAATATCCACGTATAGCGTACATGTTATCTCAAAAAAAAACCTAATTCTGGGCTAATATTTGAGTAAGTTTTGTCAGTAATTGCAAACGGTCGTCTTTTAATTACTTTTGTTCCCATTTGGCAGGAAGTCAAAACATACTATTATGACTGTTACAAACCAATTAGGCCCTCTATTCTACTAGGTAAAACAATACTGCTTTTGACATGTTATGGTAAAAAAAAACTCTGCCGCAATTAGTGTCAAGTAAATGTGAGCTATTGTAGCACTGATAATGCGATAAGATGCCAAAGGTAATATTGAGGCCCTGTTACCATATCCCATACATCGAAATGCCTTGATATCTCAAGCCAGTATAAAATAGTGTGAAATATGTGTTTTGAATGAATATAACATCTACGTGAAACTTAGTAATATACATAATTATGTAAAAAAATACAATGTGGTTTTGAAATTAAAGTAATTTATGGAAACCGCAATTGCAAACGGTTTAAAACTGATAAATTGGTTTAAGCGTCAATATTGTGACATAATAAACAGTTTATATTGCAAATTTTTATTCAAGTAATCTCCGTAAATATGTCTCGAAGAGAAATGTGTTTTATTCTATGATGTGAAGTAACGGGTTAAGATAAAACGTAAGTTATTAAACGTGTAGACTTAATGCACCCGGCCATACATATTTATATCTGCCTTAAATTAGCTCGCGGAGCTGGAATTACTGAATTCTCCTCGGCGACCAACTAGGTATTTAAGTGGGTGCATTAAGTCTAGTAAAGGTCACATAATTGCGGAGTTAGTAGTATTTTTGAGTGCCTTGCCCAAGTTACTACGATATGTGTAAGCTCCTCGACCCCACTGCCCGCTGCCTTTTTGGCATTTACAGATTTATAAAAAAGCTTTTTTGATAATAAATATACAGTATCAATATGTTTATATCGGGTCTATATCGTGCGGCATAATCATTGTTTGTCCTAATGACTGCATTGTTTGGTCGAAAGAAGTTTTTTAATTTGAAACATTTTTAATTATTAGAAACAACTCTCCTAACCTAAAATTTTACAGTAAATTTAGTATATTTATTAAATATTTCATACTAAACAATACAGGTCAAACAATTTTATGCATTTCAAAGCGATCCAATTATATAAAAACAGTTAAAAAAAATACAATTAAATCTCATATCGTTATTCCCGCTGTTTCCAATCTATGCTGCTATTCGATTATATTGTTAATACTTATTTAGTTCGACTGTACTATCCCGTGAAGTACAAATTATGTTCATTCCTGTTTGTATCATTTACTTTGAATTATGTTTAATATCTATTGATCATTATGAAGTATAAATAAAGTTACGATTTTTACATAATGTGATTTGATTTCACCCTTATAATTTCTAAAAGTATCTAGTTTAAGTCATAACCACAAGCATTGATAAACTGGGCTTATAAGCCATCACTTAAAATAAGTTTCATCCAAAGTTATAAAAATCATACTAACTGATCACCAACTGATGTGCCACATTTTTTGCATAAATAAATCTTTACTTTACTTTACTATACTTTTGTCATATACATCAATTATTTGGAACATTGGATGCTATTCGTAATTTACAATTCTGCAATGCCCTTACGTTGACCTCGTGATCTAAAATGTGAGTTATGCTGGTTTCACACGCGGCAGAACAGTTGACAGCAGAGTTCTGCTTCTGTGTGAACCCGCCGAGATAGAACAGTGCAGTAGCAGTCCACTGTTGTCCACTGTTTTGCCCCCGTGTGAAACCGCATCACAGAGATATAGATAGCGCTAGCCGCACTCGTTGCCGTAAAAATACTTCAATTCCATATTAAAAATGAGTGCAGCTGGCGCCATCTATGGTAAGGAAGCTAAATTATTATCGTTACCAATTATATTGTTGTGATTCAAATGCAAATTTGGCCGCGTATTGGGCCAAAATACAATTGTAGTTTAATCCATATTGTAGATATGTATAGTGGCATTCGTTTCCATGAAAATATATTTTAATTCCCTATTGAAAATTAGTACAGCTACCACCATCTGTGGTCAAGTAGCAGGATTACATTCGTCAACAATCATAATTGTTTTGATTCAAATGCAAATTTTGCCAAATATCACGCTAAAGTAAGATTGTAATTTATTTCATATTGTAAATAGCGCTAGCCAAACTCGTCCCCTTAAAAAATACCTTAATTCCCTATTGAAAACGCGTACAGCTGGCACCATCTGTCGTCAAGTAGCTAGATTACATTCGTTGACAATCATATAGTTTAAATTTAAATGCAAATTTTGTCACGTATCACGCCAGAATAAAATTGAACTTTAATTTGTTTTGTAGATAGCGCTAGTCACACACGTTTCCGTAAAAATACTTTTATTCAATATTTAAAAGGAGTACAGCTGGCGCCATCTATGGTCAAGTAGCCAAATTACAAACGTCAACAATCATATTGTTTACATGCAAATTTTGCCACGTATCACGCCAGAATGAACATGAACTTTAATTCGCGTTGTACATCTTTTGTTAGTTCGTTGTTGTACTACCCGCACTCGTTCCAGTAAAAATACTTTAATTCCATATTACATATGAGTGCAGCTGGCACCATCTATAGTCCAGTAGTCAAATTACATTCGTTAACAATCATCCTGTTTTGTTAAAATGCAAATCTAGAATGCAATTTTTTACGCGATACCCGGTAAAATATAATTGTAGTTTATATCGTATTCTAGATACTGCTAGCCACACTCGCTCCAGTAAAAAATACTTTATCGAAAATGAGTACAGCTGCCACCATCTGTCGCCAAGTAGCTAGATTTTCATTAACAATAACATTGTTGTGATTCGAATGTAAATTTAGCTAACTATTACCCCAGAATAAAATTCAAGTTTAATTTGTTTTGTAGAGAGCATTAGTCGCACAGGTTTCCGTAAAAATACGTTAATTTCTTATTAAAAATGAGAATGAGTACAGCTAGCGCCATCTATGGTGAAGCAGCTAAATTACATTTATTAACAATCATAATATTATTTTGATTCAAATACTAATTTTGTCCCGTATCACGACAGAATAAAATTAAACTTCAATTCTTATTGTAGATAGCGCTATCCGCACTCGTTCCGGTAAACAATCCTTGAATTCCATATCAAATATGAGTACAGCTTGTGTCATCTGTCGTCAAAGAGCTGAAACTAGCTAATTTTTGTTAATATCTCGATGACATCAGCTGAAGTTCCATAGTTTTGTAATATGTGTAATGTTTTGTTTTGTTCTGTGTAATGTTTTGTTGTGTAATGTTGAGTTATTTTTTAATTATTTTATGACAAAATGGTGTTCGACTTAACAGGGCCGGCATATACGGTTGTAAAAAGGCCCTTTAAAAAATAAATAAATAAAAAATAAAAAAAAAAACCTTAAAGATTATTTTTTTGTCCAAAAGTACATAGATACTTACCAAAAAATAAGTTTTAAAATGTGAAAAAGAACCCCGTTCATATGATACCTACCTCATTTGATTATTTCTTAACCCCTCTTTTAGACCCTATTTCCAATTGCTATAAAAAGTTTTATTTGTCATGCGCGCACCTATGCCAAAATTAAATCTACAAAATAGCTTCAGTAGTTGCTGAGTTGTAATCTAGCTAGTGTTAGAAATATTTTTTTATCGATATCGAGTATTATTACATACTTTACAATCATTCGCGATAATGCTTTTACATGTGTTATTCCATCTAAATTTTAACTCCTACTTTTTCATATCAAGTAATATAACAGGTAACTAAGAGGTAAAACTTTGGATGAAGTGACTATACTACCTCATGGAAAATATTAGACAGAAACTGTCTACTCCCAGAAAATGTTGAAAAATCTACTCCTATTACTATTACAAACCAAATAAAATGTCACGTGCTGCTGTGTGTGCTGACGGATTTAGAAGAAGGAATTGTATCTGTTTCTATATAATTTTATACAAAGCTCACGTGAAGTGTAAGGTGAGAGGTATGACAACTCAAGAGGTCTGGAGAAATACTGATGCTTTATTGGTAAAATTGTACAGTTTATATACTATGGTTTCTAGTCTTAAGGCTAATGGTGTGGATCTAATCGTTATGCATTGTCAGCGGAATTAAACTATAAAATTTAATAAGGGCTATAAAGTTTTATAGCATCGTTAAACTAATAATTAGAGAAGAGGTATCAGCTGTATGTATCAGCTGTTACATTGGTGACCTCACTACACACGTGAAATGTTTTATTTAATATTTTTTTATTTCGTGGACCTTCTATTACACAACTATGGATATATCGATAAAAAAAATATCTAAATAACACTAGCTAGATTGCGACAGTTTTTTGTTTTGCCGCGAAAAATTCGGGCTCTGCTTATCAGTATACCTACGTGAACCATACAACAATCTTTCACATAATGACATGTATGCATGCATCTGTGAACATACCATATATGTAGGTACCCGACGCGCTGCAGAACCGAGGGTAAGCACCAGCTAGCCGAGGACCTTGCCCGGCTAATTGAAGCGCCGCATAATAACCTAATTAATATTTTTAACGCGTTCCTACCTTGTTACCAACATCCTAATTAAGCCCGAATTTTGTCCATTTCGCCGCATAATTCGCTGGCTGGACCACGCTTGCCAATATGGAGTTTGTCAATAATTTAAAGCAGAATATCCTTCATTTTAAATTGGACTTGTGCTGTTTCGTGGCTCGGGTGCGGCTGGGGCTACTGCTGTTTGGATATTATAATGTTATCTATAGTGTAAGTACTTTTAAATATGTCTATATTATAAAAACCAACTGCAGTTCGTTAGACTTGCACAAACGAACAGCTAGTTGTTTCAAAAAATTATGACATACTTTTAGGACTTTAATCAGACCTACATTGTCGATTCGCAAATATTTTTTAAATTACTATAGATAATCGATGTTCTTAAACTTAACAATATTTGCACATAGGTATTTGTCGTTAAACGAGACTTGCGTGAAATGAACATGATTATTTACCTCGACGTTTCGATAGTATTGTAACGATAATATTTAGAATATACAGAATTAAGTACCGTTTAAATTAGACATAATTTTGTTTTTTATCAATACTGTGAATAGTTAGGGTTAGGTAGATACTATTTGCAATATGGAATGGAAACGTTACCTGACCCACCAAATCAAATCGTTACAGTTGTCAAACAAAACGTCACTGCGACAAAATTCTATGGCGCGGGTCAGGGTTCCATCTTGCCATGAATGGTGGCAAAGACTAATATTGTACACTGGATAATGGTGGTATGGGTGGGCCACCATTGTCTTAGATGTTGTCGGCTTAGGGAAAATTCGAAACAATAGGTATATATTAAGTACGTTAGGTATAGGTATATGTATATGTATAGGTAAAACAAGGAAAGGGATAAGCTGACTATAATTGGCCCGCGACGTCATATACTATCGCAAATGGAAAAAGAGTGGAACCACAGACAGTCGGGCGTAACCTTAACTAAATGCCTTCAAAAATTTAAGGCGATAACATATCTAAGACAACCGACGAACTGATTAGTACCTATAGAGGATTTTATCTTATGTTTTCATAGGTTTCCATATTAGTTGGCAACACATTGGCGGTCTTGGGCTTGCTGTCTTGAAATTGACAATGTTTAGGGCCTTAGAGTCACCAACGATCAGCCCCCCATTTCACCATCTCGACAATGACAGGTGACAGGTGATATTTCAATGTACATTGCGCAGTTTATATGAATCCCTGTGTAAACTAGGTAGTTAACTCTATAATCAATACCGAATTGTCACCTATGATCGTTAGAATGGTGAATTGGCGGCAGGTGGTCTGTATAAACTATTGCCTTTTCAATGACAAAACAAAGTATTGTTACCACTCTCTATTCAATCAGATTGTGGCGCTCATTGCGGTGGCCATGGAGAGTTTCCCCCCACTGTACCAGCTCGTTCAATCGAAGATCATGGAGGGGGAGTCCGTCAAGTTCTCAGCAGCGATAGCGTGCTGTGCTGAGCTGGGTGTCAGTGTGCTGCTTCTCATTGGAGTCTACCGGGTAATTTGTAATCAGTCATAGAAAAAAAAAACACTAAATTAGCAACATAACGTCGGTGATACTGCAATACCAAAATAAACCTTAACTTTTAGAGAAAATGTGCATTATGCTCCTAATTAAAAAAATTACTTACGCGGTTTTGCAGTCTTACCTACGATAAGGTCTCTTTTAGAAGTCGGTTATACGTATAAGAACATGATTTTAAAGAAGTTGAGAAGAAGCTCCGCGAGAAACTCCAGCAAAAGGTTGTTTTTTCACCGCTTACCCCGGACCAACTACTCGTAGGTATGCACAACAAATAAATATGAAGTAGTTATAGCTGGTCCGAAGGGCCCAAACATTTAAAAATAGGCACGGTGACAGCGGCGCTCCGTTCATTCTGATAAATTTAATTTGAAATATTTTGGAACAACCAGTTGAACTATGCATACCTACCTAGTTGGTCCATGAACTAACTGCTCGTCTGTGAGTGCTACGAGACCCTTTATACGTCGACCCATTATGTATCGTTGACTTTTTAAACATAAAAAATATAGTTATCTACATAATTGTTATATTTGTTTGTGTTTAGAAAGACGTCACTCTGTTGAAATACTACACGAAGTTTGCGCTGGGCATGGTGGCTGGCTCCCTGCTGGTCTACGCGATGGTGCTGGCCGTTCTTGACATGCTTACTACCCTCTTCGTGGTTATCAGCTTGAGTAAGTGATGGTGTCTAGAAAAAAAACATCACCCTGTGGGTTGTATTAATGGGTCAATTTTCAAACAAGCGTTTTTTGCGGTCCCAGAGCTATAATACCAAGTATATTTAAAATTTAGTATAGTTAACATATATATTTGCATTTTGTGCATTTTACTTTACTTGAAAATATACATTACAGTTTACTAAATATTAATGGATTCCGAAAGAATCGAATTTGAAATCCTAAAAACAGCAAAATTTACCGCTTTTCGCGTGTCCCACTTCCGGTTTTGCTTAAATAAAAATTCATAACTTTGGACGTAAACAACGTATTAATATACAACAGATATCGTTGTAAAGAGCCTTTATTAGCAAATTAAATAATAAAATAATTTAAAAAAAAACATTAATAATTAAAACCTGGAAAGTCTTTTCGTGGATGTCCCGCGTGCGACCGTTTTTGTAATGACTCAAGGGAACCCCCTGAATCTGGTTTGGTCTAATGGCCTACCTTCATATTTACGTTAGGATACCAAAGCACGTTAGTTGGGCTTCGACCACCAACGAGAGTGGACGCAGAGCCAGTGTTTTTGACGGAGGAAACAGGGTAAGTCTTTTAAAGAAGTATTTTGGTACGGTTATCACGACATTTGTATGGGCGTGTATTTATTGACGTACGAATGAAATAAAAATGTGTGTTTCATAACAATTGTTAGCAATATGGGTAAGTAAGAATTTCGTATTAGTAAATAAGTGAATCGAGTAAGTAGTGTAAGAAAGATCGGTGAAAAACATTTTTGTCGACATTTGTATGGCGACATTTGTACGGTTATTTTGTCCATACAAATGTCGAATGTGGCATACAAATGTCAGTTAAAATAAAAATCGAAATAAAATCGAAATATATCAATTCCATGTCCAATAATATCAACTTTTTTGTTAAGTTTCATAATTGTAATTTTTTTGTGAGCTATCGTATAAAAATAAAGTACTTATAAGCGAAGGTTTTCATATTTAAGTATTAAGTAACTAGTGACCCAGTCCGTGTTTCCCGTGAATTACGGCACACGGAGAGAGACTATACATATAAATGATATACTTAATCCACCCCCAAGTATCAAGCTAAAGGTTAATGAAAACCGCATCAAAATCGGTCAAGTACTTTTCGAGTTTATCCCAGACTGACAGATATACGCGGCTGAGGAGTTTGTTTTGAAGGTTACACTGACGTTTGTCGAATTTTTATTTAAGCAGAACCGGAAGTGGGACACGCGAAAAGCGGTAAATTTTGCTGTTTTTAGGATTTCAAATTCGATTCTTTCGGAATCCATTAATATTTAGTAAACTGTAATGTATATTTTCAAGTAAATTAAAATGCACAAAATGCAAATATATATGTTAACTATACTCAATTTTAAATATACTTGGTATTATAGCTCTGGGACCGCAAAAAACGCTTGTTTGAAAATTGACCCTAACATGTTTGGGTTTTATAAGATGTTTTTTTTTATTTATTTATTTATTTTTTAACATTTGTACTTTTTTTAAATAAACATTAACATAATGTTTCTTTTTTATTTATTCCTAAATTCGATATAATAATCAGTAAGTTTGTTTTAAAAGGTATTAATGCAAGTAAATAAGACTTTTCGACATTTGTATGGCAGTATCGACATTTTTATGGCACTATATCGACATTTGTATGGCGTTATCGACATTTGTATGCCACCATTTTTTTTTGCGTCAATATCTAGCTAACTATTAGAAGCAGAGTGGTGCCTCATACACCATATTTTTTCTTGTTAAGAACCCCACCTGATGACGTCGCTAAGAACCAAATTAAATAAAATAAAAAAAAAGCCATACAAATGTCGAAAAAACACACTCTTCAAAAATTGACCCTAATACATGCGTCATGAACTCATGATTACTGATGCAAATCTCTCAGAACTTGACTTATCATTGACATCCAGAAACGTTCTTGTAATATTGTCTTTCCAGTGGCAAAATTATGGACCTTTTCCCTCTTTTTTTCAGTTTACCAACTCTACCTCGTCATTCTAGTACGAAGTTTCATTGTCGAGATCAAGGAGAGGGCTTCAGCAATAAACGGCTATACAGTAAACTTGCGGTTAAACGACATCGAATCGAATAAAGTAGAAGAGAAGGAAAAGTACATTGTTTCTATTAAACCAGAAGAAAATAAAACAGAGATCATTCCTATATCAGTAAGAGAAGATATCCCTAAACCTAAGCCTAGCATTTTGAATAAAGACAAAGAAAATGCTAAAGTCAATATAGAACAGGAGGTAAATAACAAACATGATATCAAACTTAATCCAAATAAAGATATATCTAAGCCTGAGACAAGTGGTTTAAGTACAGAAAGTACTGTAAAAGCAAGTACAACTAGGTCACCATTAGTAACACATTACCCTTATAAATTTGTGGCCATTAAAATACCAAAGACAACAACAATTTCAGAAGAGAAAGAGATCGAGGTTGCTAAAGAAGAAACGTTGAAAGTAAGTGCCGATATTAAAAATACGAAGAAAGAAGGAACTAAGAAGGAAGAAGTGGTAAAAGAAGGCACAGATAAGGGAAAGACTGACAGAGAATTTAAAGATGTTGTGACAAAGGAAGATGCTACAGATGAAGAAATCATTAAGAGTATTATAAAACCACCGAAGAGAACGATATTCGGCAGAAAAAAGAAAATAGAAAGTAAAGTAGATGTCGATGAATCAAAAAAATCTTAGTGTTTGATAATTATTTTACTACAATAAAATGAAAATCTTGAAGTTATTGGTTTTTTTAATTGCTAACCTACTCAAGGATTACTACACATCATCTTCCTTAAACTATAGAGAAATGGATTGACTATAATCATCAACATAATAATAAATAAAAAGCCTTTCAAATTATTTAAGGTCTCCTAAGTCAATGGTATCCCTGGGTGTCTCTGCAGCGTCTCGACGTCCATGCCACACTAATGTAACCTACGTAAATGCAAGTTTGTTCAATTAAACCGCAGGTCGATGGCACAAGTAGAGGCCATTATATTCTGAGGTGTCAAAACCTAACAACTCCCATGCATGTCTTTAACTATAGGAGGCCCTGGGCACTTTAGGACAATAGGATCGTAATGTCTATGTCAGGTTTTTTTTAATTTTCAATCGTTTGGTGGTTCGGTAGAAGCTAATTGTACCGATCGCAGGGCGCAGAAGTTTTAAGAGCTTTTAGTTAAGTACACCATTCGATTGAGCTAACACAACTGCGTAACGAATAATATAACACCATTTTTTTTTTTTTTTTTATGGCATAGAGAAGACAAACGAGCACACAGGCCACCTGATGGTAAGTGGAAACTGTGACCCATAGACATTCGCATTCACAAGACTGCAATGCAATCCTAAGACTGCAAATGCGTTGCCAACCCTGAGGACTAAGATGGAATGCCTCTATGCTGGTCATTTCACCGGCTGTCTTATCCCCAAACCGGAACACAACAATGCGAACACTGCTGTTTGGCGGTAGGTTAATGGATAAGATGGTGGTAGCGATCCGGACGGACCCTGCACAAGATCCTACCACCCGCAAATATGGGCTAATATGGACCGTATACTTTCTAGTTCCATAAGCGAATATTTCACGTACAATCTTGTTGGACGCTCAATAAAATTCAAGACTAAAGTAAATAGCTGATTCTGACTAGGCAATGGCATTTTTTTATCAATTTCCTCTCCCTTGTTGAGATTTGGTAATATATGATAGAACCCCCCCCTAAACTACCCCCCACGTAGTTGCGAATTTAGAACTGAAGATGGTTTTATGAACAGCGAACTTTTACTGATCTCTAAAAGTTCGTATATTTGGATCTCATCTCACCGGTTACTGAAACTCTCATCCCTATGATATCAAGTACGACTGCCCCTATAAACGAAATGACTGCGTGACTTAATCTTCAAAATTCATTATTATCACCAGTGACATTCAAAAACAAACTCCCTGGTAACTCTTAAAATTCTTAACTGATTTCTATAACACCTAGCTAAAAAGAAAGCCGTATTGAAAATGGCTTCCAAATCATTTAAACGAGCATTAAAATTTCATACGGTCATAAATTGATTGTTGCAAAACAAATGAATAACCCTTATCTTCTGTTAAATAACAATCAAGTGTCCATTATTGGTGCCTAAAGAAAAATAAAATAAATAAAAAGGCTGTGTAGTGCTGTTAGGCGATGGGCTTGCAACCTGTCACTAATACACTGGTAAACATCTTAGCCTAATTGTGTAAAATGTGGTTACAGAATTATTAACAAGTTTTTAGAGTTGTTAGTAATTCTGTAGCTCTGCCTACCCCACTCTGAGAATAAAGGCGTGTATGTATGTATGTATGTCCATTACTGGCTCCAACACCCTACTCTTATCTCAATGGCCGACAGTGCACTTCTGATTCCTCTGGAGTTGCGGGTGTTTAGGTCTCAGTGATACTTACCATCAGGCGTCCCGCTTGCTCGTCCGCCACCTCCCATAAAAACCATCTAAGGTACAGATATCTACTTATACAAAATAGCCGCCAAACATCTCTCTTTTTTTGTGGGTTAAAGTTATCCTGGTCCCAACATTGAGATAAATCAGCTGGGCTGCATGTCAGTGGCACGCTTAACTAAAACGTATTACCTAGCTTTTCATTAACCTTTTTAATTAAGCACTTCCTAATTATGTACGAAACGGCATATTTTTATTCAGTTTGTTAGCTAGCCTCGGGCGCGGTGTAGTGCAGCCATGGAAAGACTGGGTGATTATTTGAAGCGAAGTGTTTTAGATTATAAATTAAATCTGTGCTGCTATCTGGCCCGTGTGCGGGTCGGAGTTCTTGGGTTCGCAATACTAAATGCCTTTGTATGCGTAAGTATATATTATTATCATTTGAAAATAAGGTTCGTTTTAGTATCTAAATCTTGGGTATATTTTTTTAACTTCAGATGGGATAAGGAGTTGAAGTGATTATTAAATAAAATATGTAATTATATTTAATTCTAATCATGCATCAAATAGGCATCACTTTCAGTAAATAGACCTACTGACCATTTTAAATGTTAGATGCCAGGGGAATGAGAAAATACCGTAAAGAGAAAACGTATAATTATTGGTGTACAGTTTTACACGTTGTTAATTGAGGCACCACTAGCTTAGCTTCAAACCAACTTTTTATACAGATTAAAAAAACTACGGTCTGTGAGTTTACATGGACCATATTTTTTCATTCGAATCAATAACAGCTTATAACTCTAGGTTCGTCTTTACGAGTATATGAGGCCCGGAGGCTAAAATAACCCAGAAATACGAGCTCCGCCAAGGGAAACAATGAAAAAAACAATGAAACTAATAAAATAAAACTAATAAAATAATCCACCGGTAATTTTAGCGATTGAAATAACGAAAACGAATTGTGAAAATGATCTAAAAATCTTGATTTGGTGTGATTTTTGATTTTCATTCGTATTCTGAGTATTTCCATTCCATTATACAAAGTCGAAGTTGCCCAAGCTGTTGCCGGTGACTCGTCTGACTCGCCGAAAAGTCCCATCCCTCCTCGGGGCTTAAGTTATATTCATACCAAATTTCATCGAAATCGGTTCAGTGGTTTACCCGTGAAAGCTTAAACTCGATTAATTATTAAGTGTTTTTTTTTAAAGTACCATAATTTAGTTGACGCTCCAATAACACAAAATAGTAAATATTTCGTAGGCAACAGTAGAAAAAGAAAAGACGTAGCCTCCTCGTCGCCTTTATTTAAAGCAGTCCGATCCAGTGGACGCGCAGCTACTTGTACTATGTAGTACGAGTACTTATTCCTAGGCGCAAATAAAGGCCATTAAATATCCACACTGCTTACAGATCATCATACTCGTGGCCCTGGCCGAAGGGGGATTCGAACCCCTCCTTCTGCAGGCTTTAAAGGGTATGGGGGGGGAGGACGCGGAGAGTACGCCCTTCGTGCACGTCTGCATCATCGCCTACGCCGTAGACCTCTCGTCCAGCGTGCTGCTTCTCTGCGCTATCATGCGGGTAGGTATAAAAGTAAAACATCTTGGTAACCATCATGTATTAACCTCCTAAGACCCACTATTCAACGTAATTTAATTTGCCAATGGAGTAGGAATCCGTTGTGAATTAAATAAAGACTTAGTTAGTTTTTGAGAAATTTCACTTCTTCCTTTGCACAAGGTCTTTATTTCCATGGCCGTATTATGTACTATTTTTAGAACCAGAAACCGCAAGTGTAACTTTTGGCGTCATTTGACATATTTCGGGTCATAGTTACCGTTAGCCACCATTTTTACGGTTCCGTATCCAAAGGAAGGCTAACGGCACCCTTTTAATATGCGCTCTACGCTGTCCGTCCGTTCTAACGTTCAAGCTGAATCTTTTCAACCGTAATAAAAAGCGGGTTTGTTTAGAATATGTGTTTTTGCGGCGGTTATTGTAGTTTTATCGTGAACGGTATTATATACAAGCGTCAAATTTGGTACGATTATAGTACAAACTTTGAATAAAAGCAACAAATACTATAAAATGGCCAAGCGTGAGTTGAGCTCGCGCTAATTCGATTCGAAATCGAATTCAAATACGAATACAATAATACCTACTCTACGGCGGTAATGAAATCTCGGTGCGCGAGTCCGATTCGCGCATGACCGATTTTTTAACAAGCAACTAAAACAAAAAAAAAACAAAAAAAAAGTTGTCTATGTGCTCTGATCCTCTTTATTATGCCGAGTAAACTATCTCTTCTTCTTCTAACAGTATGTTGTTTACAGGAGGACCTGATACTACTCAAGTTCTACTTATACTACGCCTGTGGGGTTCTACTGCTGGCTGTGATGGTGTACTCCGTAGTCTTCTTTACTTTGGTTCTCGGTGTTAAGCTCTTCATAATAATCAGTATAGGTAAGAGTTGTGAAACACTTAGGCCCGTATTAATAAACTCATCTTGGCTGAGATGCGCGTCACAAGATACGTCAAAGTAAACGTCAAACCATAGAACACTGTCATTTTTGACACATCTCAAGACGAGCATTAGAGTTGAGATTAGTTTATTAATACGGGCCTTAATAAACACAGTTCCGGGATACTATATACTGCACAGAGTAATGGTGCTTCTCCACCGGCAAGACGGGCCTAGAATTAAAATTTCTATTGAAACATTTCAATTTCCCTCCTAGCGTACAATTTAAAATTCGCCGCCTCGTCTCTTCATGAAAATTAACTTATAGTAATTGCAAAAAATAACAGCAGTGTTGAATTGACAGTGTTCCATAAGGTTCATAGTTAAATAAATTTTATTTGCACTTGTGAACTCTTTTGCAAGCTGGATTGATTAAGCGCTACAAGTCAACGGATGAATTATTAACGGGCGAGTTTAAATTGTCCCGTTATAGCGTACAAACAACATTTTAGGACGTGCATTAAGAATTAGGTAGCTCAAATCACTCGATCGACCGGTCATCAAGACCAACAAGCCAACTTTAACCACTGGTCTCAGAGACATTTTATAATTAACTGGTTCCTTTTTCAAACCTGTTTACGAAAATTCGACACTAAAGTCGAAACCATAAACTGTGAGACCACTTTGAGTTTTTGACAGATAAAAGGTTACCAGGGCTTACATCACAGCAATTAAACAACTAGTAATTTACTAACGTGAAGTGAGGAATGTGTTGTCAAAGTTGTCTCATGGTCATGGATTATAGTTTCCACTTTGACAACCGTAAGAGAATTACTGCCCTCATAAGCCAATAGGAGATATCTCAAATTCAATAGCCAAAGCAGAATCAATCCTCTCCTTTTAGGAATAAGGTTGCACTTGCTACAGGAGTTTTGTCTGAGATACCGCAATTTGTCTTAGCAGAACACCTCCGGAAATTTTCTCGTTGATAGTGCCTCTTTAACTACGGAAAGCGACGCTATAATAGCCAATAAGAAACATGTTGGCAATTTAGGTAATAAATCTAATAAAAGAGTAACCCTAACATCACGGATTTCGGTTATTAAAAATACCATAGTAAAATTACTTACTCGTTGATGTGATCGAAAAGGACATCAAAAAGCAACTACGAGTATAGTCTTCCCGGGACATATTTTAACCCTCAAATGTACAACTATAGATTAATGATGTACCTATTATTACTTGTTAAAGACTTGTAAAAAAAAAACCCTATTGTTTGTTTCTATGGATATCTGACCTTAACATATTGTTTCAGGTTACCAATGCTACCTAATATTGTTGGTGCGAAGCGCAATGGTAGAGATAAAGCAAAGCTTTGTCAAAAATGGCTACGTCGTCAACTTAAAAAAGAACTACGGAACACCCGGGCCTCTAACAGAAAAGTACAAAGTAGTCATTGAAACTGACGGCTACAAACCACCTGCGACGTCTTTAGTTAAAAAAGGGGCTACGGACGAGGTGATTACGGATATAGTGGCTAAAGCGGGCAGAGAAGCAATCTTGCAACACTTGGCAGCCACTGCAAGGGATGATATTGAAAAAGCAAAGTGTGATAAAGAGATAACTACAATAAATGTAGCTACCAAGACTACTAAGGAGGGGACTACGGAAGCTACCCCAAAGGAAGTAACTACGCAAGTGACTGCTAATGTAGTAGCTAAAGATGTAGTAACTAAAGACGTTGCCACTAAAGATGTGGATACCAAAAAAGTAGCGATTCAAGAAGTAAACGAGGTAAAAGATAAAGAAGTAAGAATAGAAACTAAGAAACCGATACGTAGGTTCTTTGGAAGGAAAGAAAAAGTTAAAATTGAAGATAGTGAGGCGAAGCTAGAAAAAGTGGAACCGAAGAAAAATTAAATAATGATCGTACGGCCATTCACTTGATGTCACGAGCATTGAACTTATTATTTTGTAACTAGTTAAGTAATTTAAAGTTCGTAATTTAAAATTAATTTAATATATTTTCTGCTGTTTCCGGATTCTGTTTTAATTTATCACCCGAAATTGATAAGAATTTGCTCTAAACTTTAGTTTTCCATTGGCCCTCTGTTAAAGTAAGCACAAACCTACATTAAAAATATGCCTGTCATGTTTAAAAGTGAAATACATAAAAATATGTCATCCTTTTTCGAACGGTCGATGTAGTAAATGGAGTCATACGATCTAACTCACTGGACGAGTAAAGCGGGTAACCTGATAAATTGATAATACAAGCCCTTAACGTGGGCTTACGCTCTAAAGGGACACTTTCAACTCGCCCGTTAATAATGACTACTATTAATGCTAGTAAAACATAAAGTTAGTAATAAACCAGAGTCGAAAGGCAACGATTGCAGATTATCGAGATGATAGAATAATTAAGACTGCGCCGAGCGTACGCCGGATGTACAGTTAGCGCCCTCATTACTATTATTGTGTTTTCTAATAAACGTAAGTATTTTCTTGAAATTGGTCCATAGGTTTTTGTACTACAAATGAAAACACAACTTATAGAATATATCATACATAGTTTAATAACAATTCACCTTCGAGTTATCAACTTAACGGAAAAAAGTGGCCACCTTTTCCCGTTAAGCTGACTACTCAAAAGGTAATTGTTATTCAAGCTTGTTACGTATCCCATAAATTGTGTTTTACTTACTCTACAAAAACGTATCATCTGATTTCAAGGAAATTCTTTGGTTAATTAGAAAACACAATAATAGTAATGAGGGCGCCACTGGACGCTCGACATTTGCTCGGTGCAGTCTTAAAATAGGTTCTTTATTACCAGTAAAGGTGTAAAACCGTTCTATAATATCATTAGATGAGGTTTGTTTCTTAAGATCAACTTCGCATAAGAAACATAATTTTAACGCCACACTGCTCGGAAATATGGCGAAAGATGGTCTGTCCTTGGTCCCCAAAACAGTCAATAGGTTGTAAATTGAATTAGCAGTCCTTCTATGAATTTTTAACTGGACAACAATATTAACATTGTTGTTCTGTTCCATTGAGCAAGACGACCAATCACATCGGTCCGCGGTAGGGCGGGGGCGGGTCCAGATCAACGTTAGTTTGCGAACGGTCGCCAGGTGATCTGGGTCCGTCCCTATGCCAATCTACTTGTCCGGTAGTTGGCCTGGCTAACGGCCGAGGGTGGCGCTCACAGTTGTGCTGATACCCAAGGCAAGACTGGTTGTGCTCCTTCTCGAGGTTGCTGCCTGTCAACTACTCGGTTTCCCCGGAGTAAAACGAGTAGAACGAAAACAACCAGACAAACTCCTGATATTCCTATACTTACCCTTCCATGACTCCTATTTCCTATCCAATCAGCTGCAAGCGATGACGTGGCATGTCGCAGCGGGCCTCCTATCCAAAAATAAAGGGATGGGTAGCGATAAAATGCCACCCGCGTGTTTGTGCCGTGCGCGGGGACCCGTACGGGTGGAGAACGAGATCCTGGTAGGCTGAGTTAGAAGAGGGTCGGACAGTAGCTACCCTCGGATGACAACACGCCGCTTTGGCTCGGGATTCATCTTACACGGGAGGTTCTGGCCTAGTCAGCTAGAATCAATCGGCTGTCGCGTTTACAGTAGTCTGGCCGCGGGCGAGGGTTCTAGGGTGATGAGGCTGGTAGTCGGCGAAGTACGGCCCCGAGTCGCTGTAGTGGTGACGGAGGGCCTGACATCGTGCGGACTCACTCAGCAGCTCACCCCGGAAACCTATATCCCGCTCGTATCCCTGGTGCGTCTTAGCATCCCCAAGAGGGGCTCCGTGGTGGGTGGGGAGCGAGTGGGACGAAGTAAAAGAGAACTTGGTATGGAGAACCCAAATTTAAAAACAGAGTCCGGGAGTGAAGAGGAGAGAGGGGCAGAAGTGGGAGGAATGCCGAGCACCAGTAAGATGGTGCAAGGGGGACCCCCACGGATGCCGGGAGAAGGAGTAGGGGAGAGGGTAGAAGGTGGGGCAGAAGTGGGAGGAATGCCGAGCGCCAACAAGATGGTGCGAGGGGGACCCCCACGGATGTCGGGAGGTGTAGAGAAGAGGGTAGTAAGTGGGGCAGAAGCGGGAGGAATGCTGAGCGCCAACAAGTTGGTGCAAGGGGGACCCCGCAGATGCCGTGGAGCGAGTTAGTAGACCTGTCCCTGGAGGAACGTCTGTTGAACCCGCCGCAGACTTCGAAGGAGGAAACCGCCTCGGCGGCAACCCTGACGGAGGGCGATGGGTTCAAGAGACAGCCCACCAAGGCAGAGAAGAAGAGAGCGAGGCTGGACCGCAGAAAGGAGAGGAAGCGCGAGAAGGCGGCGGGAGAGAACCCTAGCCATAGCCAGGCGAAGGGGAGGCCCCCTCCGCCGGAGAGGCCGCCGAAAGTGAAACGGCAAGCGACAGACCCAGACGAAGGACCCTCGACACGACCTCCAGCGAAGCGACCAAACCGCGGCGACTCGCAGGCGGGCAACCGTGCGACCGCAAGGGAAGCACGGGAGTTCGCAGTGGCGATCAGCCGCGCGGATGGTGTACCGCTGGATGAGTCGCTAGGGACCGAAGTCAGGAGAATTGTGAGCCGGCTCATCACGGAGGCCATAAAAGAGCAGGGCATTCGAGGGAGGCAGCTCCAATTCGCGATGTCGGGGCTGGTGTCGGAAGGATTCTTCCTTGTGACACCATCCACGGCAGAAGCGAGGGGGTGGCTTCTGGAGAAGGACCTGGGCGAGCCACAGGGGCACAAACTGCTGGCCCGAATGCTTAACAGCACGAGGGTCAACATCTGGATCCCTGGCCCGCCGGATGAATTGAAGGAGGATCCGCTCCTCTACCTTAGAGCCCAAAACTGGGACAGGGAAGAGGAGCTGAAACTCCAAGAATGGATGCAGATGAGCAGGGAGGATCTCGTCACGGGCACCCGAGTTTGCTACTTGGTGCCTAAGAGCGTGGAGGATGCGTGGGGTGAAGAGGCCAGCCAGTGGCTGTTCTTCCAAGCCACACGCATCCGGGCGCGGCTGACGAGATCCCAACCTCTCAGAGTGAAAGAGGCGGCGGAGACCCCAGCAGGGAAGGAGAACTGCAGCTGCAGATGCAGCTGTGGTGGCTCAGAGCTGCAGCCCGGAAACCAGGCTGAGGCAGCCCAGGTCGGCGACCATCCACCACAGATGGAAACCGACGGGGGCTCCTCGGACTAGGAGGACGGGTGGCGGTATACACTACACACAAACACAACCAGCAATGGCCAACACACACAAACAACACACACTACACAACAACACAAACAAATACAAAAAAATAAGAATATGTCAAGTAAACCTCCAGCACTGCAAGGACGCAATGTCCGAGCTGTGCCAATACATAGTGAGGGAAAAAATTGACATCGTCCTGATGCAAGAGCCGTATGCATGGAAAAACCAGGTAACAGGACTGGGTAGCCTAGGGGGCGACCTTCACTTCGAAAGAAATGGAGAGCTGCCTCCTAGGGCATGCATATATGTGAGTAGAGACCTAAGAAATATGGGATGCCTGATGACCATATGTTTCAGAGACCTAGTGGTAGTAGAAATCAGCCTGATGACAGGGAGCGGAGAGGGAGTCAAGGCAGCGATGGCGTCTTGCTACATCCCAGGTGAAAGCAACGCGCCAACCAGAGAACTGGAGGAAGCGGTCAGTAAATATAAAGGTAAGAGAACATCCATTCTTGTAGGTTGCGATGCAAACTCACATCATGAGGTGTGGGGAAGCAGCGACACCAACAAGAAGGGGGAAACACTACTAGAATTTATTGTAAGTAATGACCTGGATATACACAACACAGGTACAACCCCAACCTTTGTAACCAGGGCAAGAGAGGAGGTATTAGACATAACGATAACCTCAGGGGTAATAGGCAAACATGTGAAAGACTGGAGAGTAGACCAGGAAGACAGCATGTCGGACCACAGAAGACTACTGTACGGCCTAGACTACTACACGGAAAGAACAAAGATAAGAAACCCAAGGAAAACGGACTGGGAGAAATACAATAGCATACTAAGCGAGTGGACACCGAGCCACAAGAGCCCAGAAACTAGAGAGGAACTGGACAGAGCTGCTGAAGATCTGAACAGAGCCATATCGAGAGCCTACCAGACGGCGTGTCCGGAGAGAACGTGCAACGGGGATAAAGGACAGCCATGGTGGAATAAAGAGATACAGAAACTACGGAAAAGAACTCGTAAGGCGCTAAGACTAGCTCTAAAAAAGGGCAATGATCAAGGCTGGAACGAATACAGAAATATTAGGAACAAATACACTAATACAAGGGAAAGACTAAGAGCACAAGGTTGGAAAATCTTCACGGGAGAAATACAACGCTACTCGGAGGCGGCAAGATTAGTAAGGGTACTGGCGAACGAGAGAACTTGCCAATTAGGCAGCCTAATGATAGGTTCAACCGAACTTACAGACCCCAAAAAAGTACTACAGCATATGGTTAGCACACATTTCCCCGACTGCAGGGAATACCGCGTACATGAGGCTGTAGAAGACAACAGAAATGAAACAATATATGCAGGGGAGACACTAAACCTAAAAATTAGCAATGAGGTAGGAGAATGGGCAATAAAATCCTTCGCCCCATATAAAGCGGCAGGTCCAGATGGAGAAACACCCATACTACTACAAAAGGGATGGAAATACATTTGGAACAGCCTAAGAGATATCTACGAAAAGAGTCTGGAATTAGGTCACATCCCGACCATCTGGAATGAAGTAAAGGTAATATTCCTACCTAAACCAGGAAAGAAAAACTACAAAGACGCGAAATCGTTCAGAAGCATCAGTCTGTCATCATTCGCACTGAAGACACTGGAGAAGATCATAGATGTACAGATAAGGACAAGCATGCAATTAGGAAGATTGCCCTTACACGGGAATCAGCACGCTTACATAGAAGGGAAATCAACGGAAACAGCCCTACACAACCTAACCACAAGGATAGAGAGAGCAACAGAGGATAAAGAACTGGCACTAGGCTGCTTCTTCGATGTGGAGTGGAGGGCGCCTTCGATAGAGCCACCTTTGGTGCAATAGAGAAATGCCTAAGAAGGGATGACATTGGTTGGACAGTTTGTCCCAGGTATACGTACTGATCAACAACTTCAAGTTGAGAATTCCCCACGTGAACCGGTATTGTCAAAACGCGAACATTGGACATGACTTTCGTCTTGTCCAAGTTCATTTTCAGGCCCACCCGTTGGGAAACTCTATCGAGGTCTCCGAGCATCTTACTCAAGTCTTCTAGCGATTCTGCCATGACTACGATGTCGTCCGCGAATCGAAGGTGAGTGATGTACTCGCCGTTGATGTTGATGCCAAGTCCTTCCCAGTCCAGAAGCTTGAAGACATCTTCCAGTGCAGCGGTGAACAGTTTCGGAGATATGACATCTCCCTGTTTCACACCTTTCTGCAACTGAATCGGTTTCGAGCTCTGGTTCTGGAGCCGGACTGACATAGTGGCATTTTTGTACAAACACTTCAACACTTCGATATATCGATAGTCGATGTGGCACCGCTGTAGTGACTCGAGCACCACCCATGTCTCGACCGAATCGAAGGCCTTCTCATAGTCCACGAACGCTAGACATAAGGGCCGATTATACTCTTCGGTCTTCTGTATAATCTGGCGCAGCGTGTGAATGTGGTCTATGGTACTAAAGCCTTTCCGGAAACCGGCTTGTTCAGGAGGCTGGAAGTCGTCGAACCTGCGTGAGAGTCGATTTGTAATGACCCTTGAAAACAACTTATAAACGTGGCTCAGAAGTGAGATGGGTCGGTAGTTCTTCAATAAGGTTTTGTCGCCTTTCTTAAAGAACAAGACCACCACACTTCCGGTCCACGCCTCTGGGACACCGCCATCGAGAATAACAGAGTTAAAGAGCTTCTGGAGGACTTTAAGTATCGGCATTCCACCCGCTCTCAGAAGCTCAGCCGTAACTCCGTCGTCCCCTGGCGCCTTATTGTTCTTCAGTTGCTTCAGGGCCATTCTGATCTCGTACAGGCTGACGTCCGGGATGTCTTCGGTGTAATGTCGGGTGAGTTTGGCTCTGGGATCTGTAGCCAAACTTTCAACGGGTCGAGTTGATTTGTACAGCTGTCCGTAGAACTTCTCAACCTCACCCAAAATCTCGGCCTTGGACGAAATTACGGTGCCAATTTCGGTCTTCAGTTTCATCAACTGGGTCTGCCCAACAGACAAATCCCTAGCGAACACCTTAGAGCCCTTGTTTCGCTCGATAGCATCTTTAATACGCGAAGTATTAAAGGTGCGCAGGTCTGTCCGTAATGACTTAGAGACTTGTCTGTTAAGCCCCCTGTACTTCTGCATGTCCACTGAAGACTGCAGCCGCATTTCATTCCGTTCGTCCATGATCTTAAGAGTGTGGTCTGAGAGTTTTTGGGTTCTTTTCTGGCTGTGGGTCTTAAAGAACTTCGACCCAGCAGCTTGGACAGCCTGTACAAACCCGTTATTCAGATCGTCCGTAGACTCGCATTCTGCTAGGCATTCGAAGCGATTTTGGAGTTCGAGCTGGAAGGTTTCGGGGTTTTGGCATTGGACTGGGGTTGGACGGAGCGTAGACTTCATCAGTCGTGACCTTTCAAGCCTTGTGTTGATATTCAATGTGCCTCTCACGATTCGGTGATCACTGCCAGTCTTTAGCCTATTGATCACAGAGACATCATTGAATATGTGGCGTTTGGTAGACAAGATGAAGTCTATCTCATTTTTTGTCGACCCGTCCGGGCTAATCCAGGTCCATTTACGATGTGGCTTCTTTCTGAAGAAGGAATTCATCATAAAGAGTCCTTCCCTCTCCAAGAATTCAGTCAACCGCTGGCCCCTGGGATTTCGCCTGCCAACACCAAAGTGTCCCACTCTCAGCTCATTACCTTCTCTCATGCCCAACTTCGCGTTGAAGTCGCCCATCACCACCGTGTAGTGCGTTTTAGAGGTCTGGATGGCTTTCGAGATGTCCTCGTACATTGCCTCCACCTTATCGTCAGAATGCGTCGAAGTCGGGGCGTAAACCTGGATAACCTTCAGCGAATACCGTTTGGTAATTCTGAGTATCAGGTACGCCACCCTTGTCGACACACTCCCGATCGACTCCACGTTGTTGACGAGCGACTTACGGACGATAAACCCGACACCGCCCTGTGACAGGGCGTCACCTTCCCGGTAGTAGAACAAGTTACCGGACTTCAGGATCATCGAGTCCTCTCCCTGTCTTCGGACTTCAGATAACCCTAAGATATCCCATCGTAACTTGTCCAAACATTCTTCCATTTCTAGGATCTTCTCGTCAGTCCTGAGCGTGCGGCAGTTGTGCGTCACCAGGGCCAGATTCGTTTGGTGGTGGTAGCCAGATCTCTGCCGGAGATTCTTAGCACCCCCTGCTCCGCCGTTACCGAACCCGCTACCTTGGGCCGGGCTAGCGGAGCCGCCGGGAACTAGGGGCCGTGGTTTTTTGGTGTACACCATAGGGGGGGGGGGTTAGTGCCATAATCCCCACGCTTGGCGATCGTGTTGGGGATCGCAGTGGGGGCGGAAGTATATCACAGGACGCTGCAGCCCGTCCTGTGTCTGGCATTTGACTTCCGCCCATCTCGGAACGGTTTGACCGCCGTTCGTCGGTTGACTGACTGCGCCGTGAGTAGTTACCACACAGCGGGCGGTGGGGTCGTCACTTCCCGACGCCGAATAGTATATTATACTAAAACTATAATTAAAGTTATAACGTACAAAATAAAATTAAATACAGTAAGATTAAACATAAATATACTCGTACATATATGACACAATAGTAGATTGTACAACAAGGGCATAAAACAAGCCATTATTTCGGAGACATGGTATCCAGCCGAGCCGGCAGGCGAGGTTGGATAATTTTAAGTCGAGGATAAAATGGGTTTTAAGCCCGAGTTATACTTACACTCTGCTTTTTACTTCGATTACGAGGAAATAAAACAGTGATAATGTAAAAAAACTTCAATTAAAATATAAATATAAATTTGAACAATTGTGTATATTATACGAGTATGTTATGGTTTTTCCGGGCATATTTACAGTATGGATTTAGGCGGCAATGTCTGTTCAATAAGTTCTTTTGCATTTTTTTCCATGAGTGTGTTAGGTGTGAGCATTATTTCCTCTTCACTAGACGACATTTTAATTAAATTCCATAACGCAACAAGTTTTGCCGAGAAAATAACTAATTAATAGTCCAAAACCTCTTTCCCGCCACTGTATTTCTGTCTAATTTTTTATTTATTTTCTGTTTGCGATTTTTGACTTAGGTCGAACGCAATACTGCCAAGTTTATACCTACGTTTGATTTTTTAATGTTCTTGTTAATAATGCTTGTTTTTAATAGTTTTAAATTTATTTTTTGTTAGATACTACGATGCAAATATAAATAAAATAAATAAAATTAAAGTAAATTTATTCAAATAACAAGTTTATTTAATGCAGTCACCTCGTCTGTCTGGCTGTAGGGCTTAATTGTCTTAGTCTAGATGACGACAACCATTTATGCACTAGTGCATAAAATGCGATTTTATGCAGCCTATACCCAGCATAAAGAAGGACTTTACGAGCATGAGAAGTGAAAAGTAATAATAATTAAATACATACAACGGGCCTATTGTTTGATCAGTAGTTAAACTAACTAATTGTTAAAATTCGAAAAAGGAACTGAAAATTTGACACATTTCCTTGAGATTCCTTAAAATTTTAACTAGTTTAACTACTGATCAAACAACAGGCCCTTAGTCAAAAAGCCCGCCTCGCGCCACTCCCGGCGGATAGGTACCCATCAGTGATGGATGGGCCATCACGCTCACGGAAACTTTTGATCGCGTTGACGTGTTTAAGTTTAACGCTTAAATACATCGAACGCGATCAGAGTTCCAGACATTAGTAAAGATATTAAGTGGGCCGATCCCGGCGGCACTGCAATGCCGGGCCGACCCGTGACGGGAGTGGAGCGAGCCCCGAACATCCCGTCGAATTAAAAAAATCAGTTTAATATACTGGTCCCTCAGTGAGGGAACTTTCAGATATTAAGCTGAAAAGAACAGATACTACACTTTGATCTTAGCCAAAAGGCCGAGAAGCGATAACTGGACAGCGGTAGGAGACGGGTGTATATGAAGTCAGGGGAAATCTTAACAGCGCGATGTAGGATTATAGCGACTTCAACGACATCTGTGGAGAGATTTGGTAACCACGCACCGCCATCTTGGTTTAGGGCTTCGGTAACGTGTGGCAGCACCTGCCGTTAGGGGACATTAAGTTGAGCTGAACATAATAGTAGTTTATGCAATAGAGGTCAAAAAATATGAGTGGCGTGTGTTACGATGTGAGCCGAAGGCGAACATCGTAAAGGTAAGCGCCACAAGTGTTTTTTGACTTAGTTATACACCGTTGCATACAATACTTTTTCTACGACTAGGTTTCAAATGAAATGCAAAACTAAGCGAAAAAACTTACAAACGAACGAACGAAGTAAAGAACAACAAACGAGCGGGAAACAAGAAAATGACAAAATATGTGTCTATGGTTTACTTTGTTTTTAAATTGACGGAATGGAAAATAGAATTATTTACAATTTCAAAACATTTTAATTTGACCAATCAGAATACTTCACCAAATTAAATCCACCAATCACAATACACATCGACTGTCAAACGGAACGATAGGTTCTTTTAGGTACGTGTTTCTCTTTAACTAATTTAAATCTTTTAAAAAAACTTTGTATTTCGTATGAACCAACCAGAATACAGCTATTTTAAAATCGACCAATCAGGTAACTGAAATCATTTCTCAAAACATTAGGTGATTTATAGTCCCTATTTCACAATCGTTAAAATATGATTAAATCGATTGTGCAACGCTAAGCTTTGGCAGCTGGCCGTATCGTTTTATCTCAAAAACGCACAAGTGCTGTTTTGGGGCATAGACAAGATAGACTTTTCTCTGGATTATTCTGCGGACATATTATGTATGTTCTTATATTAGTGTTCGTGACTATATAAATGACAGATAAAAGTACAGGAGTAGGAAAAGTACCTTATATCTTACGATATCGACAGGTTGTTTCGACATGGAGACATACAGGGACCCTCAAAATTTTTCGGGGTGCTGGTAATGTCATTTGTTACCTTTCCATCCTTGGACCCTAGGTCTAAGAGTTACGGTCATGGAGGTACGACTTTTTTAATTATTTTGTCCTGCATTACCCAAAATTTGCCATTTGAAGCTCCATAACTTTTTGTGTAAGCTTTTAATAATTTGTTTAATTGTCTTACATGTTCGTATATGTGCTTAAAAAATATATTTCTTGTCACAAATAACACCACAAAATTAACACATGGCCTTTTTAATAACAACCAAAGTTAATATACGAAAGCATCTCTATTTCTAAACTCAATTAAATATAACGTCACAATTATTGAGAGCTTCGTTTTATTTTAAAATGTTCTTTGGTTTATCACTTGTGTCTGACGGCAGGCTACTCACATCAGCAAACCGTTCTATAATATTATGAAGATTGATTGTTAAGTTCAACTTCGCATAAGAAATAGAATTGCATTGCCATAAAATCAAACCATAAAAGTATAAATTAATAATAATTATGTAAAGCAAAATATCAGAACTTAAGTATACTAATTTAGCCCTAAGCAAGATGGGCCAAGAACAAAGTTGCATCAATGCTTTGCCGAGTTTGTGCTCGTCGAAGCATTCACTTGTTTAGGAATCAGTTGTCGGTATTATTAAACTATATTGTATTGATACCTTTTGTAAGAGTTGTTTGTATTTATGTGCGGTGGGCCGGGGCCGATCTCGGCGACACTGCACATTCTGGAATGCCAGGCCGACTGGCCGACCCTGGGCCGGTCTTAAACATGTAATTTAACGTAGGAGAGTTTAAAGCTTAAACACTCCTACGAGATCTCAGACGTTTGTTGAGTTATTCGTGGGCGGATGAGTTAGTATCAAATGGTCGATAACGCAAGTGGTCACGGCGTCAACTCGCGTGAAAATCATCTGGCTAAATTCGCAGGTAGTCGAATACGTAATCGGCCCATGAAGCAACTCGTCTTAAATCAGTGACGACGGGGCAGTGGTCCAACTGCTTTGTCCAACTGACCAAAATTAGTATCATAAATATGAGGTAGGTTTAGGTTATGTTAGTTCTTCAGCTGGCCCGGAGGGCCAAACCACCCAGAAGTAGGAGCTCCGCGATAGCGGAGCTCCGTCGAGCCTGTTAATTTGATATTCAAATGAAAATTATTTGTCAGTTGGACAAAGCAGTTGGACCAATGCCCCGGAAGGCCTAAAATCAACTGGACAAATTAGTAGTTTGTCTGACTTGTAACCAGTCTCTTTAGATAAATAGTCTTAAGATCATCTCCAGACAAATTCGCTACTAGGTTCAAAATAAATCGGTCTAAAAAGCAATTAGACGAATTCGCAACTCGTCTTGAATTTTAAAAAGCGTTATAGGTACCCAACACTCAAAAGAGGTTTTATTCACTTTTTGACAACTTGTTACTTACACCATAGAGTCTTATCGCATTTCGGGCGTGTTTCGGTACGCTTTACGGCGGCGAAGGAAATAAAAAAGTGACAACAACTGTAAAAGAGAAAATAAGTCCTTGGAAATATTTTAGTGGCCATACATACGAAGCTAGTGGTTCAGGGTTAGAATCTGGGTAGTAAGGGGAGGTAAATATATGTGAGGTGCGTTGCATTTAATAAGACGAGTTGCTTTATAGGCGACCAGGCGACTTAGATGAAATGCATTTAAGAAGAGTTGATAATATGACAGTAGACAAAATGATTTTGTGACGAGTTGCTTCATAGACGAGTTACTTTTTAACCTGGTTACAATTACGTCCAAATGATTTTAGGACGAGTTGATGTTGTAGACCAGCTGCGTTTACGACCATCTGATACTAACTCCTCCACATTTCCGTTGCTCCTTTGAGCCATAAGTTGAGTACAATACCTCCTCGTGCGTTACGACAATGACCGCGCGTCGGGGTTGCGTCGCAACCCAACCCCTTAATACTACTATCGTCACGCACTCCCCATGGCTGATTGTAAAGAAAGTTTAACGTGAAAAACTGTGTATTTTCAGTTTTTCACGCGTCAGGGCCGATCCCGGCGGCACTGCAATGTCGGGCCGACCCTTGACGGAAGTGGAGCGAGCCCCGAACATCCCATCGAATTACAAAAATCAGTTTAATATACTGGTCCCTCAGTGAGGGAACTTTCAGATATTAAGCTGAAAAGAACAGATACTACACTTTGATCTTAGCCAAAAGGCCGAGAAGCGATAACTGGATAGCGGTAGGAGACGGGTGTATATGAAGTCAGGGGAAATCTTAACAGCGCGATGTAGGATTATACCGACATTAACGACATCTGTGGAGAGATTTGGTAAACACGCACCGCCATCTTTGTTTAGGGCTTCGACGACAGGTGTCATGTTATCACGTGCTATTAGGGGACTTAAGTTGAATAGTATAAAACTAGTATCTACCTAATGTCTTACGGTACAGAGATTGCATTTAAATTATAAAAATATGCCTGTCATGTTTAAAAGTGAACTAAAAAGATGTCATCCTTTGTCTAACGGTCGATCGAGACAGTGAAGTCATACGAGCAAGCACACTTGACGGGTAAAGCGGGTAAGCTGAGAATACACGCCCTTAACGTGGGCTTACGCTCAAAAGCGACACCTTCAACTCGCCGGTTAATAATTAGTGCGTCGAGTTCAAGAACGAGTTGTATAAGCGAATCAACTACAAGGTTTGTCCAGTAGTTAGTAATGGAAAATAAGTACTGAAGAACTTCACTTTGTAATTAATCTATTGCCCCAGGAAGACAAACGACAAGATAAACCAGTTTTTCATCACAGTAGGAGGAATCACAAGAAATTTTCTAGCAGCCAAGGCGAACGGTAATTTGATGCGATCCGCAACCCTGCACAAGGATCTAACTATAAAAAACTTAAGTAAACCCCCTCTTGCATGTAGTTGTATACATAACTAATATACAGGGTGTTCGGCACATGGACCGTCAATTTTTTTTGGGATATTGTTGGGGTTATTTGTTATCTTTTCGCCCTTGGACTTAGGGCCATAAGAGTCACGGTTTTGGAGATATGATTTGTTAAATGTTTTTTTTTCAAATATTCCTAAATTCCTCCTTTAAACGTTCGTAACTTTTTTATTAATGCGTGTTACAGAAAAATATGTTGTATTTAAAACTTGTTAATACATGCTACTTCAAATACTAATAGTCTTTATTCTAATTGATAGTCTCAAAGGGACGTACGAGGTTTTTTATTTCACAAATTTACTATTTGTGTGAAAAAAAACCAACTTCAAAATTCAATTATTAAAAACCTAAATACAATTTTGGGGTTTATTTTGTTTTAAAAAGTTCTCTAGCTAATTACCTTTCTAACAATGTGCTACACATTAGTAAAAAGTAAACGGGAATATCCACATTTTCAAAGAAAAGTTAGAGAGCACCTAGATAACTCGTTACCTAACTGGTGGATAGGCAGAAGCGGCCCGATTCCTTGGCCCGCAAGATCTCCAGACCTAGCGCCTTATTTGTTAAATAAAACTTCGCTTCAGTACCTACTTGTAAAGTATTGAAATGAAGTTTTATTTAAAAAATACTTGAGAAATTGCGTAGGCACTTCCGTTACATAAACTAGTTCTTTTGCCCGTCCCCAGACAAAAGTCTAAGGGCGCTAGGTCTAGAGATCTTGCGGGCCAAGATATCGGGCCACTTCTGCCTATCCACGAGTTAGGAAACGAGTTATCTAGGTGCTCTCGAACTTTTTTTTGAAAATGTGGATATTCTCGTTTACTTTTTATTAATGTGTAGCACATCGTTAGAAAGGTAATTAGTTAGAGAAGTTTTTAAAATAAAATGTACCCCAAAATTGTATTTAGGTTTTTAATAATTGAATTTTGAAGTTGGTTTTTTTTCACACAAATAGTAAATTTGTGAAATAAAAAACCTCGTACGTCCCTTTGAGACTATCAATTAGAATAAAGACTATTAGTATTTGAACTAGCATGTATTAAAAAGTTTTAAATACAACATATTTTTCTGTAACACGCATTAATAAAAAAGTTACGAACGTTTAAAGGAGGAATTTCGGAAAATTTGAAAAAAAACATTTAACAAATCATATCTCCAAAACCGTGACCCTTATGACCCTAAGTCCAAGGGCGAAAAGATAACAAATAACCCCAACAATATCCCAAAAAAAATTGACGGTCCATGTGCCGAACACCCTGTATAATTTACGTCGAATTTCAAATATATAATGTAGAACGGTCTATACAGATGTAGGTATTACAACTACGTGGAAGAGTTTAGTTTTTACCTGAGTATAGGAACCATCAATGAAAAAAATATGAATACTTACCTATTTATTACCTTGGTAGTGAAAAAGTTATTGTAAGCACCGAAATTTTCCACAGAACTATCATATCCTCAGATTGCAATAATAATACGAAATTCAAAGTCAAAATTAAAAAAAAGAAAACAGTAAATAGGCCACATGAGGGCTCTTTTACGCGTCGGTAATGTGAAGTGAATCTACTACTTAAATTAAAGCATTGGACAAGACCATCACTGCGGTGAAGCGCCGCAAGAAACTCCACAGAATGTCTTCTCAGAAAAACCCGTAAGTACAATGCGGCACAAAAGAGTAGAAATTACCTAAATAAGGGCGCCACTTCCTACGTAACTGTCACATTTTTGACGTAAAAACCTTAAACATGGCAATAATTTAGTATGTTTTTTTTAGTTCCATTTTATTTAACTTCTACTGTTTTGTGTCGCACTGTACGCAATCTGAGGATAGGATAGGACAGATGGAGATGTTATTCTGGCATTTCATCTAAACGTAGGTATCTAAACTAAACTATTAACTAAACGTTACCTCAGTTCCCCTTCATTATAACTATTAACATTGATTATTTTATCACTGAGATCAAAAGGTTGCGCGAAATACCTATTACGTACGTTTGTGTAATCTTAGTTTAAAAGATCATTCTGTTACTTCAGCTATTCCTGATAGGTACTTTGTCGTGAATAAGAGTTAAAATAATTGGTGTCCGTCGAGATGGCTGGTCAGCCCCCTAAGTGCTGCTGCTGCGTCCCGCTGAGGCCGGGCCTGCTGGCCTGGGCGTACATCAAGCTGGTAAGAGTCTGCTGAAAAGCTTTGCACATTGCACAGTATGGCGGTTCCGTAAATCAGTAGTGATTTCGTCAATGTCAAGTGAAGTATAGTTAGTAAATATAATAAATCAAAAGTACTTAGAAGTTGGACATTTATCATTCGGCCATCTTCCCTTCCGGGACCCCGCAGCGAATGTATGAAAAAATGGTTTTCAGTCAAATTTGCTGAAATTCTGGTATAATGTAGGTTTTGACTTCCTTATTTAAATTGTATATGGGCGTAAGCACCACAAATGAATAGTGTCTAAGAAAAAAAAACAAAGGTTTTTCTCCCTCTATACATTAAGTACCTATATTTATTATTTACAATAGGTGTACGATTAATTATGATATGTTTTTATACGTATTATCTACAACAATTACTCTTAGATTTACCCCTGAGTGACTTATTGGTCCATTGGTATGTTCAATTGTTCACTGCTGCAATCTTGAATGTATGCGAGTAAGGCTCTGCTAGGGTACTTTATATTATCGTGGTGTCGTGCATAACCTAAATACCACAAAACACTCGCTACATGGGCACAACACCCTATAGTTCTAGCACCTGTCATGCACATGCAATAGTGTCCCAGAATTAATTCACTATTATCATCATATTCTTCATCAATATCATAACGGTAGGCAATCCATAGTTGGTATTTGGTTTGATTCCGGAAGCGAGAATAAATTCTCACGCGTAAAAACCCCTGCTCATGATTAAGTTCATCGAACTGAAATAATTCTGATCCATCGTGGTCCAGTTTGTCTTGTATGTAAGCTGGGGCTAAATAGATTTGATATGTTCCAACAGTATATTTTTTAAGAGCTTCGTTACTTAATACAGGGAAGTTTGGAACATGGTTTTCATTTAAAGAATGCCATGCGGCATTCCTGTTCGCAAGATTTTCTGATTCGACACGAGCTTGAATGACATTAACTTCATTTATTCGATCCCGCAACTCTCTGCCCAAAACAACGTTAGCATCTTCCATAACAATTGGGTCATGATATCTATTAATGAATGCCCCAGCTATTTTCAAGAATTCGTCCAAATGAAGAACATGTGCCCTAGGAATAACGCCTTGAAAGAACTTGAATATTGATTGTAAGTGACAATTACGAGACTCTACAATCCATCTCAACTTTGTTACTGTGCGTGATGTATTAGCTTCTTGTGTACCAAGTTGACGTTGACCAGGCTGTAGAGACGCCGGCATTTTACATTCGAAGCTTTTATTTACAAGGTGCGGTACTGCATCACGATAACCTTTGTCTACCAAAAATATATCACCAGCTTGGAACCAATTCTTCATACTACTGTCTGGATTGTCGTCCCTTTCGAACTCGTTAACCAAAATACTTGCATCATTATTCCGATGATTTGAAAAATAAGGTCCATGAATATCCAGGATAAAGCTATTGGGAGCTACTACCGAAAAGGATTTTCTTAAGGACTTAAAGTTGTTAGCTTTTTTGATATAGCTGTATGTAGTATCTACAATAACTATTGCTTTAGGATCATTTTCATTGGAATTGTAAAGAGCATTCGCAAAAGGCGTGACATGTCTATTAATAAAATCTTCACGAGTAATGCTGGCAAAACCAATAGAATCAGGAACAAATCTTTGTATATGTATTAGTCAATGTATTACTAACGTACAGATAAGCATAATCTCTGTTTTGTCACTAACCAAATGAATCACAGTTATTTGAAATAAATTATTTGAATTTGAATTTGAATTTGAATTAACACTTTTCTAACTGAAGCTATAACAAGACTCACAGCTTGTCTTGTATTGTATTTAAATATAACCCTGAGAAAATCATCCGAGAGGCCCTGACGAATTTTCATCAGGAACATGAATAAACCTTTTTTAGACACTGTTTCGCCAGGCACTGCAACATATGTTTGATACATTTCTTCATATTGCTGTTTGTTTACAGGGCTTATGACCTTAAATTCTTCGTCTGAATAACTATCAACATTTTTTAAATCTGGTTTTGCTTGTTCGCGTAACGTCTGAAGAAATCTGTCTAATTCCATTCCCTTAAGTCTGTATGGTCGTCTAATTGTTTGTAAGTTGAGGCCAAGTTCTACACGTAATAATCCATCCGAATTTAAATGGTCAGCACAGCATCGAGCTGAAGATGGAATGAATATATTTTTATCAATAAAAAGGTTTGCTGCAGCTTTAACAGGTAACCGGGGTCGATTTAGGGATTGACAAATCATGCAAGCATGACTAGAATAAAACCGCAAAACATTAAGTTGGATACAATCAGATCCATTTACCAAGTATTCCAATTCTCGATTTAGCATTCTATCACAATTTATACAGACTCTCGACGCCTCACCATACTCGCCAGGATTAATATTCATCTGCTCTCTATATTGAATAGCAACTTGAATTTTTAGCTGTTGTTCCATTGGAATTCGTCTCACCGCTCGTGGGCTAAAACTGTTATTGCAAACAAAGCACAATATGGTATTTCTGAAAGCCATTATTGCAGTAGGGTAATATTTGCTTGCATTACTTTAAATAAAAATAATTATGTCCCACGTATTACCTTGCCCGCTAACGTCTCACGTCAACAATATTGACATTAGTTTAAGTACTAACAAATAGGTCATATTGAAAAGATCACACTACTGATTATTTTACGAGTACTTCACAGTTCATATTAATTTTCTAATTAAATTAAGTTATGCAGAAACTAGTCATTTGTGGTGCTTACGCCCATATACAATTTAAACAAGGAAGTCAAAACCTACATTATACCAGAATTTCAGCAAATTTGACTGAAAACCATTTTTTCATACATTCGCTGCGGGGTCCACCATTCTCGACTCTCCTCGTCTCGCCTCGCATCGCGCCGGTGGAGAAGCACCTTTATACTAGGTAAAAACATATTTTATGTAGACGTTATCGAATTGCTTTGAACTCAGCGGCCATTATTGTCAAGTAAATAAGGGCTATCATAACGTTGACAATACGATAGCATATCAAAAGCAATATGGTTTTACTGGTAACTATTTCATGTAACGAAGAGAAACAGAACCCTCAGGAGACAGGCATCGTTTACACAGTAGAATATACAACTTAAGTTATTTCGGACAAGGTCCATAACTAGGTACGAATACCTTACACACTAACATCATCCATACTACTAGGTACTATGCGACAGTTCTGTTTGTTTGTTTGGGGTCCATATTGACTCACATGAAATTATTATTCCTATTTTGTGTTTTCCTACCGATTTGTATTCATAATAATCACTCTTCATAATTGTTCCTCATACTTTTTTGTTCATACTTTTTAAGTCATAATTATCGCAATTCATAATGCATTTTTTTTAAGAAACTTACTTTTTGAGATTTTTTTATAAATCTAACCTAACCTAACCTAACCTTATTATACGTAAGATATTTAAGAAATTGTGAAAAGTGTACGGCTTCATTAATATTGACGAGATGTATTCAGATGATTATGAGTTCCGATCGTTAGTTTTTTTTTTTAAGAAGAGTATTATGAGTGTTCATTATGATGTAAAATGGTATGAGAAACATTTTCGGACTTCCGATAAAAGGACTTAAAAAGTTATGTAAGTATATACCTACGCACCCGTTAGTTTGTTACGCTTTCCCAGCTAAGCCGCAGAACCGATTTTAATAACCTGGGAAAGGACGTAGAGTACTTACTTTGAAACCGGAAAATTGGACCGGATACCCTTGACTGCCATACATATCGTTGGTCATAATGTATTGTTAGTCATACTTTTTTTTGTCATAACTTCTTTCAGGCTGAAGTTACAGTTTTTGATAAACGTTTATCGTGTAGATTATTTAGGTTTGGTTAGGTTAGTTTTAGAAAAATCCTGAAAAAATAACCGTGTCCTGAGAAAAATGCATTATGACTTGCGAAAATTATGACTTGAAACACATTATGACTAAAAATAATTATGGCAGTCAATAGAGACCCAAATTGAACAGCTCCCGAGGGAAAAGTCATAAACGACCTCAACGCGTACGGAATCGCAGGAAACCTAGTCCTACTAATATTATAAATGCGAAAGTTTGTGTGTGTTAAGTAGTTTGTTACTCCTTCACCTGCAACGACTTTATGAATTTGGATTAAATTTGGAATGTAAATAAATAGCTTATACCCTGGATTAATACATAGGCTACGTTTCATCCGGAAAAATTCAAGTTCTTGAGGGAATAACGACAATCGAAATCTACGTAAAGTCGCGGGCAGAAGCTAGTAATCTATACTAATATTATAAAGCTGAAGAGTTTGTTTGTTTGAATGCGCTAATCTCAGGAACTACTGGACCGATTTCAAAAATTCATACATATATCTTCACATAAACCGAAGCGAAGCGAGGGCGGATGGCTAGCAATACAGGGTGACACCTAAGACGTAATACAAAACTTTATTTTCTGGATCTACTCATGAGTACGATAAATTTTTACTATCGAAATCGGTAGAAAAAAATTGAATCTCCCATACTAAAAGCAATCAGCTGGTTTCACAATTTGTATGGAGACGTCGATTTCGTGTTTACGTTTTCGAAGTTGCTCCCATATTAATAGTTGATCGTAATCATGAGTAGATTCGGAAAATAACATTTTGTATTAAGTACGTCTTACGTGTCACCTAGTATATAACTTAAAGCTGACACGAAGGTAACAAAACAAATCGCTAATGACCACTTAATTCTATGTACCTAACCCTTACTCCTCTTTTTTAGGTTTTCATACTAGCCTGGACAGGGTGTCATCTCTACTTAAGCGTGGAAGAGTTTCAGTATGCGATTTATAGCGGCGAGAACCAAGGCAGACCATTTCTACGTTCTACGGAGATGCTTCTGATAATGCTGCCGGTTGGCGTGTGTCTCCTGCACCTGGTGTTCACCACGATCTTCATTATTGGAGTGCACCATGTAAGTACCTTGGGTTCACGCCAATGAGGGACGTTCTTTTGCGAATACATGTATGAAGACCAAAAGAAAATGATGTTGATGGTGAAAACAAAAACTCACCAGCAAACATTGTGCTCAAAAATATCCGACGGTCTTTGTTGCTAGAGGCTTAAATGTGCTTTTCCACTGGCGAGGTGGGACAGACCATCTGTATTTATGAATAATCAGATCACATATAATTATTTAATACAAACCAAGCCAGCTATGTGTAAAAGTGAACAAAAAAGTGATGATACCTATACCTAAAGTAAATTTTCTGCGTAATAACTTACAGTGATAAAACTGCTAAAACGATGATATTTTGTAACTATAAGATTACCCCTTATGTATGTACAGTCGCGAACCGGGATTGTTGAGCCACTTACCCATGTTTCTAATTTGGCCGTGTAATGCAAATCGAATAGCTGTCATTCAGTCGGTGACATCGGTTATTGAATACGCGGCTAAATTACGAACGATGGCAAGTGGCTCAACAATCGCGGTTCGTGACTGTACGAACAAACATACATGTATACCTTCACGCCTGTAATCCCAGAGTGCGGTACGCAGAGCTCTGCTACAGAATTACCTTCAACTTTAAAAACTTGTTGATAATTCTGAAACCACATTTTGCACAAATAGGCTAAGATGTTTACCAGCGTATTAGTGACAAGCCTATATTCGCTTAGGGCGCGTAAACATAGAACGTCCGTTTTACAGGATCCTCTTAACGGATCTTGTTATCTCTCTTTTTCTCGTCTCGTCTTCTGTTACGGGATCCGGAATCCTATATTGTGTGTGAACTCGCTCATACAACTACATACGCCAACAAATAACGGACCTGTAAAACGGATCGCTATGTGTACGCGCCCTTAGTCGCCTCTTACGACATCCACGGGAAGACTCGGAGTGTCCCTGTTATAAGTATTCCCGGCCACCACAAGAGAAATTTTATGTACGTTTTTCTTGTTATTTATATTGCAGGAGAACTACGACTCGCTGCAAGTATATCTGGTGTACTTTATTTTCGAGCTCGCAGTGGCCTCAGGCTGGGCAGGATACAATTTGTATACGGGAATCATCGGAGACTACAACCGCGAATTCTTTTGGTGGTGTAGGACCCTTCCTGCAGCGCTTAACATACGTAAGTTATTAATAATAAAAGCTACAAATGAAGTGTTCCATGATATTTAATTAGAATAAAATAATTACAAGTGTAATTTAATAAACCCCTGGCTGTGGGCGGGCGGGGCGCCTATTCTAGGTGTTTTGCCCTTCGGGTTAGACTACTTCGTAACAAACTTATTTATTATTCTAGTTTTGTTGATATTGTGTAAATGTGATACTATTTTATTTATTATCATGCCCATTTTCCTGAGTTTTAAGTGACTTTAAAATCTAACCATCTTCTTATCTTTATCTTTAAGATCAATAGGATGCCGTTGTTTTGTGTTAATCAACATGTAGTGTTAACAATTATGTATTTTTTTGTTTTCAGTGTGGACAATATATTTAACTGTGCTTGTCGGAAGCGATTTGCAGCTCTTGAAGAAAGCTGGCAAAGAGACTGATCTCTCGCAGCCCGTTACGAAGGAGCAAGACAGACGACGTAATATTGTTTACTCTAATGCAGTACCGCCGATACCTGATCGCAGGAAGCCGCTGTTTCCTGTAGAGGAGCTCGAGAGGCTGAGGCGGCAGATGGGAGTTACTGATGTTTGAAAACGTGGCTTTTTAATAACCTTCACGCTTTGACACTTTAACTACCAGCAAACCCCTTCAAAGCCCTTGGCAGTAAAAGTGTTAAGCCGTACAACTTCCGAACCAATAGGCCTTCAAAAAATGAGTCTACTCTTTTACTCAAAGGCCAGAAGTGCGTTTACTCTGGTGTTGCGGGTGTTCATGGGGCGCGATGATCACTTACTATTACCATCAGGTGGCTTGCTAGCTCGTCGCCTCCTTTATCACATAAAAAAAAAGCATGAGGTGCGGGGAGAGGGCATTGGTGACTAAAATATTATAGTCTACATAGATATAGTATAGTCGAACTTTGTCGTACCTCACCCGCGCCCGCCCCTCATGCTTACCCCGGCTCTCAAGTAAGTTGTACGCCTATAGTTCGCCGATTCTTTCCTTAATTTAATAAATCTTGAAATAAGTAAAGCGTGTTTTATTTTTATTTTTGCGCACACCATAATTTAGCCTTCTATTTCTGCGAATACGGGTAGCTAATAATATCACTACATAGTATAAAACAAAGTCGCTTCTCGCTGTCTGTCCCTATGTATGCTTAGATCTTTAAAACAACGCAACGGATTTTCATGCGGGTTTTTTTAATAGATAGAGTGATTCAAGAGGAAGGTTTATATGTATAATAGATTCTGGTTTATGTACGGGTGTTACAGAAAACTTACATAAACCGAAGCGAAGCGAGGGCGGGTCGCTAGTAATAATAATATAATACGAATACGCTCTAATCGTCTGTTAAGTGGTTAACATCTTTGGTGAAATTGGTAGGTAGGTACTTAACCTTTCAGTGAGCATGACATACCTACTCATGCTGCAATGCCGGACCAAAACCAATAAAAGGACTTGTGTAAAAAAGCCGCCCGGCAAGAAACATCACAGTGTGCTCTTATTTAAAAGCGTTTTGTACATACAAGAATCAATAAAAAATACAAAGACGAGTAATCAACATGGAATTTAGACTTTAAATAGACAGACGTTTGGCTCAAAGGCATTTTTATCAAGATATCAACATCCATCCATCCATTCTTGTCGAGGTCTCCTTTTAGGCAAATAGAGTCCGACCAGCGAGTGTTAACACAAAAAGAACGGAAAATTCCTAATATCACTAGCTGTAACACGACGCTCGTTTGTTTCATATTGAAAAATGCTTGTGTCACCACTCAGGTAGCTGGGCCATTCTACTTTTCAGTGTTCATTTTTGCTATCGTCCGATAAAAAGTATACCAAATGATGAATCCGCGAATAAACAAATAACGTGAACTTAGAATGTTTACGTTTAACGGTTTTCTAAAAAAATTATCCTAAATTACTCAATTATCGCTGAAGAATCTTGGTAACTCAGTGGTAAATTGCACATTTTCCATAGAAAAGGCGGGGACATCAACGTCCACTGCGTTACTCACTTTATAGTTATTACAAATAACTTTTTATGAATTAGGTTAATTCTATATATAAGCTTATTGACGTCCCTTTTCTAGTTTTAAGTTAGAAAAAGCAGCACTTTACCGTTTGTTGAAATAAAAATAGTTTAGTGAGAGCGTGGCTAAAACTTATGTACAACGAAAAGTAGAATGGCCCAGCTGTTGTGTCATTGATGTGAGTTAGAAATCGCCATAGGGTGATGGAAGCATTAATGGACAAGGCACCAATAATGGACACTTGATCCTTATTCTACAGAAGATAAGGGTTCTTCATTTGGCCTACTTACTGAATAAATATCTTTTATCTTTTTTTTTTATCTGATTTGCAACAATCAATTTAGGACCGTATGAAATTTGAATTAAGAGTGAAGTGTCCATTACTAGTGCCTGTCACCTAAAAATGTCCATCATTGGTGCCGTCATCCTAATAGGTAGGTAGTTTTTTCTTTAAATGTTGCGTTATACTTAAATGATGTCTTTTTTAGGGTTCCGTAGTCAAACTAGGAACCCTTATAGTTTCGCCATGTCCGTCCGTCCGTCCGTCCGTCCGTCCGTCCCCAGTCTAGCTCAGAGACTCATAGTACTAGAAAGCTGTAATTTGGCATGAATGTACATATTAGTCACGCCAACAAAGTGGTAAAATAAAATTTTGAAAAATATTTTTTTTTAATGCACCGCCCCTACACGTAACGTGGGGATGTCTTTTTTTTTTCTTGCCTACCCCATAGTGTGGGGTGTCGTTGGATAGGTCTTTCAAAAATATTGCAGGTTTATGAAAACAATTTTTCGATTAAGAGATCCGTTTATGAAATATTAAGCTTTAAAGCGCTATTTTTTGTTAGAGTCAAGTGTCCCTCCCCCACTACAGCCAAAACTACAAGTACTAAAAATCTGAAAAAAATCTTCAACGAAAGCGCATATAACGAATTTTAAAGGAAAACTATCACGGCTAAGTAGACATGATTAGTTCCTGAGATACAGGCGATTAACGGGTTTATACCTACTAAAAATCATCTAAGACAGCGCCAAATAACTTTAAATAGAAAATTGTTTCATACATGTTGATTTTTGAGATAGTTTTTTGTGTTTGTCGTTACGGCTTCGGAACCCTACACTGAGCATGGTCCGACATGCTCTTGCCCGGTTTTTATTTATTATATTTGACCGGAGTTCCTACGTACAGACTGCGTTCACTTCTGATAAACTTGGGCATTGCAGTCAATTAGGAGAACACCACAGAACAGGCAAATCTAGTTAGTAGGAGCCTCTAAGCAGTCACTGTAGCCGAAAACGGCAAACCATATTAGGTTGGTAATGTAAACACGGGTTACTTTAGCCCTAGGGGCTGACATTGCCCCCCCAAAAACCATCTTTATATTTTAAGTATCCCATTAAATATTACATCAGGACCAAGCTACTTATTATAATATATATTTTACCAATTTTAGATGATTATCTCTCCTATTAGTTAGTATGTACTACTAAATTAGTTATAGTTTTAAAGGTGGTCAATGTTACCCCCTGGGGCTAGAGTAACCCGAGTTCACGGTACCTACTTAATTTTATAAGTTTTATTAATATTACTTACTTTCACGAAAACAAAATGGTTATTACGTACTTCCCGAATAATAATCCCATTATTTACCGACCAGAATTCCCCGCTTCGTATCTACCTCTTCGTAGTAAACTTGGTAGGCATGACGAAAAAAAAACATTGATTATATTATCAGTATCACAGAGTTCAGAAAGGTCTTACATGCAAACTATTGCGATAAATTATGATAAATCCATTTAATTTAGTCTGGCAGATCATTGCGTTACTACACCTCTTTCTAGTACATTGTCTGGAAGTGCATTTTATAAAAAAAAGTAGCTACTTACTTATATCTATCCTTTTTTTTAATTTTATAGTCTCCTTCTCGGAGTCCGCCGCCATGGCTTGGCAACCCACCAAGTGCTGCTTCTGCGTCCCGCTGAGGCCGGGCCTGCTGGCCTGGGCGTACATTAAACTGGTAAGAGTATTAAAATTAGCCCTGGTTTAGACACAAATTATTGAAAATAAATTTAATTCGTTGTGATTTTAATCAATTTGGATAGACCGTCAGTCAGTCGGGGAGTACTAGTCAGGGGAGGGTTGTAATCGATAAAACTTAATATAGTAGGTACGTAATATAGTACGTACCGCCTTGGACAAAGCATGGTTTAACTACCCCACGGTTATTCCACGTTTTGTAAGTAAGGCCTTAGGTAAGTATTTTATAATAAAACTTAACACATTCGGCCCCGGTCACACAACATGTGTGTCCAAAAAATTCTTACTCGTATGCTGGTGACACAACATGTGAGGTCGCAACTACGAGTAGGTATTGTAATCAAATCAAACACCCGGTTTAACACTGCGCTGAGCGTACGCCGGTTGTATAGTGGCGCCCTCATTACTATTATTTTGTTTTCTAATAAACTAAAGTATTTTCTTAAAATTGGTTGGTAGGTTCTTGTTCTACAAATGAAAACACGACTTATAGGGTATATCACATAGTTTAATAACAATTCACCTTCGAGTTATTAACTTAACGGAAAAAGTGGCCACCTTTTCCCGTTAACCTGACTAGTCAAAGGGTAATTGTTATTAAAGTTTGTTACGTATCCCATAAATTGTGTTTTTTACTTGCGTTACAAAAACGTATCGTCTGATTGCAAGGAAATTCTTTAGTTAATTAGAAAACACAATTATAGTAATGAGGGTGTCACTGGACGCTGGACGTTTGCTGTGTGCAGTCGGCAACCCGCCCGGTTTCGCTTCGGTCTGTGAGGTTTCTGTGCCACCTGCAGATACATAAACCGAATTATATACCTACATAAGAACCTTCAAGTAAAAATACAAGTATCTAACTGATGATGGTGAAAACCGCTTCAAACTCCGTACAGTAGTTTTTGGGATCATCGCGAACACACATATAGACAAATTAGACGCGGATGGGACCGGACCTTGTTTATACAAACTTTGATTTAACTTGCACTGTTCGTATGTATGTTCGTAAGTCGTCAGCTTCAAATCTTTATTTCAGGCTACAAGGCCCATATTTATAAATACCTTACAGACTAACATACATAACAATATATCGCACCTTTAGAATTATAGTGACCTAATTCAAAATTTATTTCTTTCGACTTCGAGTCATAAATTTATTACTATAGAGACCTAACTCGAATTTCAAAATTTGTTAATTAGGTCACTATAATTCTAAAGATGCGATATACTAACATAAAATCAAAACGATTACTCTACTTACTTGACATTGGCGAAATCACTGCGGGATACTGCAGTGGACCGCCATTAATAAAAGAAGAACACAGTTTTAACAAAAAAATATGTACTTAACATGTAGTGATTCTATAATAATCACATCGTGATCGATTATTCCAGGTTCTCATATTGTCTTTGACGGGATGGCTTGTCTTCGTAACTATGGAAGACTATCGGCACACGCTAATTATGGCGCGGTATCATGGCAGACCCACTCTAACTGTTTTGGAGATACTTACGTTACTTTTGCCGTTTGACTTTTGCTTTTTGAATCTGGTGTTTACCACCATCTTCGTCATTGGAGTGCAGCATGTAAGTACCTACTTAGTTTGAAGGTTTAAAGTATGGGTAACTAGCTTTTGCACATGACTCCGTCAGTGTACAAGTCGTTTGTCACTATTCCCTCAAGAATTCTCCAATTTTCCGGGATAAAAAGTATTATAGTCCATATGCTATTCCAGACTATCCCAAATTTGTCTGTGCCAAATTTCGGGTGCAGACTCGTGGTCACCCCAGTGCCTTTCGACGGAGCCCTGCCTATGGCAGGGCTCCTATTTCTGAGCGATTTGCCCTTCGGGCATCTTAAGATACCTAACGAACCTAACCTACCTACTTTTGCGGAATAAAAATTATTTCTGACGAATAACCGACTAAAGCGAATAGCACTGGGGTGACAAACTGGGGTGACCACGAGTCATCGCCTCAAATTTCATCTAGATCCGGCTAGCCGTTCTGGGGTGATTAAGTAACAAACATCCTAAGTTTAGCATTTATAATATTAGTAAGAGTTCGGGCCCCGTATTATGGTCGCTGTTAAGTATCCGCTTAGTTTAGAATTTTGATATGGCAACATTCAACAAAATGTCAGTTGAACTGTCATGTAATATCGTATCGCCCCTTCCGTTTTGGATCGCGCGCGAGCTGCCACGTTAAAAAGTGTCGGTTACAATTAGTTTAAATGTTTGGTGATTAATTCGTGTCGATACCACCTCCAATACCTTGGACAATCAAAAGGACGCTTGCTGATGCTGATAATCAAGCTGCAGGTAGAACAGGACCCTCGGTAAGCCTTTAGTACTTAAGCTCGGGGCCTGGAGAGCCTGCACTTGAAAGCAGTGAGGATTCACCGCTGCACTGCCTGAGGTAAGTGTTCTCTTGATTATTCAAGGTATTCAACATTTAATATTGTCGTATTATCGTTTTCGGTTTATCTATCGTGTCGTGTCGCATTTAAAATTATCGCAATACAGTCCATTCATAACATTTTTGGTCCATCGAGCGGATTTACGAAGCGCGAACTGTGGATATTTCGCTTTATTTCGTTGTTTTTAAGTAATTCCCTTGCATTTTGGTGTATAATTTATCGTTTCGTAGTTATAATTTTCGTCCACCAAATTGTAGGGTATGCTGATATTTTTGCGTTCGGAAATATCATAGACTTCGCTTTGGAAATTTATTGTTTCGGATTAATTATTGTAAATTAATAATTAATTTAAATTTTTTTTAATTTTTTTTTTGTAACGTTGCACGTACATGTTTTAAATTATACAACTAAACTTAAGCTATTACTTACAAATTAACACAATATTTACAATAAATTATTATATTTTATTTTTACACATAATGAAATTTTATTATTTATACGCTAATTCAATTATTAATCCTAATCAACTTATTATTTTATTATTCAACTTTAATTAAATCTATTTTATATTAATAAAATGTGATTTTAAATACTGATAATAAATATACTTAATAATTATAAAAAATGCGCTTAGCTTTAAAACGTTTAGCAATTTACTACGCGAGTGCCCTAGCGAGAACCGGCTCGTCATGGAAGTTTCCAGTAGCCGGCGCTCGCGCCGCCGCCGGCCAGTCCGTTCCGAATCGTTGTAGACGCCGGGCCTGTGCAGCGCGTTCACCCAGAGTGACGTCATACGCGCTCGTACGACTTTTCATTATAAAGAAAGATCTTTATTTATTTAATCCGGCGTTAACGGACACCTCTTTCGCGCTCGCGACTTCCTTCGGAGGCGACAATAATTGCATATAAGCAAGCGGATCACGCACCCAATATTGGTAAGTGCAAAGTGTTGAACGTTATTATTTAAATCCTTAATAGATAGCTTTGCTTTTGCTAACTGCCTATTCACTCATTCATTAATGGTCATTGCAATTTCATCATGTTATTCTAAATTTGCCAATCACGTATAAGTACATTTTTTAAGTCACTTCCTTTGTTCTTCTAACGAGTACGCCTATATGTACATACCCTACTTGTAATTTTTATCAGTACTAGCTTATTATCTAGGCTACTAGCATAGTTCTTGCTGTAACTCCGTTCTGCTTGCTGATACAAACACGCCAACGCTATACCGGCTTTCTTCTTCGGTGCCGTTATCCAGGGTATCAGCAAGTTTAGCGGAGCGAACAGGAACAAGCCATTATGACTGCGCATGTTTCACAGGGTGCGTCGTATACGCTCAAGACACCACTCAACACCATCTCGGCGACCGCTGGTGCCATCCTTTCTCCCCGGCGCTTGTTCTGTCCCTCGTCACCGCTGTCTGAGCTGCCGTCATCGACGAGGTCTCCGCTCGACCAGCCAGGAGAGTACCGGTGCTACGGTGGTAAAACTAGACGGGCAATAGATACCACAACCCTTAATTTCAAACCTATTCTCGGGACGTGGTTCCCCAATAAAATTTAATTTGGACTGGGTAGTTTTATTCTTCTCATCAATAAAATACCTAACGTCACACTGGCGCCCTCTAACGTGGTCTTAAGGTCTAGTTTTGCCTCGTAGTATTAGTTTGTGTGTTTGTTTTATTTTTGTGAAACGTTTTTTTCATTTTTTTATTTATATTTTTGGTTGCTCGTAACTAAAGTGTACCCAAAAAGGTAATAATACTAATAACTCATTTCTAGTCATTTGAATGTGAATTTATTTATTAAATATTTTTATTGCTTAATTTGATGCAAATTTTATAATAAAAAGATTATTTATTTTCGAACATCCTGTATTAGTGTAACTCCAGATCGTGTATAGTCGAGTAACACAAGTGTTAATTACTTATTTAAATATTTAATTTTGCAAATGTTTTCCGTTTTGGTGTACACATTAGTTGCAATAATTTAATGCTTTTTATTTTTATTTTAGCACTATTTTGATTTTGCTTGCTTAGTAATGCTGCTTAATAATATCATTTGATTTGCCAACCAAAACGTTGCATAGCTTTTATTTTGTAACGGAACGGAGTAATTTTAATTAGTAGATAGTTTAGCGTTCAACACTTCTCACTGTTTCGCGATTTTATTTTACAACCTTTTGAGTATTTCAAAAAAAGAACTTTTTGAGTTCATGACATGGCTTTTGCTGTAAAATTCTTGTCGCTTCAAAAACCAGAGTTAGAGTATGAAGTTGGTATTCGTGGCGATACTCCGGGTTCCACGGTCCAAGAACTACGAAAGCAAATTTCAAAATTAGGTCCCATGTTTCCATCCGAGGATATTTTAGAAAGTCACCTTTCAATTTCGTCTGATCTAAAGGGAGTCAATGATGTACTAGCTAAAATTCAAACAAATTTAGAATCGGGACTTGATAGGAATGCGTCGCTTCGCGTGCAGAATTGGATAAATCATCTTTATCACCGACTTAATCGTATTTCATGTGATGACACGACAAAGCCCATGCTCGACGCATGCGTCAAGGAATTTCAGACTCTCACAGCTAGATACAATAATATTAGGGATACTGCTATCGAAGCCGTCCTACCCGCCTCTTGCGCGGAGCCCGTGGTTAATGCTCCTTCGGTTAGCGTTAATGTCACGTGTGACCGCGGCATCTCCAATGAGTTGTGTAAAATCAAGTTCGACGGTAGGACATGCGTGCGTGCTTTTATTCAGCGAGTCACCGAGTTTTGTAAGGCTCGAAATATTACAGACACGAAAATCTTGTCCTATGCAACAGAAATTTTTGTAGGAGACGCGTTGCACTGGTTTAGGAGTGTTAGGGGTCAGGTATCCAGCTGGGTTGAACTCGCCATGTTGCTCAGACAGGATTTTGGTCAAAGTGACTATGATTATAGGTTGCTCTCTGAAATTCGATCAAGGTCACAAGGCGAAACGGAGAACATTACTATCTACCTGTCGATCATGTCTGGTTTATTTTCACGCCTATCAATGAGCTTGCCCGAAACCGAAAAATTAGAGATAATTCTTCATAATATCAGGCCTTGCTACGCCAGTACTTTGGCATCAGCACCTACTATTGCTGATATCCAAACCTTGAGAACCCAATGTCGTAATTATGAAGCGATACAAGCACGTATGGCTGATTTTCGAGAACCGCCCAAGCAGACAGCAGACACTTTAGCACCTGAGTTTGCTTATGCTGGAACTAGCTCAAATAAAAATCATAATAATTACAGAAATTATAATTATAAAACTAACAATAATCAATTTAACCAAAGTAACAATTACAATAATAAACCTAATACTAACAATTACAATAATAAACCTAATACTAACAATTATAATAATAAACCATATGCTAACAGTTATAATAGTAAGCTTAATACTAACTCAAAGTATGTACATGCGATTGAAGAGCCGTTATTTTGTGTCAAAACGTTATTTTGTCCAAGGTGTCGTAACAATACTCATAACCTGCGTCAATGTAAAGCAAATAAGGATGAGATTTACTGTTTTGTATGTGGTCACAAGGGCTTTAAGACCCCTCAGTGCCCTAACTGCAACAAAGATAAACTCTCCGCCCCAAAAAACTAGCACAGCAGAATTGTGTCGATCATATCAACAAATTCGATGTTGATGATTGGAACAAATGGTTAAAAACAATTAATTTATATTTCAATTCTTATAAAATAGACACAATTCTGCATTCTAAGCCAATAAATGATAATCGTCCTTATGCAACGGTGCAAATTAATGGATTTAATGTGACAGGTCTACTTGATTCAGGATCTGCCGTTACTATTATAGGCAACGGTGCTCATCAAGCTCTGCAAGGACTTACAGTCAATAACGATCACTGCATCACAGTGACAGCTGCAGGCGGCCAGTCTATGCAAAGTCAAGGTTATATGGATTTACCTATTCATTTTCAAAATCAATTTCATATAATCAAAGCTTACATAATTCCAGATATTAACACTAATCTTATATTAGGAGTAGATTTTTGGCGTAAATATAATATTCTTCCAAATTATTTAAGCAGCATTAGCTTCACTAATGCCTTAATTGAAATAGAACAACCTTCAGTTAACGAGTCGTCATCTACAATTCACGGCTACGATAACTTTAGTGTATCAGAGAGGTCCATAGCTGACAACATTATTGCACAGTTTAAGGATATCTCTGCCGAGCACGGAGGCCTGGGTGTAACCAGTCTTATAACACACCACATAGACACCGGGGATTCGCAGCCAATCAGGCAACGTTACTACCGTTTGTCTCCGGAAAAACAACGCATTCTTGTCGAGCAGGTCGATGAAATGCTGGGTCTTGACGTCATCGAGCCCTGCGAAAGCTCCTGGTCATCGCCTGTTCTCATAGTGACCAAGAAGAACGGCCAACCGCGTTTCTGCCTCGATAGCCGTAAATTGAACTCGGTCACTCGGAAGGATGCGTACAATCTTCCATATGTGTCGGAAATACTCGATAACCTCCGCGACGCTCGCTACCTTTCGAGTATCGACCTCTCCAAGGCATTTTGGCAAATACCCATTGCTGTCGAGGACAGAGATAAAACCGCCTTTTATGTTCCTGGCCGCGGTACTTTCCGTTTTAAACGAACAGCTTTTGGCCTTACTAATGCGCCAGCCACACAGCAACGTTTAGTTGACCTCCTCTTTAGAGAATTTGACCTAAAAGTTTTTGCATACTTGGACGACATTATTATAGTTTCCGAGGACTTCAATTCTCATGTGTCTCTTCTACTGCGGGTATTAGACAAGCTTCGTCATGCAAACCTTAGAGTTAATTTAAACAAGTGTCAATTTTTTAGAAGCCAACTGAAGTACTTAGGTTACGTGGTTGACAGCTACGGGCTTCGGACGGATCCCGAGAAAGTTGAAGCCATTCTGAACTATCCGACACCTACTTGTCGGAAAGACTTAAAACGCTTTCTCGGAACCGCCACGTGGTACCGTCGTTTTGTGCCTCAGTTTAGTACCATAGCAGGCCCCCTAAATAAGTTAACGTCGAATAAGAAGGGTGGCCCGCCTTTCAAATGGACTTCTGACGCTGACGCCGCTTTTCACAGGCTCAAGGAGTGCTTAGTTTCAGCTCCCGTTTTGTCCTGCCCTGACTACGACAAGTCATTTGAGGTGCATACCGATGCCAGCAACTATGGTGTGGGCGCTATGCTCACCCAGACTATAGATGGTAGGGAGCACCCAATTGCTTATATGAGCAAGTCGTTGTCAGCGGCAGAGCGAAATTATAGTATCACGGAGCGGGAGACTCTTGCAGTCGTTATCGCTCTGGAACACTGGAGGTGTTATTTGGAGAACGGGAAGCCATTCACCGTCTTCACTGACCATAGTGCGTTAAAGTGGTTTCTTTCTTTAAATAACCCCACTGGTCGTTTGGCTCGTTGGGGAGTACGTTTGTCGGCCTTCCACTTTGAGCTTAAACATCGCCGAGGCGTGGACAACGTGATTCCCGACGCACTCTCTAGGGCAGTTCCTGTCAGTGCAATTAATTTAACTGATTCGCATCTTAATACAACAGACGCCTGGTATAAAAACATATACAATTCCTGTTTAACGAAACCTCAAAATTTTCCAAACTTTTTAATTAAAACCGGTTCACTGTACAGATTGTGCAAAAATAAACATGAACTCACATCAGAGTTCTCATGGAAGGAAGTAGTTCCCATCGAATTTCGTCAGGATGTTATCCAAGAAAATCATTCCGAGCCTATGGCTGGACATCAAGGTATTTTTAAAACGTACAGGAGATTAGCGTTAAAATACTTCTGGCCAGGCATGTACCAGGACGTTGTTAAATTTGTAGGTACATGTACCAAGTGTCTGGAATACAAACATCAAAATCATCAGGTTCTGGGTGAAATGGGTCGCCCCAAACAGTGCTGTAGACCTCATCAATCGATCTCGATTGACCTCATGGGCCCGCTGCCAGCCACTCGTAGACAGAATAAATATATACTTGTCATTACCTGTTGCTTTTCAAAATTTTGCTTGATTTTTCCAATTAAGAATGCTACCTCTCCTATTATCTCAAAAATCATTGAGGAAGACTGTTTTTTAACTCATGGCGTTCCTCAAACGATATTCCTTGACAATGGTAGCCAGTTCATCAGTAGCTTCATACGCGACCTATTCAAAAAATATTGCGTGCCCAACGTATTTTACACGCCCAAATACACTCCCCAGATTAACACCGTCGAGCGCTATAACCGCACAATTATCACCTGCATTTCAACCTTCGTAGAAGAGGACCACCGATCCTGGGACCTTTACATACCAAAAGTGCAATTCGCTATCAATAGTTCTGTCAATGAGGTTATTGGTTACACCCCTTCCTTCCTGGTGTACGGCAGAGAACTTGTATCCTGTGGCACTCATTATGTAGATAACGAGCTAGGCGATGAATTACTGTTTTTACCTCGCGATATCTACGCGGAAAATCTAGGATGTATGTCTAAAATATTTAATCAGGTACAAACCAAATTATGGCATGCTCACGTTAAGAACACCGCACATTATAATCTGCGCCGAAAACACGTAGAATTCAAGGTTGGGGACATCGTTATGAAGCGTGCCTATGTTTTAAGCAACAAGGACCAATATTTTAGCAAAAAGTTGGCCCCTAAATTCATAAAGTGTCGAATATTACAAAAGAAATCCCCCCTAGTTTATGTGTTGGAAGACATGTCTGGCAAGAATCTAGGAACATGGCACATTAAAGATTTAAAATTGGTAGGCTTGAATAAATAGTTTTAATTTTAATTTTAATTTTAATTACCCTTCTCGCTTTGCCGTACTTACCAACTTGTGCAAAAGTATTTGCTTTGGTTACTAGTAAAAATAATAATGACTGGTAACCTTCATTCGTTTGGGAACATCAGTATTTTTAGGATGAAACCAGATACTGCTGTTATTATGAATGCGAGATGTATAAAAAAAAGTGTGAAAGGATACATGCAAATACGTTACCGTATATTGCGCGGATTTTATTTTAAAGAAAAAAAATCCTTTCGTGGCGCGCGGGGTAATGTAACGTTGCACGTACATGTTTTAAATTATACAACTAAACTTAAGCTATTACTTACAAATTAACACAATATTTACAATAAATTATTATATTTTATTTTTACACATAATGAAATTTTATTATTTATACGCTAATTCAATTATTAATCCTAATCAACTTATTATTTTATTATTCAACTTTAATTAAATCTATTTTATATTAATAAAATGTGATTTTAAATACTGATAATAAATATACTTAATAATTATAAAAAATGCGCTTAGCTTTAAAACGTTTAGCAATTTACTACGCGAGTGCCCTAGCGAGAACCGGCTCGTCATGGAAGTTTCCAGTAGCCGGCGCTCGCGCCGCCGCCGGCCAGTCCGTTCCGAATCGTTGTAGACGCCGGGCCTGTGCAGCGCGTTCACCCAGAGTGACGTCATACGCGCTCGTACGACTTTTCATTATAAAGAAAGATCTTTATTTATTTAATCCGGCGTTAACGGACACCTCTTTCGCGCTCGCGACTTCCTTCGGAGGCGACAATAATTGCATATAAGCAAGCGGATCACGCACCCAATATTGGTAAGTGCAAAGTGTTGAACGTTATTATTTAAATCCTTAATAGATAGCTTTGCTTTTGCTAACTGCCTATTCACTCATTCATTAATGGTCATTGCAATTTCATCATGTTATTCTAAATTTGCCAATCACGTATAAGTACATTTTTTAAGTCACTTCCTTTGTTCTTCTAACGAGTACGCCTATATGTACATACCCTACTTGTAATTTTTATCAGTACTAGCTTATTATCTAGGCTACTAGCATAGTTCTTGCTGTAACTCCGTTCTGCTTGCTGATACAAACACGCCAACGCTATACCGGCTTTCTTCTTCGGTGCCGTTATCCAGGGTATCAGCAAGTTTAGCGGAGCGAACAGGAACAAGCCATTATGACTGCGCATGTTTCACAGGGTGCGTCGTATACGCTCAAGACACCACTCAACACCATCTCGGCGACCGCTGGTGCCATCCTTTCTCCCCGGCGCTTGTTCTGTCCCTCGTCACCGCTGTCTGAGCTGCCGTCATCGACGAGGTCTCCGCTCGACCAGCCAGGAGAGTACCGGTGCTACGGTGGTAAAACTAGACGGGCAATAGATACCACAACCCTTAATTTCAAACCTATTCTCGGGACGTGGTTCCCCAATAAAATTTAATTTGGACTGGGTAGTTTTATTCTTCTCATCAATAAAATACCTAACGTCACAATTAATTATTGTAAATTAATAATTAATTTAATTTTCGTGTTTTTAAATATCGAAATTTAATATAAATAAACGAAAATTAAATTATTTGTTTTTAAGAACTTATGTTTGAAATTTCGTAATTAATAAACTTAGTGTGTAACGGAACGCAACCGTGTCGAGTATTGCTCAGGTCTTATTGTTGTATCTGTGCAAATTTAAACGTCATATGCTTATGTTCTGACATTTGATACGGAATATTTATTTTGTTTGGTGATTTTGTATGATATTATTGCTTTTCAGCTTGCGTTCTGTACAAAGCGAGTAAAATGAGTGATACTGAGGTTGAACCCGCGACGGTTGATGCGTATCGTGTCGCGCGGGACTATTGTATTACGAGATTAGAGTATATAGAAAGTTCAGATTTAGTTGGTTATAATGAACGAGATTTTATAGATTTAGAAAAGGATTTTCACGATGCACAAATTCGAGTTTTACGTCCTCTTCAGCCGCAACAACGTACCGAGGAATATAAAGTCACTAATGATTTTGAAACACTGATGAAGTCTTTGAAATGCAGACTAAGACAAAGTACTGAAAGTGAACATAAACATGTCGTTTCTAATGACAATTCTTTGGCTAAGCTTCCAAAAATATCAATTAAACCTTTTGATGGAAAGCTGGAGAATTGGGTCTCCTTTAAAGAGCTGTTTGATTCGTTGATTCATTCTCGGAATATAAGAAATGTTGAAAAGTTACATTATCTATTATCGAGTGTACAAAATTCCGCTTATGAATTAATCAAAAGTTTTCCTATATCGGATGACAATTACTTAAGTGCTTATCAGACTTTGTCTAAGTACTATGATAAAAAAAGACAAATTGCAATTGTTTATTATGAAAGGTTGTTAAATTGTGAGTCAGTTAAACATAAAAATGATTTGGATAGAGTTTTTAGAACATTTAATGAAAATTTAAATATTCTGTCTAAATTTCAGTTACCTGATGAGAATTTCATGTTATATTATTTATTGTGGTCAAAGTTAGATATTGCTACTCGGGAAGCTTTTGAATTGCAACTTGACTCTAATGTTGACATTCCAAGGTTTGAGGTCTTGAGAAATTTTATTGAAAAGAGGAGTAATGCACTAGAAAATTGTAATATAAAAGTTAATGCTACTAGTATTAAAGCAGCTATTCGAAATAAATCTTCGCTTATTGTACCATCAGTCCCTAGTTGTAGTTGTCCAATGTGTTCTGATATTGGTCATGAATTGGGAATGTGCCCTAAGTTTTTGAAGCTTACACCTGCGGAGAGGTTTTTAAAGGTGAAGGAGAAAAGAGTTTGTATTTTATGTTTAAAGCCATCGCACACTATGAAATACTGCAAGTCAGTTTCTCGCTGTGAAAAATGCACATATCGTCACCATACGCTGCTTCATTTTAATAAGGGCACTGAGACATCTAATGCGTCAAACTCAAATTCTCAGTTGACCTCTTTGTCGGTCCCAACTTATAACACTCAGGTGTTGTTTTCAACTGCTGTTGTTTTTATAAAGGACAGTCATGGGAAGTTAGTCTCAATCCGTGCCCTTTTAGATTCAGGTAGTGCCTGCAACTTTATTACAAAGGCTGCTGCAGATCGGCTCGGGTTGCATATAGACGACTGTCAGCAGTCAGGAAATGGTATTGGTCAAACAACAGCAGCAACTTTGGGGTCTGTTAAATGTGAAATATATCCATCTAATGGAAATTATAAAAATAGATTTTCGTTTGAAGCTTTCGTTTTGTCGCAAATTTGTTCAGATATGCCATCTGGGCAAATTGATATTTCGACCTGGAATCACATAAGGAAGTTGGACCTAGCTGATCCACATTTCTATGAACCAGGTCCTGTCGATATGTTAGTCAATGTCAATTTTCTCGCGTCAGCACTTCAACCTGGCCTTGTCAAGGGCGAGGCAGGTCAGCCTGTCGCTGTCCGCACTGTGTTCGGCTGGATAGTGATGGGTGAATGTGCTACTGGCATTGACTATTCTCGTTGTCGTTTTCGTGACGGTCCTAGTGTCGCTACCCAGGACTGTCTTTTCGTGTCGAATTTGTCTTTAGACAATAATATTAAGCGGTTTTGGGAGATAGAAAATGTCGAAACTCCTAAATCGGTTATTTTGTCGAAAAATTATTTGTCGTGTGAAAACCATATGGAGGCTAATTATTGTCGTAATCCTGAAGGTAGAATGGTCGTGCCATTAACTTTCGTTGACCCTCAGGATAAGCCCCGGTTTTCCAATTCTCGTAATCTTGAGGATTTGTCGGATTCCGATCTTTATTCGGAACAATTTCGTAACTTCGAGGACGCTCATGACGTCTCGTTAAAGATTTTAGGGCTCTTGTGGTTGCCTAAGTCGGATACTTTCTCGTTTAAAACCACTACCCTGGATGGTCGTTGCACTAAACGATCCATCCTCTCTGATATCGCTCGGATTTTTGATCCCTTAGGATTACTTTCGCCTGTCGTCTTCCTCGCTAAATATCTTATGCAGCTCTTGTGGCTATCGGGTGTGCACTGGGATGATGATGCTCCTGAATTCATCGCTATAGAGTGGCTCAAGCTAAAATCTCAATTGTCGTCCTTGAGTTCACTCTCCATCCCTCGGAGAATGATAGTTTCGTTTCGGGATCTCCAGTTCCATGGTTTCAGTGATGCCTCGGAGCGCGGGATGTGCGCTGCAATCTTTTGTCGCGTGGTAAACGATAACGGGGAGATCATTGTGCGCCTTTGTAGCGCGAAATCAAAAGTCGCACCACTTCGCAAACTTTCGATCCCACGTTTAGAGTTGTTGGCTGCGGTTCTTCTGTCTGACCTGATGTCGGCGGTTTCACACGCCCTCAAAGATATTTACCAGGGCACCGAAATATATGCTTGGTCGGACTCTACTGTGGCTCTGACATGGATAAAATCCTGTCCCTCGCGATGGAAGACCTTTGTCGCCAACAGGACTACCTCAATTCAAGATAAGATATCTCCCGATTCTTGGCACCATGTGCCCACTGCTGATAACCCAGCAGACCACGGTTCTCGTGGCTTACTTCCAGCTGATTTATTGCAGTGTGATTCATGGTGGGCGGGGCCACCTTGGCTGTCGCGTCCTAAAGAGAATTGGCCAAGTCACGTACCTCTCGTTGATCGATCCGCTTTTGAAGAGGAAAAGGTTTTGACTTTGTTTAGTGCCCTGAACTCTGATTTTATCGATCAAATTTTGTCGCGTTTTTCGTCTTTTCGTCGTGTCGTTAACGTCCTATCGTATTGTTTTCGCTATCTTCATAACCTAAAAAAATCTAATCGGAAATTAACCGGAAAGGCTCTGTCGTCCCATGAAACCAACTACATCATTCGGTTTCTCGTTAGACACGTTCAAGAGCGTGTCTTTTCGACTGAAATTCGAATGTTACAAAAAAGATCAACGAATTCACTTCCGAAACCTCTTCGTAAATTATGTCCTTTCTTGGATAAAGAGGGTTTGTTGAGGGTGGGCGGTCGCCTCTCTCATAGTCATAACATGGACTATGAGAAGAGGCACCCTTTGTTGTTACCTCGGGACCACAGAGTCACTTCGCTCATTATCGAAGAGTATCACCGTAAGTTCCTGCATCCTGGTTTGCAAACCTTGCAAAATCTTATCGCCCAGGAATTCTGGATCTTGTCAGCCAAGCGGGCTATTCGCTCTATTGTAATGTCGTGTGTTGAATGTTTCCGTGTGTGTCCACGGGTGGCACCACCCCCACTCATGGGAGATTTGCCCTCGTTTCGTGTCAGCCAGCTTAAACCTTTTTCGTCGGCCGCTGTTGATTATGCTGGTCCGTTCACCATTTCTCTCGGGCGAGCCCGGGGCAGTAAATCGTATAAATCGTATATTTGTGTTTTCGTGTGCACTGCCACAAAGGCAGTGCATCTAGAGCTCGTGTCGGAGCTAACGTCTGAAGCCTATTTAGCTGCTCTTAGACGTTTTATTGCACGTAGAGGTCGCTGTTCAAAATTGATATCGGATCAGGGAACAAATTTCGTTGGCGCGAGTAATATACTTCGGGACCTAATGTCTACTGCTTCCGAGCAAGAGCATATAGAGTTCATTTTTAACCCTCCTGGTAGCCCTCACTTCTCTGGCTTAGCCGAAGCAGGAGTAAAGTCGGTTAAAACTCACTTGTCGCGAATAATCGGTTCGCAACGTCTCACCTTTGAAGAGTTTTACACTTTGTTGACCCAAATTGAGGCTCTCCTTAACTCGCGCCCTTTATCGCCTTTGAGTTCTGATCCCAACGATTTTTCTGTGTTGACACCGGGTCACTTCCTGACTTTGGAACCGTTGACCATTCTTCCTGAACCTACTTTAACTGAAACTAAAGTTAGTCCCCTTCAACGTTGGAAACTACTACAACAAATGCATCAAGATTTCTGGCGTAAGTGGCATTTAGAGTACCTCCATACGCTCCAGCAACGTCATAAGTGGTCTAAGATGGAACTAAACCTTATCGTAGGGACCATGGTTCTCGTAATAAATGAACAATGTAGCCCTTTAAAATGGAACTTAGGGAGAGTGGTGCAGCTGCATCCGGGTGCTGATGGTACTTGTAGAGTCGTTACTGTCCGCACTGCATCAGGGGAGTATAAACGTCCAGTAGTAAAGCTGTGTCCACTACCTCTACAAAATTAGTTTCGTTTATAATTCTATAATTAGTTTATCAGGTTCTAGCTTGAACTTCAAATAGTTATTCTCGTGATCGTTGGAAGTTCAAACTATTTACCTACTTTTCGTTGTATTTTAGTTAATAAGTTTCGTATATCGATGGTAATTTCGAAAATACCTTGTATTTTGGTGGGCGGAATGTTAAGTATCCGCTTAGTTTAGAATTTTGATATGGCAACATTCAACAAAATGTCAGTTGAACTGTCATGTAATATCGTATCGCCCCTTCCGTTTTGGATCGCGCGCGAGCTGCCACGTTAAAAAGTGTCGGTTACAATTAGTTTAAATGTTTGGTGATTAATTCGTGTCGATACCACCTCCAATACCTTGGACAATCAAAAGGACGCTTGCTGATGCTGATAATCAAGCTGCAGGTAGAACAGGACCCTCGGTAAGCCTTTAGTACTTAAGCTCGGGGCCTGGAGAGCCTGCACTTGAAAGCAGTGAGGATTCACCGCTGCACTGCCTGAGGTAAGTGTTCTCTTGATTATTCAAGGTATTCAACATTTAATATTGTCGTATTATCGTTTTCGGTTTATCTATCGTGTCGTGTCGCATTTAAAATTATCGCAATACAGTCCATTCATAACAGTCGCATTTATAGCGGTGGATAAAGTATCCGTCAATGTCGCACTTACATAACAAATACCTACTGGGACCCATTTCTCAAAGCATATTAGTCTAATAATATTAGTGTTTTGTCTCGTAAATAGTAGGTACAAGAAAATGAGACGAAACACCAATATTATTAGACTAATAGTTTTTGAGAAACGGGCCCTCCTGGTCAGAGATAACAGATATTTTATCAACATCGATAAACACGCATTAGGCCCTCAATGTAAGGTTGCGGTTAAACCGTGTATGCATCCCCGCCATATACCTTGGAAGATGACCACTATTTAAACTGTAATGCCTAATTATGTGTAGGTAGGTACAGTCGCATACATAACTTTATCTTCATGCATATCCTAACTTCATAAGTTTTCTACAATATGTGAAAAACCTGTGTCTGTGGTTGCCCTGTGTCTTAAGGATTACATTAAAGTATCGGTCACCGATAATTTAATGTGAACATTAAGATGCAACTACATCGATAACCGATCCTTTAATCACATGTAATACTTTAATGTTAACATTTAAATACAACCATAAATACCGGTTTTTTAATATAGGCCATTTGCTTATCGTTTCTGAACATGTTGTAGAGAAGTTATGATAAGGACGTACCAAAAAAAAAAACTTAAATTTCAGAAACACTACAAGCTGCTTCTGGTGTTCCTATTGTACACTATGATCGAGGCAGTTTCAGTAACTGGCTATCTTGGCTATAGATTATTTGATGTCGTGATGTGGCTGGAATACCATTACTACGGCGTAGCCGTATACTCGACTTGGTCGACCGTTTTGACTGTAATATATATACGTAAGTAATTTATTCTAATAGTAATAAGATAAAACCTGTCAATGCGAGTTGGACACTCTGGTAGGGTTCCGTAGGTACGGTAAAATGGGGTGAATAGAGTATCGCGGGGTGAATAGAATTACAATCTAAAATAATTCATAAATTGTTACTAATAAGAACCAGTGTTACATTGACAATACTTTTGGATAATTACGTTAAAATCTCAGTCTTATAATTGGACAAATATGCTTTATTTTAGGCTGTGTTCCTATTCACCCCATTTTACGGTACTTACCTAATTAGGGTTAGGCTCGTAAAACACACTTCCCCGAAATGTGCACTTCCTCTAAAGGTGCACTTCTTTAGAAGGGTCATTTTCTTCGAAGGTACACTGTCTCTAAAATTGCACTTACCGATATGCACACTTTGTCAATAGGTGCACTTTCCCAAAATATGCACTTTCGCAGAAGGTATATTTTCCCGGAAAGTACACTAGCTGTCTCTAAAAGTGCACTTCCCGATATGTACACTTCGTCATCAAAACATAAGGTTCCGCTGCACAATCGATTTAGATGAGATTTAATTAAAGACAAAAATGCGTGAGGATTTAAAAAAACCGGGCAAGAGCATGTCGGACCATGCTCAGTGTAGGGTTCCGAAGCCGTAACGACAAACACAAAAAACTATCTCAAAAATCAACATGTATGAAACAATTTTCTATTTAAAGTTATTTGGCGCTGTCTTAGATGATTTTTAGTAGGTATAAACCCGTTAATCGCCTGTATCTCAGGAACTAATCATGTCTACTTAGCCGTGATAGTTTTCCTTTAAAATTCGTTATATGCGCTTTCGTTGAAATTTTTTTTCAGATTTTTAGTACTTGTAGTTTTGGCTGTAGGGGGGGGGGACACTTGACTCTTAACAAAAAATAGCGCTTTAAAGCTTAATATTTCATAAACGGATCCCTTAATCGAAAAATTGTTTTCATAAACCCGCAATATTTTTGATAGACCTATCCAACGTCACCCCACACTATGGGGTAGGCAAGAAAAAAAAAAGACATCCCCACGTTACGTGTAGGGGAGGTGCATTAAAAAAAAATATTTTTCAAAATTTTATTTTACCACTTTGTTGGCGTGACTAATATGTACATTCATGCCAAATTACAGCTTTCTAGTACTATGAGTCTCTGAGCTAGACTGGGGACGGACGGACGGACGGACGGACATGGCGAAACTATAAGGGTTCCTAGTTTGACTACGGAACCCTAAAAAAGTGTGAAGCGTGTGTGCGTGTTTGTGTGTGCGTGTGTATGTGTATGTGTGTGCGTGTGTGTGTGTGTGTGTATGTGTGTGTGTGCGTGTGTGAAGAAAGTTACTAAATAATAAAACGTGTTCCTTTTGAGAAAGTGAAAGTGTACATTTCGGGAAAACGTGCGTTTTGGAAAAGCGCACTGTTTAAAAAAGTGCACATTTCGGGAAAGCGTGCGTTTTGGAAAAGTGCACTATTTGAAAAAGTGCACATTTCGGGAAAGTTTCCATATTGGGAAAGTGTACATTTTGGGAGTGTACATTTTGCGGAAAGTGCACCTCTGCAGAAAGTGCACATTTCGGGAAAGTGTGTTTTACGAGCCTAACCAATTATTATGCTCTATCGAAACGCCTCTTTTTACGCAATAAAGTCAACTTCGACTAACAACCGTTTGATCGCCTTAATACAAAATGTGTCACTCACACGCCAAACATGTTTACTATGCTATGCAAATTACAACTCAATTCATACGGAACAAAGACTCGATCTTTAATTGTGACGGCTGTAGCCCTCGTGGCGTCGTCAGTGGCACGACTTTCAGTTCAGAGCCAAACCAAAAGTTAGTTTCAGCGGCGTTAGGTACCAGCTCTGAAAGTTCGGTTTCAATTATTATTATCTAGGCAAAGTACCTGTATTTTTATGAGTTTTCTGTAACACCCGTACTTAAACCGTAATTTATTTTACATGAAAAACTTCCGTGAAAAATGATCTCACTGATAATGAAAACCGCATGCAAATCTGTTCACCAGTTTCTGAGATTATCGCAAACATACAGACAGATAGACTCGACGGGGGACTTTGTTTATAACATGAAGTGATTAACTCTGTATTCATATTTTGTTTTCAGTGTTGTCAATTTACTTAATTATGCTAGTCAAAATAGAGATGCAGCTCATGAAAAAAGATGGCGATGAGGCTAGTGCCGCCCTTGATAAGCCCGCAACGAAGGAGCAAGACAAACGATACGAGATTGTTTACTCTAATGCGACACCTGATCGCAGGAAGCCGTTGTTCCCTCTAGAAGAGCTCGAAAGGGCGCGAAAGCAGTTGGGAGTTAAGAATGTGTAAAAACTTTGATTTTTAATATCCTTATCACTGTATTACTTCCTTACTTATTGTTGCTCGAATAAATCTTAACATAAAGTGTGACTTTACTTCTTTTTACGAACAGTTTTCATGATGTAAGAATTTTAACAAACCTTTTCTGCTTAAGACCAATGGTGCTGCAAGAGATGGCAGTACTCTTTTTAACATTTTGAACGCCTTACGCCAAATACAAAACGTGTCACTCGCACGACAAAATTAAAAAAGCTATTCAAATCACAACTTAATTCACACGAATCAAAGTCTCTTTTAAATCTTCAACTTGTGTCGGCTGTGCCCCCAGTTGACCGCACCCTAGAGCCGCTAACAGACTTCGGACAGCTAAGTTTTTTTTACATTTAACAGTCTCAAACCTATATGTATCCTGCCTGTCCTAACCTACGGTGCCCAAACCTGGTCACTCACCGAAAATCAGAAGCTCAAATTGAAGGTTTGCCAACGGGCTATGGAGCGAAGCATTTTAGGTTTTAAAAGAACGGATCGCGTTCGGTATACTACGCTTCGCTCCAGAAACGGGATAACTGATGTTGGTAAAAAACTGCCAGAATTAAATGGGACTGGGCTGGCCACATCAGCCGCATGCACCCGGATAGGTGGGCTAACGTAGTCACCAAATGGGTGCCGCAAGACGGGTGGCGAAGACGAGGCAGGCCCAGGCGGAGGTGGCGGGACGACCTGGACGCGTTTCTTGACAACTGGCCGGACGTTGCCACTGATAGGGATTTGTGGAAATTAAGGGGGGAGGCCATTGTCCAGCAGTGGGACACTCAACAGGCTGACTAAAAAAAAAAACAGTCTCAAGGAAATATGGTCAAGTTTAATATATCCAAAGAACAGACAAATAGGTATTATGGTTATTGAGACAGACTTTAGCATGTGGCTATTAATCTTTTGAAAGCCGCAGTCGGCTCCAGCCGACATCTGAAAGTCGAGCAAGTGACGGCCACAGCCGACACAAGTTGACGATTAAAAGAGGCTTTGTTTCGCATGAATTATGTTGTAATTGGCAACAAATTTTGCGTGTGTGTGGCACGTTTTGTATTTGACGTAAGTCGTTCAAAATGCTAAAGGCCGGCAGCGCCCTTGCGATTCCTCTGGTGTTGCGCTTGTAAGTCTGCCTCCTTCTACACTAATATTATAAAGAGGAAAGATTTGTATTTTTGTGTGTGTGTATGTTTGTAATGAATTAACTCAAAAACTACTGCGCCGATTTCAAAAATTATTTCACCGTTATAAAGCTACATTCACCCTGAGTATGTATTTTTATCTGTGTATTTTTCTGCGTGGACGGAGTCGCGCGCAACAGCAAGTTATAAAAACAAAAACTTCCAATGCTGACCGCAAAATGTAAAACCAAAAAGGTAAGTAAAACATATGTGCGTACATACAAAAATAATTGTAATCGTCAATTTAACAGAACTAAAGATTTACAAAACAACAAAGGACAGGTGGGGCAAGTGTGACCACGCATATTATTCTCAAGGAGATGTTATTGGTTTGAAGCACTAGCCCCAACTGGCCTAATATCAACACAAATGAAAAATAAATTTATAACAAACTGGAAACAAAAATAAAATCAACCTTACAACACTTACTACAATCATGGCACATAGAATATCTTCGGTGATACTGCTAAACCACGTAAATAACAAATTTATGATAGAGCAACATAAACCTTACATTCTTATTAAAAAGGTGAATTTCGCTCCTTATTTAAAATGTAACTTGCGCAGTTTTGCAGTTTCACCCACGATATTCCCAATATAGGACAACTTTACCATTGTAATATTTCATACATTGGAAACAGCACAATGGCCATCACATAGCACTAATTAAGAGGATATAAAATATGAAGTTTGAGCATAGTATATCTTTTTATAATTATTAAGTATTTTCATATCACATATGATCTAAGAAAAACATGAATTATATCATATCATTGGCCACGATCACATAACTCACTAAAGGCATAACTACATTCTAAATGTCGACATGAATCAGGACATAAGCTTACTTTTAATTCGATATGCTTACTTACACTTGTTTTTCTTAACCAATCGCGGCAACAGTAGTCTTAATAATAACCTAGTCACATCATCCAAATGATGAGTGTAATAAGTAAATATAATTATATTTAGTGGGTACTAAAGCGTTCTATTCAATTAATTTTATTCAGATTAAAAACACTTGGTTTCCCCAGATGAGAACTTATACCGCCGTAATACTAGAGTAAACCTACTGCAAGGGTCGATTCACAAGAGGTGGCACGAATGGATTGAACGAAAGTAATGTGACCTATCATTGTGCGAGTGCCGTCCTTTGAACCGATGTTCGAATTTCAAACTGAAAACCTGTTACTATTTTACACACTAGTATACTTTCATTCACTCATTCAATCCATTCGTGCCAACTCTTGTGAATCGACCTGTAGAAGTCGAAGCATTATACGGGGTGTCCCATAAACCGATATCAACACGCCTAGCTGATAGAGCAACTAATAAATATCGATTTAACCCCTATGTATGTTCACTAGGTGTCCCAGTGTTTGCATTTCACTTTGTATGGGAAAACCAACTTTGTGATTACTTGTTTTTTTTTAAACGGGCTAGAGGGTTTAAAATCTTCGCTGATTCGTAATGATTATAATTACGTAAGATACCGATGAATAACTTTTGAAATAAAACATGAATTTAATGATTTTTCGTGACATGGACATAAGGGAAAATTACAAAAATTCAACTTTAAATGGTTAATATCTCCGACACTATTAAAAATTACAGAACATACGTAGGGGTTAAATCGATAGCTTATTAGCCTCTCTAAGTCTGAGGGGGGTTAACGTCGGTTTATGGGACACCCTGTATACCCTATTGGTAACAAAACTACATTTTAAATGCTTATATTACTAAACAGTGAACCGCGTTCTTTGTTATCAAGGCACTATATTGCTACATTATCATACGAATGACCAGTAAAAATAAGTTTATTTCTGTAAAACACTTACTAACATTATCGTTCCTTTACTTTCTCAACGTCTTATCTGATCGAATAGTTACATAGAAGAAACACTCATGTTCCCAAGGTTAATAGAGACTATTTTGCTATCAAAATATTCGATCTGATAAGAGGTTGAGAAAGTAATGGGACGATATTAATTATTAGACATGTTTAAAGTGAGCGACCACTGTTTAATCCTTTGAACGCCTTACGTGGAATACAAAATGTGTCACACACACGCCACACATATTTGCAATGGTATGCAAATTACAATATATGTGGCGTTCATAAGGTTAAAGCCATTTAAATAGCACTATAACCTTTTCTTCTCTATTTAAAAACACCTGGCGCACGACAGGTCTTTTCAATTGTGTCACAAGTCACAAAAGGGTTCACTTTTTACACTACTTTCGTACTGTTTGTACGAGTGCTGTGTGAACATGACAGTTTTATAAAGGACAATATCCAAGTTTATAATACGTTCGCGCTACGCTTACGTTGTCTATTAATTTTTGCGATTTTGACGCAGCACCAAATGTTACTAAGCTTCGGTATGGGCGGTCCTAAAAATGATCTTCATTTCTTCTCGAACGAATTTCCAAAAGCCTTTCTTTTCCGAATTATTTGCGTGTTCAATCCACAAAGTCACTTCCCGCCTTCTTTATGAACGCTAAGACGCTAGAATGCGGTTATCATCAATATACCTTACAATAGGTAATAAGTCAGTGAAAAACAAGGGCATTTTACTTTATTTTTAAATAACTTAATATTTATAATAATAATAATGAAACTAATGAACATTGTATTATACTGTACTGACTTCTGAGTGATTACAACCCATCATAAACTTAAGATAAGAACTGGAACATCATCACTATTAAATGTAAGCCATACCTTACAACTCTGTCTTAACTAGATTTACTTTAGCCAATAAAGTTTTCTAAAATATCATAACTATAGTACAGTTTGTGAACACTTAGAAGATGCTTCGGTTTTCTACATTTCTCTCACTCGCTCTTAGTAAGATCGTATGAGAGTGAGTGAAAGAGTACAAATCCAAAACATCTTTTAAGAGCTATCGCACTGTAGATCTTCAGAATTTAAATATGTGTATACTTTTGCCAACGATATCCGGTGCCGTAGTAAGGTTAACTTTATGCTTTCTTTTCCCATTTTAGAACACAGTCAATGGTAAAAATATGAAAATAAATCCGATAATTGGGATAAATTCTTCCGTACCATCAAGGACAAAAATAAATATAATAAAGGGAAAGCCGCCTCACAACTTTATTGATAAGAGATAAATACTATATCTTTGTCCTGGGCTTTTATTCTATTATATAAAATCATATTGCCTTTGACATAATATCGTATTGTCAACGAAACGATAGCTCTTAATTACATGACAGTAATGACGACTTAATTAAAACAAAACAATACGATAACATTTCAAAGGCAATTTGCATCTATTACAAATAGGCAGCACATTCATAGACAGTCATTAAAGTCATATGAGAATCAGCCCCTAAACATGACATTTCAACTTATAATTACACTTATGGTCTTGAAATTAAATGAGTAATTGGGTCAAAATCTTTTTCGATGCACTGAAATTCTCCACTCTGTCACAATCGTAATTTTTCTCTTTAAGTAGTAATGTTTTTTTAATCTAAATAAATGTTTATTTTATTTGAATCAGTAGAGTATTGTCAAACATCGTCTAACAAAATAAAATATTACTTCCTGCAAAATCAACCACTCTGTCACATTTCCCGGGGACCAATTTCGATGCATCAAAAAAGATTTTGACCCAATTACACTGTCAAGAGATTCCTTGTTATCTTCGCGTAGCTTTATTTGTTGGCTGGGAGACCGCGTCCACGGCCTGTAAAAAAAAAGAAAACGATTTGAATTTCAACTTCAAGGAAGTTTAGTAAAGTCGTTTTTTTATTACATGATGAATAATCAAATTAACCTTTTGAACGCAATAAGTCAAATACAAAATGTGTCACTTACACACCAAACATGTTTGCTATGCTATGCAAATTACAACTTAATAGATTGACAAAATAATGGAAAAGCTGCAATCACAAATTATATTAATAAGAGCGCTGTCTTAATAAACTAATCTCAACTCAAATGCTCGTCTCGAGATGCGTCAAAAATGACAGTGTTCTATGGATTGCGTTTACTTTGACGTATCTTGTGACGGGCCTCTCAGCCAAGATGAGTTTATTAATACTCATTAATAGCCATAGTCATTTAAATTAGTTACCTCATCTGTTAAAGTAGTACGATGTATTCAACCTCCAGGAGGTAGTATTCAACCTCTTGACGCTCCTTGTACAGCCGACGTCAATGATATGTTAACATTTTTTCACCTTATTCCATTGATATACCGTCAAAAATTTAAACATATTTTTGACGTCAACTGCACTAAAAACAGTACATAATACTGCCGTTGAAATAAAGATCTATTGCGAAGGAAAGTGATATTTCTTTTATTTTTATGACTCGTGTCATGACCAAATTAGAAAATTTACTTTATTTCATTCACAATAGGCTTTAGTGGATAAATCTAGAGTCGAATTATTTTCATTAAAATCGCTTCAGTGGTAAACTGCGAAGACGTAACAAACAAGCAAAGCAAGTTTCTTTCGCATTATTCTTAACGTGTAAAGGTGATCCAAATTCTTATGCTATGCATTAATATTATTGTGCAAGACCTCGATCACATCCTCCTCGCTTGTCCAATTACGCGACACACCGGCGCCCCCCGAGGATCTTCTTTGCGTTAATGACGAAGCTACCAAGTGGCTCAAATGCACCAAATTCCATCTCTGATAGCTGTACTTCGGGTTAGGTTCGTATGGACTAGATTAAAAAACGACTATGTAAGCAAAATGATTTAGTTAAATAATATCTCGGTTGCAAAACGTCTAATTGTGTCAATCTACAGAATAAGTAATAGTACAAGTACAGAAGCGACTCTCTGTGACAGCAAACATGCGAATTTAAACCTATTCAGAACGCGGGAACGATAATAATACAAGTTCACGCACGGAAGTGACCTTGGTTACATTTTTGCGATCAATAGTGGGGGCGCCCCTAACGAGGCAAAATGCACCTTGAATCTGCTCCGTGAGAGTCTGTATTATTTCGCCCGTCATGAGCTTTACTGACTCCGCCCACCTCCCAGGGCTGGCACTTACTTGTACTATCACTTTTTACTTACGTGGCAGTTGTAAGAAAACAAATTGAATTTATGATAATTTGTAGTTTTCTTATGAAGTTCTTACTTAAATGACGAGAAAAATTAGTTAATGCCTGGAGGACTAGCAAAAGTTGTTGTTTGTTGTTTGCTCCGATCTCCCTTTCGATCTAAGTAATAAGACGTAGTTTACTAGTATTAAACTTCAAAATATATGTTAATTTAATTATTTATTTTTTGGCATTTTGCTGTAATGTGTTAAATGCCCAATTTTTAGTTTTATTCAATCCCGACTGTGCTAATAGGTACTGTTGCACACCTGTAATTGGTACTAACTATTTAACTATTTTCTTTAAACATATCTTTTGTATTTGTATTTATTTGTACAACTATTGGTGTGTCTAATTGAATAACACCCGTATTTATAGTCAAGAAAAGTAATTACTTGAGTAAAAGTAATGACTTAAGCAACGATTTTTATATGACTTTTGACACTACTAATACTCAAGTAATTACTTTTCTTCACTATAAATACGGGTGTAAGTAAATAAATAAATAAAAATGACGCACGTTTTCGACAAAAAATAACCATTTATTGTAAGGACATTGAAGTTTCATTTTGTAAAAGTTGCATTACAAAATTCGTGGTTCGACATAGACTTTAAAACTTTTTGTTTGTTATAAACTTATAAACTCAAGCACTATCGTTACCTACTCCGTTACTTAGAAAAGCTGCCATTTGTTTGTGTGTTGTGTTTACCTAATAACCAGAACATGCTGACCTTGCTTTAGCAGGCAGTTACTATTACTGGGAGATCTACTTACACTGATCGCTGTTTAAGGGAAGTAGATAACTGGTTTTTGGTCCGAATAAGTTGAAAACTGCGAAACTGCGGACGGGTCGTTAGTAAAATAAATAATATTATACCGCTCTTTTTTTGTACTGTACTGATTGTGTCAGTTATTAAGTCCAGCTACTCGAAACTACCTAACTGGATCAAAGTTATTAATAATATTGATAATAAATAATCTTACCTTTCGGTATCCTGAGGCAGGTTAAAAAAAGATAATTCGACATTAGAGTTATTATTTAAGCACCCGTATGCGATGCAGTACTTTTTGCCTTTTCGATTAGCCATATTCTTATAAGTGCGTATTCAAATAAAAACTTTGGCAGCGCACGGCGGCGCGCGTCGAGACGAGCGCTCGCGTGACACTCAACTGATTCGCCCCTTGCAAGGGGCAGCACATTTTGTAGCCGATAGCGCGGAGTGTCACCGGCCTGGTCAATCGTCCTATAGTAGAATGCCTGGATTGAAGAGTGGACTTAGTTATATAACGCTTTGTTTTTATAACAAAATTACCCAAATAACAAAATTACCCCAGCAGCACGCACTGATAGTAAAACGACTAGGTAGGCAAAGACTTTTTGCTTACTAAGGCATAGTACAAAAAAGGCGTTTTGTTTAGTTGGTCGTTATGCAACAACGATTTGCTTACATAGTCGTTTTGCAATCTAGTACTTCCTAACCCTGTACTTCTTCTTTCTTATTTTATTGCCATATGATTAAATAAATAAATAAACAATGAATATTAGTATGGATTAGTATGGATAGTTACCTCGGCCGAGGCCGGCGGAGATGGCGACGCTGCTGAAGCCGGACGCGAGCAGGTCGCTGTCCGTCAACTCCGGCGCCGGCCGCAGCGCCGCGGAGTCTAGTCACAAACACAATAGGCTATTTCTCTGCATTGTTTTTTGCGGGTGGTAGGACCTTGTGCAGGGTCCGTCCGGATCGCTACCACCATCTTATCCATTAACCTACCGCCAAACAGCAGTGTTCGCATTGTTGTGTTCCGGTTTGGGGATAAGACAGCCGGTGAAATGACTAGCATAGAGGCATTCCATCTTAGCCTCAGGGTTGGCAACGCATTTGCAGTCTTAGGATTGCATTGCAGTCTTGTGATTGCGAATGTCTATGGGTCACAGTTTCCACTTACCATCAGGTGGCCTGTGTGCTCGTTTGTCTACTCGATGCCATAAAAAAAAAAAAATGAACATACACGGCGACGGCAGGGTCGTGTAGCAACTACGTAAACTAAAACTCACTTAACGATGTTACGAGTCGAATTTATTCCAACTCGGATAACTCAAACCGCAACTCGAGTTGACTCGACTCGCATCAACCGGATGGGATCCACTTCGCGGCAGCAGCCAAACGGATCGGCCAGTCGAGTTTTGGTTTCGAGTTGGGGAATCGCTGACTCAGCTTAACGAGAAAAGGTGGCCGCTTTTTTCCGATAAGTTGATAACTCGAAGGTGAATTGTTATTAAACTATGTGATATACCCTAAAAGTTGTGTTTTCATTTGTAGTACAAAAACCTACCGACGAAATTCAAGAAAATACTTTAGTTTATTAGAAAACACAATAAAAGTAATGACGGCGCCACTGTACATCTGGCGTACGCTCGGCGCAATCTTAATGATATGACATCGTATTTTGTCTGATAAGTTCGTTAACACTTCTTACGATTTGAATCATGATGACGTGACAGTTCTATGGTGGGTCAGGGTCTCATTAGGCTGATAGCATGTGTATCGATGTGTCAATACTCACAATCAGCTTTCGGCATCCGCAGTGACGGCTGAATTCTCTTCTTTCGAGTAGCTAGAAAATAAACAAACACTTAATTAGTTCGTAGTCGAAAGTTGCGTCATTTCTCTTCAATAAAGTATATTTTTTTGCATGACACCCATCTTTTCATTGCATCTTTTCTAAATATGTGTCCGAAAGACATTAGAAAAGTTCAGCTGACCAAAACTTTAAATGTCAAAGAAAAACCCCTTGACAGGACTGGGTAAATAGGGCGCCAAACAGTATCGCCCTTAGCTTGTATGTATGTATGTATGTAAACTCTTTATTGCACAATAAAAAAAAACAATTAGAAGTAAATTCGTACATAAACTTAAGAGCTTGTTATCGTATTGGCAACATTGTGATAGCTCATACATATCTACTTAACAGAAATGGCAGCGAAGTTAAAAACAATACCACAACACATCAAAAGCAATATTGTTTCACGTCCTAGAATAGCAGCCTAGGACAGCTAGCACAAGTTGTTAGCGAGTTGTTTGTCGCTTAGATCTTTTTCTAACTAGTATTTAGCAATACAGAAGCAAGGAGGGACAAGCGAGAAAACACAAGATATGGCACCTGCTCAGGGTCCGTAGAAACCCTGATAAGTTTTTAGAAGCGAATGGGACATAATTATGTAGATATAGTATAACTTTAGAGCTCGCTTCCTTTCCCGAATTTTTTTCACACTTGACCTACTAAATCTGAATACAATACAGTTTCAATATAAGTACCTAATAGCAAATTACAGGAGTTATTTTGGTTAAAATCTAATATTATCACCTGATATTTTTTATGAAACAGGCCCCTTTTGCGGGTGGTAGGACCTTGTGCAGGGTCCGTCCGGATCGCTACCACCATCTTATCCATTAACCTACCGCCAAACAGCAGTGTTCGCATTGTTGTGTTCCGGTTTGGGGATAAGATAGCCGGTGAAATGACTAGCATAGAGGCATTCCATCTTAATCCTCAGGGTTGGCAACGCATTTGCAGTCTTAGGATTGCATTGCAGTCTTGTGAATGCGAATGTCTATGGGTCACAGTTTCCACTTACCATCAGGTGGCCCGTGTGCTCGTTTGTCTACTCTATGCCATAAAAAAAAAAAAAAAAGATTTTGGTCAATGGACAGTCCAATTTTAAAAGGAGTGCATAAAGTTTCAACTGTTAACTTACTGCTGTCGTCGTGCGAGCTGGCAGCGGACCGGTTAGCCGAGGTGTCGGTGAACGACTCACTCAGCGAGGAGTTGCATGAAGACATAGCCTGTGGAATAACACAACCATATACAGGTCAATTAAACCGGGCAAGAGCATGTCAGACCATGCTCAGTGTAGTATTTCGAAGCCGTTACGACAAACACAAAAAACTATCTCAAAAAACCACATGTATGAACTAATTTTCTATTTAAAGCTGTCTTAGATGATTTTTAGTAGGTATAAACACTTTAGTCGCCTGTATCTCAGGAACTAATTAAGTGTTCTTAGTCGTGATAGTTTTCCTTTTAAATTCGTTTTATGACACTTCGTTTAAGATATTTTTTAGATTTTTAGTATTTGTAGTTTTGGCTGTAGGGGGGACACTTGACTCTAACAAAAATTTGCTCTTTAAAGCTTAATATTTCATAAACGGACCCGTTAATCGAAAAGTTGTCTTTACAAACCCACAATATTATCGAAACACACTACGGGGTAGACGAGAAAATAAAAACATTCCCACGTTACGTGAAGGGGACGAACAATAAAAAAAAAACATTTTATTATACCATTTTATTGGCATGACTAATATGTATATTAATGCCAAATTACAGCTTTCTAGGACTAAGAGTCTCTGAGCTAGGCTGCGGATGGACGGACGGACATGGCGAATCTATAAGGGTTCCTAGTTTAACTAAGGAACCCTAAAAATGATGATACTGAGAACCTTGTCATTACAAATGTTATTGACATAACACATCACCATTCCCCATAAAATTTTTTTCGAATTCCTTGTAAGTCCAGCACGTCGTAAGTGCGTACCGTGGTCGTTTCTTAGTGACCCATATGTGGGGCACGGATTTGTGTAGCTAGTTCGTCGTGACCCATATATGGGCCACTAGACTGTGAAGGTGTTCAATATACTTATTGCGTATCCGAAAGGAGTCAAATAAATAAATAAATAAACGGGACCCTGTTACTTAGGCTATGCTGTCGGTCCGTCCGTTTGTCTTCCATAACTTTAAAGAGCTGTATTTTTTGAACCGAAAGAGATAGAAGTTTGATAATTTTATCCGGATTGTGCGTATTGCGGCAGATATCTAAATATCTAAAAATTAATAAAAAGTAAAAAATAAAATAAGGGGATCGTCGTAAAACATCAAATTTACTATGATTATCCCACAAACCCCTTTTTTTTTTCAAATACTAAGAACCGGTAAGTATGAGCATGGCCTCCCAACTCGAACAACGTATAATTATTTTTTTATAAAATCATAGATGGCGTCACAGGTATCGACCGAAACATTTGAATCAGTAATCGTGAAGATTGAATGATTTTTACACCTTAATAAATTCAACGTATCTTAATTATATCAAAAACATCCGTCTCTACATAAAATTTTATAAGTTTAATAAATGCCATAAAATTTATATTTACTCCATCAATCTCTTACAGTTCTCGTGAGCTTTCAAGCTTGCTACGTCTTATTGGTTACTGTCACTAGATGGCGCCATGGCATCAATCATTAATCAGGGCAGATGTTCCTCTGAATTAATAAAACGCTACCACAATGTGATACGTAGGTTTATAGCGATTAGCCGATTACATATTATTTTTTAAAGTCATCAATTTTCTTGAAGTCTCATTTTTAAAGTCAATAATTTTCTTGAAGTCAACACCATCTGGTGATATCTCAAATATGTTACTAAAACTATTAGGTAGGTTGTCAGCGTCATAACAGTGGTGCTCAGATACGGCATCTATTGGCGAAACTACGAGACTAAAATTGCCTACAGAATTGCCTACATTAGGACGGCACGCTTTTGCTCTATGAGATTGGGTATCTGTACTTGTATTCTTTGATCTGTGGTATGAGTTAGGTTCGCGTTAACGGTTTAATGAAATATTTGTGACACTCGGCCAGAGGCGACCGTGGCGGAATAAGGTTAAGATAATTTAACGCCATAAACCAACCATCATGTATCAAGTTTTTCAATTTTGCTTTCTAAGCACTGTAAATAGGGTATTTTACAAGAGTGAAATTAAATTGCTTTTTCATTAACAACAGATAAACATTATAAAAATACTAGGAACATGAATCTTTTATTTATGTTTGCTATTTTAAGATTTTTAAATTCATTAACTCCAACAATAAGGACGCTGTTTAATTGTGACGTCACAAGATAGTAATATACCTATAAATTTCATAGTAACGGAGCGTTTTTGATGTTTCATAAAAAGAAGCTGATTTGACTTTGGTGAAATACCGTATTGCTGCGCTGTCCACGGTACGGAAAACGCCTATAAGACCCTAATCTAATAAGATGAAGTCATATCTTTATAGTACAGTAGAGTTCAAAGATTTGTACAATAGTATTGCACCTTATTCCATTGAAATAACGTGCAAGAGTGCTACCACTGAGTCCGCGAGGGATCCGAGGTTTTAAAGTAAAACTCACCCCATTTCCAGCAACCGATGGGCCAGCTCTGTCCCGTTTCTGCTCTTTGAATGTCAGGATTTTCTGAAATTAATATATCGTAGCATTATTGAGCAGCGAAACCAAAGACTCTGTCTGAACTTAATACTAGTGACGTTAGTAAGAGATACTACAACTAAGCTTACCAGCGATATTGATGTGGATGAATAAAGATTGAGTTTTTTAAGAAGCTAAAAACCATAGAGCAATGTTACATCATTCCGGTAATTTCACTATATAAAGTTTTTTACTCAGACTTCTATTATATTTAAGAAATGATTATTCTTAATTTCTTGCGTTGGTCTATGGAACTATACATGCTGCTTTTATACAATAATAATAATAAAAATAAAAAAAACATTTATTTCAGACTTGAAAGCTCATACTACAAATCAAAAACAACAAAAAAAAATATATTTTTTTATGACTTTAAAGAAAACTTTAACTAGAATGTGTTCTGAATTTAAATGCAACAAGCAACAGCAACTCATTTTGAGATAAAAGCAATAAAAGCAACATTATGGCGTATAAGTGGTGCCATGTACAGTCAGCTGCAGAGGTAAGTATACCCTCCTGCATACAAGTTTCCTATGCAGGGGGGTATACTTATCTCTGCAGCTGACTGTACTACTTATCCTAATTAGGAGGTCCAGGACCGCGGGCTTAAAAAAACAAATTTGGTGGTTAAAAACAATGCCAGAATTCATTACTTAAAATGAGTGAGAGAGATTATGAGTTGGTCGTGTACAGATGTAGTGAATAATCCTTTCCCATCGTTTTTTGTCGCATATCTTCGTATTTATCTAGCTTTCTCAATTAGGTTCAGTACCCATCAATATGCCAACTGAGAAAGCAAGATAAATACGAAGTTATCCGACCAAAAACGATGGGAAAGGATTATTCAGTATATGTGTACTCACGTTCATGTCGTAGTCGCGGGGCACGTGCGCGCCGGGCTCCATGTCGACGCCGACGACGGGGCAGCAGCTGTCCAGCACGGTGTACGCCCAGCGCTTGCAGCGGGACTTGGTGCACTCCACAGCCTTGTCTATTTCTTCGTGATGCTGGAAACGTTGCCAATATAGTGAGGAAGGTCTTTATGATTATATTGAGCCGGAATATTATCAGGCCTCAAATCAGAATAGTAATGGAAGGTGCATTGAATTTTGTATTTTTAGCAGGCCTCGGAGACCTGCAATGTTTTTTCAACCTGATCTAATTTATTTCATAACCAGGTTTTCTTTCTTACCTCACAAGCAAGCCCTGGGTTGTACTTAAAGGGGTCCTTCTTCAGCTGCGTCAGCGCCAGCGATATCTGCGGAAAACCCTCCTGCGGGCTGGACTTGATGGCGTTAATCATGTTGAAGAACAGCGTGTCCAGCTTGTACACTCGGAACAGCGTCTCGTCTTCAGCTGAAACCAGGCATACAAATATAATTTTAAAAATTAAACCAGAGGACAACCTCACACAGATTGACCAAATCCCAAAATACGCTCTAGACTTGTACTATGGGTAGGTACTAGACAATGATATAATTACTTACATAAAGCAATAAATACTTAAATACATAGGAAACATAAATGACTCAGAAACAAATACTCAAGCTTATCACACAATTTTCCATAACGAGAATCGAACCCGGGACCGCTAGTTTCGTAAGCAGGGCCACTACCAGGGAGTTCCTATGACCACTTTCTGTCTCCAACGTCATACAAGCTTATTATAGTATTGCCACCGGAATTGCATAATGCTAATCTGACCATAAGGAGTATAGCCCGTGTCAATTGAAATTGCCAAGATGTAAACACATTAATACTGTTCGACGCATAACCTTAAATATTCATCAAGCGCGTTTTTATTTAAAATTACGTATAATTAATAGGTATTTAATCTTAAACTCAATATGAGAGTAAAGATCAAGTGTATAAATCATTGCTAACACCTCACTTGATCTTTAAAAGGATGTGATTATCGAGTAATAATGGTAAATTGGTTTGTTTGGTTGTGTTTACATCTTTGCCAATTTCAATTGGCACAGACTATAGGTTAAAATTGACTTCCAAGATTTGATTACATCGTAGGTTAATTACAAATGAATCTATATAAAGTGTGTTCAAAATACCTGCCCTGCTGCACATTTGTTGTATGAAATTAACAACAGGAGCGACTTTCTCCGGCATCGTGTATATCGGGGGCAGCGTGATGGCCTGCTGGTCGGGTCGCTTCATGTAGTCCACGGTGTTGGCGAGGATCTGCATGTAGTTGGACCTGCGGGTAGAGTCGTCCGGCATCTCCAGGCCAAAATCCTCGCAGCCAAGTTTCACGTCGCGAGCGTAGCCGATGGGGATACCACCTGTGAACATGTTAGTGGTATAGACAATGCAGCTTATGAGAAAAAAAAAACTTAGATTTGTGGGTGTTCTAGTAGTAGTAGTAGATCTGAAAGAGTATTTTATAATCCTTGATAGAAATGGGACTGATTGGTATAAAAAAAACTGACTGTACATTTTTATCAAAAATATGTGAATGCCGATTGTCATCACATCACTTAAAAAGGTAGTAAGAGCGTTTTCGCGTAGCAGCAAGGCATCTAGTAGCTGCCCTTACTGCCCCATCTCAACTTTCCACCTTTTATATTGCCTAAAGGCTGTCGGGTAAAAAACGTTACCTATCATAGGATAACGTCAAATGGTAAAGTGATTTTTTTACGAAAGCTCCCATCGGATAAAACCATACAATTCAAAAAGCTATCGGGAAAGTAAAAATCGGACCAAAGTTTTTAGTGGTTACGTTAGGTTAACTTCGACGCAAACGTCTGGCAGGTTACGTATACATTTTAAAAAACTGTAACGTATATATTTTTGAAATACCTATCCAAAGACACCCCACACTATGGGTAGACGAGAAAAAATAAATTCAACCCCAAGATACAAGTAGGGGAGGTGCAGTAAAAAAATTTTTTTACAAAGTTTTATTTTACCACTTGGTTGGCGTGACTAATATGTACTATCAGCCCAATGGAACCCTGACCCACCATAGAACGGTGTCACAGTGACATTATAAAACAATTTGTTTGACACTTCTTGACTTGAATCATAACGTCTCTGTGACACAGTTCTATGGTGGGTCAAGGTTCCAATGGTCTGATAGTATATTCATGCCAAATTACAGCTTTCTAGTACTTATGGTCTCTGAGCTAGGCTGCGGACGGACGGATGGACATGGCAAAACTATAAGGGGAACTAAAAATAAGTAACTTGTTTTTTTTTTTCAAACCATTAAAATATAAAAAAAAGGAAAAATTACAAATCAAAAATAGGTAAATAGCTAATAAGACAAATCACGGACAAACGATCTTATAGGTAAATCATGGAATCAGTAAGTGCCTTTCATCAAAAAATACGATATTCAATAGAGATTACTACCTCAAAATGGACATGAAGACAATGATTAAGTGTATAAATAAATAATATGACCATGCTCAAACTTCAAAAGTACGTGATTATGGAGTAACAATGGTAGACTATACTTTGCAGTTAGCCGTCTTATCGCGAATGACGGCAGTATCAGCACGTAGACTTTTGAGAACCGAGCACTCGGAACGCCAGACGACACCTAATATCTCTACATAGTATAAAACCAATTCGCTTCCTGTCGTCTGTCCGTCGTATAGAGGGTTACTGTTACATTGACAAGAAAAGGAAGTACAGATGTAGTGCAAAATGATTTTCCTTCGGGAAAACTCGGATCTCAATCGGAATACGATGGCACCCGAACTGTCAATCAATGATTGTATTAAATGAGTGACGTTTTCATGTCCATTAAAATGGAACTTTATTGTTTAGTGTCAAATGACAAATGCTGTCATTTGTCACTTTGTCATTTGACACTAAACAATAAAGTTCCATTTTAATGGACATGAAAACGTCATGGGGGCCATTTGCAACGTTAAAAGATGGCGGATGTGTAATTTGTTTTAGTTTTATTTTTTTGTGTATTTAGGTGTTCAAAGTTCTTTTCTGATAGTGATTTGTACTTTTTATGCCATTGTGTTGCACAGTGATTGAAAACTTGGACTTATTTCGCGTATCTGGCATCTTTCTTCTCGTTACAAGTGGACTCGAAGTGGTACATAGGTTAAAACTATCTTGACCTCTGTCCTACAAACTACCGAACAACGTTGCTCCAAATTTTCCCAGAGAAGATTGGATTGTATTTTATTGCTATATTGATTTATACTCATATACACTTGACACTGGCGAAATCACTAATTCGTGGAAACGCCATAGCCCGGCGGTAGTAGCTGTTGAAGTCGCCGCGGGGCAAAAAAAAAAAAAAAAAAAAAAAACGTCATTTATTTAATACAATCATTGATTGACAGTTCGGGTGCCATCGTATTCCGATTGAGATCCGAGTTTTCCCGAAGGAAAATCATTTTGCACTACATCTGTAGGTATAATTAAATGCTGGGCAATATAGCTATTTCAGTTTACGCTGAGAGAAAAGAACAGAGCTATACAACTGCTATAGCTCTGTCCTTAACGCTCCCCATGTTATAGCACCCACGGACGTAAAATGAGGTTTGCGATATTGTATGGCAAACACTTCTCTTTACATGCTTTGCTTGTTAAACTGTTACTGTTTTAACACAAAATATATACAAAAAGATGTAAAAAAATGATGGCAGTTAAAAATTATGCATATCTTACCTGGATTGATAATTTCATGATAATTATCCTTAATTCCATCAATCAGATTGAACCGCAGTATTGTGCACTCTCCGATTAAGTACTCCGAGCCAGCTTGGCAGTAGTAGTTGACATCCATCAGATAAATGTCAGCTTGCATTAAAGCTGCAAGGAGGGATAAAATTAAAAATATATGTCGGAACGTGGAGCTCTTGGACGGCATCAGAAGCGCCAGGGTTGATATCCATATTTGTGGGCGGAAGCGGTGGGTAGATAGATAGATAGATAGATAGATAGATAAAACGTTTATTTGCGTACTACAAAACACACATACAATTGACAAAAATATAAAAATAAAAATAAGCAGAGTGACACTAACATTACACACAAAGCACGCACACGAGTACAGTTCCAAACAAAGTGTATAATGAATAATTAAACAACAATAAATCACTAACAAACAGTGTCAATAAATCACTATAAAAGTCACTATAAAATAAGTTCACCACGCACCAAGAATAAGTAACTAATCGAGTCCTTTCTCTTAACTTAACTGGCACGAAACGGAAACGAGTCCGTGGGTCAAGTGGTATAAGTACACACGACTCGCACAGTCCCGTCTCAACCACAGGCCGAATAGTAAAGCCCACCCGGCATCCAAGCCAAAACTTAGAACAAAGAAGTATATCAAATAACATTAAATGCCAAGACCCATGGCCACGTTCGACAGTGTTTTCTTAGAATTCGACAGTGTTTTCTTAGAATGCTACACTGTCCCGTTTCACCAAACAAAGACTTCCTGTGACAAACCACAAATCATACAGCTAATGCTGTTAATGTAAACATTGGGCTCGGAATGCGCGTCACCTACGCGCCCAGCCAATGTGAGATAGTAACCCTCTCGCACCGAAATATATATTGGGGTAGCAAATTTGCCTGCAGCTTCCTTTCAGTGTGTCTTTCGATGGTGGGATTCTGAGTAGTGATGCCAAACATCCCAATTTTCAGGGTCACCAGACGTGTCCCGATTTACCCCTGATCCGATTTTATGCATCTCACCAGAGTGTACATTTACACACATACATAAAATATAATTGGTGTCATAAAATAGGATCAAATAGTATAGGTAGTAATGCGTAGTAATTTAAAATTGAATTTTAATTCTTTTATTGATTTTGATTATGAGTTTAATTCTAATTTCGATTATGTTTTGTTGTAATTCTAATAATTTATTAACTGCCACTATTTTTATCATTTTATTCTATCATGAAGTAAATGTAATTTTATTGTATGTATTGAATGTAATGTAATTTTAATTCTGTTGTATTTAATTTAATTTAATTTAATTTTAATGCAACTGCCTACTAACATAAAATAATGAACTTGTGTAACCAACTTATTATGGAATTTAATTCTGAAATAAACGATTATTATTATTATTATTAAATTAGTATCATTATTATTATAAACTCACACCTTCATTCCCAGAATGGGGTAGGCAGAGCTACAGAGTTACCAACCAATTTAAATACTTGTTGATAACCAAATTCCCGTTTTTTTTTGCATCTTCCTCACATTTGGTAGACTGGACCAGGCAAAACTACCTGACATTAGCAATCTCAAGACTGCAATCCTACGGCTCAATTATTATACTGATCTTAGCTGTGATACTTGTCTCAAGATGCGAGGTAAATCAGGTCATACCAAACCAAGGTCAAGTTTATTAATAATATAGGTCTAAGACCCAAATCCTTGTTCTAATTCTATGTGACATAATCCTTGTCCCATTCCCTACCTTAGTTAAATTTTAGAGAGAGAAAAAGTAGAGACAAGTAACTGTTCAGAGATCTTATTCAAAATTAATTCAAAAATTCAATATTACTTTACACATTTCAATAAAGATGATGCAGTAAATACCCCTATTTTCTCCATCATCCCTTTATCACCCATAAAGTTATGTAGGTATGTATGTATACTCTTTATGGTACAAGAACCAAAAAGAAATACAAAACAAAAAACAAGTACAAAACCAACTTATCCCTTATTGTATAGAATTTTTTTGACCAATATGAATCATTTTACAAACTATTATTTCACAAAAACGTATTTGTTCTTAAACCCCTACACATTTCATATAGTTTTGATCATATCGGTTAATTTGGCAAAAATAAATAAGGTTGGGAATTTAAACACTTTGATTTTGAATCAGCAAAAAAGAAAACACAAACCAAACAAAAAAGTGAACATTATGGTATGTTAAGTATTCTAGACCGTGCCAAAGGGATATAAAATTGTAACAAAATGCGAAGGGAACTACCTCTTTTCTAAATGAAAGTTTGTAAAATGATATAGTTTTCTAAATGATGATTTAGTACAACGTGAACCTTACCACATTAAAAGTTATAAATATATATTACAAATTGCAAATTTCACTTGCGAAAATCAGAACTGCAAATACTATGACTTTCAACATGATGATTAACACTAATTATGATTAAAAACTTTATGGACTTTATTATAAACTTTATAATTTTATGGCAGACAATACAGACCCACTAAATAGACTTTTTATTTCCCATTAATACTAAGCCAAGCCAAGCATCCAGTGGTACCCTCATTACTATTATTGTGTTTTCTAATAAACTAAAGTGTTGTTTAGAAAAGTTCTTTTGCTCTACAAATGAATGGTTTTTTGTGTTCAATTACCTTCATTGGAGTTAAAAGAATTCAACTTGACAAAGTTTTTTATGTCCTTGACCTCTGCTGCTTCAGCGTCCCGCAGGTCTTTGTCCATCTGCTGAATGTCAGCCAGTGAGATCCCAGTTGAAGTATACTTCTTCTCCGGAACATTGTTCTTTTCCTTTTCTCTTTTGCACAATGTTTCAAACTTTGACCGGACAGGTAGAGGAGCATCCTAGTTAAAATTTTAACAATAACTAACTAAAGGCAACCTCAACAAAAACAAAACAAAAAAGTTTTAGATTTCACTGAACAAAGATATTTTATGCTTGATGAATAAATTGGTTCTACATTTATTAAAAAAACAAACGGAATAATCGGCATAAGTGACCTCGTGTCTTGAGCAGTTACAACAAAACAATTAATTAGTCGAAATAGGTATGTTTAGATCCAAAGAGTCAATTTACAAAGTAGAATAAGATGAAGACAAGACTTGTTCCTCCAACCATAAGACAAGGTTTGAGTCATATTTAAACCAAGATTATATAACAACAATAAAAACAATTACTTCGGTATAAAATAACAATATAAATAAGTAAACATAGATACCCTCCAAAGCGGACCGGCCGCCTCAGCGATTTCAGCCATATTCTTGTATGTAACACCTTTGAGCCGTTGCTGTTCTTTAAAATCTAGCATGTAGAAGTAAAATGCGCTCCTCTGAGCTTTCTTCGGCATTTTAATGAGACAAGACAAGGTTTAATACTTTTAAAATTTTAAAATCTCTTGAAAATTTGATACCTAGCTTGAACTGCACCCACAGATTATAGGATCTAAATCTAACTAACGGAATCACAGAATTCACAGATTATAGGATATGTCTAAAGACAGATAGGAATCAACCATAGAACTGACAGTTCATTAGTGGTAGTTCAGGTACGCAACAGACTACGGAACCGGTAGTGCTAGTGGGCAATAAAATTCAAATAAAAAAAAAATAAAAAAAAAAAACATGCAGTGGAACGTATAACCTCCTCCTTTTTTGAAGTCGGTTAAAAATGGCGGAATGGCGGGGAATTTTAATTTTGACAGCCAGTGTTTATAATGAAGTTCATTCTCGAATTGAACGAAGTTAACTTTTTCGCACTCATCGATTAAATTGTATTTACACAGTTCATCGATGAGCACAAATTAGTTAACTTCGATCAATTCGAAAACAAACTTTTAATTTCCGCAAGCAATATGCTAAAGATAAAGCATGTTTCAGTCTTCTTTAAATAAAATATGAATACAAGGACGGAATATTAATACGCTAAGCATTTGTTTTACTTACTATTATTTTCTTATTACACGGTCCCTTTATAGGGTGAAAGCCTCCTCCATCTTTAGCCATCTGCTTCTGTCCGTCGCGACGCTCATCCATTCTTTCCCTGCCGCCTGTATTATATCGTCTGCCCATTTCACCCTATAAAGGGACCGTGTAATAAGAAAATAATAGTAACCTAAATAGTAACACAATATTTATATTGGTATTATACGGAAAATAAAGCTTAATAATAATAATAATAAAGCATTTGTTTTAAACAAGACTCATAGTGAAACAAACTCCATAAAACAACATAGCACAACACGTTACAGTAGAAATTATAGACTTTATGAAATGTAATATCTTTATTGTGCAAGGAATTTACCAGCGCTTCGCAAGCGGAGACCTTTGTTGAGAAGAAGCGCCGCAAGAACCTCAACAGTCAGTCTTTTTTTTCAAATAAACCTTCATAACAATGACAATAATAAACTTAAGGTAAGAGTATCATAAAACCAATTCCAAATAATAGAAGTAAAACTATGAAGGAAGAAGCAACAGACCAAGTTAACGTGAGTTAATCTTTTTTTAAGGTAAATATACATTTAATCTAACCTAAGTTTTAATAACACGAAAGCACAGCAATGTATTAAATGATAAATATCTGAGTATGGGGCTGTAAGTTTACATAAATTTGTCCACAAGAATATAAAGTCTTGTAACCTAGTCTTACAAAATAAAATAAAGCCTAGTCTGGAATTATCCAATAGCAATTTTCTACCTCTTCATAAGAAGATCAAAAAAACAGAACAGGTTAATAAGTGAAGAGCTATTTAGTAGTCGTTTTTAAAATGTTCTGTGGCTGTTCAATATTCATATTCAATTTACATTTTACATAAATATTCATTTATATGCAATGCATGAACAGACGGAACGGAATTACGGAAGATGAAGTAGTGTGTGTGTGTTATTTTTATTATTATTGAGCATTGGCTACCAAGGCTATAAGCTTAAACAGACATTGCTTAAACACATAAATTTAACTTTTTACAAATCATTTTTACTAGACACTATTATTGAGTGTGAAAACAATTAAATACTTATAATACTAACAAAAATTAAAAAATAAAATATTTACACAGGGCCAATGAAATATTATGAAATAAAAATCACATTTCAACTTAAAAGTAAATAAAAAAAAGAAAACAGTAAATAAAACATTTACATTGGACTAAAAGTATTTTTAACAAGATCAAATATTAAACTATACAATTCAAGACGCTTAAGTAGCTCTTGGACTTTACTACGAAAATGTTTTGAAGTATCTGAACGTTTATATTCTCGTGCTTTCTTACAAAGAGCGATAAAAATAATCTTTGTAAATTAAAATAAGGACAATTGAGAAATAAATGGTATAAATCGCATTTTTCACAACTACAGTATTTACATTTTGAATTTATGGACAGATTTAACCTATGGAGATAAGCAGGATACAGGCCATGACCAATGCGCAGTCGGATGTACAGTGGCGCCCTCATTACTTTTATGTGTTTTCTAATAAACTAAAGTATTTTCTTGAAATTGCACGAAATGTTTTTGTACTACCAATGAAAACACAACTTATAGGGTATATCATGTAGTTTAATAACCATTCACCGTCGAGTTATTAACTTAACGGAAAAAAGTGGCCACCTTTTCCCGTTAACCTACTACTCAAAGAGTAATTGTTACTAAAGTTTGTTACGTATCCCATAAATAGCTGTCCAAATTTTGTGTCTAAAGTGGCTGATGATAACAGAACTGGGGAATCCTTTTTTTGTCATCAGTGTACATATGAACATAGTCCTTGAAGAGTAGTCCTTTGTTACTTGATACAAAATTGGCCGTCATTTTGTGTGAGGGAGACTACTTCTTCATAATCATCATCATTGGCTTTTCTTTTAGCGGCAGAAACGCTGCCACCACTATCTTCATTCATGCCACGCAATACTTTAATTAATGTGCGAAGTACTTAAATTAATTATCAAAATAAACGACAAAAAGAGCGACTGGTAACTTATTTTATAAAATAATTTAAAAATTCTGCCTACTACAATCAAACTTCGCGCCCTTTTTTCCCTTTCTGAAAGGTAATGAGTGAAGATTGAAGTGAAGCCACAGATTATAGGATTGAAGTGCAAAGCAAACTGCAAAGAGAAGAGAAGTGAAGAACGAATGATAATGAAAATATTAATGACAAACTAGATTAGGACTGTCAGTTGCATCACAAATATTCCCTCCATAAATTAATGTAAAACTAAAACAAACGATAACTATCTTGTAAAATTAAATATTTGAATACAAAAAGTAAATACAATCCATCTTAAACCACTGCTATGAAATAATTCGTGATATCACGAATTAAATATAAAAACATACCAAGGAAAGCCCTCGAACATCAAAATATGTCAATCACGGGTTGGAATCTACCTCATTCACTCTTTTACGTTACTGATTTGTGGGAATCATGACCTGAAGTTCATAAGGTATCCTATACAGTTCAGGTAATTGAATGATGTTACAAAGCGTGAATAGTTTACTCGTTAACTTTGCTTTATCTGTGGGTCATTTTTACATTCATTCAATAATTTCAAATGAAAGATTCGAAGTGACTTTGCGTTTGACGGTGTATGCCAAAAAATTGGTTTTGTGTTATAAAGATCTATCTAAAATAAATACTTAATCATTTTCTCTTTTAAATCTTTTCCAGTTTCCATTTCCATTTCCACCAAGTTTAACGTTCACTCCATCCACCAATTTGAAATTGTGTTCGCAAAATCTTGCCGTACAATAAAATGTATTATTCCCGTCTGCAACTCGACCGTGGATAATCAAACGTTATACCGGTTCCCTCGGAACGCAGGGTTAAAAGGTATCTGGTGTGACCTGCTGACGCCACACGCTGGCAATTTAGTGTCGAAAAGTAATTCAGATTCGGAAAATTTAAAAGTGTGTGTTTTTTACCATTTTGAAAAACAATATTTATTTTGTGGACGGCCAAAGCCCCGTACGATGACAATGGCGTGTCCTACGCTTTTCTCCGAAGAAGAGATTCTGTCAGTGTCTCTTACAGAATGGCGGAACAGTGCATACACTATTCATTTCTGTATCTTTTCAATGAAATAATGTTTGTTAGTAAGAGTTATTTTTAACTAGAGATTTTGTACGGCGTTTTTTCGCAAAAATGGTTTACCTACTCTTAAGAAACGCTGGTAGACTCGTGACTTAAAATTTGACTTAATTGCAAAATAAATGTTTTTAATTTAATACGGCTTATAATTTCTACGGTATTATATTTTCAATTCAGAAACCCAGCTGCTTGATTTCATAATTCAATCTCGTAACAGCTAAATTAGATGTTGAGACGTGTGTGTCTTTGTGAATTGGAAACAATAGTTGCGCCTATTATGTATACTTTCCTATTTTGTATAGTTTGTTTCACTGCATCAGTTTATTGTCGAAAATGTATTAATACTTAACTCGTTTAAAATCAGTGAAACAATCTTATTCACACGGGAAAAAAGACATGAGTTCCTATAATACACAAACTGCAGAAATTAAAAGTTCGTTCTCGAATTGAACGAAGTTAACTTATTCGTGTTTATCAACCAAAAGTGCGAAGAAGTTTACTTCGTTCAATACGAAAATGAACTGCTCTCAGAATTCATTTGCCGCCATTCCTCCATTTTTTTTTTCTTTTTTTTTGCATACTAGCGCCACTGCTTTACGCTGCGGTGCGGGACTCAACTACTACTAACGTTATGTCAGTTCCAAGTTTGATTCCTATCTGTCTTTAATAGACATAATCCTATAATCTGTGATGTCAATGCCCAAGAACTGGCAATCATTTGGTTACTATTTAAGCACTAGTAAAAACGGCGTAAAAATGGGTAGCAATCTAAAGTAAAAAAAAGTTTTTAACCAGTTAAGATTTAGACTACTTTTTTGATATTTTTTTTGCAGTCTTCGTTGTTTAAATGCTTATTGTTTAATTGAGTCGCTTAATTTGAATTAACTGTAATGTAACAGTCCATGTTTGTTTAGCTTGGCGAAAATAATTTGATGCGGTGAAAGGTAAACTACACGTTCTTGTCCAAGAACTACCATAATTAGGAACTTAGCTAGAAATTAGATCTATAAAAGGGCTGATAGACGTACAAGCTATACGAGCGATACGATTGTACGAGCTATAAAATCGCGATCTTAAAGTTCGTGAACTTATTCGAATCGGTTCGCGTCGGTGACATCATGGGTGACACACGTCACGTGTGAGCAAGCTTCAACCAGAAGCTTGCTCACACTTCAAACGCAAAATGTCGTCGACAGAGGAAGCTCTGAGTTATTAAGGAATTATATCATATATAACATTTTAAAAATCACTCATTTTAGGTTTTATCTAACGGCTCGTAAACCGGTAAAATTTTCGTATGTATTAACCAATTCCAGTTCGAAACCGCGTGATTCGAAAATAACTTTGTATATGGGTTCTTTCAAAAACCGGTTAAAAAACCGGTTAATGCAAACGGAACCGAAATGAAAAGGATTTGCGTCCAGTACATAGAACTAGTAACGCTTTGAAAATTTAACCGGTATCCGAGCCCTGCTTCTTCGCAGACGATGTTGCGGGCGGAAACTATTTAGTTGTGTACATATAGTTGAACGTTATTTTTGGTAGCCGAAATACGTTTGCGACATTGCATTCATTGTTCAAGTCGTCATTAATTTCCATTCACTCACTCGTAAAATTTCGATCAGTCACAAAATGACAGTGCGAGGATGAAGTATTTGTGGTTCGTGAGATAAATCCCCTAAATGTTTCAAATTGTATCTTAAGTTTCTTTACTACTTTGTAAACAGCACTGAAATATTATCAGTTAACAATAAACAATTAAGTGCCAAGTGCGTGTTCAGTGCGGCATAGGTTGCTCTAACCGAGGTATGTTTATAATTCCCGTAATTTACTATCGGGTTTCGGAATGTACTGTTATTTGGTAATGCGACATTCTTTTGGGTGTAAACAGGGGGACATGATATGAAGGCGAGTTCCTCCATAATCCATACGTAAACAGCGCTAGGTATTGCAGTCAGCGCGTGTTGATTGGATCTAAATTGTCAATATCCGCCGAGCGGAGAGTTGTCGCGCGGGCTAGTTTTATTCGCCGATTATATTTACTCATGTTATGTTACAAATACGAGACTTGACTGTAGCCAACTGCCATTCATATCTAAAAGCTCTAATTTAAAATGTTTATTTTAAATACTTCAAACGTAAGGTTAGTGAATGGTTTTTATTTTAAACTGCACAAAAAACATAATTAATGCATAAGTACTGATTTTCTTGTAATAATGTCGATAATTTGTAACAGAATATTAGTGAATATTAAATACATTTTAAATTAGTTTTACTTCAAATTTAGATTCACTTTCCTTGTGCCTGTTAAAGTTAAAGACTGTTAAAATTTAGGGTATTTTTTACTATTGTGTTTATCAGCTGTTAAATTATTTTTGTATTTAGTTTAAGTCTAGATATTGATACTACTTAGGGGTTGGTGCCAGTTAACTTTACATTTTTTTATTTATTGAAATATGTCATACTTAGAACTGGTAATTGTAATAAATGGACCCCACGTGACAGGCCGAGCCTAGTGTGGTGGTCATGGGCAACGTATGTGAATTTAAGTTTTGTGGTAAATAAACAATTATTTTTTTTAACAAAAATTAACCATTGGTCAGTGCCGAATTGTCACATATATATTTTTTGTATGTACACAAAATACAAAGAGACTGGAACTGGGTCCTTTTTTAACCCTACAGCAAACCTACCTAATGTTAATTTATTTCTATGTTCACTGTGTTCATAAATGATTAAATGATATGTGTGATTGTTGTATACATAGTAAAATGTCCAAAAATAAGTCAAATCTAATTAGAACAACTAAAAATGGTATCATATAATCCTACCTATGACTGGAACTAGTAGTGAGTTCAAGCTGTTAATTATTGTACCTAGGTATAACCTCATAAGGGCCGCATACTTTTTTATTACTTTATTCAGCCATTTGAATAAAGATCCATTGCAAAAACAAAGGATTTTCCTTTGTTTTTATGACTGACATTCGAATTAGAAAATTGACTCTATGATATTCACAATAGGCTCATATTCCATTGACAGTTACACCATTTTTATTAAATTCATGATGGAATAAGGAAACATTAAATATTTACTGAATCTCGATTTGAGGGAAAAGAACTACAAATACTATTTTAATCAGTTACTTACTGGTCCACACGTGACAGGCATTGCCTATTGTAAGAAGGACACATGCCCTATTTCTTTTAATAAAGAAAATTTTCATCATTTATTTTGATGGTTAACCACAACATACATCATTTGATGGTCATTTATTCATTCATCGTTGTTTGGCCACTAGATATGAATTCTGAAATCTGTGTTTACTAATAATTAATTAATTAATTAATTTGTGTCCAAATATGGTTCATAGTGACTAAGATAGAAAAGGGCATGCTTCGATGGTTCAGTCATTTGGAAACAATGGATGAAAGAAGATTGACGAAAGAGATATACGGATCGAAAGTGAGTGGATGGGTCGGAAGGGGCCACTCTAGGTGTACTTTTTCGAGTCAAATCGGAGAAATACTGGAAAAGGGCCAAATCTTAAGTGCCCGAAACCGATGTGCGTGCATGACTAGATGTATGAATGTGGAAGAAGCTAAAGAAAGTTGTCAAGATCGTAGCAAATGGAAAGAAGTGGTCTCTGCCTACCCCCCTGGGAAACAGGCGTGATTTAATGTATGTTATGTATGTATATGTTTCATCAGGAGGGTTATGTTTTTGAGTGTTCACATGTTGGTAGGTGTGTATTTATGTCTATTTCTTTGCCATGCTCTGCAGCCTAAATGGCTTCAGATGGAGTGTAACATATTAGGTGTTGTTAGATTCGTTTTTCTTGTAGTAGTGACACAGGCTATAAAATTTTAATCTCAGTTTTGAGGCAGTCGGATTTTGTAATGCTTACTTTTTATTATTTGTGATAAATTTTATTTATAGGCAACTGCTACAGCCTAGTAGCTGATATATGCTGGATTATTTAGTTTACATATTGTCTATTTTTAGAAAAGTGGATCGAAAACAAAAGCTTAGATTTTAAACAGATATTTAAATCTTTAGGTATCTATAGTTACATAGGTATTCAAGAATTTAAGGCACCATAATGGCAATATGCTACAAATAGCAAGTTTAATAAATAATATTCTATGATTTCATTTATGACTAAATTTCAAGAACTTAATTAAAATACTGTTGATTGAATTAGTGGAGAAGACTGGGGAGGCCTTTTCACACAGAAGTATAAAAGGTTCACTAATGTTTTACCAAATCATTTGGCAAACTATCATTTTACAAACTTTCATTTAACATAGAGATAGGTACTTCCCGCCATATTATTTTACAATTTCATGTGGTCAAAAGGCTAACCTAACCTTCCTTTGTAATAAGCCCATGTAACCTTTGTAATATGTAATCCTCTTTGGCTTACTTAATGTTATATCCAACATTACTTATGTTGGATATAACATCACCCATATTTACCAGACTGATTAACAGTTGGGTAATGCTTTGGTACTTTTAAAGTCTATTAAGTTGTAAGTATATCAGGGTCGGAAAAATCATGTTTTTTTGAAAAAAAAAACGAATAAAGCGCGGTTAAAAAAAAAACGAGTAAGTAACGGTCTTTTTAATTTTTTCATTTTACCTTACAATTGAACAATATTTTTGCGTATAACGGAATGTGCAGTTGCAGGAAGCTCGAAATTGTGCTATGATATTTCAGTTTTGCTAACATTGATAGTGAAACCTAAGTCAAAATCAAAACCATTTAAAAGTGTGATTTTCACAGAAGAAGTGGAAAAAATGTGATCAGGGTCAATCAACTTTTCTTTGTACCTCGTTGCCATGGTGATGTCTCCTGGACCATTCTTTAAAACTATGATTTCAATGGATAAAGTCCAGTAAAAATCAGTTTTATTGGCAATTACAAACCCATTCTTTAATGGCTTTTCTTCTGAGTGTGCTAGAAGTATATATTATAAAAAAAATTCTACGAAACTCTTTGGCTGTTGTCCAGGAGACACGGGACAGAATAACAACAACAAAAAAAGTGAATCCACCCGACACCACTAGAATGGTGGATGTCAAAGAAAAATATATTTAGTGAAGAGGCACAGTCAGAAATTTTTCCAATGGTTTGAGCAATTGTTTGGGGCCATAGTTCAGCTGCTGTGGAAAGAGTGTTTTCCACCTTAAGAATGATTGATGGTTAATTAAGAAAAAGGCTGGAAAATTTGTTTTTTTTTCAAGCATTACAATAATGATATTGATTTCTCAGATTTAAAAGACCCTAGTATTTAACATAAAATAACACAAAAGAAAGAAAATTTAAACACATTTGATTAAATCATTGATTTTTATTGAAAAAATCATTTGATTTATTAAACCATGATTTAAGTCAAAATGATTTAATCGCGCCAACCCTGAAGTATATTGCTCGCGAATCAATATTCATGCAGGAATTGACCTATGTCCTCCCCTAGGGTTCAAGCTATTGCTATGCCAAATTTCATTAAAATCGGTTTAACTTTTAAAAAACCGCTGAGTTCTGGTAAAATTGGTACAACAACGTAAAGAAATCTTGATGGACCTTAAATAGATTAGTTTTTTAAACTAGTACCTATTACCTTTTTTTGTTGGTTTTCTGACCAGTAATTTTTATCACAAAAAACATTTAACTAACGTTTTATTTATCATGATGTTTATATGATGCATGTCAACTGTGAAACTCAGCCATCCTCTTTACTTTTTTAATCCCTAACACGAAAAGATGGTGTTTATAAGTTTAACGTGTGTATGTTTGCCTGTTAGCTCTGAAACGGATGAACTAATTGGACCCCGTTTTTTTTAGAGAAAGCTAGTTTAACCGGGTGCCCTACTAAGACAAATGGCAGTATCTCAAACAAAACTCCTATAGGAAATGCAACAATATACCAACGATATAGGATTGAATCTGCTTTGGCTAGTGAATTTGAGATACTGCCTATTGGGTTATGAGAGCAGCGTGACGGTTCTTAGATATAAAAAAAAAACAGTTGGTCCGTTTAAAAAAATATCAGGTCTAAAAGTAGGAGTCGCTATTATTCCATAGGTTTTTATCTAATCGTTATTTTATCTACACAAACATAAAAAGCCACGTAAAAAATAAAAGCTTTATCCTTGTGTTCTGAGGCATGTCCACTTTAGCCATGTCTAATAGGTTAAATTTCCACGCCTGACTTAGGCATCCAATAAAGACTATGAAGCTATAGCATTAGGATTTATTTTCCTATGTCATTTAGTTTAATAGCCGGTGATATTCAGCCGATCTGATGATACATAATGACATTGTTTCCTATTGTTGGACACTGCTATTGCCCTATGTAGATACAGTCGACGTCACAGATATGTTTAAATTTTTGCACCTTATTTCAATGGAATAAGGTAACAAAATGTTAACTTATCTGTGACCGACCGTATAATCATTGTAGGCGTTTTGGCTGTTGCTAAACAATTACGCTCTTATTAAACGTGGAGTAACCGTGGAGTAGCTAAGCCATGCTTTGTCCTTATCTGTCATTGTGACATTTGAATTCGACAGATAGAGACAAGGTTTACTTACACGGTTACTGTACCTTTATTATCAAGAGAATAGGGTCGTAAATCGGCGAGCCACGGGTATAGGTAACTTTAAGCTATGATTAGTTAATAGGTGTAAAGTGGCTCGAAATGGTTTGTGTAAATACGGTAAATAATGCACGGCATAGTACAACTAAAGCAATAAATAGGTATAAATACGTTTCCAAGGCGTCAAAAATATCTACACGCCCCTATGTCACTAAAATAAGGTCTATATTTACATATATTTGGCGCAATCGCCGTATAGATATAAGTACTTTTGACTGCGGCGGAGGCGACGCGTTTCCATGGATACAAAAAACGCCTCGCCACGCTTTGCAAACGCTTTTTAGTACGGGAACACCGCCTCCACTCTCAGTGCGGTTGCGGCTTTAAACCCCGAACGCGTGAAGATGGATGTAATAAATTTAATGTGTGTATGTCCGTGTTTGTGAGTGGCATCGTATCTCCCAAACGAATGAACAGATTCGCACGTGGCTTGTTTAAAAAGAAAGCTAGTTGGATTGGGACGGATCTTAGCCAGGCGTTATTAAAATCAGTTGCGCCGTTTAATAGATATCACCTCTAAAAGAAGGGGTTTCCAATATATCTGGATTTTAACCATCCCAATCAAACATGCTTTAAAAAAAAACTGGTCCGAATAGATCCTTCCGTTTGAGAGCTACGTACGATGCTGCAGACAGACGCAGATACGCAGATACATAGATATACATATTAAACCTATAGAACCTCAATTTTCAGTCGGGGATTAAAAATGATATTAAATCGGTCACGTATTAATTTTTATTGAATTTTACGTCAACATACAACCAATGCGATAGTATTTAAAAATAAAGTTAGCAATATAATAATTGGGTATAATATTTATTTGTAATATTTTAACAATAACTTATTTATACCTACTACAGTTCTTCTACCTATTCTACTTCATTTTCTTCTCTTGTTTTGATATATCGTTACGTAATCATATACCTGGGGGCCTAATATGGCTGCCGGCATATACCCGTCACCTTCTGACAGGTAAATAAGTACACGTGTCAAAAAGTGACGGATGCTTTATCCACAGTTGACACGCGATATAGACGTAGCCTTACTAGGCCCGCTGAGGTAGTCAAAGGAGCTTTGATAAATAATCATAAAATAAATAAGAGTTATTTATTTTCTGGTCAACCTGCAAAACTATAACGTCAACATAATTACTGTATGTATAAAAGATGGTCCAAAGCAAATAGTAATAAACGCCTAGGAAAACAAAATTCCAGTCCTCTAGAAACCATCAAATCATTTAAATCTGATCTCTAATATCAACCCTCTCGATTTGTTCCAGAAATGTAACCCAACCCAGGGAGATGAAACACCACTCCAATGGCCACATGGCGGCGAACGATTTTGTTATTATGTACCTGGCTAGGTGGAAGCGAGTCGCCGTCGTGTTGTTAGTGATATGGATTGTGGTTACCTATCTTTTCATTGCGCCTCTCAGGTAACAATATTCATTTGCTATCATCGTTATTTATATGGAGTTGTGACCGTAGGGTACAGTCACGAGATTTAATTTGGTACCCACCTTAGGTCCAAAGTCAATCTGACATTCAACGTTGAGTTTCCTGAAAGTTGCAAATGACTTGACATCTATATTTTTCTTGAAAAGGGTCCCAAATTAACGCTCGTGACCGTACCAAGTTCGAGCCTTGTCACCATACCGATGAGTTTTTCTAACTTACCAGATGCTCTCACGGTGAAGGACGAACAGCTAAGTGTGTAGGTACTAGGTAATTGTACAAAAGATCCTAAACGGGTCGAAGTGGCCTAAAATATGAGATAAGAAGATAAGGTATCATCATTATTTAAATTTCCGAAAGACGTACATTGCTGGATATAGGTTTGCCGCAAGGACCGGTCCTGCGTCGCTTGCATCCATCGGTTTCCCGCAACCTTAGCCACGTCGTCGCTCCACCTTGTAATTGAAATAGTTATCTATGCTGTATAGTTATTTCTACACCCAGTTCAAGAGCATGATAATTACACGCTCAATGTGATCAGAGCAGAGCTGGGTAAAGTACGTACCGTGGTCAAACTCCGGAGCGAAAGGCTGTAAGGTGCTTTTCCAAAGTAAAGTGATGCGTTTATTAAGCATCAATCAAATCGTGTGGAACGGATTTTACGCAATAAACGCAAGAACATTGATTAGCCTAATGCCGCATCGGCATTGGTCGATAACCCGTCGGCTTGCAGTCGTAAACTGCGTGGCTACTGTAGGTTCGAACGTTGTGTGTATTTGACCGTATAATTTAGTCCAACTGCATGGAATGGTTGTGAATGCTGTAACACGTAGGTACATGTGGAATAAAACGATTCCAAATAGTTATAGGTGAACTAAAAATCCACGTTCCGTACAAGCCCTGCGGGTCGATTTTTGAGAAATCAAGCACTTGAATGTAGTAGAAAAATCGCATGCAAAAGAAACGTCACCACCACCCACAAACTTTATTTTACCATTTCATGTTCATTGTCGAATGAACCTTTTCAGCGTTTGATTCTCATTAATCGACACGTTGCTGGTGCAAGTTTGTTTAATCTATCCAGTATTGGTTTCGTTGGTCAAGTTACGCTCTCTAGAAGCCAGCAACTGACATACCCCCTTAATAACGTGGAATAAGGTTGAAATAGTTAATGCCATGCTTTGTCCTTATCTATAATTGTGACAATTACATCTGACAGAAAGTGACAAAGCATGGCATAAACAATTCCAAGCTTATTTCACGTTTATAAGTAAGAGGGTTAGTGTATGGATTGGTGATGATGATATAGGCTCTCGACGCGACCGTTACTCCTACAGCTTACGTTAATCCTACATCTACAACATGCATCTAGGCATGTAAATCTTCCCTCAGGTCCTAAACAAAGAAACGGACAAATAGTTAGATCTAATAACCAGACCAGCGTTGGCTTCACAGCACATGCTGTGTTGGGACCGTTTCGCAACAATTACACTATCTGTCGTTTCTTTTCCTTCTTTTTTATGTTATATATTTATGATTGTTGTTATTGTGAATAAATGTTTTTTCTTTCTTTCTTTCTTTTAATGACCCAGGAAAAGTAAGTTTAAAAATAGTGGCCGTGGAGTTCTTCCAGTGTCAAGCATGACCACTAGAACAAGGTTCCTCGCGACTTGTTCCTCGCTCGGATTACCCCTCTATAACAAGTCTGGGGCATTGGATAAGATAAGATTCTTTCAGTTGCCAGACAGTTGTTTTGAGCGCTTATTTCAATCTTATTGAAAATTGTTTACGTTATATTATGCACCTTTCAGAAAGAAATGTGCTAAATTCAGAATGTGCTAGCTGCTCTGAAACCCACATGTATTAACTATATATTTTTCAGATGTACAGGTAACACAGACGATGTCGTGGAGTTCCAGCAGAGGCTAAAGCGAGCCTCCTCCCAGCTGGACTCGCTGAAACAGCAGCATAATAAGCTCATTGCACAAATTAGGAAGTCGCCAGGGTAAGTTACTGATGTATATGTATATATAGACTTTCCTATTGTAAATAAAACCGTGTGCAGGTTGTTTCATAAGAGCTGCGATATATACTTTAGTGGTGGCTACCACCATCTTACCCTGTAACCTACCGCCTAGCAGCAGCGTTTGCATTGTTGCGTTCCGGCGTGGGAATAAGACAACCGGTGAAATTAATAGCATAGAAGTATCATGTCTAAGCCCTCAGGTTTGGCAACACATTTAGGGCCGTATTAATAAACTAATCTCAACTCTAATGCTCGTCTCGAGATGCGTCAAAAATGACAGCTTTCTATGGGTTGACCGTTTACTTTGACGTATCTTGTGACGCGCATGATGAGTTTATTAATAAGGGCCTTAGGCCCGTATTAATAAACTCTTCTCAGCTGAGATGCCCGTCACGAGATACGTCAAAGTAAACGTCAAACCATAGAACACTGTCATTCTTGACACATCTCGAGACGAACATTAGAGTTGAGATTAGTTTATTAATACGGGCCTTATAGTCTTATGATTGCAGTCTTGATATTTCAAATGTCAATAGGTCTCAGAATCCACTTACCTATCATCAGGTGGTCTGTGTGCTCGTGAACCATTTCCTAATTCCTACCCATAAAAAAAAATGGGGCGAAAATTATGGGGGTTGTCCTATTAAACGTTCGAATTTTAAACTTTTATATTCCAGGGCCTCTTACAGGCCGGCGGGTTTAGCGGACCCATTACTTTTTGTTCCACTGCTGTTCGCTTTGGTTATAAATCATTTTCCACGAGTCGGAACCCCGTTAAAATATGTAGGTTAGGTTCATTAGGTATTATAGATGCTCGAAGGGATGCCCAGAAATTGTAGCTCCGTCAAATAGCAGTGGGACAACGTTCCGAGCAATGGGTCCACGAGTCCAGAACCTATTCTACTGGGTATTGTTAACGTTAGGCCGGCCTTACACTTGGTAAGTTTACTTACGTATGTAGGGACGCAGTTTTTTGTTAGACTAAGATAGAAATATTTTTTTCTCATTCTAACAGATAGCCGTGTCCCTACTTACGTAGTTAAAACTTACAGGTGTAAGGCCGGCCTTACGATAGCTCTTATGTCACAGTAATGGCGAGCACGTTCAAAACAATACGATAACACGTCAAAGGCAATATGATTCCATCGTGTAGAATAGTGCCCCTTTATTTATTTTACACGCGTAAATTTTCTACACTCATTCAATCTATTTGTAGCAGTCTCTTGTGAAAAGACATAAACTGCCCGAAGTTACTAAGAATTATATTAGTAGACCCGCCCTCGCTTCGCTTCGGTTTATTTGAGTTTTCTATAACACACGTACATAAAACAAAATTTATTATACATAAAAACCTTCCTCTTGAATCACTCTATCTACTAAAAAAAACCGCATCAAAATCCGTTGCGTAGTTTTAAAGATATAAGCATACATAGGGACAGACAGCGGGAAGCGACTTTGTTTTATACTATGTAGTGATTTGCGTTAAATGTACACATGTGTGCAGTCGTTATTGTCAGTGGCAGGTGATAATGTAGTTTTCCTTGATTTTTCCGCCAGTTTGGCTGAGTCCACAAGTCCCCCGATAAAGAACAACTCCAAGATATTACAGGGGTAGGTAATTACCATAGACATTTTTATCATAGACAGTTTCATATAACAGTTACATACAAGTAGAAAAAAAGTTGATAGAATAGGTGTTACATGTAGTTTTGCGGACATGTAATTGGTTGTTACAAATGTCGTTACGGTAGGTATATTCATTTAGCTAGCTTCAACATAAAGCTGCAAAGACAATGCAATTAAGACATTTAAGTTAAATACTATTTTGACAAATATTAGTAATTTACTTGCTCAATTAATTGACCTTTTATAATAGAAGCAAATATAAAAAAAGACTATAAATCGTCTGATGTTTTAACAAAAAAGAGCTTCTCATGTTTAATTTTCACCTTAAAAATATTTCCAAACGCTTATTCAGAAATATACTATTCTGTAGACGTTTAAATTTAAATCATCTATTACCTACCTATGCAAAGTGCGTAACATGTTTAGTTTTGTTTGTTTTGACGTGTAGATTATTGATTGTAAATTAGTTCAATTATGTGCTAGTAACGCAATAACAATCAATAGATTTTCGGTTAACTATGGAAATGAATTATTTTGATTAGCAAAGGTTCTTTGCCTTTTGGCAGAAATATGTTGTGCCGAATGTATCGTTTCCCAACCGTTTCATTTGCCAATCCGCTTTTATTTCTTTTATTGTAAATATAACATGTTTTTTATAACTAACTCAACCTAACCTAACCTATAGGGCTCTACACGATGGTACTGAAATAAATCCTGAAATATTTACAGTTACAGAAAAAAACAGGTCGGCAAATGGAACGGTTGGGAGATACATTTTGTTAAACATATTTTGGCATAAGTACCATTGGCAACAAACATCATGGCACTAATAATATTTAATACGCTGCACTAGTAACGGGTTCTTACCGCGGTTTGAATTGTTTTATAAGTTCCCGATATTTCGACGATGTTACAATTTTCATTATCACGGGATAACTGGGTAGTGATTCTCTTAACAACGACGGTCGAACAGACGAACGAGTGAATGTCCAAGCGGCGAGTTTAAGTAGTCCTGCAGTGGACGTAGTGAACGTGGATTGTTCGCATCTGTTACCAGTTACCATCCGCAAACTTTTACTGGCTTATTAGATGAGTAAAGTTCAAAGTTGCAACAAAAAAACGCTGGGTGGTAACAGGTTGGAATAAGCCTTTAAAGTCACTTCGATAATAAACACTTACAGTATATTCACTCATAAAACAAAAACGTGTTAAGAACCCACTTATTATTATTAGTACCATGAATAATATAATAACCGTGATAGATGCATAAAGTCTATACAGTATCAGTTTGAATTGTGTCATTTCTATCTACAGGAAAATAACAATGGGCCTAAAATAGAACCCTGAGGAACTTTTATACGAGCAACCAAGAAAGTTATAAAGGCATATCTGGAATTTTATTCATAGCAGCTACAACTGTTCCCGAATATAAATACGGTTGCCCTTCAAATAGAGAAAGACGGAAAACTTAACTATTAAATATGGAAAAACTCAAATATTATAAGACTCCTGCTTTCGGAGCTGTATATTTTAAATGCCTTGAACTATTTTCATAAAACCTAGCTAAGAACCATCCCGATTAAACTAGCTTTTCGGAAAAAAACCGCGTCACAATCGGTCGGTGCGATACCAAAAATTTAACTGTCTCTTTCTTTTGCGTAAAACTTGCTCGTTTTTTCCACCCTGTACAACACCCTTTTTTACGTTAGGGGTTAAAAACAGAGGGCCATTGTGGAGTATTCCCTATTGTATTCCTCATTTTAATATTGTCACGCGAAATAATCAACACATATCCAGTGTAGTTTAATAAGCCCGCATAATAAGAGGCGGTTTAACATAAATATTCAGCTACGTGACAGTGACACAATTTGCTTGGCGATGACAAATGTAATGACCAAGGGTCATGGCCGATATTTGCCTCGTCGATATTCATATCGCCCACGGCAAGGCGATAAAATCGGCAAGAAATAATGGCTGCCGATCACTAACTAAATTTTATCTTTTATTTATGTGTAGTCGCGATATGATTAGGTTCATCACTTTTGGACCTTTACTCTTTTCCGGGCAGCACCAATCTAGATGGTTTAAAGATTGCAATACATATATCCAAGTTATTTACATATTGGGAATTAATTCCAGAGAAAGTTACTTTTCGCGTATATTCAGTCAGATGAGATTAGAACTTCAATTAAGGTACCTACTAAGGATGACATTGTAACAAAACCTATGTGGTTAATTCATAGCCTCTGCTTGGAAAAGGGTTAACATCATTGAAATATGGTTACGCAACTCCGTCCGCGTACAAGTCGTATATACTCGGGGTAAAATACGTGTCTATGTTCTTCCTCGGGACTCTAACTATCTCCATACCAAATTTCATTGAAATCGGTTCTGCGGATTAGTCGTGAATGTGTAACAAACAGACAGACTAAGTTACTTTCACATAAATAATATTAGTAGGGTGAATATTAGTATATGTAGTATAGATAAGTATAACCTTTGAACCCGGGTGATTTCTGCAACTCTATGTAACGCGCTTGATTTCCATAGTAACTGTTTATAGAATACAAGCTTCTGCCCGCGACTTTGTCTGCGTAAATTTCGATTATCGTTACATCGGGAACTTTAATATTTTGCGGAATATAAACTATCCTATATCCTATATCCGAATAGGATTCCAGGACCTAACCTATATGTGTGCCAAGTTTCATCCTGATCCGTTCAGTGGTTGAAGCGTGAGAAACAAAAATACTCCATATCCAAACTTTCTCATTTATAATATTATATTACCTAAGTAAGATTTTATTTATTACATATAGCTTCTGCCCGCGACTCCGTCCGCATCGAACTCGTATATATCCTAGCTCCATACAAATTTTCATTGATTTTCGGGATAAAACTATTTTATGTCCTTCTCCGGGATTCGAAACTATCTCTATACCAAATGTCGTATAAATCGGTTCAACGGTTTAAGCGTAAAGATTTATAATATTAGTATGGATTTTATGAAATTTTCCAACGGTTTAATTTAATCTCTACATAATTAAATATAAACATTACCAGAAACTCACGAGTCATGATGTAAGTAAAACTGTACGTACAGTGACTGAATTTTGTTGCCGTTTGGAGTTTTCATTTATTAATCTATTACCGATACCATTACGGATGTACTATTGTTGGTTCCGTAATAAATATCTCATAATGAACCAGGGCACTTTAAAAAGCAAATCGAACGGTTTTCAAGCGATACGGCTTTTCTAAATAAATCCTTATAAAAACCCATTCGAAACCCCTTGAATGGGATAGCGGGCCGGTCCCTGTAAAGAACACAAGTCTGCTTCGTGCCTATACTTTCTTGTCAACTGGTATAATTGACAAAGCACACCTTCGTATGTTATTAATGTCTTGATAACGAGCAGGTGCAGCCAGGAACCAGATGCCGCTGACCTTTATAGACTTGCTATAGGGACGTTTCCTGGTAGTGTTGGTTTAATAATTAAAACTTGTTTTATCTTGATGATGATGGGTTGTGGTGTAAGTAAAATTAATTCAATAATCGTACAATCAGTGACGCTATGCTATAGCGAGCGAGTTCAGAGTCTACATGTCTAGTTCGAGAACGAGATAAGTAGTAACTACCGTAGGAGTCAAGGTCAGGTCAGGACGCTTGCGTTTTCTGTGTATGCGAATAGCATTTCTCCTTTCACATCTTAAAGTAAGGTACTTTCACTACTCAAGAAAAGGGAGAAGGCTTAAGGTTTTTAGTATTCGTGTCTGTGTTTTCGTCTATTTGTTAGTGCCTCGTGTGACCGGTGGACCGATTTATCGCAGTTTTATTGTAGCAGGGCGGTGATTCTAAGCTTAATTTTAATTTTAATCGCTTTCGGTTATCAGTAATTATCAGTTCTGACCGCGGGAGCTTTTTAAATAGTCAATTACAATAATAAAAATAGAGTATAGATTGTTGGTTAATCTGAAAGTAACATCTCGGGGGCTTCTCATAAATATGGATCCAATGGATCTACGCAATGATGTTGAATCCCTTTGTGTCTTTTATCACATCTATCAAGGAATTGTTCGGATTAATACAAGCCGCTGGATTCCACCATCGTACAACTCGTACTAAACTATAATTTCATCAACATTGTTTTGATAATTGGAAATCCACCGTGCGTTGTTAGCGAGCCTTTTTGCCACGCACCTTATCTATGTGTAATTAGGTCTCGGCGAGTGTATTTCTGAATCAACACTATTTAGAAAAATGAACGCAATCTTTTTTCTCAAAGGCCGGCAGTGCACTTTCGGTTCGTCTGGTGTTGCGGGTGATTCTGGGTCGCGGTGATCACTTACCATCAGGTCTTTGATGTTATGGAATTGTTTTTAACTCGCGGCATACGTTGACAATAGGTACCATAAAAGGTAAGACGACGAGGCCCTGCTGACCCGCTTGCTCGTCGGCCTCCTTTTTTCCATTACAAATATATATGCTATTTCTATGTTTCTGTTCAAATGCTTGTTAGAAATTAAAGAACATACTAAAGCAGGTAAATAGAAGTTAACCGTTTAATTGGCTAACGTACTGATAAGACGCGTTTATCGCGGAAGTTATACGGTTGTATAGTTTGATAGATTAGTGTCGGCGAAAACTTGAAATTGGAAAAATAAGCAGTTACAAGTGTTACAACACCATTTGTTAAAATATTCTAAGTTGTTTGTATTTAAACTGGGCGATATAAAACGCCGATCTAACGTGTCACTGCAAAATGGTCCTTACATTAATTATGACAAGTTTTAATGGTCTTCTATAATTAGGCCATGTGTGGGGCTGATTCCAGCTCGCGTAATGGATTTATCATTGCATCATTAGTGCATCTCGCATTACGGACTCATTGTCTACTCGACTAAACAATCCCAAACGGCAACGTGACAGTAATAACTATACGTTGTAAACGGAATGCACTTATAGTTGTGCGGTCGTGTGGGGTTTTTGTTACTTACAGTTGCTTATGTCAGTGGAAATATATTCATACTAGCTATGGATACAAGATTTTAACTGCCAACCTTCATTTTCAGAGAGGCATTGAAACAAGAAGTATATCAGTGGTTTGGACTTCTAGTCTGTCGAGTATTTGCAAAAACAAAAAACTGCTCAATTGATTGAGTTTTAAACAATGATTTTAAAGTAATGTGTCTGTATGTAGTATGTAACCTACAGACGGAGGCCCGCAGACGGCGGGGAACGACTTTGTTTTATACTATGACAATGTAATGTAAAGACACCAACTCTATACATAATACTGGTATATCTTTACCTGGTTTTCACTACTAAGCAGATTCGATGTAAACCAAATACGTGAAATCGTTTTTTTTAAACATTTTTGTATTTGTGTGGTTTTCCTACCGCGTAATCTGATATTCACCACAAGGAAAACATCAATGGTCTTAGTTTCTCATTTGGTTACGTTATCACATTGTGTGTAGGTATGTAAACTCTTTGCACTAATAAAGTTTTGAAAAGTTAGGTAATACTTATAAATTAAAATGTACAAATTCGATCTTATCCCTATACTCGTATCGGATGGTACACGTTGCCGTTTTTAGGCTTCCGTAGGTACCCAAAACAAAGGGCCCTTATTACTAATCCCCCGCTCCATCCATCCATCCATCCGTCCGTCCGTCCGTTCGTCCGTCCGTACATCTGTCTGTCAGCGGGCTGTATCTCGTATACCGTAATCGGTAGACAGTTGAAATTTTCACACAATATCTATTTCAGTCGCTCATTCCCGAAATACCAGAATTTTAAAATACCAGATTCTCAATATACATGAATCTCAAAAAATAACATTTAAATTTCGGTATCGTTGATTATGCTTACCTAATATTTCGATGCTGGTGATTTGGGAATCTGGTAAAGAGAGTAGTCTGGTATTTTAAAATTCTGGTATTTCGGGAATGAGCGATTTCAGTTGCCCCTATAACATAAAATACAAGGAACTCGCACACGGCCGGTTTTGTTTACCTTTTCATCGCCAAATCATCACTAACCGTTGACAGTTAAAAACTACCGTGGTTTTATAATCTGTGCCGGATCAATGAGACTTTGGCAGTGAACCTATAGTGGAGATAAATCCTTCACCGCTTATGTTTAAAAAGTTTGATAAAGCTGTGTTTTATAAATAATATTCTAACTTTGTTTTAGGTTACGCGGCAGCCTAAAAGACTTAGAAGAAGAACTGCTCCTAGACTCAGGGCAGGATCCCACGGAGGAATATGAGAATCTCAGACGGCGGATACACTCGAATACGAAGGAGCTCTGGTATTTTATTAACCATGAGCTGAAGATTGTGATGCTGGAGGAAGCGAACAGGGACAAATTAACGGCCGTGTTGGAACAAGTAGCTGATAGAAAAAGGTTGGTTCTCTTTAATAGCTTAAACCCTTTTTACTTGCTACTTTTTAAACTTAAACGTATTGATAACTAGCGCCCCGCCCTCGCTTCGCTTCGGTTTATGTGAGTTTTCTGTAACTAAACCAGATTTTATTATGCATAAATAACTTTCCGTGAAAAATTATCTAACTGATGGTGAAAACCGAATGAAAATCCGTTAGGTAGTTTTTGAGATTATTGCGAATATACTGACAGACAGACGCGGCGTGGGACTTTGTTTTATAATATGTGGTAATGGAGACATTCACGCACAGACACAATAACTTAATATTGTCATCGGCAGACTTATTGCCTAACGCACTCGTAATCGACTTCAAAGTGGGATCATTGTATTCTTTTTGTATGCAGACTCGCCTTCGGACTGTCAAAATGAAAACGATTACGATTGCGAGTGCGCTAGGCAATAAGCCTGCGGATCCCCATCCCCATTCAGAAATTGTCTTGAAATTTTTAACTAGATGTACCTACTGCCACAGATAGACCACACGCAGAGATGGGCATTATTCGAATAAATTTTTATTTGAATAATCATTCGAATAAACAATCATTCGCGATAAATTTATTCGCGAATAATTTATTCGCGAATAAATTATTCTACCACTTCTTCGAATAATAAATGAATTATTCTTTATTTTATTCGAATAAATACCACGAATAATATTATAGTACACTTTCAAATTTACCATTAAAATGCAACTGGAGCATATTTTAGGGTCTAGGGATTGTCTCGCAGGTAGCCAACCAGAAAGAGATGGATATATGAATGAACGAGATAACCACGTAACTCAATTTTCTTATCGGTTTGTTTACCCGTGTTCATTATTATTTCACAAAAATTAGTCATTCGCATACTTTGGTCTAAACCAGTCGCATCTCTGAAGTCTGTGTATTACTTTAACAAAAAAATGAGTGAGGTTAATGACGATGACGATAATATCCAGTCCAGCAAGGATAGCTCGTTAAACTCCACGGATTTGAGTGAAAACCGTGATGTGGTATCACAAGACCACACAAAACCACTATATATTTTTCATTTCTTTATTTAATTTAATACCCCTGTCGATCTTATAGCGATTGACTTTTAAACAAGGATAATTTATTCGTAGTATTTTATTCGGGAATGATTTATTCGTGATACAATTTATTCGCGAATAATTTATTCATCGAATGATTTATTCGCGAATAATTTATTCGCCATATGTACGAATAAGAATAATCATTCGGAAAATTTATTCGTTATTCGCGAATGATTTTTTTATTCTCAATCGTTATTCGTCATTCGAATAAATTTTGCCCATCTCTGACCACACGTGCTAAGCTATGTCAATAAAAGCTTGTAAAAAAACAATGCACGTGTCAGAATATCGGCGATATTTCCACGCTGGCGGTAATCGTGTTACGCGACGTAACTCAACAATACTATGTGGTAGTTCTATGCGCTGATATTATGTAATTTTCACATGGTTATAGTTTTTAGTACGCGTATTAGATACATACAACAAACAATGCTTCTGGACCGGCTGCAATAGAAGTAGACATGGCCAATTCCTAGGTTTTTTTCTTGATGACATAGTTAGGCTAGGTCTAATTTTCGATGTAGGGCAAATGTTTGTGTCACGATTGCGTGCGAGTATTTCGTTGCTTAAATACTAAAGGGCCACAAATCAAAATGTGTTTGTGTTGCCTTTAAATTCGGAATGCTATATACAGTAAGTTTCAAATCAAACTATATCTGTTTTTGTTTGTGGCACTTTAGTATTTAAGCAGCGATTTGTTATTGACTCGTAGTAGATAGAAGCCTAGAACTTAGTTTGGGACTAGGGGCAGTTTCAGTGCGATCTTTTTATAATATTGTTTTATTTAAATACCTATAAATTGCCAGTTACCTCTGGTATATACCGGATAAAGGTATACCCAATTTACCCGGTAGTCTGAGCAATAGGGTTTTTTACATACCCAGGTATACATCAAAAAATTTGGTATATAGGTAGGTAGTTATAATCTATATACCTATCCGACGCCCATTTAAATAGACTGCACTTTAGCTGGCATGTAGGCGGAATGCAACTCGATTGTGCAACCATTCAGTCGATTCGAATGTTTTATCAACAACATCAAAACTGCAATTTTGCAGTAAGATACTCTAATGACCTGAGTAGTGTTGTGCCGTTACCGGTAACTTACTCGAAGCGGGTATTTTACCAGTAACGCTACCAGAAACATTACCAAAAAGCGGTAATATACGGTAACATTCAAATTTCGTAAATATTACCTATGTTTTAAATACATGTTTATACTATTTTAGCACCAGACGGACCCTTTTAAACTAATAATGTTAAGATGGGTTTAGTAGTTTAGTATATTACCAATGTTACTGGTAAAATACTTAATATTTCCGAGTATTTTACCAATGTTACCGGGAATATTACTCCCTCATATTTATACTTCATTAGGGTTTGCAATATTCGTTCAATTTTAGTATTCGAATAATACGAATATTTAGATTTCCAATATTCGAATATTCGAATATTTAGAATAATTAGAATATTTTTGAAAATTAAACAAAATAATGATTCTAAGTTGTGTAATTGCAACAACCTTACAATTCAAAAAAACATTTATGGTATCTTCTCCAGATACCTAGCATGTAGCCGAACTTGCTAGCTCCCTAGCTCGCTACCCTTTTACCAATTACGGTACGGTATTTAGTTCTTTTTAGGGAGTTTGATTTTGGCAAGGATAAAGCAAAATAAGTAATATGTTGTTTGTCTTACATTTGTAGTTATTTTTAACAGAGATGGTCATTTCGTAATCGATTCCTGATTACACGATTAATTGATTTTACTTTGTAATCCGCTACTGCGTGTCAGATTACTTGTAATGTATTCAAGTGACACGGTGAATTACCATTACATATTAAGGAATCAGTAATCATCTATAAAAATATTCTAATTACAAGTAATTGGAATCAATGTCGATTCCAAATTACTGGAATTGTTGACTTGATTACTTCCAGATTACTTTTATATATTAAATAGCTTCAGGCACCGCTCACGAAAATTTTACAGACAACAACATAAGTTGGGCTCTGTTAAAAAATAAACGGGTAACATAAATAAACATGTCCTTTTAAAGATTTTCATAATTATTTTATTTTTTTATTTTAAATCTGACCGTAATTGGCATTTCCATTTCCTCGCCGAATTTTCATTATTTCTAATTTTGCCATAAGTTCCATATTAAAACAACGGAATTCCTCCGCATCGATAAAGTATGCCATAATGTATAATGTACTCGTCACTCGAAATATAATTAAAAAATATTAAACTTATCAAAGGGATTCAACACCAACAATCAACATTTATTTAAGTAATGTGGTGAAAGACTAGAGTGACACGTTTGTCAAAACAATTTTTTCTTAGCTTAGTGACATTTGAGAAACTTATAAAATAAGGTCAGACTTAAGTAGGTAATCTATCCTGGAATTGGAGTAAAGTAATTCAGATTACTTTAGTACTTGATTACTGAAGAATCAAGAATACAGTATTGGTTTACAATACCGATTCCAAAGGAGTGGATTACAAATGTAATCATGGTACTAGTATTACAGTAATTTAGATTATTCAAGTAATCGATTACTGAGGAATCATGATTACTGGAATGTAAACGTGTAATTAATTCCCAAAGTAATTGATTACGCCCATCTCTGATTTTTAATATTTAAATCTATTTCTACGAACTCGTTAATATGGAGGATAATTAATCCTGGCATTTTGTTAAGGTTTTGCTAAGGTAAATAATTACAGACAAATTTGTGCACTAATCAAAATATTCGTTTTATTCGAATAATGAATATTGTCGAATTCGAATAACATTTATGGCGAATAATTCGAATAATTGAATATTCGAATGTTCGAATTGCAAACCCTAACTTCATACATATCTATCACGTGAAAACCGGATACTTACGAATAAAATAAAAGAACAATCAAGTTTTAAAATTATACACACACAGCGTTACAATAATTACACTTGAAACTAGATGAAAAACAAACATGGGGTTCACTTAGTATGAAGAAAGTAACTTTGCATGATTACACAAAAAGTTGACGGAAAAAAAAATGGCAAGTAGCTTTAAAAACATTCTAAGTTCATAATAATTGTATACATGTAAGAAACCACTGAAAAAATATTGAAATACTTCATCAAATTAATGAGTTTTTGTAACATGGACACAAGGAAAATTACAAAAAATCCGACTAAAATGATCAATATCTCCGAAAGTACTAAAAATCGCTGAACATACATGGGGGTGTTTTTGGTAGCCCTGGGTGTGAGCTATTTTTTTTTTCATTTGGACTACTAGTGATCCGACACCATGGATTTAATAAATGAATAAAGAAAGGAAACAGAAATACACGATCTCTATGTCCGCTTCTGGTAATATTACCGGTAGCATTGGTAATTTACTGAGTATTTTACCAAATGGTATTATACTGGTAACGAGTAAGTTACCGCCGGCACAACACTAGACCTGAGTCATATAAATATTGGGTAGTGCACAAAAAATGTGTAGGGATAAAAATATCCCTACATTTTGTTGATATTTTGCAACTACGTTGAAATAAGAGCGAAATGTATTACCACAACAAATACAAAGGGACTCTTGCTGAGAATTTGTTGTGTTCATTAACTTGAACACTTCCAAAGAGCTTGAACTCAAAGATATTCTCTCTCTACGCGTTGCTATATGTACGCCGGCACTAAGGATAAACATCGAGAAAAACATCCACCAATAGGAATACTATTTATTATTTTAATTTTAATCTTTCATGTTTTTAATTTTTACGTTATTTTGTGTTAAGTGTGTCACTATCCGTCACTTCACCAAGCGGTTCCAACGGAAGACCAGTGCTGGCTTTACGGCTAGCGAATGCTGAGTTGGGACCGTTTCGCAACTGTTTCTCTGTCTTGTTATTTTTGTATCTATGTACCTAATGTGGTTTTGTATTGTTGCGAATAAATGTCTCTTTATCTTTATCTTTATCTTCAATTTCCTACCCTCACTCAGTACAGCACCTTGCACAGCTCTGGTGGATATTCACCCTTACTTGGGTGAGGGGTGGGGTGCGGAGCAGAAGAACGCAGTCGTGAGCTCGTGAGGTAGATATGATTTTATCTGTTGTCAAATGAAATGTCCATTTCACGAATAGTATATGATTACATATTCATGGGCTTTACATTTTTCAGTCACGATAAATCAATTACGTTTTTCAAATATCGTGACAAAAATAAACGTGGGTACCTACTACGTTCGGTGAGTTCGGTCCCGAGTTTTAAGTATTTTAACTATTAGCAGTATTATATGGTTTCATTCGTGCGCCACATACCTTATTCCTATGGTTCTGGCAGAATACCAGCGCTGCAGTTCCAGCGCCAATTCACAGCACAACACATGGCTCTCTCGCCGTATACAGTGTGTTACCAGCACCCTGGCTTTTTTTAAAGTATGTTAAAGTAACGTATATCTGTAACGTAACTATGACATTAATTTAATTAATAAACAACTTTTCAGGCTTTGTTGACTGTCTAACAAAATGTTAATTGCCAGCAATGTAAAGCACAGCAATTTGACAAGTGTAAATGACAGTCGACGGATACTTTGATTATTATGATCTGCCCCCGTACCACGACATGCCTTGTACCAAGTAACAGCGATACTGATAACGATGAACACGCAGCACGTGCACTACATTAAAAATGGACAGTATCTAAGAAAATTAATTGTGAAGTTATTTTAATTATTTTTTAATTGATAATACTTGCAAACAACTGCTAAAGCAACGTATTATCGGCAGTTTTAATAAATGCCCGCATGCCGGTAACACACTGTATATAATATGATGTATCTTTTAAGTCTCTTGTTTGCTGTCTATTTTTTTTAATGCTTTATGTTTTAATTTAAGAGCCTGTGTTTGTGTTTATGTTGAATAAAGTTTTTATCTAACTATCTATCTATATTTAGTAGATGTTGTTCATAATTGGCTTACAAGATTTGAACTGGAATGACAGACGAGATGAGAAGTAAAAGCTCAGCTTAATAACGCATGATATTTTAAGTTTGGTTGCTATACTTAAGTTCAATTGTTAAGCTGAAGCTAGGATAAAAGAATCAACGTCTAAAGCAAGAGAGTTCAGAACGCCTTCAAAACAATAATGGTGCGTACGACTGCACCGAGCGTCCAGTGGTGCCTTCATTAATATTATTGTGTTTTCTAATAAATTGAAGTTTTATCTGGAAATCGAAAAGTGGTTTATATTCGTACAATTGAATAAACAGTGTACCTATAGCATAATTATACGGCAAACTTAAATAACCTTCGTGTAGTCAAACTAACGGAAAAAACGGCGTCAAGTGTAATTAAATCAGGTTATATGCCCTATAAGCTGTGTATTCATTTGTACATCAGAAAAAATACATAGATTTCAAGAGTTTTCGATTTTAGTGTACTAGAAAACAAAATAAGAGTAACGAGGGCGCCGCCACTGGACGCTCGGCGTAGTCTTAATATGTTCTTTGTTGACCTTGTGCTATGTTACTGGTAAGCATTTTATGACACGAAATGGGTTTGATTTATCTATGAAGTTGCAAATACGGCATAGTTAAAATGATAAATGGCAAACGATACGTAAAACGATTTGCAGTATAATAAAACAATTGCTGAAATTCTTCGTAGTTCAGTAATGTGTTTCAATTATATTTTTGACAAGGATATTAGCCTCACTTAGATTTAAATAAAATAATGTAAACAAACCTGGGAAGTGGGTTTTAACGATGACAATACAATAAAATGGTGCCACATTATAATGTAGTTTAACGCGTATTATAATATTATAAGTTATAACTTTAAATAAATTGGTAGGACATGTTTATTTTGGTTAGATGAATTTGTATTGAATATATTATTCGCCTATTAAATAAGACCAAAAGCAGAAACACATACACTTGAGGAAAAAAACAAAATTAACCTATTCATAAGTAAAGACTGTACACGATAAAATCCGGCCATGCATGATCTGGTGTATTTTTTTAATGAATGCTAATTTTCAAGCATTTTTTTTTTAATATGTTGTTTAATTATAATACTATATAATAAAATAAAATCGTATCATAATGTATGGGTATGTGTGAGTTTTCGCCAAATATATTCTATCATACCTTTCATCTCCTGTACAGCGTTTTTTGACAATCTTCACTCGCTTCCTGCTTCTACGCCACAAGTGTATTTATATTGTTACAAGCAGTTTTACCCACAATAGAATGTCGTCTTACGAAAAAGATACTTTTTGAAACTCATTTCTATTTGTAGTAGTCAGGAAGACTTTTTACTACAAGCACTGAAAGTTGTTTTTGTATGGGAGGCATTTATTTGTCAAAAAGTCAAATTCGCCAAAGTTATAAAACCTCAGAACTATCTTAATCTGAATATAATTAGGACAGTTTTAACTATTGTGGTAAGATAATTTAATAAGGTATAATTTGGCTTGTATAATTAAAAATAATAAAATGTTTTAAAACTGAGAATTTGGTAAAGACTGTCAGAAGATCGTGTACAAAAAAATAAAGGTACTGTGGATTATATAAGGGTCTAAGACACAGACGCTCTAACATTTTATTATGATTGTATTTTTATTATGTAGTTTCATAACCACTGACTATTACAAAAAAGTGCTGCTTAAAAATTAGCATTCATTAAAAAAATACACTAGATCGTGCATGGCCGGATTTTATCGTGTACAGTCTTTAGTAAGACAAAATAGCCGAAACGGTGTGCCAGCTCAGTCTGGTGCTGTGGCACGGATCCGCAGCGCTGACCCGTATGAGACAGATGGCAAAAAACAACAAAGGAAGTAGAAAAATAACAAAACAATGCATAAAAGTTATTCTAGAAATAATTTGAATAATACAACCAAAAACATTTAAAATTTAAGCAATATCTATTCTAGAGGCCACATACTTTAACAGACTTCTTTCACAGCGTCGGTCCATCATCGGCTACGTGGTCCACGGCTCCTTTTTCCTTCCAACTGTCCTACGACAATGAGCTTTCCAACGTCATTCCGGCTTTCGTCTGGCCACATGAACTGTTGCATGCAGGTTGTCGATAGCGCGATAGCCTGGCAAGCAGGCTTCAGCTTCAGTGTCTAATAATAATAAGTTAGTAGAACAAGTAGAAAGATGCAACGAGGTGGCATATATTTTTCAAATTATTATCAGTTACGTTGAAATTTCGAGCGTCTCGCCTGATTGAACCCGTAACGTAATCGACACACCGACGGGTAGTAAACCTACTTGCGCTTCGTGCTAAACATTGATTACGTTATATTTCTCGGAACCTCCGCTCTCTTGGACCAGCATATGTGTTCGCGATTCAGCTGAATTTCTGTTATTTTTATCGGTAGCAACGAGTCCGCAGTTTGTTTTTAGATGGGTAAAATAACCTTTTTCTTGTGGAGTGGGAGTTGATAGCAGGAACCTTTTTTAAAATGTGTTCTGATAAAAATCATGCTTTGAACACTTTGAAACTTTAATTATTAGGAGACATTTGATTCTTTTTAGCGAAATTATTTCACATGCAGTGATCTCGTCGATAAAATTACTTTTCGATGCTAGTCACACAAATATCGCAAATCGTATTCATTTAGATAGTATATCGATCAAATAGAGCTGTATTATCAAAGATGACTATACATACCATTATTGTATTTTTTTTTTATTCGTGTACAATAAAGATTATACATACATGCCATGAAGATGGTATTGAGATAAATCCTTGAATATAACTTTGTCTATGTATCTTACTGCCGCACCTAGAGATGTCAATAAAATTTAATGCCTGATTAAAGTTGCTGCACTTTCTTTGCTAGCAATAGAATAAGTCAACACGTCACTAAACAAGCATTAAATTGAATTGTGAGCGCGGCAGTTAGTCAATTATATGCAATTTTATTCATATCATAAATTACAGTCACGTTCAATAATATAGACCCAGTAAAACTTTCAAAAACATGTAAACACGACTCTCCTGCAAGGGAATAAGGTTGTGTATATGTATATTTCTGTTCTCCTTGTTTATGTATACATATTTATAGACGTGAACGTACAATAAATCTATTTTAGTTAAAGTAATCTTTGGCTTTTTCTTTCAAATTCAAATGTCACGATGAACGATAAGGACAAAGTCGTATTGTGCGTTTAAGAATAAGAGGGTTAATGTTTACCTATTGTAATAACGTGTTTTTGCAAATAAAACTGAAATAAAACTTATTACTACTTTTAGCAGCATCAAGTATCAATAAGGGATTTTGTCGATGTACGAAAGAACTACTCTTCAAATGATTTTGCTCCCAAAAAATCCGGGTCTGATTAACAGTTAGGCCGCAAATAAATCGTATGTGATTTATTAGCGAAAGTTAAATTAAAATCTATCAAATTTCACTTCAATAGATGTCACGTGTTACGAAAGTTTAAACAATAAAATTGTTGGATCGACCAAAAAGTGGATAAATTTTGCACACGTCAACAAACAATGAGGTCGATTTCCATTTGATATAGATTCTTAGGCCCACCATACAACGAAATTTGTCGATGAAATATGAATCTATAATATTCTAATTTGATCATTAGTCATAAACGGGCGGATCAACGTTTTGTTGTTGTTATTCTGTCCCGTAAGCCAGGAGACAACAGTGATATTTTCTTAAAAAAATGGTTATAATATACACTTCTAATACGCTTGGAAAAAACTGCCACAACTGCAAAAAATTGCCACAATAACTGATGTTCTCTGGATTTATATACTTTTAAAAAGTGACCCAGTAGACGTCACCATGTCAACGAGGTACAAAGAAAAGTTGATGACCCAAAAACTGTACTGCCTTTGCCATTGTAATAGAGACCATGTCCTCATGAAGAGCCTTACTCCCCAGATCGCTCCTGTCTGACCAGGAGAGACTCGAAGAGCTGGATGGCTACCACGAGTGGAGGAAGGCCGAGGCGGCCAACGTCAGTGATCTCATACAGAGGAGGCTTTACGACCTGCAGAACCCTCCCAACTGTAGGGAAGCGAGGAAGCTCATCTGTAACTTAAATAAGGTATGTTATAGAACATAGACTAGTACTGCCCTTCTAATTAAAAATAACGTATGAGTAATTTGATAGTTAAAGCAAATTTAACCCGATGTTAAGAAATAAGGTCAGTATTTAAAACGCGGTTCTATGAGACATACGCCCTTTTTTCTCAGTTAAGTCAGTTAATCTTTATACAGTGTTCATCCTTACTTGTGTAGGATAGTAAACAACTTTATAACCTCAAAATTAACTTTATAACATCTTTTTTTGGTTAAAACAGCTCTTTTATCGTAAATAGTAAACTGGGTAAAAATTTTGGACACCACTTGGCATATATTGTCTGTTTGCTTTATTTTATTTAAAGTAACTGTTTTAGCCAAAATAAAGGGTTAATTTTGAGGTTGGAAAGTGGTTTACTATATTAGACAAGTAAGAATGAACACGGTATACGTGTTTTGTGTTAAGACTAAATAAATTAAATGTGTTTTCCACTTTGCATGCTCTATTAGAAGCGACTTCCAATACAACTTGTATATTTATAAGCAGACTAAATTAATTACGATTAGATCTGCATTTTATTCTAAGTACTTAAGAGGATTGTGAAGCTAAAAAAATTCATACGAAGTGCGATAACGTTTCTCTCGCCTTAAACATAGTTGGATTTTTAATTTTTTTGAATATGCTGTAGATATTATGAAAAACTAGGTCTCTACGTTTTCCTTCCCAAAAAAAATATTTCTTGGAATAAAAAAAACGAAAATCGTGGTAGTCGTACATGATTTAGGGGGTGATAAACGTTATCGCCCGGAACTAAATATGTATGGAAAAAGATTCACAGCTACGCGATTTAATCGTCGCCTAAAGTTCCTCTTAATAGTTTCCCTTTCATTAAAATATTGTATACTGTGTGTTCCGTGACTTCGTCGGCGTAGAAGTGGTTTGTCTCTTCTCGTGGTACCAAATTCTGTCGAGATAAGTTAATTTAATGGTTGTTTCGCCTTGAAAGTGTAACAAACAGACAGACAAAGTTTCTTTCACATTTATAATATTAGTTTAAATTATCGCGTTGAAGAAAATCGTTATGATATTAGATTAATAAAAAGTACGATTTAGGTTGCTTGTTCTAAACTAAGTTACAAAGTAAATATAACACAACAATTGCATATTATTCTTTGCCACAAATATATTATTATATTGTATTTAATTTGGAACACGCTAGATGTAACATAGGCACTCAATTATCACTAGAGTATAAATATTTATAAAACTACGTAGAAGCAAAGAAACATTGATGTAAAGATACGTCAAACAATCCTAAGAACATTCAAGTTAAATAAACGGCCACCAATGAGAGACTATTCTTAGACCACAATGTGTTGTGGCACAACTTGTTAGGGCCGAGTCACAAGAAGTTAAACGCTGGTAAATAAAGTAAAGTATATTTTACTATTAAATATTGTAATACTCAGCGTTTAGATTCAGCCAACTCTTGATAAAATAAATAATCCAAATAGTTCTGCGTCTACCCCAAACTCTCTTTAATGATATTATACATATTAAGCGAAAATATTTGACCCAGCAAAATTACTGTTTTAATTTGCGACATAATAAACAAGGGTTTTTGGTGTGTTGAAGAAGATGATGACGATGATGTTGATGATAATGATGATGACGATGAGGTTGATGATGATGGTGATGAAGACGATGATGGTGATGATAATGATGATGATGGCGACGATGATGATGACGTGATAATGATAAGAGGGCAACCGATGTTTTTTTGTAATAGTGTAAGTATTTTGGTTCTAGCTAAGTTTTATGCAAATAACTTATGCAATTAAAAGTTATTCTATCTCCATTGTAACGACTCGTAAAATTCTCACTTCTACTACAAAATTCCAATTTCTGATCTTGCTTTATGCGTTCAGGGGCTCTATTCTACTCGTTAAAACCAGCTTGCTTTAGACATATTATCCTAATATTTTTGACTCTGTCACCATTACTGTCAAGTAAATATGATTATGATTGCTATCATAACGTTAGCAGTATGGTAACATGTCAAAGCAAGTGTTTTTACCTAGTAGAAACAATACGATAGTAGTTTCAGGTAAAAATAGTGTAACAAAAATCCAAACAAATATAAAATGACATGAACTACGGAACCCTGTTACCGCGCTCGTACCGGCCTTGGCCGTGTTCTTGTGCATTCATACGCGGCATTTCAAAGACTCTATATTTAGAAATATCTCAGCACCTGCTGCACTATAGGTCGTTACACCCGTGACGACATTAATTAGAGCCACGAAAACGTGTAGGCTGGGTGTTGACAGTCCATGTTGATATTGTTGGCATCTATTTAGCACTATCTTTGTTGGTCTGTGATTCTGGTAGTCACGAGTTATTATTTTGGCTTTTCCCAAAATTACTCAACCTAAAAAAAAAAAGTTTTTATAGTTGTTGGAAATTCTGTAGCTCTGCCTACCCCACTCTGGGAATAAAGAGTTTATGTATGTGTATGTGTACTCATCCTAAAGTGAAGATTAAACTAGCAAGAATAATAATAAAAATAAAATAAAATAAATATCGAAGGAAAATTTTATACAATTGACCTAATCCCAAGCTTTAAGCATATACTATAGATACTAGACAACGACAAACATGTACTTATAGAAAAAGTAGCTTCTGCCCCCGACTCCGTCCGCGTGGAACTCGTTTATATCATAGCTCCATACAAATGTTCACCCTCTATTTCACCCCCTTAGGGGATGAATTTCGGAAAAAAAACTATCCTATGTCCTTTCCCAAGATTCAAACTATCTTTGCATCAAATTTCACCTAAATCGGTACAGCGGTTTAAGCGTGAAGAGGTAACAGACAGACAGACAGACACACATTCGCATTTATAATATTAGTATGGATACTTACATACTGAAATACGGTCACGAGCGTTAATTTGGGACCCATTTCAAGAAAAATATGCTTGAAGTCGTCAATGTCATTAGAGATGTCAAGCCATTTGTAACTTTTAGGAAACTCAACCTTATTGTTGTAGAATGTCAGATTGAGTTTGGAACTAAGGTGGGTACCAAATTAAATCTCGTGACTGTACATATAAAACATTCAAAACCCCGAACAAATAGCTACTCGCGCTCATCACACAAACAAATATTTGCCTCTATCGCTAATCGAACCCGGGACCGCTAACTTCGTAGATAGCGTCAATGATGAATAGAAATCACGATTTAAAAAATAATAATAAAGAAATGCATAATCCAACGACATTCTGTTTGGTCGGAAATTGGTTTATCGTTGGGTACTATTTAGTACGAAAAGTGACTGAATAAAACGAGATAAATTCAAACTTTTCAAACCAAAAACAATGTCGTATGTTTAATATGTTTATTCACTGTAAGTTTAAGTTCATTCAGCACTTTCAGAAATGTATATTAATAATGTTACTCATAAGTTGATCGCACTCGCAGACGTCCAAGATGTAGGCCCAGGCTAGTTTGACAGACACTTTATGTAATGAAACCTGTTTTAATAAATAAAAGATTTGATTTGATGTGAATGCTTTGGTTAAGCCAGAAAGCTTTTTCCCCTGAAGAATCAACTCGAAGCGTGTACAAGTACCTTCCAGTATTTATCTCGATCATCTTGAATCTAGCTTCTTTTCCTGGTATTTGGAGACTTTCACGGCTTGATATGAGACCGCTTGTGAACGGTCGCTTCTTGAAATTGTCGGTTATTAGCGCCTCACGCAGAGTTACTGGTCTGAGTCTGCCGGTATCCAATCTTTCTCTGCCACAATTAATGTAAGTTCCTTGTGGCAGATTTCTGTCAGCTCCTCCGTCCACTTTATTGCTTTTTGCCTGCGGTAGAGAGCTCACGTCTTGTGTCAAACTGTGCTGTATTGGCAACAGCACCACTAAGACGATGAACAGGCCCATCGCTGAAGCAAGTGCTGACTGTGGCTTGATACATATTAGGTATAGACTTTTATACCGTTAGCATTACTCATATTTGATCCCGACACGTGATCAATTTGGTGCTCGGGAAAACCACAAGGAACGTACTTACTTATTGCTTTGTCAACTTTTTAAATTGTTCCAATTGTATATCTACAGCGTGTCCAGCCAAGTTTAAGAAAAAGGAACTGGCGAGCGCAGCCGTGTGTTATATTATTTTATCGAAAGGCATTTCGCGCTGCATGCGCTTCTTGTTTTTGGTAGTCACGAGTCTAACCTAACCTAACCTACGTAATTAACGTTTAATTATATCCTAAAAACATCAAAGTGTCAGTAGAAAATAGCGTTCGATGAAATGAAATTCGATGAAAATGTTTCAATCGATAAGGTGAAATTCGATAAATTGATGGTTCACCCGTTTTATGATAACAAGGCGGAGCTGCTTATAAGTCCAAGAGGCCTTTAATTTATGTCCAAGCTATAGTTGATAAGTAAATGTAGTCTAAAGATATATGCAAGAGGAACTTTACTAACTATTCTTTGGGGAAACCTGAAATAAATAATTTTGAATTTTGATTTTTTAATAGACCTTAGGGTCATGTCCATGTCCATAAAACAACGGAAATGTGGTCAATATGTCTGTTTTTATTAAATACTCGGGAAGTAAATAATTATTAATTGAAAAACGACATAGAATTATACAAATATTCATAAATACTTATATCCTAAAGCAAAGAAAGAAGGGATACATTGTTTATGCTATGCAGCACACACATAGCAAGAAATAAAACTAAATAAGTTACAAATTCATATTTGAATACTTTCTATTTACCTAATACATACATTCCAATAAATACAACGCTTACTAAATATAACGCTTCAAACCATGTACCATCAGTAGGACTAATAGCAAAATAGTAGCGAGATATTTTAGTGACTAGCCGCCATCATGCTGTTCTTGCCTATACATTATGATGAATTATCTGTTAGTATCTAACAAGTGGTGTCAAAGTCAACACGGATGTTCACAGCGTTTATATGGACGCCGTTATCTATCGTGTTGATGCTAGTCGCTGTTGCAACGCGTTTAGAAATAGGTCGGAAATTTGTGTTAGAGCAAACTCTCTGCTCGAGATGATGTTTGAGAATGGTTGTATATTGTGTGACGATGGCGGTTCATAACGAATAATAATAAATAATAAATAAATATTAGGGGACAATCTCACACCAATTGAACTAGTCCCAAACTTACATAGTATAAAACAAAGTCGCTTCCCGCCGTCCGTCACGCTTAGATCTTTCAAACTACGCGACGGATTTTAATACGGTTTTCATTGATGTAGTCTGTGTCAATTGAAATTGCTAAAGATGTAAACAAATTACAAAATGTTTGACACATAACCTCAAATATACATGTGTTTTTATTTAAAATAACATATAATTACTTAATAGTTATTTAATCTTAAACTCAATGTGAAAGTAAAGATCAATTGCATATAATCTTTGCTAAGACGTCACTTGATCTTTAAAAGTACGTGATTATTAGAAATACTGGAAAAGAGCCGAATCTTACTGGAAAAGTACCCGAAACCGACTTGCGTCAGCATGACTCGATGTATAAATGTGGAAGAAGTGAAAGAAATTTGTCAGGATCGTAGCAAGTCGAAAGAAGTGGTCTCTGCCTACCCCTCTGGGAAACAGGCGTGATTTAATGTATGTATGTATGTAAGTTCAGCAAGTTAGGTCGTGTGTGGTTTGTGAGTTGGTCAGTCACGTAATAGTTTACAGTTCTACCAGTACAGATATACTGTCAGCAGCGTGTGCAAGCGTGATAGCAAAATCCAGCCGATCGCTATTTAGAAGTTGGGAGTGCTGTAATATTCTATAGACAGAAGATTTAATAGTGATTGATGAGGTAATGTCGATGTTTCAATGTCGACTGTACGATACTATGCCCATTTGCTTAGTAAAATTGTCCAATTTAAATTACCAGACTGGTCCATCGATTATGATGTCACAATCAACGGACCAAAAGTGTGTCTTGGGCTCTTGGGTCCGTGAATAAACACAATTGACCGCGTATACCATGAGAAATACAATATAATGTTGTAAAATGAATAGATACAGGTCATTCTCGGGCGATAGGAGTCCTTGTTTGTAGTGGTAACGCTAACAAATAATTATTAGGAACAAAGTTAACGCACACACGTCACGATAATGGTTGTGTGAGACTGAATATCAGTTGCGATTGCCATCTGATCATATCTCTGTTCTAATGTACAGATGTACCTAGTGAATAATCCTTTCCCATCGTTTTTTGTCGGATAAGTTCGTATTTATCTATATTTCTCAATTAGCTTCAGTACCCATCAATAAGCCAACTGAGAAAGCAAGATAAATACGAAATTATCCGACCAAAAACGATGGGAAAGGATTATTCACTGCATCTGTACATGCATGCACTTATACAAATGAAAGGCGCAAGGGATGTCGGTGGTTATGTCCCATTTGTTCCATGGAACTTTGCATTATGTATTAAGTTGTGACGTAATGCTCGATACAAAATTCGTAGTTCCATGGAACAAATGGAACATACCTACCCATGTCGGTGTGTTTGAAAAAATTGCGATGTGAAAAATTGCTTAAATTTGATCAGCATGATAATTATTTCCCCTCAGATTTAAAAACTAACAGTAGACTTATTTTTTATCATGTTGACACTTTAATTTAAATATCACTGTGAAAGATAAGACCAAAGCATATTTTAAGCTAATGTAAAACTACGAGTGAACTAAGGGGCTCTTAATAGTATTTATTATTATCAATTTCTCCAGCTTTTACAATGTAAGATTCAGTTATCTATTGCCACAGACCACTTACCCTATAGACTCCGCATACAAAGGCACCCCCGTAAGCCATGCTTATGCTCACAGAACACTAATTGGTTGCCATGGTTATATTGGCGCGCACCACGACGCGCACACTTGATTACTCGTTGACTTTGAACTAGCCAATCACGGTGCACTTTCCGCCCCCCGCGCCCCGCCATTTTGGCTTAATGAGATACTAGACAAACTGTTCCGAAGCGGAGTCTATAGGGTAAGTGGTCTGTGTCTATTGCACATTATCGTGGTTTGACCTGCTAACCTTTTAATACATTTTGTTATCCTCCTTACAAGTATTGCTAAAATTGTATGGTTAGAATATTAAACAAAACATAGTAGCGCGGTTATTTTATAACGTATAACATACATATTTGCTATAATTAAAAACCGTTGCGGTTTTAAGCATAAATAGTCGCGGTATAACTAGCTTACTAGCTAACTACATTTGGCCCGTAACTACATTGAAATAGCCTTGGAAAGTTTTGGTTTTTTTATTGACGATTAAGCCTTTAGTTAACATTAACACTATCAATATCCCCTTGAATATACATTTTATGTAATTAACCGTGTATAATTCGATGCTTTGACTGCCGATAACACGTAGGTACATAACTTGTGGTTATCGATAAAATTATAATTGGTAACGGAATATGAATTATTATTATTTCTGATTCAAAAGAAACCATTATACTCGTAAAGTTTTTCTGATCAATTTGAACCTAAAATAATATCTCGTAGTTTGAATTTTGATTTAATTATTTAGTCTTAATCTTAGAATAGTAAATAACATATAGAATGATAGTTTCATACAGCAACGCGTCAAACTTGAATCCAAAAATGGGAGTATATAGGCGTAATCTTCCTATATGACATTGTGTGCACACGCACTCAAGTGAACAAGTAATGTCGTCCTGAGTAGACCAAATTTGGTGGAGTATTATTATCACTACATATTATAAAACAAAGTCGCTTCCCGCTGTCTGTCCCTATGTATGCTTAGATCTTTAAAACTACGCAACGGATTTTGATGCGGTTTTTTTTAATAGATAGAGTGATTCAAGAAGAAGGTTTTTATATATAATAAACTTTGTTTTATGTACGGGTGTTACAGAAAACTCACATAAACCGAAGCGAAGCGAGGGCGGGTCGCTAGTTAGCCAATAAGCAGTATCTCAAATTCAATAACCAAAGCAGTTTCAATTCTCTTCTCCTACTAATGAGGTTGATATTGCTATAGGAGTTTAATCTGAGATATCGACTATTGCCTTAGAAAATAACATACTTAGAGAATAGGAACACACAGTAACTAAAGTATAATTACAATAATTCCTTTCGTTTCATAATCCGCATGCATCTCATTATTGCGGCTTCATACCGCGACCAGACTAAAGGACTATACATATAAGTAACGTGATGTGTATTGTTTCTAAAAGAAGGGTCTAACGACTTGTTTGTTTAAGCGTTGCACATGAGCGCTGGTTGTATGGCTTTATTACTGCACGTGATATATCAGCTGACACCCCGCTTCGAGGTATAGTTATTAGTTACCGGGTACCTATTATTTTATCAAAACACGTTTCAACGATCGTATCATTATGCAGAATTTTTGTTTCATCGAAAGACATTTCTTGAAGCATAGATTTTTTTTGGTAGTCACTAATCTAACCTAAGCTACGTAATTCATATTTAAGATATCCTCAAAACATCTTGGTTTCAGCAGAAAAAAACGTCCGATGAAATTGTACAATCGTTGAATTGAAAATCGAGGAAATTATGGGTTACCATAGTAAACCCACAGTAATAAGTATTCAGCTGCCAATCACTTTCATATCTCTCTGGCATAACACTAAAGTATTTACACTGAAAAATATTAGAGAGAGTGTGACACAATAGAGTGCCGCGTAATATTAATCATGTGGTTTTACTGTACAACATAAGATAGAGTGTGTCAGCAATAGAATTCGGAGTACTATTAATGCTGTGGTTTTCCTGTAAAACATTAAAGTATGAACCTATAACGCTATTGCAAATTTATATCATGAGAATTTCTCAAATGAATTTATATACTTAGTCCCAAACTAAGCTCTAGGTTTATACGTTCGGCGACAAAGATGTGAACATTTTTAACCGTATTTCATTGAAATAAGGTGCAAAAATATGAATATAATTATCTTTAGTCTGAGTGACGCTGGTTGATGTATAAATATTTTTGGCCTCTTCTCTGTACTGCTATAGGTACAAATTTTGATAACAGCTGTGCTTCATATTTATTACTTAGTGTTCAGCCGAACGAAGCGCATTAAACCGGTTCCTCACTTGGCGGTATGCGTGCAGTAAAACTTACAGTCGGTATAAACGCTGCGCGTTGATTGGTAGACGCCACTAATTGCCTAGCAACCCTTACCGATTCTGTGTTTCCTGCAAGTATACCGCCAAGTGAGGAAGCGGCCTTAGGCTTACTAAACTGACAAGTCAACCCAGTGCAGCTCGCAATAATACTGCAGCGCAACATACCACATATAGAATAGAATAGAATATATTTATCCAACGCACACATAAAACAGTCATAGCTCTATGCTTTTATTGAAGGACACACGCGTTGTCCTCCCGCTATGCCAGTAATAAACTTATTTCATACTGAATATAGAAGACTCAATAAAACTGTACAACTGCTTAACTGATTGATTAATTTTCCTTACGATAAAAATAATTGAACCGGTCTTTATCCAATGCAATGCATAAAGATAATTAAATGACGAACAATGTGCGAATCGCGAATGGATGTAACGCACTGTGAGCGGTGCGGGCCCCCCGTACGGACTCAATTTAGCATACATCGCCGACTTCAAGTGTTTCCACCGCGAGCAAACCTTTGGATGGAACCGTTGTGTTAAACAGAGTCCTTTCTGGGCCCGCTCTGCTTGCAGTGGAAATCCTGCATATTGCATTCTAAAAACAAATGGCACCGCGGTTAGCCTAGTTAGTGGTGACGAAGTTAGCGCTCCTGGATTCGATTGACGGTTAGAAAAAACATTTGTTTGATGAGCGCGGGTATTGGTTTCTGTATCTTGGATGTTTTCTATAAGTATGTTTATCGTTGGTTAGTTTAGTACCCATAGTACAAGACTAGAGCTTAACTTTGGACTAAGTTAAGTGAGATTGTCTAATGTCTTATTTAAAAAAAAGAAGATTAATAATCAGAGCCCGTTTTTTTTTGCGGCAAAACAAAAGATTGTCAAGAGAACTTTACTTATACAGATTGTATAAAGTAGGAGATAATATCTAGATGGAATAACACATGTAAAACAACTGTCGTGAATGATTATAAAATAATACAAATACATCGGCATGTTTTTTTTATACAATAATACTCGATATCGATACAAAAAGTGATTCTAGCACTAGCTAGATTGCGACAGTCTTTTGTTTTGCCGCGAAAAATCCGGGCTCTCGTAATAATAGCCAGTGGTGTAAATGCAATCTGACCAATCAACGTTACAGGGCTGCGGCTTCGGCTGTCAACTTCACCACATAGCGTACTGTCTGATATTCGCGTACGCGACAGAGAGGACGCTCATCCTCAACTCCAAGGGGTGGCGGTACAACACGAAGGGATGGGACTACGTGTTCTACCCCGTTTCGGAGTCGTGTACCTCCAGCTATGATGACCAGGTTATGCAGTGGGCAGGTAATTTTTTTAAATATTATTTTATTAGGATATTGGATGCCGTCTTAGAATAGTGCCATTCCATGTCTTGCCATGGAAGTCGTAAGAGGCGACTGAGGGAATAAAGGCTTGTAATATTGTTAGGCGATGGGCTTGCAACCTGTCACTAATATACGCTGGTAAACATGGTTAGCCTGAAACAAGTTTTTAGAGTGGCCGGTAATTCTGCAGCTCTGCCTGCACCACTCTGGCAATGAAGGCGTGAGTGTATGTTTGTATGATATTATTGATGTATGTTATTATATCACGCACAAAGCAGAGGTGTCCGCCCTAAACTGCCCTATCTCATTTTATTTTCGGTCAGTTGGAGCGTACTTGTATAGTTTAAAAATCCTTTAAAAAAAACTATTTAAAAGCCAGAGAGGTGTTCTATGTTTAACGTATGTTTTTGCGTATATGTCTGTGGTGTCGTAGCTCCCAAACGGATAGACCAAAGCGGAGGAGGTTTCAAAAATAAGTAGAAAGTGCTTTCAATCTACGACGGCACGCCCCGCCGGTCAAATGCAGGTTACATAGTTGTCTAAATGTATGCAATTTAAAGTAGTGGGGCGGAGAGTCGCGTTATTCAAAACGGTTACGTATCAGAACGCCTAAAATTAATAAGCCTAATGTACCATAATACCTAAACGTTCATAATACCTAATGGTGTTTTTTACAGAAACCGAAAAAAAATCAGGATTTTTTAAAATGCCATTGTATAGAACTCATTAGGTTAGGTTAGGTTAGTTTTATAACAATCCTGAAAAATGTACGGTTTCAATAAAAAAGACCATTAGGTATTATGAACTTTTAGGGATTATGATACATAAGGCTTATAAATTTTAGGCGTTCTGATACGTAACCTTCAAAACACTATACCCGATTAAATAAAGGTTTCATTCGTAACTCAATTGTTTAGAAATAACGCGAAAACAACGCGTTGTTGACAAGACCCGAAATCGGGCAATAGTAGTTATGCCCGAAACTAGGTGATATCATCATATTCACCGCCATTATAAATAACAAACAACACTGAAATATTTACAAAAACAATGGTAAAAAAAAACTGACTCTTATAATTACTTGCCGATTATCGTAACACTTGGCGTAATAAAACTCTTATCAACCATTCGTTAATTACAACCGTTGAATATTTAACTCGAAATGACAATTATTTTTGATACAACACAGCACCTAAGCCGTTGCAAGATGCATCGTAACACAATCCCTGTATGCCCGTTTTCCGTTGAAACTCGTGTGGCCGCCGTCGAATGAAATTTTTATGAGCAACACGTTATTGATAAAAGTAATAGTGTATGGCGGGAAATAGTTATACGCCGATAAAAACAGACACGTAAATGTGTTACACGCAAACAGCGTATTTAAGAGGTATTGACTAATTATATAATGGTAGAGATAACAGTAACAGAAAGTTACAAGAATACGTAATTTTAGGAAAACACGAGGGAGTTTCATTTTTGACACATTGTTTTTTTTTATGAACTCGATTGAATTCTTGGTCATATTAAAATGACCAGTATTCAAAATTATAATACGATTGGTTTGCATTTAAGACTGACAACTTTTTGAACCAATTTTCATGATTATGCAATTCTCCAAAGCCGCGACAGTCGGAAAAAATTGTAATGATGGTCAATGTCATTAGTGTTTGACATATGTTGACAGACAAGTTAGTAATTGTTTGTAGTTTTGGAACAAAAAATAGACATTGATAATCTGCTCCTCCTAAGTGGTCAACCTGTGTAACCTCTAAATATTGCCCATTCACTTTGAAACGGCATTTTAAGACTGCACCGAGCAAACGTCGAGCGTCCAGTGGCGCCCTCATTACTATTATTGTGTTTTTTAATTAACTAAAGAATTGCCTTGGAATCAGACGAAATGTTTTTGTAGTGCAATTAAAAAACACAATTTATGGGAAACGTAACAAACTTTAATATCAATTACCCTTTGAGTAGTCAGCTTAACGCCACCGTGGCCACTTTTTTCCGTTGTTAATAACTCGAAGGTGAATTGTTATTAAACTATATGATATACCCTATAAGTTGTGTTTTCATTTGTAGTACAAAAACATTTCGTCTAATTTCAAGAAAGTACTTTAGTTTATTAGAAAACACAATAAAAGTAATGAGGGCGCCACTGTATATCCGGCGTACGCTCGGCGCAGTCTTAATTTATACAATGGAAATACATACTTACATAAACTCACGCCTTTATTCCCAGAGTGGGGTTGGCAGAGCTACAGGATTACCAATAACTCTAAAAACTTGTTGATAATTTCTCACATTTTGCACACAACGGAAATAATTTCCAAAAATCTAAACATATTGTTTTTCATACAAATGTGAAACACCCAGTAATTGCCCGTCAACAATTACTCTAATTTAGTGTAATAGTATGAGACGTCCGTCAGCAACAGCAGGAATGTTTTTGGGCAGTTATTGCTGGAAAATAGCTCGTGTAATTGCACCTTAACAACCGTGATAGTATAGTTTAAAGAGGCGTATCTACACGTTTAAATGGTGTTATAGTTTATTACGTTATTTTGGAACTGTTATTTGCAGTCATTAAAATTTGGTATTTAAATGTTACTTAATAAAAGATAATAGGAGACAATCTTGCACAAATCCAACTAGTCCCAAACTATGCTCTAGACGTGTACTGTGGGTACTAGACAACGATATAAATACTAATTTACTGTCTGACATTTCTTGACTATTTTTTTACATATTTTCCCAATTGAATCTTTATTATAAAGAATTTATTGTTAAATAGGTCTAGATAGAACCACATGGCGACCGTCTCAGTGAAGAGTTTGATAACATTCAATTCTGCAGGTGTTAGGTCAAGGTCTGGTTATTGTATCGACACTGCAGGTGTTCGTGTTTGTATTCCAATTGATTGGCATGTATGTGATATTGAGAAAACAAAATTTGGTTGTTGGCTGGAAACGACCAGTTATCTTTTTTCTGGTGTAAAAAATATGTAAAGATACCTTTGGATAGCTACATAATTTGCATTATGTTATGGCACAGTTGCCTATTTCGAACAGCGGACGTCTTTTTTGCTGATATGTCTATCATGATGATAACTATAGCTTACCTACCATTGAGAAATGTTTTAATAGAGCAGTTAATTTTCTCAAATTTATAAGCACTCAAAATCGCGTTAAATGTCTTTGTATTCGATAAAAGAAGTGAGAAGAACACTCTCAATTTAATTTATTATGTAGTTAGGTATACACTTCATTTGTTTAGTTAGTTGGTTAATTTAAATAAAAAATACACGTCATAGTTCGTCAACCAATAGCAGAACACTGATAGGTCAAAATTCGTTTTTTTATTTTATTGGCTGTAAAGTCCGCAGCAGAAGTAGCTACGCAACCGAAGAGGTCAAAATGATCTGCACTCGATTCTATTTTCAAGAGAAGTACGTCGTGTTTAAATAATTTTGAGCATGTTATTGTGCTTAGCTACTTTTGATGATGACTGTACAACAGGGCTACGTGGTTCGGTTTGTTTACATTTTGTTAGTTTGAATACTTGGTAATGGAGTAGGGCGATGATACCAATGTTGGACACTTAGCTGACAGGCACCAGTAATGGACACTTAACTCTTAATTCAAATTTCACAGGTTCGTAAATTGACTGTCGCAAACAAATGAATAACCCTTATCTTCTGTAAAGAATCAAGTGTCCATAATTGGTCGTAGTCCATTACTGGTTCCGTCACCCTATATGGTCAAAGATTTAAGTTGATCACAATTCTTCTTTTTCAGTGTCCCACGACGCTAAGGTGGTGTCGCTCCCCTTCATAGACTCAATATTACAGAAACCCAAGTTTCTCCCGCTAGCGGTACCCAAGGATCTAGCACACAGGTTTGTATAGGTAAATTATTTGAGAAGGTCTTTTGGTGTTTAGTAAAGCTGACTCAACAACGATAGAGAGCGAACATGTCACCGTTCTTGTGTGTGATTGTCAGTTGGCATGGTTGTGCATTATGTTTGTTTGTAGACAGAGTATTACCCAGACACGCTGCTCGAGTATAACCCTTTGAGATAGCAATACGGTACAACCCGACCAAATCACATATCACTTTTAGTAGACAAAGCTTCTGTCGTTGATGCCTGCCTTATTAAGGCGGTTTATCATGAGAAATCATTACCGGTGAAACGTGGTTTTCAACTTTTAGAGAACTGGGGTTTTGGTTGCTAAAATACAACAATTCAGATCACCGATATCGGCCAATTGAGTTGTTAAAGATTCCGTGTTTTTTTATTTGCATGTCTCCGTAAAAATGCTACTCTCTTTTACTCGTTGTATATTTTTATCGTGTCCCGTCTTGGTAATACTGTGTCTACGTGTTTGTTACGTACAAGTTAAGGCTGAAGATACCCTGTCGAGGCCTAGTGAACGATATAGAAGTTGTATATCTTTGTCCCGCTCACGGCCTGGGAGTTTTTAAATGTTCATTAAGCTTCGTGTTAACAAGGGGACAAATGTCTCCCGACGGAGTACCCTTGCTTTACCGACATCATCGAGGTGTTTTCATCGAATGTATCATTTTACCGAATATGACTTCCTTGAATTTTCGAGAGAATATTCCATGGACGCCCTAAGAGACTTAATTAATTAAGAATATTTTTTTAGCGGAGACTGACTACGTGTACAAAGACGCGGCGCGGGAGTCCTCTAAAAATTTACAAAAGAACATTATCAATTTTAAGTCTAGGTGTTCTATAATCTTAATTGTAACAACCACCGTTTACTTTAATTCCAGAATAATCCGGTTCAACGGTGACCCGGCGTCGTGGTGGATCGGCCAGATCGTCAAGTACATTCTCAAGCCGCGGCCAAACATGCAGAAAGCGATCAATGAAACCGTCGCTAAGATGAACTTTAGGAATCCTATAGTTGGGTAAGTTAAAACAGCCAGAAAAAACTTTATTTTCGTGCAATAAAAGCAAAAAAGACATCACTCCGCTCGGCTCGGAGCGACTTGGCTAGTCGAGCCAAATGACGTCACTTTCGCATTTATCGGAAGCGTTGATAATAATGCTACAGTATAATTTAAATGCAATCTCTGTTGCGCAAGAAATAAGGTACATTTTACACTAACTTAAGTCGCCTAATAGCAGGCGATGATACATTCTGTCGTCGAAGCCCTAAACCAAGATGGCGGTGCGCGGTTACCAAATCTCTCCACAGATGTCGTTGAAGTCGGTATAATCCTACATCGCGCTGTTAAGATTTCCCCTGATTTCATATACACCCGTCTCCTACCGCTGTTTAGTTATCGCTTCTCGGCCTTTTGGCTAAGATCAAAGTGTAGTATCTGTTCTTTTCAGCTTAATATCTGAAAGTTCCCTCACTGAGGGACCAGTATATTAATCTGATTTTTTTAATTCGACGGGATGTTCGGGGTAGTCGTGGGTCGTTGTCGAATTTTTTGACAACGAAACGCAACCGTTTTCTCTAGAATGAAAACTAGTCCTCGAAACGGTCCTCGTTCGCAACTGATTTCATTGTATGGGGACGGGCAACGGAAGACGACGCACAGGACGATCGAACGAGAGAAACGTAAACTCATCTCGTCGACGAACGAGCGTCGCGACTAGTTGCAATAAATTATTATTATTTTTATTGCTAAACCACTTTACACTCTCTACCAACGACGTTAAGATACACAGCAATGACCACCGCGTTGCGAACGAGCGAGACAAACGAACGAAACGAAACACCAAAAAATAAGTTGTCTTACACGATATTCGACTATATCGTTGTGAAAATAAATATTATTTTATTATATCAAAGACCAAAACGAAATGAACGAGCGACGACGTCGCAATGATCTCATTACATTCTAGGCTCTATGGATATAGACTTTAAGTACAAATTCGCGTCAAACAATGCGAGAACTAGTTGCGCGACGAAGACTGCTTTAGAACGAAACGTAAAACGGTTCTATCGTCGCGGAACACAAAACGGTCTTTTAAAACGGTTCGTCTTTGCAACGCCCATCACTAGTTCGGGGCTCGCTCCACTCCCGTCACGGGTCGGCCCGGCATTGCAGTGCCGTCGGGATCGGCCCACATAATATATGATCACTCTACCTTTCACCGTGAATAAACTGTATTCAAATCACATTGTTTTTCACGTTAAAATTCTTTAAAATCTGTCATGGGAAGTGCGTGACGATAGTGGTATTACTATTAGGGGTCGCGACGCAACTCTGACGCGGTCATTGTCGTAGCGCAAAGGAAGGTAGTGTACTCAACTTATGGCTCAAATGAGCAACGGGAAATGTGGAGGAGCATTTATGAAGCTGAAACTTTCCGTACAAAACGCGATAATGTTTCTCACCCCCTAAATCAAGTCCGGTTTTTGTATTCCTAATAATAATTCCTATGTTGTAGAAAATATAATAATCTACGTCTCAAGTTCTCAACGTTTTCCTTTTCTAGACAATATTTCTTCGAATAGTACATTATTGGGGTACGTAATGTAATGTATAAATTTAAAATACATAAAGTTGGAATGCCGAAAATCATATAATATAATGTATCAAAATATATAAAGTTATATGACATACATTCTAAAGACATAAGATGGAAATGCATAATGGTCAAAATACATAACAGTAAAAATGCATAATGGTTCATACTCGTAGTAATATTAGACAAAAGGCATACGTTTTCAATGCATATATTTACAATGTATACGTTCAAAATCCATAATGGTTGAAATACATAATCTACTTTGTTTTTGCCCATCTTGCTTCTATATCATTATATTCGTAATCGTCAACGGTTCTGTTATTTAGTGTCGTTATTTTACTTAAGTAGTTATTATTAATTTATGGTTTTATGGTTTCATTTTATGGCAATTCTATTTTTTATGCGAAGTTGAACTTTACAAACAAATCTCATAATATTATAGAACGGTTTTATAGCTTTACTTACCTGTAATAAAGAACCTATATTAATTATACTATCGTCTCGATAATCTGCAATCGTTGCCTTTCGACGCTGGTTTATTACTAACTTAATGTTTTACTTGCATTAATAACTCATACATTTATGTTTTACTTCATTTGGTCTCGTTTAATACCTAGTTCTGCGCAGGATCTCATATTAAAAACGTAATTTTCTATGTGTGCTAACCAATATTTCGTCATGATGGGGCTAATAGTAGTCTTTTAACGCAATGTATAGATAGAGCGCTAAAGTTACTAAAGAAAATCGAAAAAAAAGGGGCAGACTCGTGGTCACACCAGATTGTTACACCACTGCTATTCGCTTTGGTCGGAAATTCGACAGAAATCATTCTTATTCCGCAAAAGTAGGTAGGTTAGGTTCGTTAGGTATCTTTAGATGCCCGAAGGGCAAATCGCTCAGAAATAGGAGCCCTGCCTCAGGCAGAATCCTCCGTCGAATAGTAGTGGTGTGACGACCTGGTGTGACCACGAGTTTGCACCCGAAAAAAATGGCATCACTAACACCTTTGTTACTTAAAAGTAAAAAGGCTTTTTTATTTGTTTCAGCGTCCACATACGACGCACAGACAAAGTGGGCACAGAGGCGGCGTTCCACCACATCCACGAGTACATGACGCACGTGAACGACTACTACACGCAGCTGGAGCTCCGGCAGGACGTCGGCACGCGACGCGTCTACCTCGCCACTGACGACGCTAACGTGAGTGTTTCGCGGTGAGGGCCTGGGACATGTAGTTTCAAAAATCGGTTATATAAAGAACTATTTAAAAAAATCAGTGGTTATTTATAAATTAATATAAATATCAGCAGACAATGTTACACCAATTGACCTAGTCCCGAACTAAGCTCAAGGCTTGTATTATGGGTACTACACAACGGTATAGATACTTATATAGAGAAATATATACGTAAATATATAGAAAACGTCCATGACTCAGGAACACATATTCGCGCTCATCACACTAATATCTGCCCTTACCGGGATTTGAACCCAGGACCCGCTCATTCCCGAAATACCAGAATTTTAATATACCAGATTCTCAATATACATGAATCTCAAAAAATAACATTTAAATTTCGGTATCGTTGATTATGCTTACCAAATATTTCGAAGCTGGTGATTTGGGATTCTGGTAAAGAGAGTAGTCTGGTATTTTGAAATTCTGGTATTTCGGGAATGAGCGCCAGGACCGTTAGCTTCGTAGGCAAGGTCATTACCAACTAGGCCAGCGCGTCGTCAAAAATTTAAGAACGATACATTAATTAATATTTATAATTGACATAGTGCGCCATCTAGTGACAGTCAGCCATAACGTCTCAATTTCTACAGTCACGAGAGCTCTGAATTTAAAATGTTCATTAAGTATTTGATATTGTTCAAAAGTTACATGTAAAACATAATTGCTGCCCGAACGACAATTGCGGATAATTACACAAAAATTAAGCATTAAGTGTAGTAATAGTAACGCCATCTAATGGTTCAAAGAAGAACTGCTCGCTTTGAAATTGAGTCAAATGACAATGATACAATGAATGATAGGTCGGAAAAGTTACATAAAACTGTTTTCGCTAATCTATAACACTCAAATATGAAACCTCAAAAATAGCTTTTGCTTAGAAGAAGTTCCGCAAGAAAAGTGTATTTTACTAAAGTTATATATAACATATACAGTTTACATTTTTCAGTGAAAAACTTCTATTATACTCTAGAAATGCTTGTTTACTTACAGAACATTAAAATTAATAATCGACTTAGTGCGCCATCTAGCGGCAGGCAGTGATAACATCGCTAACTCATTTTTACTGTCGCGAGTGTTAAGGGTTTTTGAAAGTAAATCAAGTGTTTAATATTGTTCAAAAGTTATATTGTTAAACGGTGTTGCTACCTAAAGGACAATTTCTGATTACAAAACACAAATAAAATGCTTATAGTGTAGTACTAGTAACGCCATCTATTAGTTTAATGTAGAACTTTTGCTTGCATCGCTTCGAAATTAAGTCAAATGGCTGTATAGGTCGGAAAAAAGAATTTTGTGATGCATAAAACTGTTTCCGCTAATCTAGAAACACTGTCAAAGATGAGATTACTTTGGTTAGAAGTTCCACAAGAAAAGTGCATTTTAGGTAGTGATAACGTCTCAAGCGCATTTTTGCAGTCACGAGGGTTAAGGATTCTAAATCAGGTGTTTAATGTTTTCAAAAGTTATAATTATGTTAAACCTAGAAACACTGTAAAAGATGAGACCACTTTGATTAGAAGTTCCACAAAAAAAGTGTATTTCAGTTTAAATAAATTATGCCATATGGCTTTATAACAGATACACTTTACATTTTTCTTTAAAAACGTTGCTTTTAAACAAGAAAATGCTTGTTTAATTACAGAACATTACCATAAATAATTGTCTTAGTGCGCCATCTACCGGCAGGCGGTGATAACGTCTCAAACGCATTTTTGCAGTCACGAGTGTTGAGGATTTTAAAAGTAAATCAAGTGTTTAATATTGTTTAAAAGTTATATTGTTAAACGGTGTTGCTACCTAAAAGACAACTTCTGATTACAAAACACAAATAAAATGTGTAACTAGTAACGCCATCTATTAGTTTAATGTAGAACTTTTGCTTCCATCGCTTCGAAATTAAGTCAAATGGCTGTATAGGTCGGAAAAAATAATTTTGTGATGCTTTTAAAACTGTTTCCGCTAATCTATAAACACTATCAAAGAGGAGACCACTTTGGTTAGAAGTTCCACAAGAAAAGTGTATTTTAGTTTAAATAAATTTTGCCATATGGCTTTAGAGATACATTTTACATTTTTCATTGAAAAACGTCTAAATTTTACAAGAAATGTTTGTTTTATTACAGAACATTAATATTAATAATTGACTTAGTGCGCCATCTACCGGCAGGTAGTGATAACATCTCGAGCGCATTTTTAGTCACGTGTTAAGGATTCTAAAAGTAAATCAGGTGTTTAATATTTAGCAAAAGTTATATGTTAAACGTTGTTGCTACCTAAAGGACAATTTCTGACTACAAAACGACTAATGTGTTGTACTAGTAACGCCATCTATTAGTTCAATGTAGAACTATAGGTTGGCAAAGTAAGTTTTTGTGATACATATAACTCTGGTCATTAATCTATAAACACTCTCCAAGATGAGACCATTTAGCTAAGAAGTGCCGAAAGAAAAGAGTATTTGAATTAAAATAAATGACACCAAATGGCGTTATAAGAGATAAAGTTTTTATTGTAATATGTCTATTTTCAATAATAAAAGCTTATTTCAAATCATTACATTATCATTAATAGTTGACTTAGTGCGCCATCTAGCGGCAAGCAGTGATAACGTCTGGGGCTTATTTCTAATGCCACAACTTTAAAGGAGAATTGTCAAGCTAAAATTGCCACATAATGCGATAACGTTTTTCTCCCATTCGAAAAGTAAATGAAGTCTTTGATATTGTTCAAAATTTAAATGTTAAACATTGTTGCTACCTAAAAGACAATTTCTGATTACAAAATATACAAATAAAATGTGTAAAGAGTAGTAATAGTAACGCCATCTATTGATTCAAGGTAGATCTTTTGCTTTCATCGCTTGGAAATTAAGTAAGTTTTATAGGTCGGCAAAGTAAGTTTTTGTGATACATAAAACTGTTTTCGCTAATGTATTAAGGGCGTACCCCGTCTCGATGACCTCGAGCATTTCAACTTCTTCCCTCCCCACTTCCTTTCCTCACCTCTGCAAGTTTACGTACATGCGCCATCGCTTTTTCGTAACGCCATCTAGTATAAAGTAAATGTACTACAATGGCCAACTTTTTAGGCCGCTAACGACATCTTACGGATTGTTGGCGTACTACTATAACTTGCAGTTGGTATTGAGACTTTTTATTGATCATTAATAGGAGATTTCCGAGATATTGATCATTAATAGGATTTTTTGTAATTTTTCCTTATGTCCGTGATACGAAAAACCCCTTAATTCAAGTATTAATTTAAATAAAAAACAGTGTTTTCTTGCATGACTTGAAACACTATGAAATAAGGAAGCTACATGCCATTTTTTTTCCTTACAACTTTTTGAGTAACCTTACAAAATTGGTTTTTCCATACTTGGTGAAACACAAACGCGGGGTTCTCTTAGTATGGAGAAAGTAACTTAGGCGCGTTTACTCAAAAAGTTGCAAGGAAAAAAAAATGGCATGTAGCTTTAAAACTTCCTTATTTCATAGTGATTCAAGTCATGCAAGAAAACACTGGTTTTTTTTTAAATTAATACTTGAATTAAGGGGTTTTTTGTATGACGGACATAAGGAAAAATTACAAAAAATCCTATTAAAATGATCAATATCTCGGAAACCGTGAAACTTAGCATAATAGTAAATGTGGTCAAAAATGTTCAGAATGACCCTTACAACCCCTTAAAACCCCTACACCCGACTGTCAAACACCCTGTATAATATTTACCAGAAATATAACAAACTCGTCAGTGGAGTTCAACAGTGAGTCGTGTACCTGCTCGTAAAGTACTCGTAGTTTTGAGTGAGAGTAGTGTTTGCACACTGTAGACACCAGGCATAAGAGATATGACAGAATGCTAGTGGTGCACAGTGCGGGTAAGTCGGCTTGCTGTGAGACTGCGTCATTTGCTTGGAAGGTCGTCAGGTTGCGTAATTGTCCATTGTCGAGGGTCACCAATGTCACAGTATAGATATAGCTAAAGCAGTAAAGAAGCTCGGCCTAATTTTCAAGATAAATGCCTACTCTGAAATTGAGCGTCAGGGTTGTCCCCTAAAATTTTGTAAAATTGAAAAAAGTTTTTGTTTAGTAGTAGTAGTAGTTAGTGCAAAATCGATGTCTGCGACAGCGAATCCCTTGACAGATTGACGAAATGTAGCCGCCATCTTGAAGTTTTTAGTTATTGGACTGATTTCTTCCAAAATTGATATTTGGTTTTTGGCCGTGTGGTTACCGGCAGAATAGAATAGTACCACTCCATACCTTCCTGTGGAAGTCGTAAGAGACGACTAAGGGATTAAAGGCTTGTAGTATTTTTAGGCGATAGGCTTGCAACCTGTCACTAATATACACATGATATACATCTTAGCCTGTTTGTGCAAAATGTGGTTACAGAATTAACAACTGGCTGTTAAAGTTGTTGGTAATTCTGTAGCTCTGCCTACCCCACTCTGGGATGAAGGCGTGACGGTATGTATGTATGTATGTATGATATTTGGGAATCTGTGTGGTCTCCGACTAGGAATCCGTTGACAGAATGGGAAAAAGTATCCGCCATCTTGAACTTTTTAGTTATTGGACTGATTGCTTCCAAAATTGATATTAGGGAATCTGTGTGGTCTCCGACAAGGAATCCGTTGACAGAATGGGAAAAAGTAGCCGCCATCTTGATTTTTTTAGTTATTTAACTGATTGCTTCCAAAATTGATATTTGGGAATCTGTGTGGTCCCCGACTAGGAATCCGTTGACGGAATGGGAAAAAGTAGCCGCTATCTTGAATTTTTCAATTATTATTTGGGAATCTGAACCACACAGATTCCCAAATATCAATTTTGGAAGCAACCAGTCCAATAACTAAAAAGTTCAAGATGGCGGCTACTTTTTCCCATTCTGTCAACGGATTCCTAGTCGGGGACCACACAGATTCCCAAATATCAATTTTGAAGGCAATCAGTCCAATAATTTAAAAGTTCAAGATGGCGGCTACTTTTTCCCATTCTGTCAACGGATTCCTAGTCGGGGACCACACAGATTCCCTAATATCAATTTTGGAACCAATCAGTCCAATAACTAAAAAGTTCAAGATGGCGGCTACTTTTTCCCATTCTGTCAACGGATTCCTAGTCGGGGACCACACAGATTCCCTAATATCAATTTTGGAACCAATCAGTCCAATAATTTAAAAGTTCAAGATGGCGGCTACTTTTTCCCATTCTGTCAACGGATTCCTAGTCGGGGACCACACAGATTCCCTAATATCAATTTTGGAACCAATCAGTCCAATAATTTAAAAGTTCAAGATGGCGGCTACTTTTTCCCATTCTGTCAACGGATTCCTAGTCGGGGACCACACAGATTCCCTAATATCAATTTTGGAACCAATCAGTCCAATAACTAAAAAGTTCAAGATGGCGGCTACTTTTTCCCATTCTGTCAACGGATTCCTTGTCGGAGGCCACACAAATTCCCAAATATCAATTTTGGAAGCAATCAGTTAAATAACTAAAGAATTCATAAGATTTAAAAATATATTTTATTTATACTTTTATTTATACCTATACCTTTCAACTCAAGTAGGGAGTTTAAAAAAATGAAATCTCCGTGTTTGAGGAAGCCGAATTGAAACAGCCGTATACCACGCAATACACTCGCGGCATCTTTATAAAGAATATAAAATGCGAAAGAAACCATTCGTATCGACGCGGCACTCGCGCCTGACAGCACTGCGATGTCCGCTTGCAGGTCTCGTAGAGGCGTGCGTCTGTGTGAGTGCGTCGTTTCGAGCGTTTGTTCGGAGCTTCTTTACTGCTTTAGCTATATCTATACTGTGCCAATGTAGTTAGAGAGGGCAATAGAGAAATCTCTCTCCAGGCGGGTGTTATGCCTGGGGACCAAAGTCCATTGGGATGAAGTTGGAAGTGCTACATAATATATCAACTGACTGTTGAAATTTCGCTTGCGCGTTGTAGAACAGTTTAGTTCCGCTGTCTGACGTTGTGACGCTGTTGGCGCTGGCGAGTTGGTGGTACATGGTTTGCCGTTAGATGTCGCCACGTCGCGCGTGGCTCCGAGCGGCACGGGTTCCCCGTTCGACGGCCAAGCGGCGTATGCCGCCCGTCGCCCCCGCACAGACCCGGGAGTGGGGATTAGCGCGCAAACATTAATATTTTCTTTTTCTCAAAAACTACAGAATCAATTAAAAAAACATCCGGCCAAATTAAAGTTCACATTATTTTCCAATTATAAGTTAAGTCTCATGTGTAAATATCGCATAATTAGGCAGTTATAATGGATTATAGATCGAGAAAAGGGTTCACGGGAAATTATTATACTCTTAAAATATAAACATTTGCGAAATATTTTTCCGTGAAAAATAAAGAACAAATGCCAAGCTTAAATATATGTTTTTTACAGATTTTTGTACTACATTTTGGCTTATTTGAATCGACTTGAAAATCGCTAAAATACGCCGGGTAGCCCCTTAACACTGTCCAAGATAAGACCACTCAGCTAAGAAGTGCAGCAAGAAAAGTGTATTTTACTATTAATAAATAACACCATATGGAGTTATATAAGAGAGAAAGTTTATTTTTGCATTGAAAAACGTTTGGTTTTAATAGTAAATGCTTATTTAATTGCAGGACATTACCATTAATAATTGACTTAGTGCGCCATCTAGCGGCAGTCGGTGACAACATCTCGAGCGCATAATTTCTACAGCCGCATTAGTTAAGGCGTAAAATAATAAATTGCGTGTTTAATGTTGATCAAAAGTTAAATGTAGAACGTTGTTACAACCTAAATTACAACTTCTGATTGCAAAACAACAATAAGATACGTACAGATTAGTAATAGTAACGCCATCTATTGCTTTAAGGTAGAACTATTGTTACCATTGCTTCGAAATTAAGTCAAATGGCTATAATGTCGGCAAAGTAAGTTTTTGTGATACATAATAGTATTTTTCGTAATTGTGTTATAATAGAGAGCTTTTTAGTCGTGGCCTAAGTAAGGTACGAGATTAAAAAGCTTAATTATGACACTATTGTGAACAATACTTTTTGTACGAGTTCATTAAAATTAATAATGTAAGTCATTAATACGAGTATATAAGAAAACTAAAAGTAGATTTTTGACAGATGATGCGACGCTGCTACGTTCCGAAACGACACAGATTGGCAATTTTGTATCGGATCGAGGCTCCTTAAACAAGGACACATATATGGAAATCCGAAGTTCTATTTTCAAATTTTTTTCGGTTGTCTAGAGCGTATCGAAATAGTTATTTCGGTTGTTTCGGAAGTAACAACTATGAAAAGAGTGACGTTGCAGTATTCTCTATGAAATCTTTGTACACAGATTTTAATCGACGAGTATAAAAAAATAAATAAAACACTCAATCTCAATCTTTTTTTGTTCGTTTTACTGCAACGTCACTCTTTTCATAGTTGTTACTTCCGAAACAACCGAAATAACTATTTCGATACGCTCTAGACAACCGAAATAGTTATTTCGGTTGTTTCGGAAGTAACATCTAGACTATTCAACGATGAAAAGAGTGACGTTACAGTATTCTCTATGAAATCGTAATACACACATTTTAATCGACGAGTACAAAAAACAGTTTTTGCTATTCTATTAACAGTTATAAAGATGAGATCACCCTGCTAAAAAAATCCCGCAGGAAAAGTGTATGTAACTTATAATAAATAACGCCATATGGAACTATGAGACATAGTTTAAAATTTTCATTGAAAAACGTCTATTTTCAATAGTAATTGATTACTTAATTACAGAACATTACCATAATATATATCCATATTATTTATATTGTTATGAATGTTAGTCTGTAGGGTATTATGTAAATATGGGCCTTGTTATCTGAAATTAAGTTTATTCTATTCTATTAATAGTTGACTTAGTGCGCCATCTAGCGGTAGTCAGCCATAACGTCTCGAGCGCATTTCTACAGCCGCTGAAGTTGAACTTGAAGTTTAGCTAGAAGAAATGCCTTATGTTTTGTGTTTTTTTATTCTTTTACAAGAGTATTGGACCAAATATTCAAAATATTGAACAGAATAGTTTCCCTTCCGCTCCAGGTGTTGGAGGACGCCCGGAAGAAGTACCCCCAGTACGAGTTCCTGGGCGACCCGGGCATCGCCAAGAACGCGGCGACGCACCGGCGCTACACGCCCGTGTCGCTCACGGGGCTGCTGGTGGACCTGCAGCTGCTGGCGCGCGCCGACCACCTCGTCTGCACCTTCAGCAGCCAGGCGAGTGCCGCGCCCTTACGCCGGGGGGAACGGACGGCAACTACCTTCAAATATTAGCGCTCTCGGAAAATGGATGTTCATAGAGTTTAATATAAACACCATTCATTAGTCACCTCATTAATGTTAAAGACTTCGACTAGATTTGGATTCAGATAGGTGGTCACGTGGTTCTAGACAAGATGCAAAACGCTAACGTTATTCAAAGATTTTCGCCGCTCCCAAAGTCGTTAGATAGTAACAATCGTATAAACATTTAGTCGGCTAGGTAAGTTATTTTATCGAATTTCATTTCATCGACCGCTATTTGCTGCTGAAACCATGATGTTTTCAGGATATCTTAATTCTTAAACAACGTTGTTTTTTTTTTTTTATGGCATAGAGTAGACAAACGAGCACACAGGCCACCTGATGGTAAGTGCAAACTGTGACCCATAGACATTCGCATTCACAAGAATGCAATGCAATCTTAAGACTGCAAATGCGTTGCCAACCCTGAGGACTAAGATGGAATGCCTCTATGCTAGTCATTTCACCGGCTCTCTTATCCCCAAACCGGAACACAACAATGCGAACACTGCTATTTGGCGGTAGGTTAATCGATAAGATGGTGGTAGCGATCCGGACGGACCCTGCACAAGGTCCTACCACCCGCAATATTGGAAATAGCTAATTCTACGCAAAAAACCTCTAATTTCGGTTCGTCCACAGGTGGGCCGCGTGGCGTACGAGATGATGCAGGCGAACAGGGTGGACGCGTCCAACAGTTTCTTCTCGTTGGACGACATCTACTACTTCGGCGGGCAGAACGCGCACGACCGGGAGGCCATGATGGCTCACTCACCCGTCAACGCGCAGGAGATCGCCATTCAGGTGGGACTTTGATTTTATTGAACGGCTGTGTGGGTGCCGCGTTAGAATAGTGCCACTCCATGTCTTCCCGTGGATGTCGTAAGAGGCGACTAAGGAATAAAGGCGTGTAGTACTGTTAGGCGATGGGCTTGCAACCTGTCACTAATACGCTGGTAAACATCTTAGCCTATTTTTGCAAAATGTGCTTATTGAATTATGAACAAGTTTTCAAACCTGACGGTAATTCTGTAACTCTGCCTACCCCACTATGGGATTACAGGCGTGTAGGTATGTATTTATGTATGTTACTGGTTTTTCATAGCATAAAATGTCAAACGATCAAAACCTAGTATTACTAATGTACTGCGTTGCTAAGTATTCCAATACATCGAAATAATGTAGGGGTATCGTGAGCCACTGCCCGTACTGGCTGAAAATCAGTGCCGTAGGTGTCTGATACCTCAGCATTTTACTGAGCCAGTGTCCGTGTCACCGCCGCGAGGACACACGTTGCATGCTATCCCTGTTACCTTGACTGTTTTTTTTAATCATAATTGTGGGTCCTATGATTGGTGAATAAAAATATTTATTTCTGGATATTTTTGATCTTTGGACATTTTTGATATGTGTACATTGTTACTGGAAACATTTTTACCATTGTTGGCATTTTATTGGGGTACCTATTATTTTATCGAAGCTCTTTTCAAGGAACCTAACCTAACCTAACCCACGTTATTAATGTTTAAGATATCTTGAAAACATGGTTTTAGCAGGAAATAATTCAACTAAGTGATACAATCAATCAAGTGAAATTCGATATAATGATGGGTTACCCATTTTTTTTACTATTTAGGGTAACTTTAATTCAGTGTTTTTTGGTTATTATTTTACATCTTTGTAAAATTAAAGGCAATATACTCGTAGGTTATTATAATTGGCAATTCGCTCTAAAACTAGCAACATTTATTTTACCATCATTTTTCGCCGTGTCGAAGGTTTAATCATGCGACTTGAATTTTAGTTTACTTGTATGTTTCAGGCGAACGATATGATCGGCATCGCCGGAAACCACTGGAACGGTTTCGGTCGAGGAACCAACCGGAGGACGAACCTGGTAAGCATAAAAACTATACAGCCTTGTCTTTTCATATTTGTTTCTAAATATATAAAACACTTCCGGACTGAGAGACAGACCTAAGGACTTGTTATAGGGAGTATTCCTTGGGTACCCTAGGTGTGCACTAAGAAAAGATTCTCCTAAAATCGACCCCCAAACGGGAAGAAACACGGTGAGCAGCGGGAAACTAAACCTATGCGTAAGAAAAATAGGACTGCAACTATTTCGACATCTGAATGAATTATTAACTCAACTGTAAATTACAAATGCAGTAAAGAAAAATGCACGCGTTACGAACGCCATTTTTTTTTTGTAATCTACTGTCCATGGTGATAGGGTCGATGATCCGCTGTTTATTAAAGTGCTCGCTATCCCTTACTGTTTGTTCTTGGTCTTGTTTCTTCAATTGTATTTAACCAATATATAAATACAATATATTGTTTTCTTAGTTCCGGTCACAATACAAACCAAAATACTACTTATCTCTCTCTTACTTACATCATGTCTAATATTATGTCCTGTTTGTTCCAGAACGGTCTAATCCCCTGGTATAAGACTAAGGAGCACCTAGTGCTGTACCCGTTCCCGGAGTACAAACACGTGCCTCTCTACACCGACACGCGGCAGAACGAGTTATAGACCAGCCCACTGCTGGGCCCGTGATGGTCCACACAGGCCCACTAGACACACGCATTCCGTGACTAAAAAAAATATAATAAGACCGTTTACCGCGTCGAGAAAATTAGCCCGGAAAATTGCATGAAGACCATACAGATAGTAATTTGAATGTTCAGCTTGATATGGTCAATTAGCCGCGTTATACATTTCCCAACGTGACGCGACTATACATTTAGGTATTTCATTTTTTTAAACAAAACTACCACGTGGTTTCTGCTTCTATTAGCTGACAAGCCAATAGAAGCAGAAAACTGATACGTCAAAGTGCAATAAAACAGTTTTGATTGGCTGTTTAACAATGTCACGTGGTTTGGATTGTTTACATTTTTTAAATACTTAAAAGTATAGACTATAGGGCCCGTAGGTCCATTCAAAAGAGCTGGCACGAATAGATTCAACGAAAGTAATGTCACCTAATACTGTGTGAGTGCCATTCTTTGAACCGATATTCGAATTTCAAACCGAAACCCTGTTATTATTTTAGACACTTGTATACTGTCGTTCACTCATTCAATCCATTCGTGCCAGCTCTTGTGAATCGACCTCTAATTGTTAAAATTTGTAAAAAGAATCGAACATTTGACACATTTCCTTGAAATTTAACCATTAGTTATGGTTTTTAACGATTAGTTAATTGAACTACTGATCAAACAACAGGCCCTTAGTGACATGTGGAAAATGTAAAACTCGGCTTAACGTTTAAATTCCTAAATAGCCATTAACTTTGCTACAGTATATTGCGATGGGTATTCAAACGTTGTTTAGATTCGTATATAAGCGTATGAGAGTGAGCGAGAAGTATATACCCCATATAATTATGTTTTAAGAGCTATTGTACATACTCGGTGCCATGGATATATGTTTGTGCCAGTTCAAACATACAGTTAAAGCGGCAAGATACTAAAGGGTGGATCAACTTTTTGTTGTTGTTATTCTGTCCCGTAACCCAGGAGACAACGGTGTTAGAGTTTCTTAGAAAAAATGCTATAATATATACTTCTAGCACACTCAGGAGAAAGCCCATAAAAGAATGGGTTTGGAATTGCCAATAAAACTGATTTTTAGTGGACTTATATTCTTTGAAATCACAGTTTTAAAGAGTGACTCAGGAGACGTAACCATGGCAACGAGCTACTAAGAAAAGTTGATTGACCCTAAAATATATAGCTATATGTGATACTAAGCGTACTTCAGCCACTTGCTAGATACGGCTAAACTCTCGGAGAGTATTTTCTCGAACGCGGTGATTGATCTGGTAAAATTCGTATTTGGATTTTGATTACATTAAAATTAATCGTATCGAAATAGGGTCCATTACACAACGGCTCAATTGTGCAACCCAAATATTACGAAACCAAAATTTGGTTTCTTGCTTTTAAATATACATACTATGCTGAAATATATCGGTTTTGGAGTAGATTTTGTTGCAATATGTTGAACTAAATCTATCAACTCTCATAAAGGAACGACACTATTTTTATAGTTCGATCCGCGATTCCTTTCACTAAATAGACCATGGTCTATAAATTAATACATTGTCTGAATTAAACTTACTGTTATATTACATGCTCAATGTAATCGAATCGAATGATCGATACGGGGGAAATTAAAACTATCGATTATTAGATAGCTGAATACGCTCATATTTTAGATTTCGTGAATAAAATAGAAATATAATGTTTTCTAGTTCCAAGATTCAATTGAATATAATGGTATTTCGTATTAGTATGATTTAATTATCCTTTGCTACGTCAACCGGTAGATTTCCATAATATAAATAGTTTATATGCGTATACAAATTATATATTTTCGTGCAATAAATTTATTTAAAAAAGGAATTCGCATGCGAATACAATTAAGATCTGAAGTAAAAAAATAACCCCGCTTATTAACTGAACCTAATTTCTTTATGTTATATTACAACAGGTTCCGTGCAATTTGAACTTTAATTTCAAATAGGTATAATGCTAGCAAATGCGGAGTTGTAAAGAATTAAAATATGTTGTATTTTCTTACACAAAGATAGTATCAACGAACAGAGCTTTGTTTAAACACGAACGGTAGGCTTACAAGTGAACCCCAGGTGATACACAAGCAATTCCATAGATCTAACTAGAATAAACAACAGTTATTCCTATGTACATAAGCATTTATTATTATTTTGTCGTGTGATATGTAATATGGATAAATATATGAGAATGTCTCGTCAATCAAAATTATAACCATCAATTATATTTATGATATTATTAAAATTAACCTAAAGCGTCAAGACCTGATTTGAACTACAGTTCAAACAATTATGTGTCTTACACACGAAAGTTTTAAAAGCTGTGAGGATACTTCCGTATGTAAAATTAAGGTATTCCATCTTTCTCCTCACGTTTGGCAACGCACTTGCAGTCTTGCGGCACCTTACCTTATCGAAGTTTTAAAATATGAGAAGTGGTTGCCAAGGAACGTTTACGTTTTATTTCCAACCAATATGACTTATGTCGAATTTGACCCCCAATCAAAAAGTCCTTAACCAATGTACCTTAGATCATAAACTAAGGTTTAACTGATTTCCAGTCAACTCCTGTAGCGAACTGCCGGGTTATTATGACATAACTATGCAGTTCATTTTCCGGTGAGTGTAAGGGACAGAGCTATGGCAGTTATATAGCTCTGTCTTTTTCCCTCAGCGTAAACAGAATTGCATAACTGTGTCATAATAACCCCCCTGATCTTTTATTTCATAGGGATTTAAATATAAAGTGGTAACGTCCTTACGAAATATTTCAACTTTGTATGAACACTGAATAGTTTGTTTTTAATCCTTACAAAATAAAAGCTCGTTTATAACATTAATTGAACCATAACCTATAAATATTGGTTTATTCGCTAACGATAAGTGTAATTAACTATGAAACTGGCCAAGAACTTTTGATTGGTTGTCAAATAGGGTTGTCCTGTTTGAAAAAAAAAACAAAAAACATTATTTCCATGAAACAGCGGTTTTTGTTGTTGGGCAAAACGCAGCAGTTTTTAATCATTAATTAGGTCACCGTTGCATAGGTGCCATTTGCAAATAAATATTCTACGAATATTTTATCTTTAACCCTTTAAAATAATAAAAACAATAAATATAGTATTTGTGGCGAGATTTGTTTTATACTTTTCTCCAGATTACTAGTTTTTTAGTGATTGTGTTTTATTTTCCATAATGTTGTAAACAAGTTTGAGTTGATTATAAAATGAGTTAGTATTTGATTGATTATGTGGTTGTTCACAATATGAAAGAGAGGAGTTATTTTAGCACAATTGTTTCTTCTTTTGTTATAGCGGGGCATTGTTTGATAGTATAAAGGAGATGAACGCTGACTAGAGAAAGAAGGCGATGTCTTTGAACTATACCAGACCTGAAAATTTATCGTGAAATGTTCATTTGAAAGCAGCATTGGACAACATCTACACGGGTAGCACAAGTTGTATTTTCTCGCATGTCGCTCAGTGCGTCTCTATCGTTACTGACTAGATAAAATGGGAGATCCGAGCGGGAAACTTGTGCTAGCCGTGCTGCGAGCTTATTATAGTCGTGATGTTATTTGATAAAGCATCCGTCACTCTCACACTCACCAATTTGTAAGAAAGTGACGAAACATGAGTGCTTAAATCTCAATGCAGGTCTGAGTATAACACAAATGGTCAAGTTTGTTGTATGGAGTTAAACTTTGGATTTTCTTTTGACTATTTTGAATATGAGATTATTATTATTTCTAAGAGATCTGACGCGATCTGATTTCTGGCGGTTTGGTCACGACCTGGTTTTACGGCGATTGCGGCGGCGGGAGACGTCGGAAACAATGCATGTGATCTCCGCATTGCCGCCGTAATCATAATCCAAAGGAGGCTAACTGCAATGTAATAGTCGAAGCATTATATACTATATTGGCAACAACATAAGACTTAATATGCTCATGCTATTGTTAGTCTTCTTTGGTGCCACAGCAGTTCCCCGCCGTGGCTCGTAGCATGCTTCATACGTTTATATTCATTTGCTCGCTGCCGCTCGTCGCTTTTCGCTGCCGCTTCTGCCGTCGCCCTAAGTCCTGACCATACCGTAGCCTAAATTATACATTAACCGCTCAAAATATTTACGAATTATAAATATGTTCTGATTGTCGGATGTTATCTTATTTGTTGATGCTTTTTAAAGTATTTTATGCGTTGGATGTGTTTTTATTTATTTCTTCCAATATTTATTAGTACAGTATGCGACATAAATACACGTCGTGTTTAGAATTTAATTTCCTGAACTACTGTTAAACTGTAACGTACGGTCCCGAACGTAAATTTACGATCCATTTAATAAAACTCCATTTAAAGCCGTAATGTCATGAGAGATGCCAAGTTATTTGTGACTTATAGGAAACTCTACCTTGTTTCTGTAGAATATCAGATTGACTTTTGAGCTAAAGTGGGTCACAAATTTAAGTATTTGACTGTACGTTACGTAGTGGGTCGACCCACTGTCTAGATTTTTCATCTTCCCGCGTACTGTACGTTTACACTTGTCGCTGCTTGACGATATTTATATAATTATATTTAGTTAATAATGTACAAATGAATGAGTTGTATTCAAATTGCATTTATTTGTAAATTTATGTATGTAGGTACAAATGATATACTGACACAAGCCAAAAAATGACTGAAATTGCGTTTTTCTATCGACCACGTTTTAAACTCTTGAAATTTTGAGGGTTTTTTTATTTGAATCGTGTGTGTTTTCTAAAAACTGTTTGCTGAAACATTTTAATTGAAACCTCTTGATGTCCATTGACATATTTTTACAACTGTTCCTCGACTATGTAGCAAAAAAGAACATTGCATACTGATTCACTTGAAATCAGAAATACGCTTAATTGAACACAGCCGAGTTAAGCGGATATCAGTGCAGTTTGTGCCACGCGTCATATTTTTATATTCACAATACTATTCATAATATAGTGATTGTAAAAAAATGTCGTTTATATTAAAATTATCGACATGATTTACAAAATTGTAATGTAACCGGCGCGCCTTCTATGGTGGTGTATATCTATAGATAAAGCATCTGTCTCGAATAGATGAAACCATATTGCTTTTGACATGTTAATGTACTGTTAACGTTACGAAAGCTCTCATTTACTCGACAGTAATGGCGGCAGAGTTAAAAACAATTCGATAACATGTTAAAAGTAATTTGGTTTCACTTATTCGAATGAGGTAGAAGTGTGGCCCTGGTTGCAAGTAAATAGCTATATCATTAACTAATGGTATGAAAATCACCTATACTTCGTATTTGTCAGACGTGAATCAAATAAAGCATTCAATTTTACATAATTGTTATCGAAAAGATGAGAACGAAACAAGAAAATCGTGACATTATCTGGGTTCTGAAACGGAATTTTGGATTGCTCTAGCATCTGTATGCTACTTAAAATTATCAATTTTAGAAAAACATACTCTGACTGTACTCCAAATTAACGTGTGAATGTTTTTAAGTACATATTTAGAATGTATTATGTAATTCTGACCTTTATTTATACAAATGAATACACATAGCAATGTAATTAATAATTATATACGTATAAACATGTCATTTTATTTGACTCGTGATGTCATTTTTACGTACAGAGCTTGTAAATGTTGAAATGATGTAACATGGACCTAAACTGTGTGTATATAGCGATAGCATAGTGTACATAACACAGAAAAAAGTAATATAATAAAATAATTAAATTGACTTATCTGAAATATGATTTACGTTCACCCACAAACTTTCCCTACTTCACCTCCAGCGGCTCCAGCCGTGGACAAAGGTGTTGAGCAACATACGTTTTCCTTTGTAACTTAAATAATTATTTTTCTATTTCAAAATTACACTAAAACCTACAATAGGTATAAAGTGTAATAAAATAATATTGTGCTTGAATATGTGCAAATCGTTAGTAGATATCGTTTCGAAATAGATATTTGCGTGCGTAAAACTGAAGCTAGAAAAAGTCTGGTTTTACATTAAAATCATTAATTGTATTTTTTCCACGGAATCAATAAATATGATATATTGTAATATTTTGTTTTAAAGATTTATGAAGGTAAAAAATAACTCCTTTTTCAAATAAATATGTATTAATCTTTCCGATACTATCTTTTTGGTAGTAAACATCTTAGCCTAATTGTGCAAAATCTGGTTACAGAATTATCAACAACTTTTTAATTCTGTAGCTCTGCCTGCCCCCACTCTGGAAATAAAGGCGTGAATTTATGTATGTATTTAATCTTTCTGATAAATAGATATATATAACTTTCTATAACAAAATATAGAAATGCACCTTTTAAAGTTTGACTTTTATATGAAAAACGCATGGGTGCCCAACACCTGTGGCCAAGTCTGTATACCACCTAAAATATTTATTTTTGGCCCTCCAATTGGTATCTCGTGATACAACAACAATTATGGCATATTACGATTCTATTTCTTATGCAAAGTTGAACTTAAGGAACAAACCCCATAATATTATAGAACGGTTTTATGTTACCGATGTTAATAGCCTGCCATAAACCAATGAACATTTCAAAATAAAACGAATCTCTCAATAGTTGTAACTTTTTTTCAATTGAATTTAGAAGTAGAGATGTTTCCGTACATTCATTTTGTTTGTGAATAAAAGAGGCCAAGTGTTGATTTTGTGGTGTTATTTGTAACAAAAAAAATATATTTCTTAAGCACACATATGAACACGTAAGATAATTAAACAAATTATGCATGTAAACGCATACACAAAAAAGTTATGGTGCTTCAAATGGCACATTTTAAGCATTCCGGGACTGAGTCGTCAACGTGACAAAATGGCCAGTGGACGAATTGTTTAATGGTCATAAAGTACGAGTGTCAAAACGTACAAATGTCAAAACGTATAACACGGAATTACCACAATGTTTTGGTGACAAATAATGTAATTGCTAAAATGTATGCGGGTTAGAATGTGTATATGACAAAATGTCCAAAGCATTAATTGTCTCATGGTCATAAAGTAAAAATGTCAAAATGTCCAAAAGTCATAATTATTCAGTGAGAATTTGAATAAGTGTCCAAATGTATATATTACTTACTTACCGTGCAAATGACAAAATGCTTGTGTATTTCTGAAACTAAACGTAAGAACGTGTTATCCTTTAGGGCGTAAACGACGCCTTTATGGGCAATTTTAACAAATCTAACGTTTAAAACAACCCAGATGCCAAAAAGTAAATGTTCACTACCCTCATTTCATTTTTACTCACCGATTAAACACGGACGTGTAACGTAAATTAAGAAATTCTAAATAACATTTTTGGGATCAAATTACTTATAAAAAAAACATTTACAAACTGTACATACCGTACCGTGTGACATATCAAATGAAAGGGCTTATTGTGAGGGTCTCGGTTTATAAAATATACTATACTTATGAATAGCACTACATGGAATTTTATCAAATCTGTGGCTTTTATAAACAAAAATAAACATTTAATTTTAATTAAAATATTTAATAGCATAAGAAACAAAAACTACTATTCTCTTAAACAATTAAAAAGGTCCAAACTAACATTACCTACCATGACAGCTATAATTGAATATTATTGATAATTGAATAGTAATCATACGTACATAGATACCTATTTGGATTAGGTATATTTTGACACCGGTTTCTTTTGAAACTTGTACATTTTAACACTTACACATGCCGTTGCTTTTGCATTTTGGCACTTGGTTATATTTACACTTACGTATTTAAACCTCTGTACATTTTGACACCTATTTATTATGATATTTCTACGTTCTAACACCTACACATGCCGTCGCTTTTGCATTTTGGCACTTGGTTATATTTACACTTACGTATTTAAACCTCTGTACATTTTGACACCTATTCATTTCGACACTCGCACATTATGACCATTAAACAATATATCCATTCGACATTTTGTCACGTTGACGACTCAGTCCCGGAATGCATTTTAAGTAATTCAGGACAACGTTAAAAAAAATTGTGGAAAGGTAGCTAATGACCCTACCGCAGCACCCCGAAAATATTTGACGGTCCCTGTAGATATCCTAAGATATAATACCCAGTTCAACTTTAATGTCCCCTAACGGCAGGTGCTGCCACACGTTGCCGAAGCCCTAAACCAAGATGGCGGTGCGCGGTTACCAAATCTCTCCACAGATGTCGTTGAAGTCGCTATAATCCTACATCGCGCTGTTAAGATTTCCCCTGATTTCATATAGACCCGTCTCCTAACGCAATCCAGTTATCGCTTCTCGGCCTTTTGGCTAAGATCAAAGTGTAGTATCTGTTCTTTTCAGCTTAATATCTGAAAGTTCCCTCACTGAGGGACCAGTATATTAAACTGATTTTTTTAATTCGACGGGATGTTCGGGGCTCGCTCCACTCCCGTCACGGGTCGGCCCGGCATTGCAGTGCCGCCGGGATCGGCCCACATATACATGTTCAAAGTACCTGACTGACGCGTGAAAAACTGAAAATACACAGTTTTTCACGTTAAAATTTCTGTAAAATGTGCGTGACGATAGTGGTGTTAAGGGGTCGCGACGCAACTCGCGAGGAGTTATCGTACTCCACCCACTTATGGCTTAAAGGAGCAACGGAAATGTGGAGGAGGATTATGAAGCTGAACATTTCCGTACAAAATGCGATAATGTTTCTCACCCTCTAAATTGGGTTGCTATCAAAATTCCCTTTTTGCCAAATGACAATATAGCTCAAACGTGTGAATTGTGTAATGTCTTTGTTGCTATATGGACATGAATGCTAAATGTATCTTTAGCAAAACGTCTGGATCTTAGAATGTTACAATTTACAATACCCTAGTAGCGAATATCTTAGAATGTCTTTATTACTTAATAGACATTTATAAACGCTAAATGGCCCGGTAGCGAAACGTTTGTATCTCAAAATGTCTCAATTACTAAATAGAAATGATCTCCAAATGGCCCGGTAGCAAAACGTCTGGATCTTAAAATGGCGTATTGATATGACACTTGATAATTAAAATCAACTAATTTTACTTTCGACGAATTAGGTATTGCTACTAACTCGTTCTGTGGTCATGACAATCAACTTATTTTACTCTCGATGAATTAGGCAAGTATTCTAATTTTACGGACTACTTTCATTTCCAGACGGTTTGCTACTAAGCCGTTCTGTGTTCATGTCAATTGACTAATTTAACTTTCGGCTAATTGGGTATTTTAATCATACGGACCATTTATATTAACAAACGTCTGGCTACTTGCTCATTCTAATCCTGAACCGCCCTGCTAAATTGACACTTTGCTGACTAAGTATTCTACTTTCATGGCACTCAGTTGAATTGACTCATTGCTGACCATTCCGGGACTGAGTCGTCAAAGTGACAAAATGTCGAATGGATATATTGTTTAATGGTCATAATGTGCGAGTGTTGAAATGAATAGGTGTCAAAATGTACAGAGGTTTAAATACGTAAGTGTAAATATAACCAAGTGCCAAAATGCAAAAGCGACGGCATGTTTAAGTGTTAAAATGTACAAGTTTCAAAAGAAACAGGTGTCAAAACGTACAGACGTTTAAATACGTAAGTGTATATATAACCAAGTGCCAAAATGCAAAAGCGACGGCATGTGTAAGTGTTAAAATGTACAAGTTTCAAAAGAAACAGGTGTCAAAATATACCTAATCCAAATAGATATCTATGTACGTATGATTACTATTAGTTTTTGTTTATTACGCTATTATAGTACATTGTGTATTAAGGGTGGTAAAGAAAGAATTACAAACGAGAGTCTGTTAGAAGCCCGAAGCCGAAGGCTGAGGGCTTTAATGACTCGAGCTTTGTATTTCCTTTACCACCCGTGTAACATACAATGTTTTTCATCACAATTGCGAGGAAATGAAATAAAATCAGACAAAAGATCATATTTTTAACTTATTAGCGGCAGACTACATCATTGTCTGTGACTTACCACAGATAATGTCAAACGTGTTCGGAGTCCGATTCTAGTGACATATGAGATCAATAGTTTATTATGCGAGATTTTTAGGAAATAGTATTCAACTGACATTTCATCTCGAATGAAACTTCATATCGAATGGCACAAGAATTGGGGTCCTGACGTATTGTGATAGTTTGAGTCCACGTATAATATTTAAAAAAAAAGCTATTACGCACGTTAGAAGCGTAATGGTAAAAAAAGGCCCGCGGGTATTATTTTGGATTTACGGTCGATTTTTCTAGCATGTTAGGACACTATTTACGAGCAAGTGTGATGAAAAATATTTTAATTAAAATTAAATGTTTATTTTTGTTTATAACAACCACAGATTTGATAAAATTCCATGTAAGTAGTGCTATTCGTAAGTATAGTATATTTTATAAACCGAGACCCTCACAATAAGCCCTTTCATTTGATTTGTCACACGGTACGGTTTGTAAATGTTTTTTTTTATAATTTGATCCCAAAAATGATATTAAGATTCTTAATTTACGTTACACGTCCGTGTTTAATCGGTGATTAAAAATTAAATGAGGGCAGTGAACATTTACTTTTTGGCATCTGGGTTGTTTTAAACGTTAGATTTGTTAAAATTGCCCATAAAGGCGTCGTTTACGCCCTAAAGGATAACACGTTCTTACGTTTAGTTTCAGAAATACACAAGCATTTTGTCATTTGCACGGTAAGTAAGTAATATATACATTTGGACACTTATTCAAATTCTCACTGAATAATTATGACTTTTGGACATTTTGACATTTTTACTTTATGACCATGAGACAATTAATGCTTTGGACATTTTGTCATATACACATTCTAACCCGCATACATTTTAGCAATTACATTATTTGTCACCAAAACATTGTGGCCATTTCGTGTTATACGTTTTGACATTTGTACGTTTTGACACTCGTACTTTATGACCATTAAACAATTCGTCCACTGACCATTTTGTCACGTTGACGACTCAGTCCCGGAATGCCGACGGGATGTTCGGGGCTCGCTCCACTCCCGTCACGGGTCGGGCCGGCATTGCAGTACCGCCGGGATCGGCCCACAAAATAATTCAACAAACGTCTGAGATCTCGTTAGGAATGTTGAAGCTTTAAATTTCCTACGTTAAACGTATTTATGACCGGCCCATGGTCGGCCAGTCGGCCTGGCATTCCAGAATGTGCAGTGTCGCCGAGATCGGCCCCGGCCCACCGCACATAAATACAAACAACTCTTACAAAAGGTATCAACAATATAGTTTAATAATACCGACAACTGATTCCTAAACAAGTGAATGCTTCGACGAGCACAAACTCGTCAGGGCATTGATGCAACTTTGTTCTTGGCCCATCTTGCTTAGGGCTAAATTAGTATACTTAAGTTCTGATACTTTGCTTTATATAATTATAGTTAATTTATACTTTTATGGTTTGATTTTATGGCAATGTAATTCTATTTCTTATGCGAAGTTGAACTTAACAATCAATCCTCATAATATTATAGAACGGTTTGCTGATGTGAGTAGCCTGCCGTCAGAAACGTGATCAACCAAAGGACATTTTAAAATAAAACGAAGCTCTCAATAGCTGTGACTTGTTATTTAATTGAGTTGAGAAGTAGAAATGCTTTCGTATAGTAATTTTGTTTATTAATAAAAAGGCCATGTGTTCATTTTGTGGTGTTATTAGTGACAGAAAAATATATTTCTTAAGCACACATACGAACATGTAAGACAATTAAACAAATTATGCATGTAAAAGCATACACAAAAAGTTATGGAGCTTCAAATGGCAGATTTTATGTAATGCAGGACAAAGTAATTAAAAAAATCGTACCTCCATGACCGTAACTCTTAGACCTAGGGTCCAAGGACGGAAAGGTAAAAAATGACCTTACCAGCACCCCGAAAAATTTTGACGGTCCATATCTCCATGTCGAAACACTGTTGATATCGTAAGAAATAAGGTACTTTATGCTCATTTCAACTTAATGTCCCCTAACGGCAGGTGCTGCCACACGTTGCCGAAGTCCTACACCAAGATGGCGGTGCGCGGTTACCAAATCTCTCCACAGATGTCGTTGAAGTCGCTATAATCCTACATCGCGCTGTTAAGATTTCCCCTGATTTCATATACACCCGTCTCCTACCGCTGTCCAGTTATCGCTTCTCGGCCTTTTGGCTAAGATCAAAGTGTAGTATCTGTTCTTTTCAGCTTAATATCTGAAAGTTCCCTCACTGAGGGACCAGTATATTAAACTGATTTTTTTAATTCGACGGGATGTTCGGGGCTCGCTCCACTCCCGTCACGGGTCGGCCCACATATATATGTTCAAAGTACCTGACTGACGCGTGAAAAACTGAAAATACACAGTTTTTCACGTTAAAATTTCTGTAAAATCCGCCATGGGAAGTGCGTGACGACAGTGGTGTTAAGGGGTCGCGACGCAACTCCGACCCGCGGTCATTGTCGTAACGCGCGAGGAGTTATCGTACTCCACCCACTTATGGCTTAAAGGAGCAACGGAAATGTGGAGGAGGATTATGAAGTTGAAAATCACGGGTCACGGGTCGGGCCACTTTAATCATTCCGGGACTGAGTCGTCAACGTGACAAAATGGCCAGTGGACGAATTGTTTAATGGTCATAAAGTACAAGTGTCAAAACGTACAAATGTCAAAACGTATAACACGAAATTGCCACAATGTTTTGGTGACAAATAATGTAATTGCTAAAATGTATGCGGGTTAGAATGTGTATATGACAAAATGTCCAAAGCATTAATTGTCTCATGGTCATAAAGTAAAAATGTCAAAATGTCCAAAAGTCATAATTATTCAGTGAGAATTTGAATAAGTGTCCAAATGTATAATATTACTTACTTACCGTGCAAATGACAAAATGCTTGTGTATTTCTGAAACTAAACGTAAGAACGTGTTATCCTTTAGGGCGTAAACGACGCCTTTATGGGCAATTTTAACAAATCTAACGTTTAAAACAACCCAGATGCCAAAAAGTAAATGTTCACTGCCCTCATTTAATTTTTACTCACCGATTAAACACGGACGTGTAACGTAAATTAAGAAATTCTAAATATAATTTTTGGGATCAAATTATAAAAAAAACATTTACAAACTGTACCTACATACCGTACCGTGTGACATATCAAATGAAAGCGCTTATTGTGAGGGTCTCGGTTTATAAAATATACTATACTTACTAATAGCACTACATGGAGTTTTATCAAATCTGTGGCTTTTATAAACAAAAATAAACATTTAATTTTAATTAAAATATTTAATAGCATAAGAAACAAAAACTACTATTCTCTTAAACAATTAAAAAGGTCCAAACTTAAACATTATCTACCATGACACCTATAATTGAATATTATTGATAATTGAATAGTAATCATACGTACATAGATACCTATTTGGATTAGGTATATTTTGACACGTTTCTTTTGAAACTTGTACATTTTCACACTTACACATGCCGTCGCTTTTGCATTTTGGCACTTGGTTATATTTACACTTACGTATTTAAACCTCTGTACGTTTTGACACCTATTTATTATGATATTTCTACGTTCTAACACTTACACATGCCGTCGTTTTTGCATTTTGGCACTTGGTTATATTTACACTTACGTATTTAAACCTCTGTACATTTTGACACCTATTCATTTCGACACTCGCGCATTATGACCATTAAACAATATATCCATTCGACATTTTGTCACGTTGACGACTCAGTCCCGGAATGCTTAAATCCTATAACTATCGATCTCGTAAGACATTATTGTATAACTCTCTTACGTTTAAATACATTTATTGTGTTTATGTCCGGTGTTTGGCAAAATGGGTCGGCTTGGCATTGCAGTGCCGCCGGCCGGGAACGGCCCACCCCACATAAATACCCTTTCGGTTGGTGATGACCACTTCCTGATATGACCACTTCCTTATATGACCACTTCCTTATATGACCACTTCCCGATATGACCACTTCCCGATATGACCACCTCCCGATATAACCATCTCCCGATATGATCACCTCCCGATATGACCACTTCCTGATATGACCACTTCCCGATATGTCCGCTCCTGATACGACGACTTCCGAATATAACCACTTTCCAATATGACCACCTCCCGATATGACCACTTCTTAAACGACTCAATAAAGTAGTAGAATTATTAGATCGCAAAATTACCGTCTCGCCAAAGTGACCTCATCGCTTTTAGCCTACATCTCAAAAAATGTCCGAAACGCAAAATGACCGCATTGTTGTTCTTATTTTATATTTGTCCTAGCAAAGGGGCTTCTATTTCTGGGCAATTTGCCCTTCGGGCATTCGAAGTTACTTGGCGAACCTGACCCACCTAGTAAAGTGGCCAGTACGTTATCAGCTATAGATTACTTAAATGAGGTGTGTAGTAAGTAGTTGGTACACACAAGGTTCTCTATTGGATGGCATAAAATTATTTGTCATATTATTGTTACGCATAATTGCTTTTAGCCGAATTAGCAATGGGCATACTCATCTTTACGCATAATTTTTTACGCATAAAATTAAAAAGCATAAATACAAAAAGCATATTCGTCATTAAGACTAACCTCAAATAGCATAAATACGAAAAGTCATAATAATAAGTTAGCATAATTACAAAGCGCATAACAGTATTTGTCCTAAAAAATAGTCATGGGCAAATGGCAAGTTTTGTGTTAATAATTATACTTATTTAGGAAGTAAGGCGAGGTCGACGGAGGTCCGCTTCGCGGACCTCCTATTTTTGCGTTGCTTGGGCGCTTCGCGCCTGGATATCATACTAACCTAACCTAACCTAATGTACCTAACGTGATCTAACGTAACCTCATACCTAGAACACAAAATCATGCCGAAGCATGGCATAACAGATTTGCACATTTTGTGGGAAAACATCATCCCCATTTTTATTATTTAGCAAGAAAGATTACCCAAGAAATAACACACCAAATTACAGCAATTGAACAAAGACAAGTTGGGATAGAACCACCAACAAAAAAGAAAAAATACATCAATAAACAGCAACGTATAGACAATTATTATCAGTAAGAAAAATGAATACACAACAAAAATAGCATTTCTACAAGCCATAGCCAGTAATCTAAAACTCAAATGAACAAGCACCACTAGAAATAAATATAATTATATAATACATGTATGTAGGTAAATGATTTCAAGTAAACTTATAATAAATGCAAGGTAACAATGAAACTGTGTTTTATTCATTTAGGGAAGTAAAATTATGGTTAATGACATATATGACAAACAATTAATAGCCCAAACAATAATATGCCTAATGTGTATTAGTCTAATAGAAATTAGTCCAACTGAAATTATTCTAAAAGCTTAATATGCCAAAAAAGTAGTATGCCAAAGTATTGGTATGCGACAGTACTATTATGCCAATACAAATTATGCCAAATGAATTATGCGAAACAATAATAGTCTAAAAAAAAATATGCGATTGAAGGGGATCCCCACAACATCACACCTAAATAACCATTAAAGACAGAGCAGAGAGAAAAAGAAAGAGATGTATATATGTGTATTATGTCAACAACATACGCATTCTAGTGCGACTCTCTTTCATGCAATATTTCAGATTTCTGAAGTGTATAGCTAGATGTGTTGCTGTGTGTACATAATGTAACGGATTTAGTAGGGTGGAAAATGGCAGTTTTTATTTGTTGCAATAGGTTACTGGTCAGGAAGAAGGAGACATAATCGGGAACGGACTTACTTACTGGGAACTGATACATCAAGCTGTGGTCATATTGGGAAGTGGTCGTATCAGGAGCGGATATATCGGGAAGTGGTCATATTGGGAAGTGGTCATATTGGGAGGTGGTCATATTGGGAAGTGGTCATATTGGGAAGTGGTCATATTGGGAAGTGGTCATATTGGGAAGTGGTCATATTGGGAGGTGGTCATATCAGGAGCGGACATATCGGGAGGTGGTCATATGAGGAAGTGGTCATATCGCGAAGTGGTCATCACCAACCGAAAGGGCTTACAAAAGGTATCAACACAATATAGTTACATAATATATAATAAATTAAATTAATACCTATCAAAGAGTAAAATAACTAAGCTAACCCATTGGGGGGTTACTATCAAAAATCCCTTTTCGCCAAAGGACCATTTCAGCTAATTGACATAACAGTAAAATACACGGTCGGCAAAGAGTCGATTCAGCTGGATGACATGAAAGTAGAATACTCAGTCAGCAAAGTGTCAACTTAGCAGGGCGGCTCAGAATTCAAATCAAATGAGCAAGAAGCCAAACGTTTGGAAACATATATGGTCCGTATGATTAAAATACCTAATTAGTTTAAAGTGAAATTAGTCAATTGACATGAAGTTATAAGGCCAACTGTATCTAGTTCCACCTGTAACAACGTCAAACTCTTTTCTGCCAAGCTCGTCTAGTCGCCTAAACAGCCGAGGTCTCGGCATTTCTGAATTCTTAGGAAACCTAAGGGCTTTTAATAATTCACTTTAGAGTTAATCCATTTGCAATGGTTGACCACGAAAGTCAACATCTAAAACTTTACATGTTCCTATATTTTGTCAACAAACAAATTGTTCTAAAATATCGCTCAAAAGTGAACCTAATTCTTTGTAGCCTTTAACTTTTGACGAACTAGAACTCGAGTAAATTGAATATTTATTTCTTCCAACTTACTTTGCCGCGTGGTTGCCGGGTTAGAATAGTGCCACTCCATGTCTTCCCGTGGAAGTCGTAAGAGGCGACTAAGGGATTAAAGGCTTGAAATATTGTTAGGCGATGGGCTTGCAACCTGCCACTAATATACACATTGTAAACCGGATCCCTTTGACTGCCATACATATCGTTGGTCATAAATTTAATAGCCTGCCATAAACCAATGAACATTTCAAAATAAAACGAATCTCTCAATAGTTGTAACTTTTTTTCAATTGAATTTAGAAGTAGAGATGTTTCCGTACATTCATTTTGTTTGTGAATAAAAGAGGCCAAGTGTTGATTTTGTGGTGTTATTTGTAACAAAAAAAATATATTTCTTAAGCACACATATGAACACGTAAGATAATTAAACAAATTATGCATGTAAACGCATACACAAAAAAGTTATGGTGCTTCAAATGGCACATTTTAAGTAATTCAGGACAACGTTAAAAAAATTTGTGGAAAGGTAGCTAATGACCCTACCGCAGCACCCCGAAAATATTTGACGGTCCCTGTAGATATCCTAAGATATAATACCCAGTTCAACTTTAATGTCCCCTAACGGCAGGTGCTGCCACACGTTGCCGAAGCCCTAAACCAAGATGGCGGTGCGCGGTTACCAAATCTCTCCACAGATGTCGTTGAAGTCGCTATAATCCTACATCGCGCTGTTAAGATTTCCCCTGATTTCATATACACCCGTCTCCTAACGCCATCCAGTTATCGCTTCTCGGCCTTTTGGCTAAGATCAAAGTGTAGTATCTGTTCTTTTCAGCTTAATATCTGAAAGTTCCCTCACTGAGGGACCAGTATATTAAACTGATTTTTTTAATTCGACGGGATGTTTGGGGCTCGCTCCACTCCCGTCACGGGTCGGCCCGGCATTGCAGTGCCGCCGGGATCGGCCCACATATATATGTACAAAGTACCTGACGCGTGAAAAACTGAAAATACACAGTTTTTCACGTTAAAATTTCTGTAAAATCTGCCATGGGAAGTGCGTGACGATAGTGGTGTTAAGGGGTCGCGACGCAACTCCGACCCGCGGTCATTGTCGTAACGCGCGAGGAGTTATCGTACTCCACCCACTTATGGCTTAAAGGAGCAACGGAAATGTGGAGGAGGATTATGAAGCTGAACATTTCCGTACAAAATGCGATAATGTTTCCCACCATTCCGGGACTGAGTCGTCAACGTGACAAAATGTCGAATGGATATATTGTTTAATGGTCATAATGCGCGAGTGTCGAAATGAATAGGTGTCAAAATGTACAGAGGTTTAAATACGTAAGTGTAAATATAACCAAGTGCCAAAATGCAAAAGCGACGGCATGTGTAAGTGTTAGAACGTAGAAATATCATAATAAATAGGTGTCAAAACGTACAGAGGTTTAAATACGTAAGTGTAAATATAACCAAGTGCCAAAATGCAAAAGCGACGGCATGTGTAAGTGTGAAAATGTACAAGTTTCAAAAGAAACGTGTCAAAATATACCTAATCCAAATAGGTATCTATGTACGTATGATTACTATTCAATTATCAATAATATTCAATTATAGGTGTCATGGTAGATAATGTTTAAGTTTGGACCTTTTTAATTGTTTAAGAGAATAGTAGTTTTTGTTTCTTATGCTATTAAATATTTTAATTAAAATTAAATGTTTATTTTTGTTTATAAAAGCCACAGATTTGATAAAACTCCATGTAGTGCTATTCGTAAGTATAGTATATTTTATAAACCGAGACCCTCACAATAAGCGCTTTCATTTGATATGTCACACGGTACGGTATGTAGGTACAGTTTGTAAATGTTTTTTTTATAATTTGATCCCAAAAATTATATTTAGAATTTCTTAATTTACGTTACACGTCCGTGTTTAATCGGTGAGTAAAAATTAAATGAGGGCAGTGAACATTTACTTTTTGGCATCTGGGTTGTTTTAAACGTTAGATTTGTTAAAATTGCCCATAAAGGCGTCGTTTACGCCCTAAAGGATAACACGTTCTTACGTTTAGTTTCAGAAATACACAAGCATTTTGTCATTTGCACGGTAAGTAAGTAATATTATACATTTGGACACTTATTCAAATTCTCACTGAATAATTATGACTTTTGGACATTTTGACATTTTTACTTTATGACCATGAGACAATTAATGCTTTGGACATTTTGTCATATACACATTCTAACCCGCATACATTTTAGCAATTACATTATTTGTCACCAAAACATTGTGGCAATTTCGTGTTATACGTTTTGACATTTGTACGTTTTGACACTTGTACTTTATGACCATTAAACAATTCGTCCACTGGCCATTTTGTCACGTTGACGACTCAGTCCCGGAATGTTTCCCACCCTCTAAATCGGGTTGCTATCAAAATTCCCTTTTTGCCAAATGACAATATAGCTCAAACGTGTGGATTGTGTAATGTCTTTGTTGCTATATAGACATGAATGCTAAATGTATCTTTAGCAAAACGTCTGGATCTTAGAATGTTACAATTTACAATACCCTAGTAGCGAATCGTCTTTATCTTAGAATGTCTTTATTACTTAATAGACATAAACGCTAAATGGCCCGGTAGCGAAACGTTTGTATCTCAAAATGTCTCAATTACTAAATAGACATGATCTCCAAATGGCCCGGTAGCAAAACGTCTGGATCTTAAAATGGCGTATTGATATGACACTTGATAATTAAAATCAACTAATTTTACTTTCGACGAATTAGGTATTGCTACTAACTCGTTCTGTGGTCATGACAATCAACTTATTTTACTCTCGATGAATTAGGCAAGTATTCTAATTTTACGGACTACTTTCATTTCCAGACGTTTTGCTACTAAGCCGTTCTGTGTTCATGTCAATTGACTAATTTAACTTTCGGCTAATTGGGTATTTTAATCATACGGACCATTTATATTAACAAACGTCTGGCTACTTGCTCATTCTAATCCTGAACCGCCCTGCTAAATTGACACTTTGCTGACTAAGTATTCTACTTTCATGGCACTCAGTTGAATTGACTCATTGCTGACCGTGTATTTTACTGTTATATCATCTAGCTGAAATGGTCCTTTGGCGAAAAGGGAATTTTGATAGTAACCCGACGGGATGTTCGGGGCTCGCTCCACTCCCGTCACGGGTCGGGCCGGCATTGCAGTACCGCCGGGATCGGCCCACAAAATAATTCAACAAACGTCTGAGATCTCGTTAGGAATGTTGAAGCTTTAAATTTCCTACGTTAAACGTATTTATGACCGGCCCATGGTCGGCCAGTCGGCCTGGCATTCCAGAATGTGCAGTGTCGCCGAGATCGGCCCCGGCCAACCGCACATAAATACAAACAACTCTTACAAAAGGTATCAACAATATAGTTTAATAATACCGACAACTGATTCCTAAACAAGTGAATGCTTCGACGAGCACAAACTCGTCAGGGCATTGATGCAACTTTGTTCTTGGCCCATCTTGCTTAGGGCTAAATTAGTATACTTAAGTTCTGATACTTTGCTTTATATAATTATAGTTAATTTATACTTTTATGGTTTGATTTTATGGCAATGTAATTCTATTTCTTATGCGAAGTTGAACTTAACAATCAATCCTCATAATATTATAGAACGGTTTGCTGATGTGAGTAGCCTGCCGTCAGAAACGTGATCAACCAAAGGACATTTTAAAATAAAACGAAGCTCTCAATAGCTGTGACTTGTTATTTAATTGAGTTGAGAAGTAGAAATGCTTTCGTATAGTAATTTTGTTTATTAATAAAAAGGCCATGTGTTCATTTTGTGGTGTTATTAGTGACAGAAAAATATATTTCTTAAGCACACATACGAACATGTAAGACAATTAAACAAATTATGCATGTAAAAGCATACACAAAAAGTTATGGAGCTTCAAATGGCAGATTTTATGTAATGCAGGACAAAGTAATTAAAAAAATCGTACCTCCATGACCGTAACTCTTAGACCTAGGGTCCAAGAACGGAAAGGTAAAAAATGACCTTACCAGCACCCCGAAAAATTTTGACGGTCCATATCTCCATGTCGAAACACTGTTGATATCGTAAGAAATAAGGTACTTTATGCTCATTTCAACTTAATGTCCCCTAACGGCAGGTGCTGCCACACGTTGCCGAAGTCCTACACCAAGATGGCGGTGCGCGGTTACCAAATCTCTCCACAGATGTCGTTGAAGTCGCTATAATCCTACATCGCGCTGTTAAGATTTCCCCTGATTTCATATACACCCGTCTCCTACCGCTGTCCAGTTATCGCATCTCGGCCTTTTGGCTAAGATCAAAGTGTAGTATCTGTTCTTTTCAGCTTAATATCTGAAAGTTCCCTCACTGAGGGACCAGTATATTAAACTGATTTTTTTAATTCGACGGGATGTTCGGGGCTCGCTCCACTCCCGTCACGGGTCGGCCCACATATATATGTTCAAAGCATTCCGGGACTGAGTCGTCAACGTGACAAAATGGCCAGTGGACGAATTGTTTAATGGTCATAAAGTACAAGTGTCAAAACGTACAAATGTCAAAACGTATAACACGAAATTGCCACAATGTTTTGGTGACAAATAATGTAATTGCTAAAATGTATGCGGGTTAGAATGTGTATATGACAAAATGTCCAAAGCATTAATTGTCTCATGGTCATAAAGTAAAAATGTCAAAATGTCCAAAAGTCATAATTATTCAGTGAGAATTTGAATAAGTGTCCAAATGTATAATATTACTTACTTACCGTGCAAATGACAAAATGCTTGTGTATTTCTGAAACTAAACGTAAGAACGTGTTATCCTTTAGGGCGTAAACGACGCCTTTATGGGCAATTTTAACAATCTAACGTTTAAAACAACCCAGATGCCAAAAAGTAAATGTTCACTGCCCTCTAGTGGTGGGTCGTCGACGCTTTTTTCGTTAACGAAACGAAACCGTCGACGTTCATCAGTCGACTAGTTGATTAACTAGTTAAATTTATGGACTAGTTGACGCAAAACGTGCAAACGAATATCACCGAAGTTCATGTAAACGATAGTTAGTTGCATTGACTGCGAAAGCGAACGCATAAACGTTTACGTCTAGAGTATACTATTTGTTGTTTCTATATTCTCAATTTCCAATTTACTCTTCTTCATACTTTTTAAGCTCTCTGAATACATACAATACACAAACATGCATATTGCATACATTACATACCTAATTAACCAACTTATTTGTAGTTCCTTAAACGCGTTTTGCACGCGCGTAATTTGTCGCAAACTGAATTAAAAAGTAAACTAATCTAAACATTCAAATCAATCAGCTAAGCGCGCGCCTCGACGCCGTTGTTTTAAGTCTATATAGGTCTATCGTACTATTAACTGCATAGAAAAACCAACCCACTGACGTAAAATTAGAGTTCAAATTAGTTTGACCGCCGGTCGAGCAAGAAAGAACTCGACCGAATAAAGATGACGTTTATTATACGGCTACGTTTATGCGTTGGTCGTCGCGTTGAAAGTTTAAACGAACGGCGATACTCTTTTATTTAGCCGTCTACGAATTCAACTAGTCCGCGGATAAACTATAAACCGTCGAAACGATTTAGGCGACTAATCTCTATATTGAAAAATGACGAGGTATAAAAATGTCGATACCGTAAATAATGGCGAAAAATAACAAAGACTAGAACTATTTTTGTCGATGTATAAAAATGTCGAAATATAACAATGACCATCTGATTTTTGTCGATGTATAATAATGACGACAGGTAGGTTTAGGTTATGTTATTTTTGCAGCAGGTCCGAAGGGCCAAACACTCTTATTTTAAATCAATTAGACAGTGTCGACGGAGCTCCGCTTACGCGGAGCTCCTATTTCTGGGTGGTTTGGCCCTCCGGGCCTGCTGCAAAACTAACATAACCTAAACCTACCTACATTCCTGTTCCTCCTCGTCTTAATTCCATTTCGACATTATTATACTTCGTAATTTTTTTATTTCGTCGTTATTATTTCTCGACATTTTTATACTTTGACTTTTTTATGTTTGGAAAATCGGCATTATTATACCTCGTCATTTTTCAATATAGACATTAGTCGCCTAAACCGTCGAAACGTCTATTGTACGTAGACGGTTTATTCAACTAGTTCGTCCATTCAACGCCCACCCCTACTGCCCTCATTTAATTTTTACTCACCGATTAAACACGGACGTGTAACGTAAATTAAGAAATTCTATATATAATTTTTGGGATCAAATTATAAAAAAAAACATTTACAAACTGTACCTACATACCGTACCGTGTGACATATCAAATGAAAGCGCTTATTGTGAGGGTCTCGGTTTATAAAATATACTATACTTACGAATAGCACTACATGGAGTTTTATCAAATCTGTGGCTTTTATAAACAAAAATAAACATTTAATTTTAATTAAAATATTTAATAGCATAAGAAACAAAAACTACTATTCTCTTAAACAATTAAAAAGGTCCAAACTTAAACATTATCTACCATGACACCTATAATTGAATATTATTGATAATTGAATAGTAATCATACGTACATAGATACCTATTTGGATTAGGTATATTTTGACACGTTTCTTTTGAAACTTGTACATTTTCACACTTACACATGCCGTCGCTTTTGCATTTTGGCACTTGGTTATATTTACACTTACGTATTTAAACCTCTGTACGTTTTGACACCTATTTATTATGATATTTCTACGTTCTAACACTTACACATGCCGTCGCTTTTGCATTTTGGCACTTGGTTATATTTACACTTACGTATTTAAACCTCTGTACATTTTGACACCTATTCATTTCGACACTTGCGCATTATGACCATTAAACAATATATCCATTCGACATTTTGTCACGTTGACGACTCAGTCCCGGAATGGTTCAAAGTACCTGACGCGTGAAAAACTGAAAATACACAGTTTTTCACGTTAAAATTTCTGTAAAATCTGCCATGGGAAGTGCGTGACGATAGTGGTGTTAAGGGGTCGCGACGCAACTCCGACCGGGTTAGTATCAAGTGGTCAAAAACGCAAGTGGTCAACGGCATCAACTCACCTAAAAATCATGTGGGTAAATTTGCAAATAGTCGAATACGTAATCGGTCCATGAAGCAACTCGTCACAAAATTATTTCGTCTACTGTCATATTATCAACTCGTCACAAATACATGTGGTCTAAATAGCTGGTCGCGAACACAGCAACTCGTCATAAATGCATGTGATCTAAATAGAAGGTCGCGAACAAAACAACTCGGTGTGGAGTGTGGTGCAGGATATGAAATATAATTTTGTAATGTAATGTGTTAATTTCAAATTGCCTTAAGATAAATAAAGGAATACTTACAACCCTGTTTTTTCTTAAGTATAAATAAATAAGTGAAAATAAAAAAACATTTCTCTCAACAGTTTATTTTTATATGACTTAACAACGAAACAAAAACAACAAAAAAAAAAAGTTCCCTAAAAAACTAAAATAAATATTTTACTCTTACGCGTCGTTACACAATTTTAATAAGCCTAGGAGCCTAAAAATGTTTAGATGTTTAAATTTTTCTTTATGTCAGACATCATTAACAAAAACTCGTGTGCTGAAATTCTCCCCTGTTCCAAATTGTTTAATTGCTCCTTATACCTGGCATTAAATATCTTTTTTGTACTCGTCGATTAAAATGTGTGTATTACGATTTCATAGAGAATACTGTAACGTCACTCTTTTCATCGTTGAATAGTCTAGATGTTACTTCCGAAACAACCGAAATAACTATTTCGATACGCTCTAGACAACCGAAATAACTATTTCGATACGCTCTAGACAACCGAAATAACTATTTCGATACGCTCTAGACAACCGAAAAAAATTTGAAAATAGAACTTCGGATTTCCATATATGTGTCCTTGTTTAAGGAGCCTCGATCCGATACAAAATTGCCAATCTGTGTCGTTTCGGAACGTAGCAGCGTCGCATCATCTGTCAAAAATCTACTTTTAGTTTTCTTATATACTCGTATTAATGACTTACATTATTAATTTTAATGAACTCGTACAAAAAGTATTGTTCACAATAGTGTCATAATTAAGCTTTTTAATCTCGTACCTTACTTAGGCCACTCAGCAAGCTTCGTGGCCTAAACACGGTACTCGACTAAAAAGCTCTCTATTATAACACGATTACGAAAAATACTAATCTTTCCTCTTTCTGTTGTTAGAATTGAACAAATTCTTTCTCAATCGATATTCAGAGTATTAAACGAATTAAAAAATTTGTGACGAGTTTGCTTTATTGGCCAAATACTTTTTAACCTATTTGCGAATTCGTCTAGATGATCTTAAGACAAGTAGCTAAAGAGACCGGTTACATCTCGGACAAACTACTTATTTGTCCGGTTGATTTATGACGACTTGCTTCATGGACCGATTACGTATTCGACTATCTGCAAATTTACCCACATGATTTTTAGTTGAGTTGATGCTGTTGACCACTTGCGTTTTTGACCACTTGATACTAACCCCTCCGACCCGCGGTCATTGTCGTAACGCGCGAGGAGTTATCGTACTCCACCCACTTATGGCTTAAAGGAGCAACGGAAATGTGGAGGAGGATTATGAAGTTGAAAATCACGGGTCAAGGGTCGGGCCACTTAAATCCTATAACTATCGATCTCGTAAGACATTATTGTATAACTCTCTTACGTTTAAATACATTTATTGTGTTTATGTCCGGTGTTTGGCAAAATGGGTCAGCTTGGCATTGCAGTGCCGCCGGCCGGGAACGGCCCACCCCACATAAATACCCTTTCGGTTGGTGATGACCACTTCCTGATATGACCACTTCCTTATATGACCACTTCCTTATATGACCACTTCCCGATATGACCACTTCCCGATATGACCACCTCCCGATATGACCACCTCCCGATATGACCACTTCCTGATATGACCACTTCCCGATATGTCCGCTCCTGATACGACGACTTCCGAATATAACCACTTCCCAATATGACCACCTCCCGATATGACCACTTCTTAAACGACTCAATAAAGTAGTAGAATTATTAGATCGCAAAATTACCGTCTCGCCAAAGTGACCTCATCGCTTTTAGCCTACATCTCAAAAAATGTCCGAAACGCAAAATGACCGCATTGTTGTTCTTATTTTATGTTTGTCCTAGCAAAGGGGCTTCTATTTCTGGGCAATTTGCCCTTCGGGCATTTGAAGTTACTTGGCGAACCTGACCCACCTAGTAAAGTGGCCAGTACGTTATCAGCTATAGATTACTTAAATGAGGTGTGTAGTAAGTAGTTGGTACACACAACATCACACCTAACTAACCATTAAATACAGAGCAGAGAGAAAAAGAAAGAGATGTATATATGTTTATTATGTCAACAACATACGCATTCTAGTGCGACTCTCTTTCATGCAATATTTCAGATTTCTGAAGTGTATAGCTAGATGTGTTGCTGTGTGTACATAATGTAACGGATTTAGTAGATTTAGATTTAGATTTAGATTTATTTATTTCATAATATAAAATACAGTTATATTGCACACATGTCAATTATACAGAATTCATATTATGATCGTCAAAGAAGTAAAAGCAAAAAAAAGTAATCTAGCAAAAGCCAATGTCATAAATGAATGGATTAAAAAAAACAAAAAAAAAAAAAAAAAAAAAAAAACACAAATAATAATAAAACGAGTCACAAAGTTAAATATACAAATGGTAGTACAATAAACAATGTCAAAAATTATATATAGGTATAGGTATTATAAAGTCAAAATTCAGTGTCAATAAATTCACTTACAGAGTAAAATGCATTATCTAACAAAAGGTTTTTCAATCGGCGCTTGAATGTTTCGTCACTGGACTCATTTTTTAAGGAAGCGGGTAGGTGCTCGTAGAATTTAGGGCCGATAATTCGCGGGTTCTTCCTGGCTAGCGCCGTGCGGCTCGGAGCCGGCCGCAGGCGGCCCGTGCTGCGAGTGACCTTGCCCTCAACTCCCATTCGCGCAAAGGTATGGAGGTTTAAACGGTATAAACAATAATTTGGTACAAGTACACGGAATATAGGGTCAGAATGCGATATTGAGAAAATACCCTCTTGCATGATTCTCGTTGTTTTATACCGGCAAGGATCCTAAGCGCTCGTTTTTGGAGGATCATTACGCGATTTGAGTCCGTGGAGTTACCCCACAGCATTGTACCGTAAGACAGCAATGAATGAAAATAAGCAAAATACGCCTGCTTTAGCCCATCACCTGCTATAGTTGGCTTTAACTTCCGTAAAGCGAAAGCTGCACTGCTCAACTTGACGCAAAGTAAATCGACATGCTGCTTCCAGTTTAGGTTTCCGTCTAGCGTGAAGCCCAAAAATTTGCACTGTTGACACAATGGTAGGGGACTGTTTATTGACAGTAAAATACACGGTCGGCAAAGAGTCGATTCAGCTGGATGACATGAAAGTAGAATACTCAGTCAGCAAAGTGTCAACTTAGCAGGGCGGCTCAGAATTCAAATCAAATGAGCAAGAAGCCAAACGTTTGGAAACATATATGGTCCGTATGATTAAAATACCTAATTAGTTTAAAGTGAAATTAGTCAATTGACATGAACACAGAACGGCTTAGCAGCAAAACGTCTGGAAATGAAAGTAGTCCGTAAAATTAGAATACCTACTTCGTCAAAAGTAAAATTAGTTGATTGTCATGACCACAGAACGAGTTACTAGCAATACCTAATTCGTCGAAAGTAAAATTAGTTGATTTTAATTATTAAGTTTTATCAACACACCATTTGAAGATCCAGACGTTTTGCTACCGGCGATCATGTCTATTTAGTAATTAAGTCATTTTGAGATACAAACGTTTCGCTACCGGGCCATTTAGCGTTTATGTTTATTACATAATAAAGACATTCCAAGATAAAGATGTTTTGATAGTAGGGTATTTTAAATTGTAACATTTTAAGATCCAGACGTTTTGCTAAAGATACATTTAGCACTCATGTCTATAAAGCAACGAAGACATTACAAAATTCACGCGCTAAAATGTGTTTTGTTCGCTCTGTCGGGACTACTAAACTCGCCGCTGTGATTTCGCTCGTTCGTCCGACCGTCCGTTGTTTTTGAGAGAATAACACCCCTGTGCAAAATGTGGTTAAGGACTTATCAACAAGTTTTTAGAGTTGGTAATTCTGTAGCCCTCCCTACCCCACTCTGGGAATGAAGGCGTGAATTTATGTACTTATGATTAAATATTATTATTTACTGAGAGCAAAATATTTTATACTATCAGACATAGCTACGCCCTCTTTGGGCAATAATGGGTAGAAATGACGTCATTTTGTTTGTAACCGGGCTACTTAGCACTCTAGCTGTGACGTAGAAAAGACCATGCGGCGTTTAAGCTCTTTAGCCATTAGCAGGAATTTGTTTATTTATTTCCGCAGTAAATAATTAACAAAAAAATTGTATGCTTTTGAGAAAAATATACAGGTGACTTCAAATAATACAAAACACAGTTAATGGCGAATAGTGTATCACACTAACTCAGTTTTTTAAATTAGCCTTCGTTAATTATCGTAATTTATCTAATAAATCAAATCAAATTCATTTATTCCGTTACATTTAAACATTTTCCATTTTACATAAATTGCGATAATGAAGAAGGCGTGAGCACAGCTAAGCTGAATTTGAGTTCACCCGCAGAGAGATAATAGGTACATAAAACTAATATTTAAAGTCCTAAAGTGTGGTTTGGTTACCCAACATTTAATACCTAACTGTCATACCTTTTACTCGATGTTATCAACCTAATTTAAACATAGTGGCAGGGTCAAGTAACTGCGTCAAGTCAAAAAATAGGATAAATTAAAAAATAGAAAAAATATACTTTTAATTAAATAAGCAGCATGAGAGTTAGGGGAGGAGTTTAGTTTAGCGAAGATATGTGTAAATCATAAATTTTATTAGAACACCTGTTAGTAAAGTTTCCCTTGTCAAAATTGCACTCTTTGGAAATGCATAAGTGGATTAACCACGTCCGTAAAGCGAAAACCCCTGTCAGTTTATAATTATAAGCCGTCCATAATATTCCGTGCCGTGTATTTAAAAACGGGTTATGCAGTAGAAATGCAGTATCGGCTAGGATGACTTCTGCGGAAAGAGCCACGCGATACCCGTTCCTGGTGGGGGCCACTGCGCAAGCGATTCGAGCGGTAAGACCAAAAACTGTTACCCTAGTGAAAGCGGATACAAGTCGACTTATGGCTGAACCCTATATTTAAACTGCGGATAGATAGACTTACTTCAGATTAAATTTTGTCAAATTTTGGATTAGCAAATGTCAAATTTTAACCTGAAGTAAGCCTTATCCGTCCGCGGTTTGAATATAGGGTTGGGTTGGGTCGTTAAGAGACCACATATGTTGCCACGCCCACACAAGAATGAAAAGGGATGGCTTCTTGTGCCTCCGTGCGAAGAACGTGAGATGGGAATAGTTTGCGCGCGCCTTGATGGCAGCGTCAAATTCAAATAACTGCCAAAATGGTTTACCAGGTCAAGAAGTTATGATAGCTTAAATATCGAACCAAAATTCTTTGACGGAACGAAACACTACATTATTTATCATAAATCGTAAATAAACATTTTTAAGAGAATTGTGTGAGCCGAAGTTTAAATCGCGTAGCTGTCAAAATAAAATCTGGAACATCGGGACGCCTACGTAGACGACGTTAGCATAATTACTTTGATACACCGCTATCTTTGCTTGGCGATAACTTATTTCACACAAAGATTTCGAAATACCGGCCACAGTAATAGTTTTACAACTTAGAATGACCTATCCGGTGGCATATCGCTTGTCCTCATTGGTTATATAGGCCAATTAGCCCACCCTCCTTGGTTGATGATTTTTAGTTTCCAAAATAAAATCAACTGCTTGATAAGCATAATGGCCGATTTACATTGGTCCAGCAAAAGCATGCCAGTAGAAGTGCATTGCGTCGTTACAATAGCGCTCGCCTCAAACGCGAAAACCAACTCGTCAATGTACTTATACTGCCATGCTTTTGCTGGACCAATGTAAATCATAACTCTGCTTCAATATATCGCTGCAAGTAGCCGCTCAGTAACCCGCTATTTCTCCGGCCCCAAAAACTGTTCGCGGCGAAAGTTGCTCCTCAAGTTCATTAACACAGCTAACAGTACCGCCGGCGCACGCGTCGCCGCCATGAAGATCCTCCTGATACTGTGTGTGGCCAGCCTCGCGCCCGAGGTGTTGCCAGCCAAGTACCTGCCAAAGTGGAAGAAGCAGGTTGGTGATTGTGGTTTTTGTTTAGTGTTGTTTTAGGTCACCCAAAATGAATTTTTAGTTTTGTTTAGTTTTTGTGTTGCATAAATAAAAATATAATATAAGTTTGCATTACAAAAAATAAAGCAAAAGTAATCCCAATTATAACAGGGCTAAATATTTTTTTAAATCAATTATATTTAACTTAGGTATTTTTTTGCCTTAGTTTACATTGCATGTCAATATTAAAAGTATCCTCATCATAATCGTCAAATCTCACAAATACTATTCAAAATGAATGAACAATTAATGATCAAATCATTTCACCGATAAGGCACGTCATAACAATTTAAAAATAATTAAAATTAAAATGGAATACCTAATAACAGTCAAAATATTGCAATAATAAAAAAGAAAAAAACACTTAACAGTATACTCATTTGCGGATTACTGAAGAACATCCAAAGGTTTTTCAGTCGACGTCTAAATGTTTCTAGTATAACATTAAACTGGTATGTAAACTAGTTTTGACATTAAGTTGTACCGCGTGTATTACTTATGTCAATTTTCTACACCTTAATAGCTAAAAAAGTAAGAACTTGCATAATGAATTTGGACCTAAACTTAAATGTGACATCTTAAATCAATAAAGCGATAAAGTTGTATCTATCATACATAACAAACTAATTTTCGCCCGCAACTTCGTGTAGAAGTTGTTCCTCAATGTTTCCAGGGAATAAAAAAATCATTTTTTTCAAAAACTTACAAAATCCGCTCTCTCTTTGTATATTACTTAGAAATATAGATTTCTCTCTTATTCATAAACTTACAATAGCTTAAATTATCTGTCTTTGTGACATTTCCATTTTGTTATATTTGAAACAATATTTACTGGCAATAAGTGTGGATTGCATTGGTCTTGATTTTATAGACACAAGAACACACTTAGCTATATCTATAATGCAAAATCTTAAGTTGTTAAAATTCAAAAATTGACACCATTGTTAATTAATCTAATAAATATGTCAAGAACTAGTTGGGCTTTATTTATTATTTTATCTTTTATTATTTATTATTTTAGTAGCGTAGTTTTCGAACGAGATTTAATTATGAACGAGGGGGACACAATAGTAAGGAAATAAGGATTAGAATAAGAATTATTATATCTGTTTCTTCCCTTTGTTCGTAACTCGTGTTAGAACAGTCAGCCAGCTAAAGAGTCTGCCATCACCATTATTTATAATTCAACCCAATGCAAGTATTATTTATTGAACACCACATACAATAACAACAGGGAAAGTTAACACTAACACATTTTAAGGTAACTCAACGGGCGGTCTTATCGTTAAATAATAATCTCTCCCATAACCGTGTGAACTTCAGCCAAATTATACAATACAATACAACACAAAACACTTCATTGTACCCCAAACAAAAATATTATAGAGAAACAGCACAATTAAAAATAATACGTGTAAACAACAGGTTTCGGGTGGTTTTGATTCGGCCCTTATTCATTACATCGAGAATCTGATCACTGTACGTGCGTCTAGGGTGTCCCCTGCCGACAGCCGTTGCTTAGACGTACATAATACATATAATTTATATTCTTAGTTATTCTATGCTATAATAGTGAAAGTAACAGTTCTGTTTGTTTGCACATATATATATGTAAGTTAGAATATGAGACACCTTATGCCACGGTAAACCCTGTTAAAAGAATGTTTTAATAAGGTCGTTTTCGCACCGCTTTCAAATGAGTTCTTAGAAGTCTTGGTCCCGAACGTATTCTGATTTGACTAGATGTAAAGCTGTTTTGAGTTTTTTACGGTGCTTCGTCACAATGGTCTCATCTTGGAAAGTGACCCTGGCTTAAAGAAAAACTAATATTTTTGTATGAGTTATTATACTTAACGTTTTTCTAATGTTCTACTTACGTTATAAGAGCCTATATTACTTGTAAACAAATATAATATAAATATACATATCAGAGGACAATGTCACACCAATTGACCTAATCCCAAACTAAGCTCTAGGCTTGTACTATGGGTACTAGACAACGATATAAATACTTATAAAGCGAAATATATACTTAAATACATAGAAAACATCCATGACTCAGGAACAAATATTCGCGCTCATCACACTAATATCTGCCCTTACCGGGATTTAAACCCAGGACCACTACCTTTGTAGCAGGATCACTACCAACTAGGCCAGCGCGTCGTCCCTCGTTCTTCGTAAAATATTGTACACCGGAAACCGGTTGAATATGACGCGCTGCTCTTGCCATATTTAATAACATCATATTGTAACCGCTTCTGACAATAAAGATTTCTATTTCTATAGTAATTATAGTGGTGATTCACTACAATGACAACACAGACTGACTACGATATACTAACACAATAGGGTAAACATCGGGAGTAGGTTATAATGTAATCAGGTTTTTCGTCAGCTTGTGTCATCTAACTAAACAAAGATCAAAATAATCGATACTGTATGAATCTTTGTGTTTATGGTTCTCGATAGGGCCTTTATTCTACATTACTAAAAATATACTAAATATATTGATATAATTTCTTTGCAGGTAGAGTTGACATTATCTTGATTTTCTGCTTGCGTTAATGTTTTATGCTTACTCGTATCTTCATATATGTATGTATTTATTTATTAGTGAAATTTATGTAAACATTTATATTAATTTAATATTATTGATATGTGGGTGTATATTATTATAGTATAGGTATAGTAGTAGTGAGACCCTGTGTTGTATGTTACAATCTCTGAGAATGCCTTACGACATTACGTTCGCCTTTTCTATATAAAGATTATCCTTTGTTGCAATAAAAATTAAATCAATAAATAAATATACCGGCATTACAGCAATTTTTGTTTTTCTATGAAACGCGAATGACATACAAATATACTCTCACTTGCAAGTGCAAGACTGATAGCAAGCTACTATACTTTGGTTACCGTGCGCTGTTTACCTTATGACAGCCCATAACGTCAAAGGAATAAGAGCTGTCATGACATTAACAGGAGCCTTATTCTAGTTTTTCTCTACACGTATTGTTTTTTTTTTTTAACTCGGCCGCCATTATCATGTAAATAAGAGCTATCATAACGTTGACAATACGATAACATGTCAAAGCAATATCGTTTTACCAAGTAGAAGAGTTACGATAGTTCCTACTGTCAAATGAACAAGAGCGTCATAACGTCCACAGTGTGACTACGATCCCGAAAATAAAAAAATAAATGTAAATTAGTTTGACTTTTAATTATTATTATTTTATTTTATTTTATTTTATTTTATTCTATTTTATTCTATTTTGTAATGTACTTTGTTTTTGTGTTGACTTTTACTATTTTTACTATTGTAATTTAATTCTATTTCTGACGATCTCAATGTAACTGCATATAATTTGACATGTAATGTAATTTACACTGTGTTATATTGAGTAATAAAATCTGAATCTGAATCTGAAATAAGATGGGCGAAACTAAAGTAGTATAAAGCCCCAGGACAACGCAGTTTGTTTTGAGTGAGCTAGTGTTTTCTCTCGGGTTTTCCTCGCGGCCCGCTTTCTCGCGGCTTTCTCGCGCTCGTTAGAAATTGCCCGAGTCACGACTCGAGATGCGTCCTGACGGTAGGATTAAGGAAGCGCTTTCTCCAAATAATAATTCGAAGGTGTACTATGATTTGTAATACCAGGCGCTTATAACAACAATAAGTGTGATTTTGTCTTAACAGGTAAAAATCAAAATAAATGTACATAAGGACGCTATTTAAATGTCACTTAAATGATGTCTAACTTACAATTTCATTACAATTGACGTATGTTTGACGTTAACCAACAGTTTCGTGACGGTGGCAAAACTCTCTTTAACTGGACATTTATTTTGATTTTTACCCTAATACGATTCCCTTCCACATACGTACAGTTCTCCCAGCCTCTTAATACCGTTCGGCTGGCTATCGCTATCCCGCTTGCACTCGCGGCTGACAGTATATTTGTCATAGAAAAACGATGGTTGCCGATCGCTATTAAGAAAATGGTCGCACTGGGGGGTTATTATGACATGGCTTTGTAGTTCATTTTACGGTGAGCGTAAAGGACAGAGCTATTGACGTTATATAGCTCTATCCTGTTCTCTTAGCGTAAACAGAACTGCATAGCTATGTCATAATAACCCCCCTGTAGGTACATGATGTAAGCCATATACAGAAATCGGGCAAGAGCACGTCGGACCATCTGCCCTCATTAACCAAAAGGCGGTATCTCAAATTCAATAGTCAAAGCAAATTCAACCGTCTCCCATTAGTAATGAGGTTGCACTTGCTACAGGAGTTTTGCCTGTGATACCGCCATTTGTCTTAACAGGGCAGCCATACGGAGTGTAAGGTTCCCAAGCCGTTGTTACAAATACAAAAATAACCTCTAGGAACTGATTTTGTATAAGTAATTGTTGTCTTAGTTGAATTTAGTAGGAATAAAACTTTAGTTACATGTATCTCAGGAACCAATCCAGTCTGTTTTCTTCGTAACAATTGTTTTGCCAACTATAGTACCTATCTGTCTTTTATCGCACTTCCCCGGGAAACATATTCTACGTAATTTTGATACATGTTCTTTATTTCCCCTGAATTATATGAAACTTATACTTTCAAGCCATGTAGGTTCCAAATGTTAGCCAAAACTAAGTAAGTTAATATCTTGATTAGGCTTATTAATTTAAGGTTCGGATACCCTTTGTTACCCTTGAACTGTACCCTTACCATGAGTTACAATTACCGTACTCGCTGCTCGTCAAATGCTTTGTCCCTCGCAGACCTCGCAAGTATTCTTACAGAGTGCGAGGGACAGAGCATTCGACTCGCTAGCGAGTACGGTAATTGTAACTCATGGTAAAGGTACAGATAATTAACAACCCTTATGTGCAGGCATGCGAGCTCCCCGTGGTGCAGAGCGAGCACAGCCACTATGTGTGCGACGATAAGGGCGAGCCCAAGTGCCTGCCGGGCTGGCAGGGCGACCTGTGCGACGTGCCCATCTGCAAGAAGGGATGTGACCCGCTACAAGGTAACTTACCCTCTGACATCAAAAGAAAAGTAAATTCAAGTTTTTATTGGAAATGTGGAAATGTGTGGTGGTGGTTCGGCGGTATTATAAATAGAGTAGTGTTCTTCATAATACTGAAGATTAGTCTCAATAACATCTACTTTCGTTACAAGATGGTAGGTTATACCTTCCAGAGTATGGTAGAATTTGGGACTCTTTGAAGCTTTGGTTTATCATGTGTATGTATGACTGATAGCCTTTAAAAGGTTGTACTTCGAACATTTTGACTTTCAATCAACAATCTCAGCTCTGAAACTGGTGCTAAACCTATTTCTGGATTGTTTGTCTTCCTGTGGATGTCGTAAGAGGCGGCTAAGGGAACAAAGGCGTATAGTACTGTTAGGCGATGGGCTTGCAACCTGTCACTAATACACTGGTAAACATCTTAGCCTAAGTGTGCAAAATGTGGTTACGGAATTAAGTATCAACAAGTTTTTAGAGTTGTTGGTAATTCTGTAGCTCTGCCTACCCCACTCTGGGAATAAAGGCGTGAGTTTATGTGTGTTGTGTTGACTTAGAAATAGGTTTTAAAATAACCCTCGAATCCTAGACGTTTATGCTATCCTGCATTTTTTTATGATAGGTTACTGCAAGCGGCCAGGCGAATGCCGGTGCAAGTTGGGCTTCTACGGCGAGCGTTGCAACAAGTGCATCCCGCTGCCCGGCTGCCAGCACGGCAGCTGCAACGTATCCTTTGAGTGCGTCTGCCGCGAGGGATGGGACGGCCTCTTCTGCTCTGAGCGTAAGTGAACCTTCGCTGCCAGGTGATGATGAAGATATAACCCTTGAAGCCCACATGATAGCCTATGATTGACACAAGGAAATTATTTGTACTGTAAGGTAAAAGCATTGCTATCGAATCTACATTTTATCGTATTGTTTTTAACTTGGCCGCAATTACTGTCAAGTAAATAAAAGCGATCAACGTTGACAATACGGTAACTTGTCTATTGGTTAGCATTTTTGAGCACGTGTTTTGACTTTGTATTTCGGTAGTGATGGCCTGGATGGCAAGGAATGATGTGAGCGAGATAACAAAATTATACAAGTTATAGCAAAGAGTGTGGTTAGATACAGTCCAGATGGTAATAGCTTGAAATTAGGATTAAGTACATCATGCAGTTAGATCTATAGCTAAGTAAGCCTTGACCAAGGAGCAATAAAAATTGCGAAACATTAAATAGATTAAAAAGTTAATTAAACTCTCAATTCAATCATGTACTAAATAAGTCAGTATGATATAACAAATAATAAAGTTTATATTACATAGCGGATTATTTCGCTAGAGACCGTATTATTTGAGAAAGCTTGATAATTGACCCGCAGGCAGAACGACCTCTTTGTCGACCACTGCCATCTGTGACATTCAAAAGAAAGCATTGTAAAAGGATGTTGAATAGCAAAATGTTCCCGTTAGGCACGAGCTAACTGTTGTTGGCTTTGTGATATGTTCGCGTACTGACAGTCATCATGTTATTGATTTGTAGTGTTTGGCCATATTTTATGTCAAAGGCTATTTCTTGAATATTGGCCAAGAAAGTGGTCTGCAGCTTTGACAAAGATTTCTATGAGATTCTAGCACCCGTATTTATAGTCAAGAAAAGTAATTGCTTGAGTAAAAGTAATGACTTAAGCAACGATTTTTATATGACTTTTGACACTACTAATACTCAAGTAATTACTTTTCTTCACTTTTTACTTCACTACGGGTGTAATTATCGCTAAGGTTGACACTTGTCACTGTCATAATATTATTGCAAGGGAAAATCGAACTTGTTTTATCATGACATGCAGGTTTGTACTCGGTGGAAGATAAAAAATCGTGGGTCCCCACCCACTGCTAACATTTAATTACAATACAATACAAATACTTACTCTTTATCGAACACAAAAAAAAAACACGGAACAGTACATTTCAACTGTAGGTATACAACAGGCAGTCTTACCACTATCTCTTCCAAACCTTAAATATTATTCGGATGAGGGCCAAAAAGTTGGACCACAGTTAAGCGCAGTTAACCATACACACGACGAAGACGAAAAAAGTTCCGTTGTGCGACGAAAAGTATCCCTACAATTTGTATGGCTAATTTTCGTGTCACAACGAAAAAGATTCATAGAAAATTTAATTGATTGAGTTAGCGTGGACAACTTTTTGGTCCTTATCCTTACTCTTTATCGAACACCAAAAAAACAAAACACGGAACAGTACATTTGTAGCTGTAGAGGTATACAACAGGCCGTCTTACCGCTATCTCTTCCAAACCTTAATTATTTTTCTTGACTTGTCCAGCGATCTGCCGCTCCGACTGCCACGCGACCCGCGGCTTCTGCGAGTCCCCCGGCGAGTGCCGCTGCCGGCTGGGCTGGTCCGGGCCCACCTGCCGCGCCTGCCAGCCGCTGCCCGGCTGCCAGCACGGCTTCTGCGACAAGCCGCTCGAGTGCAAGTGTCTGCAGGGATACACTGGGCTGCTGTGTCAGACACGTAAGCGCACTAAAAAATCGGGCAAGAGCATGTCTGACCATGCTTAGTGTAGTGAGTTCTGGAGCCAACTATACAAAAACCACGAGACAGAAAAAAAACCCCATGTTAACATATAAACTTTTTTTTTCAAGATTTTGTTTTACCCTTGTGTCAGCGTTACTAATATGTATATTCATGCCAAATAACAGTTTTCTAGAACTTAGAATCTCTGAACTAAGCTGCCTAGTTTTTATACGGAACCCTAAAAATGAGAGTCAACCAACGGCTATTCTTTCTTAGTTCCTATGCGTGTGAAATCAATATAAATAAATAAATATAATAACTATTGTAAACACAGGCTTACGAGCGATAAAATTGATTAATGTTAGTTATTGTACTTAATCGGTTGTTTGCTTATTAATCTATTTAAAAAAAAGCAAAAAGGCTAATAAGAAGTAGGCAATGTTTGGAAGCTCAGGTTTTGAATCTTTTCGCTTTCTTTGTTGTTTTTATGATATCCTAATGAACTAAGTTTTTCAAGTATTCCAAATGTTTTAATTGCGCAAATCATAAATGAGCTAGGAGATAGAGTTTGAAAAAAACAATACCACTGTTCTTAGTGAAACTAGCAAAATGTTAGCAAAATGTAACCAAAAACTGTTGCTTATTCTGATAGTTGCCACTTGAGAAAATCGCTGTTCCATCTGTCATCATGTCAAGCTTGTTTTCACCAGTACCAGTACCATCAGTAACCACTAGGGAATGTAAAAACCGGTGAAAATCAAAAACCGGTTAATAACCGCCTCGACGGATTCAAAACCGGTTAACCGGTTTTTAGCCGGTTTTTTGCAAACTATTTGAAATCGAAGTATTAGACGATAATTTTACTATTCTTGGTTACTATTGGCGTTACTCGTAACGGTGTATTTTTTGAGATTTAAATGATATACTCTGTACTAAATAAACTAATTATACAATGTTAAATTTTAAAAGTTTAACAAACTTGCCACAAAAATATTGGTACTAGTGGTAGGGCAGATAGCAAACTAAAACAATGGGGTTTACCCAGCCGTGCCACAAACCCATTCTGCTCTTTTAACGCGGCAAACTAAAACGGAGTGGGGACGGTTACTGTTTAAAGCTGTTCGATTAGTATAGGGAATAAGTATTAAGTATTATATAAATTAACTTCAGCCCTTCTGGGGCATATATGTCCAAGGGTCAGAGAGTCCAGGTGTCACATTGTCCATTGTCAAAAAGTCCGAAGGTTATAATGCCCCCTGGTCGGAATGTCCATATGTCGGATAGTTCATGTCAATGTGTCACATTGTCCATTGTCAAAAAGTTCGAAGGTTATAATGCCCCCTGGTTGGATTGTCCATACGTCGGATACGAGTAGTATATGTGTCATATTGTCCACTGTCGAAAAGTTCGAAAGTTATAATGCCCTAATGTCGGATAGTCCTAGTGTAACAATATTAAATTGTTAAAAAATCCTAATGTGACAATGTCTCAATGTCACAATGTCCAAATTGCACAAATTACTTTAGTGTCCATTTATTTAACTATTAACAGGCTTAAGAGCTGTCACCACGTAGACAACAATATGGGAAAAGACAATGTAGAATTGGGCCCCAGTATTACCCTGTCCATTACTGTATCAGCTAGTCAATTCTCGTTGACACATGTACTTACGAGTTATCATAGACGCATCTGGATCTTACCGAGAATGGGCCTGAGGGTGTTAGATAATACACAGAAAATTATGCAGATGAATTACTTTTTCAATTATTTTTATTTTAGACATTATGACATTCAGGCTTTCCGACACTAGGACGTTTCATCCGGACATTTTGACCATCAACTTTTTGACGCTAGGACTTTCAGACACTAGGACGTTTCATCCTCTGGACATTTTGACCATGGACTTTTTACCACTAGGACTTTCAGACACTGGGACGTTTCGTCCTCCGGACTTTTTGACCGTGGACTTTTTGACCCTTGGACTTTCAGACTCTAGGACGTTTCATCCCTCGGACTTTTTGACAATGGACAATGTGACACCTGGACTCTCTGACCCTTGGACATTTATGCCCCAGAAGGACTTCAGCAATGTAAATGTTTCATGTGGCTCGTGTATTGTATAAATTGTATTGTATCGTTCAGCACGTTAATGAAGAAATTTAATTAACAAAACTTCTTGCTATTCGCTACACGAAAAATTCGAGTATGTATTCTTGATTTTTACAAAATAAAGATACGTTTCCACGCTATATTCGTCAGTTTATAGTCTGAAGAATATTCTGGGGTATATATATTAGGTTATTTACAGTCTTTTAAGGACAAGTTCCAATTCGGTTAATAACCGGCGAAAGTTATAAAAAACCGATTCTTAACCGAGATCAAAAAGTTTCGGTTAATCGGTTTTTCGGTTAACCGGTTAGCCGGTTTACATTCCCTAGTAACCACCTCATAAATCCAATTGAAAAAGTTAAAAAACTTATTATCTGCGCAGCGGTCTGCTCAGCCGGGTGCCACAGCGAGCGCGGCTACTGCCGACGGCCCGGGGAGTGCCGCTGCAAGGTGGGCTGGACCGGCCCCAAGTGCGCCGAGTGCCACCCCTACCCGGGCTGCGTGCACGGGAGCTGCAGCCGCCCCTGGGAGTGCGCCTGCGAGCAGGGCTGGGGCGGCATGCTGTGCGACGAAGGTAACAATTACTATCAAATAGATAATGATCTCCGGTATAATGATGACAGATTCCAGAATTGATACCTCTTAAACGCCACAAATGATTTTCATGAAACCTAGTTAAGAAACACCAATAGATTTTTTTCTTTCAAAAAAAACGCATCCAAATCGGTTCACCCGTTTAAGAACTATGATGCCACAGACTGACACACACATGGCGGTCAAACTCGGGGTTAATTAGAAAGAAAGGTGAACGTTTATAAGTAATAAAAGATAAAGGGCTTATTAATATGCTCAAGAAAAATGTAGCCACGAAATTTTCCCAACTGAGCTTGCTGGCATTAAAGTCAGTGCTGGTCTTCCGTTGGAACCAGGGAAAGACCTTTAAGTGGTAACGCTACAGTCTCAATACTCTAAATAATTCGAGAAAAAACCTCTACATTGACTAACTCTCCTCCTTCGGCAATCGGGTAAAAAGAGGAATGAGTTGCTTAAGTATACTACAAGGGGTCTTAAGCTGTCGGAATTAAGGAAGGAAAAATGGTGGGAGGACAATTGCGCTTAGCTTAGCTTACATACCGATTGAATCTAACAAACCCAAAAACTAATTTATAGTTCTTATTTCTAAACATATAAAACCCTTTTACTTCCAGAGTTGAACTACTGTGAAAAGAATCCAGCCACCTGCCAAAACGGCGGCAAATGCCAGTCCCTGGAGTCAGGAGACGGCTTATTCCGCTGCCAGTGTCCCGCCGGCATCAGCGGCAGAAACTGCGAGAACCTTCCGGACAGCATGACCACGCCGGCGCCTGACAATACCACGGAGATCACACAGACTAGCGTAGAGCTGACCACTGAGCTGACGAAGGAGCCTAGTGAAGAGAATGAGACTGAATAAGCTGAGGCGCTAGACTAGATGCATTCGACGTTCGTTATCGTTATCCAAAATGTATAGGATTGACGTAAGCTGTTAGAAGGTCGCGTCGAGCGCCTGCGTCGATTCCATACATTTTGTCAGTTTTCGAAAATCGTTTACGTTAGCGTTGAAAAGAGTTCGTTAAATGTAGTCAGAACTACTTTGAAAGGATTCCTATTATTTTCATGGAATCCCTTTCTTTTAAGTAATGAAGTTACGTTTGTTAAAGGTACTTGGAATCACCCCTTTGAAATTTTGAACTTTTCTGATGGGCAAAAATTTACTCTACACGTTAGAATTTACTTGAATAAACGAAACTTGTACTTCGTGACCCACATAACAACGGATTTTAGACAAGCTTGATTTTGATTTGTTTTATGTATACAAGAATACGTTCTACGTAATGTTTAAATAATATTGTACTTCGTTAGTTCTATTTGTCAACCGCGCAGGGACCCTGTTGTACTCGGTAAAACCATATTGATTTGAAATTAGCGTTTTGAATATTGAGTACAAGCATTTTATATATCACCTTCACAGTGGCGTAACTAGGGTGACCAAGGGAACTTGGGCAAAAAAAAACTGGGGACCCTAAACTGTTCAGGTTTTATCAATAAAAAAAAAATGCAAAGCTACTTTATCACAAATAATCATAATTAGGTATCATCAGCTAGCTATGGAGAGGGCTATCCTCGGGGTTTCTCTGCGTGATAGAATCAGAAATGATGATATCCGCAGTAGAACTAAGGTTACCGACATAGCCCGAAGAATAGCTAAACTTAAGTGGCAGTGGGCGGGACACGTTGCTCGCAGGACTGATGGCCGATGAGGTCAGAAGGTTCTTGAGTGGCGTCCGCGGATCGGGAGACGAGCTGTAGGTAGGCCTCCGACAAGATGGAGTGACGACCTTTTTAAGATCGCGGGAACGCGCTGGATGCGAAAAGCACGAGACCGGTCTGAGTGGAGAGCCTTGGGGGAGGCCTATGTCCAGCAGTGGACGTCTTTCGGCTGACGTGATGAGCTAGTTAGCTAGCTAGTTCAATAAGAGGTTTACTAATCAGGTTTTTGGGGTGCCCTCAAGCTTAGTGGCACTGCCCCGCCTAACCCTTTGGTAGCTACGCCACTGCACCTCCAAAAAGCCATGTTCGTCATTCAAGCGATACTTATTGCTAATTTGTTATGATTTATTATTTATTTGTTTAGTAAGTACAATTTCTTGACTAATGTCAAATAAAACACTTTGGTTATGGCCATTTTATACTAGTGATTTAGGCAGTGCTAACATGATAAACCCAAACAACCAGCACAGCGTGATAAGTTGATTGCTTCCTGTTTCGGCATTATTCCTGTCGGACACATTTCGTTTTCATCGGATTGTCAAAGTTACATTAAACAATCAGTAGTACAGTGCTTAATTTTTTATTATTAGTTACTTTAGTTTATAAATACATTTATTATTCTGGCCGAAATAAAATGTGTCCAAGCCCAAGGAAGATCGAAACAAGAATATGACGAGAAATGAATTAATCTCAGTTTGACGCGGTTCTCAACATCATGGTACATTATATTCTTAATTTACGAGGATAAGAAGGCATTTATTCGACTATAACTTAGATTTTTACTAGCTGTAACTGGAAGACTGTCAACTTTTTAAAATACTTGATTTTGAGGATGAATGTTGAATGATAGTTTATTTATTTTGTGTTTTGCATGTGGACATTATGCGTGAAAAGAAAATTTTGTTTGTACTGTTTTAAAATAATATGATTTTTGTAAGTAAAATTAAATAAGTTGCTAGAATTAAATTATTTACTAATTAGTTAATATGCAAAATTAAATACGTTAAATAACTTAAACCTTCTTGTTTTTATTTATATGGGCGTGAAGCTATCGATCGTGTTAAAAATAATAGTACATTGTGTATTAAGGGTGGTAAAGAAAGAATTACAAACGAGAGTCTGTTAGAAGCCCGAAGCCGAAGGCTGAGGGCTTTAATGACTCGAGCTTTGTATTTCCTTTACCACCCGTGTAACATACAATGTTTTTCATCACAATTGCGAGGAAATGAAATAAAATCAGACAAAAGATCATATTTTTAACTTATTAGCGGCAGACTACGTCATTGGCTGTGACTTACCACAGATAATGTCAAACGTGTTCGGAGTCCGATTCTAGTGACATATGAGATCAATAGTTTATTATGCGAGATTGTTAGGAAATAGTATTCAACTGACATTTCATCTCGAATGAAACTTCATATCGAATGGCACAAGAATTGGGGTCCTGACGTATTGTGATAGTTCGAGTCCACGTATAATATTTAAAAAAAAAGCTATTACGCAGTTAAGTAACGTAATGGTAAAAAAAAGGCCCGCGGGTATTATTTTGGATTTACGGTCGATTTTTCTAGCATGTTAGGACACTATTTACGAGCAAGTGTGATGAAAAAGATTTTTATTCCTTTATTTTTTAACGACATTATAGCAAGTAAGAATTCTTACTCTAAGTCACTTTGGATGCCGAAGTTTTCCTTAACGACCTTATCCTTCCTAAGTAATCATTCTAAATTAGTAAGGAAGATACGGAGCTAGGGAAAGAAAGTAATTTGAATTTGGTGTAACCCTACCTAGGGTGTAACCCTACAAGAGTTTAGGGGCAGACTCGTGGTCACGCCAGATTGTCACACCACTGCTATTCGCTTTGGTCGGAAATTCGACAGAAATCATTCTTATTCCGCAAAAGTAGGTAGGTTAGGTTCGTTAGGTATCTTTAGATGCCCGAAGGGCAAATCGCTCAGAAATAGGAGCCCTGCCTCAGGCAGGGCTCCGTCGAATAGTAGTGGTGTGACGACCTGGTGTGACCACGGGTCTGCACCCAAGAGTTTAATACTGCAGATTTTCCTGTGAAAAATCATTTGACATCAAAAACCATGCTAAAATAAGATAATCATGGAATCGCCATGTTACTTACTAGCGACAGAATACAAGTTCTTTATTCTACTTTTGTTAAGCTTATCTTGCTTCCATATCGTACTATTATGGACTGATGGAGCTACTTCAGTAATACAATTGAAAATAAGAGCTGTTCTAACGTCAACTCAACTGTGCGAAGATGGGCAAAACCAAGTAAAATAAAGCCCTGCACAAATATTACTCTACATTTTCATCTTACGAAATATGTTCCGTAGAAGTTTACGTTAGGTATCTTTGCCTACTGGAGAAAATAAGACCGAACTATATTTAAATTTGATAAAATCCGACACATGCGGTTATACTTAAGCTTCATAAATATTAATGTGCGAATCATTATTTTAATTAAGCTGTGATCGAAATGCTTCAGCCAGTTTTACGCAAGTGTTACAAATAGCATCGATTCCTATGCTTTTTAAGAGCGTTTATATTTTTTCCTAATCAGTATTGGGCTCACACAGAAGGCAATAAAGTCCGTATTGGGTCGCAGGTATTTGCCAATATTGAAAGGTTTTTGCGTGGTTTGACAATGCGCGCAGATACCTGCTGAATGTTCGATGCATTGCTCAAAGATCTTGGTCAGCTGGGGTGACAGCTCTCTGTAGCTTTATTATTTTTCCATGGTGCGACCTTTTTAAACAAAAATAAGTAGACTAATTATGTTGACGGCTTGATGTCTAACGGTGTTCAGTGGCAGTGGGCGAGGCATATTGTCGCAGGACTGATGGCCGATGGGGTCAGAAGGTTCTTGAGTGGCGTCCGCGGATCGGGAGACGAGCTGTAGGAGTGACGACCTTGTAAAGATCGCGGGAACGCGCTGGATGCGAAAAGCACAAGACCGGTCTGAGTGGAGAGCCTTGGGGGAGGCCTATGTCCAGCAGTGGACGTCTTTCGGCTGACGTGATGAGCTAGTTAACTAGCTAGTTCAATAAGATGTTTCCTAATCAGGCAAAAATTATGTTTTAAATGATCGTAAAAAAGGGTTTCACTCACTATAAAGTTAGTTTTAATCTATGCTTTAATTAATGTTTCTTATTGAAAGGTTAAGCAGTGATAAAATTGAAACATAAATAGACAGGTGATGGGTATGAATGTGGATGGATATAAGGTAGAAGCCCGAAAATAGTTTGAATGGGTTGTGTGAGGCATGACATGAATATGAAAGGTATGAGTGCAGAGTGAACAGCGGATAGACGAGAGTGGAAGAAGAAAACATGTTGTGCTGACTAGAGGTGTGCGCCGCGCCAGTTTCACGCTGTTCACGCTGAATATACGCCGACGCGGCATAGACAAAATCGCGCGTAAACTCGGCGTGAAACCGTCGCGGCGCACACCTCTGGTGCTGGCTGCTGTTGCGTTAGCTCACACTAGGAGCAGGAAGATGATTATTGAAAGGATATAAATAGCACCAATAAAGGTTATTGAATACAAGTAGGGAATGGAACCATATATCAGATAGATAAAGACCCCTGACATAATGGTGACCACGTCTTTCAGATCTGTTATCTCTGAAACTACCCAACCGATTTTGATGAAACCTAGCTGAGAACCACCAAATTTAAAACGCAACCAAATCAGTTCATCTGTTTAAGAACTACGGTGCTATAGACACACACACATATTGGTCAAACTTATAACACCCTTATCGTCGGGGGTTAAAAAGTATAATGTCCTAGTTAATCCTGAAGCCCTGGTCACCACGCTGCCACCAGACTGGGTAAATATGGCGGCTGATTCGGAATCCACTCGCGTATTGATTAATTTGTCGCTAAATATGTTGCGGCGGGCAATGCCGCGGATTCCGGGGCCGCTGCGCCCGCGCACAGTATCCACAGCCCGACGTCAGACGTCAAAACGTCATCGTTCTGATCGAAGGTTGACGTGTCCCGATGGTTCCGAGGGCTTCATCAAAATCGGTGCTACTATCCATCCATTGTATACTAAATATTACATACATAATGTACATACATAACGTCACACCTGTTTCCCAATGGGGTAGGCAGAGACTATGGAACACCAGGTGCAACGGTCAACATACAACTTTCGCTTCCTCTGCATTCATCAAACTTCGGGGAAGGACATAGAGTACTCTTTTTACCAGAAATTTGGATAGTTTTTCGAACATGATTTTGTCCCCGGGTATAAAAACCAGGATACTCGTATCATGATAAATATTTGGCACAATCGATAAGTCCATATCAATATAACAGCCCAGTATTTTTAACGTCGTAGCTCACATACTACAATCTTAAGACTGCAATCCCAACACCCAACATTTCAAAAATTTGTGCTTCTCACTATATGACCGTTGGGGCAGAAAGGTTCAGAACTGGCGACCACCAGATAGCGCAGTGTCGGGAGGACTCCCACCTCCACTACCACTACTAACACAACCACTAAGGGTAGGTAACACCATTTCCTGCTACCCTGGTAGCATAGACGATTATAGTGGACATCTTTGGGAAAAACCAAGTAGTTAATGGAGTTTCGGCTGTTTTTTGTATAGGAGAAGGCGGACGAAGACACAGGCCACCTGCTAGTAAGTGTGATCTTTCCATAGACCCAAGAGTAAATACGTTGCCAACCCTGAGGACTCAAGTGGAATGCTATCCATATTAGTTCTCCTCCCCAAACCGGAACACAACAATGCGAACACTGCTTCGCGGTAGGTTAGAGGATTAAATGTAGTAGCGAGCCGAACTCTGCAAAAAAGTCCGACCATCACTAAAATATGACGATGATGATGATGATGCCTCTATATGATAAATTTAGAGTTTAAAAAGCGCGTACACTTTATATTTTAGAACTTGCCGCTTTTTTCCGTTATTGACTGTACTTATATTTAATGTTATTCAAGCAAGCAAGATATGTTTACGCTGTACCCTCGATTCGCTTGTCGAGAGCAACAAGCAATGCGTGTAAACTGAGAGTTATGTGAACATATTAAACTCAGAGGACCCTGTTCATAGATAACTAAAGTAATGGCTTTTGTTATGTTGACATGGTATCGTATTTTCAACGTTATGATAGCTCTTATTTACATTACAGTAATGGCGGCCTAGTTAAAAATAATACTCATGTTAAAGAAATATGTTAAACCCCAGTAGATTCGGTCCCCTGATCGAGTACCTTCTTGTCTCTTAAGTCTACCGGATCGACTTGGCAGTTTACTATTTCCAATTATTCGGAACTAACGACGGGCCCTCGCTTCGCTTCGGTTTATGTGAATTTTCTGTAACACCCCTTCTCTTTTTTTATATCTAAAAACCTTCTTCTTCTAGACTCTATTTTATAATATTATTATGTAATCATCATCATCACAGTCTCAGTTGGTTAATAAATGGAATTAGAATTTGGTTTATCTATAAATAAATATCATTTTACACAAATTGACTTTTAGTACAATAAAATAATATATATTTTACCTTGCAAAAAGTCGGCATGCACCCTTATTTGATTAACATAGATGTATGGAATTACTAGTCCCAAACTAATCTCAAGGTTTGTAGAATGGGCAATTTTTTTTATTTTTATTGGGGGGTTTGGAAGGGCCTTGTGTGTCACTTCGACCATTGCTGATCTTTTGTAACAGCCCTTTGTTTAAAGTTCACCGCAAAGGCCCGTTGCGTCTAAGAATTTCCAGATGCTTTGGGCCGTGAGAAGTTGTATCTCCTGTGGGTCCACAATATGTCGCCCTAGGTAGATACTTCTGTTACGCATTAGTGGTCCGCAAGAACAGAGGATGTGCATTGCTGTCTCCTCTGTTTCCTGACAGAACCTGCATGTCGGTTCTTGTTTCATACCCATTAGAAACAGATGTTTGTTCAATTTGCAGTGGCCAGTTAGAATTCTAGTCACTGCGCAAGTCTTTTCTCTTTTGAGTTGTAGAATCTCTTTGGAGAAGTTGCTTTTGAACCCTGTAATTAGTGATTTCGAGTGCTTTTGTCCTTTCGTGGACTTCCACAGCTCGATCGCCTTAGATTTATATAGGTCGTTTAGCAGTGAATAGGATTTCCTTTTTGTGATACCACAAAAAGGCTCCAGGCCAACCAGGGGGTTGTCAGCACCTTTCCTAGCCAGTTCATCTGCTATTTCGTTTCCATCAATGTTGGAGTGCCCTGGTACCCATCTAAGTATTACTTTGTTGGAGTTTCCTAGGGCATTAAGGTTTTCTTTGCAGTTTTGGACTAGTTTAGAGTTTATCTCCAATGAAATAGATAGAATGGGCAATAGGCAACCTTAAAAAAACCCAAGTAGAGAAATAAATATTTAAATACGTAGTTACGAGGGGAGGTCCAAAAATACACGTCCAAATATGTTTATACATTCAATAGAACAGAATAAATATATTACCTATAAGTTCAAATAAAGTTCAAATAAAGTACAAATTATTTTCTATAAGCCGACAAAGAAAAAAAAATCTGTACCCAACAAATGAATCGAAATTGAATTCACTTCTTCATCATCACGATTTTTTTCCTCTTAGTTCTTTTTTTAAGTGGAGATCAAATAATAATCGCCAGGAGTCAGGTCTGGGCTGTAGGGCGGGTGCACCAGCGATTCGAAACCATTATGTGAATATACATTATAAAAATGAAATATGGCGTAAAATTAAATGTTCCCTGTAATTCAATTTCGACATCAGGAAGTTTGTTTGAAAAAAAAATAACCCAGGCGAGGCTGGACACGGACCGCAGGAAATTTTTATTTGAAACATGTTTTTTTCGCTGACTGGATGGTTTTTTAACCGACTGCGGCGAAGCCCAAAGGATGGGTTGTGTTTGACCTGTATGTAAATATGAATGTATGTATGTCCGTTCCTATGTCCCCTCGTAACTACTCAACGGTTCAACCGATTTTGATAAATAATATGTCTTTACATTCGTCTTGATAGTGCCAATGTCACAGGGTACTAAGTTTTTTGATCGTTTTTTTGTTTTAGTGTTTTTAATATTGTATCGATGTAAGGATCCACTGTAGCTGAAAGCTAAATAGTTAAACGTTGAGGGTGGTTCTTAGCTAGGTTTGATGAAAATTGGTTGGGCCTTTAACAGTTTTCCGACTTATAATATAATAAAATAATAAATATCAGGGGACAATGTCACACCAATTGACCTAGTCCCAAACTAAGCTCAAGGCTTGTATTATGGGTACTAGACAACGATATAAATACTTATATAGAGAAATATATACTTAAATATATAGAAAACATCCATGACTCAGGAACAAACATTCGCGCTCATCACACTAATATCTGCCCTTACAGGGATTTGAATCCAGGACCGCTAGCTTCGTAGGCAGGGTCACTACCAACTAGGCCAGCGCGTCATCAAACTCTGCTCTGAACCGGCTGCAATAATTTCAGGGATCTTCAACTATATCATTACGCTGACTGACTGGCTAAGATCTATCCAAAACCCTATGCCAGATCACCAGTCTAGGCCAAATTGTACTTCAAATACCCAAAAACGGTCCTCCGTCCATGTCGCAATATTATCATTAATACTTAATTACTAAAGCGAAGACCATATATCGTCCACAGCGGTTCGGAGAGTCATATATAAACCCGTAGCTTCGGCTGCTGCACCATATCGATCCGGTACGGGGACTGGGCGGACGATCGATAACACATGTGATTTAGCTGTGATCTCTGATTAGGAAGGTTTAAGATGGCGGTCATTCCGTTGTTTATGGTGAGTTTTACGAGTTTCAATGTGTCATCGAGTGTTGTATCTTTAAAAATGTTTATTATTGTTTATTTCGTAAAAAAGTAAAAATAATATTAACTTTTTAATTAACAAAACGAATAAGAAAACCGCTTTAGAATCGGTGTATTTGTCTTGCGATCCCTCGGACTGCGAAACAGACGTCAGACTAAGGTCACTAAATAACATCCCACTTTTTTGAACGGGCCTAAAACGTGTTGAAGAACCAGAAAGTAAATAAGAATTTCAGATATCGATTAAAACGATTCAGTTTCTTGGTGTCTTGGTCACTAAATTAGTTTATACTCGTAGTCATTCGCTATAATTTTATTTATAAAAAAATATTACCTAAAAGGAAGAAAAAGTACCGATTTTTTACGAGTACGGTACGAGTCTATAGGGGTTGAATTTTGAAAAATCCTTTCTTAGTGTTCTTCTTGGGTAATATTAACTTCAAATTTAAAGTCCTTGGGCCAGCGATTTAAGCTGTGCGGTGTTTATCAGCCAGTCAGTCAAGCTAATATTTTCAAAAGAATAAAAAGCGGATAATTTTCTAGGACCGGTCTGAAAACTGTCTCTAACAATTATGATAAGGACTTTCCACCCAAATTACTATAATTCTATCAGATTACTGCTATTACATACGGCTGTTATTAATTACCAGTAACACTTAGTCTACCGAGTTCCGACAAAGCAATGTAACGGTTACGTTGAGAATAACATTACGATCATTACGTTTCATCGATCGATGTGTTAGATATTGACTTAATTTCTTTATTGGCGGTGCGTAGCGCAATGTTTTTTTGGTATACACTAGAAAATAACTGCGTCGAGCTCGCGCACTGAAGCATCTGATCATGCTTATTGTGCTTCATTATTCAGCCAGGGTCATTGCGATGTCATATCTATTCCTAATCCAGTTTCTCGTACTACTTAAAAAGCATTCGTGTTCTAGAAACTACAGGAGCTCTCACTATTAATTTTTGGAGCCAGCTAATTAGAACCTACTAGGCACTATCGATGAACTATAAAGTCCGTCTAGCTACAAATAGGACAATAAATGTGCCAATTTCAGCCGAATATCTTTCATTGTTTTTGAGAAACGAAGAGGCCTCTCAAATCATGAAAGGACTTTTCAGAGTTTGGTTTTGTTAATATATTGCATCAGTAGATTTCATTTGATAACCGCAAGTCATCATATAACTCAGAATAAGATGCCCAATTGAACTGATAAGCATTAAACATAGAATTAAACTATACCTATAGTAAACACGATCATGTACGACAACTTAGCACACTTCTAGTGGCGCAAAAACTAATAGAAGTTGGATAATTTAGGTCCAGTACCGTTTAGAGACTTGGTTTTACAAAATTGCTTCTTAATTTAAATATAACATCCCAACCAATTCCCATATAAGATTAATCTTATTCGTAGTCCAAATAACATCTTAAAGTTTTCCTAAATCGGAATTTAAATCTAGACCATATGGTTTTAATGTATGCAAGAACCCGACGACATGTTGGGTAAAAAGCAGTCTAGAATCTTGATTGACTCTCGTTAGATCCGATAGGAAATGCGGTAGATTAGGGTGACGAAATGAAACGTTTAAGGCTTGAGTTAAATGTTCCTGAGAAGTATTTATTCATGTGCAATTCAAAAAGAATCGGCGCTTAATCCTTTTTTGGAGAACTGCAGATTGCGCTTGCGATTAGAAAGGAGAAATACTTCTGTAAATGTGTAAAATTGTTAGTGGCGTGCTTTGAAAATATGTCTCTCATGAGTCACTTGAGTGTATCTAACTCGCCGTGGTAGATAAGTGGTCAAGTTAAAATCAAGGATGGTTTTATAATAGGCTTTTTAATTTCATGCATAATAAACGTGTTTTCTTAGAAATGTCTTACTTTGATTTATTTAAAATCTAATTTGCCACCCTATTGAAGACAGTATTATTTTATAAAAAACAACTCTGAGAGATATGTTTTTTTCTTTATTGTTCTGTCAAGAAAACATAGTATATTTTCTATTTAAAGTAGGTACATATTTTTACTAATATTTGTTTGTAGGTAAAATCAACGTTTTAGATTGAAGGTCCTAGACAAGATGCTTAACGCTAACGTAAACGATTTTCGAAAATTGACAAACGTTTCGAATCGACCTACGCTCGAAGTGACCCACGTCGTGCAGCTTACTTCAATCCCTATACATTTTCGATAACGATGACATTCACCGAATGTATCTTGTCAAGCGTCACAGGGCAGTCAACTTAGTTTAATTAATTTCCTTGTACGAAATATATAAAAGACATACAAGTATTCACGAACCTTGCACTTGCAACAGTGACCGTAACTTCATAATTCATAATGGCATTTTCGTGGCCTCGCTACAATTTTCCCACCAACCTTATCAGGCGTTGCAAACCAGGCTACGGCCAGTTATCGGTCGCTCGCCTTGACCTTCCGTTTGTATGACATTGATGTATGACGCTGCATGTCTTTATGCACCTGAAGTAATGCGCTTAGCGTGTAGGAAGTCCGATAACATACTAGCTTTTACCGTACTGTCACCAGAAATACCTAATATATTATCCAAGTTAGGGCTCGAAAATATGTGACATGTGTAAATCTAGAAACTGTGCCGTAGAGCTGTTTATTTTCCATTTTTACATATGTTTTGTTTCTTTTCAGTTACTGCTGATAGGAAGCAGCTTTTCCAAGGAACTAGAGGATAAACCGAAGTTATCCAAATTACTCGACGGCAATGGTATTACGGACACGCCGTCCGGGAAGGGCGTGAAGCGACAGGTCTTCTCGACGGGACTGGGGACTGGCTTTGGATCTTTGGGAGGACTAGGAAGTCCCATAGGTTCATTAGGTTCGCCTTTAAGTTCACCATTAGGTTCACCTTTAGGTGGTATTGGAAGCCCTATTGGTGGACCAGGAGGTTTCGGCGTTGGAGGGCCTGTAGCCGTTGCCCCAGCGTTCCCAGTAGGCCCATCTATACCTGTGGGCCCATCTATACCTGTGGGCCCATCTATACCTGTGGCTCCTGCTGTCCAAACATCAGTAGACGTGGCACCCAACCCCGTGGTCCTTCGTCAAGAAGTACCCCGGTTCATCACGAGAACAATCACCAGAAATGTACAAGTCCCAGTTCAAGTACCCGTGCCATACCCAGTGGAACGACAAGTGCCTGTCCCGTATAATGTACCCGTACCTGTACCGGTAGACAGACCGTACCCTGTCCGGGTAGTACATAAAGTACCAGTTGAAGTGACGAGACATGTTCCAGTTTATTACGAGAGGAAGGTACCGTACCCGGTGAGAGTGCCGGTGTCGGTGCCTCAGCCGTATCCGGTGACTGTGGAACGGCACGTGCCGGTTGATCGGCCAGTGTACATTGATCGTCCAGTACCGGTCCCGCAGCCTGTGTATGTGGATCGCCCTGTTAACGTGCCGGTTCCGGTACAAGTCGATCGGCCTGTTCCCGTGCCCCAGCCTGTAGTAGTGAACCGGCCTGTCGCGGTTCCGCAACCTGTGGTTGTAGATAGACCGGTGCCTGCTATTCAAACCATAGCTTCAGTACCAATCAGTTCTGGTATACCACTGTCAACCGGGTTCGGAGATCTCGGTGGGGGCTTAGGCGGGGGGCTGGGAGGCTTGCCTACCGGTGGAGGGCTCGGAGGCTTCCCTACCGCTGGGGGGCTGGGCAGCCTCTCAAACTCAATTTCAGGCATCTCCAGTTCAATTGCTCTCAATGGCCGTTGATTTATACTCTTGAAATGTTCTTTGTATTTATTTAAGAAATATTTGAATAAAACATCGTTATGGGTGTAAAATTTTATTCATTGAATTTCCTCAAAAATCCTGAAATTCGTGTCTGATTTAGTGTTTTAGGATGTTATGATTATGATCAATGAGTTGCGGGTTAAAAAATAAAAATATTAGATTGAAAATCGACAAGAAACATTATTTTTTTATAAAAAGAATGTAGGTTCACATAGTAAGATTGAAATAAAATAGGTACTTAACAATATTCCTTACTTCTACTACCTACAGTAAAATGGTCTACAATCTACATGGTGTTCAAAATTTGATAAAATTTTCTAACAACAAAGTCTTATTTTACTATATCTGCGCAGATCTATTGTAAGAGTCAGTCAGATGTTTTATAGTACTATTTAGACAATTTATTTCCCTGCAACATATTTTCCATGTACTCGCTACTAAAAGAAGTAAGAAGTATTTTATTTAACCTACATCACTTCTCGATTTACATTTTCCTCTCTTAAAATTCTACTTAAAGTAATTTTTGGTATAAAATTTATTACTTACAGCCAAACTACCAATAGGCATTAACGTAAAAATCTATTTTTTTAACAGTGAGTATTAGTAGCGTTGTTTTATTTCTTAAAAATAAGAACATTACTGAATCCTCAGTGTCGCGTGCGAACTTTGGTCCTTCGAACCATACACTATCATTATTATTACTTCCGACAAAGTTTCAATTTGCATAGTGTGCTACCGTGCGGACTTTTACTAAACGGATAATAATTTATTTTGTGGGCCAAACAAACTGATTATACTTAAATTGTTGCAAGTATTATCAAATATTTTTTTTAAGTATACTACGCCATTTTACAAGATTGCTTGGATCCTAATTGTTTCCAAAGTAAAACGAACTTCAAGGAGAGCTATCATTGTCGAGTGATTTAAAAAAAATGTGCTTGAAGTTATCATACTTTTAATCACCACCACCACCATTTAAGTTTACCATTACCATTACCATAATATAAGCCATTATTTTTATTTACCATTTAAGTTTAGTAAAATGAAATCATAAACTGTTTCATTCAACAAATTAAAGCTTTTAACACATAGTACAAATGTTTAATATTTTGTCGTACAAGGGCTGATTTACTATCTGTCAGATACACTTTATCTTTGTAATTTTCTTTCATGTGGCAAAGAAAACATGTCAATGCGATTAACGTGGCAATTGGAAAAGACGATCCTAAAAAGGCAAGTTAAATTCTTACACACCTGTCTGACAAAACACAACGTACTTTAATTATCCTACGTGTTTCCTTCTTATTCATAAACGCTCAATAGCTAGTATTCTTAAAATAATTATGATTTGTCTTTATCTCTCATTGTGACATGTGACTTTGAGAGGTCATTTTCTATTATATTTAAATTTCACAATTTCCTTTCCTTTCGGTTTTATTCCATTTCTTTCTCACTTGCTCTTCCACGCAACCTGTTCCTTAACCAGAGTCTCCCTCGCCGAACTTGACATTGGTGAAATCACTGCGGAACGCCATAAACAAAGAAGAAGAAGAATTTCACATGGCTTGAGAGATGAGAACTGAAGAAGATAATCATGGGTCTTACGGTAAACTTCGAGGGGGGGGGGGGAGAGATGGCCGATTGAAAGATGTCCGGCTTGTGTGATGTTGATTGCTTAGAACTCGACACTGGGAAGATTCATCTTGTTAAAGCTTGTTTTTGTTGTTGTTGTTGTTGTTGTTGTTGTTGTTGTTGTTGTTGTTGTGTGTTGTTGTTGTTGTGTTATTGTTGTTGTTGTTGTTGTTGTTGTTGTTTTTGTTGTTGTTATGGATAAAAGGAATGTTTAAACTAACGTAGATTTATTGTGCGTTTATGAATAAGGTGGTCTGTCTTTACATCTTATTTAGAATATGACGCATCGTGTCCTAGGGTTCATGTCGGAGCCGGGCCGGCAGCGCCAGGCGCGCGCGAACTCGGGGCTGTTCTGAAGCGCCCCACGCGCCCTGACTGCCTGCGGGGAGTGCTCGTCCGAGAGCTCAGCTTCTAAGGAGTCCTTGGTGGAAACTCCGCACCACAGCTGTGGGGGAAAACAGTCAATTGGTCTAGTCATGAACTAAGCTATAGGCTTGTTCTTTAGGGACATAGATAATCGTAAACATCCAAACACTCTGCACTAGGTCCTATATTCAGTCATTGTTTATCTTAGGCATAATTCACACCAAACGTATTGTCCGCCAATTATGAACGCGTTACACAGTTTATTCCTTTTCCATATTTATTTAACTTCTCGTTCCCACCGAACCGACAATATGCTATGAAAATAAACAAAACAGACAGTGGGTATGCTCACAGTCGGCAACAGACAATACGTTTGGTTTGAACGATACATTAGAAATGGGTTAAAGTGACGCATGTGAAGCCTAGGGCAGGAAAGTGATAAAAAAAAAACTATGCGAGTGGACTTGTGCAGTAGCAGAAACTCATACAGCCTATCTGTAGTAAGATTTGAAAAATATCTAAACCTCAATACCTATGTCTATCAAGTTTCCTCATAGTCGACATAAAAAGTAGAGTTAACTCAGGTGAAACTCTCCATTTATGTGACACTCGAAATATTCGCGCTCTTACTATGCTCGAGTATTTATTAATTAATCGAATTACCTTTCAACGAACGTATCATTATGCAGAATTTTCATTTCATCGAAAGGCATTTCTCGCCGCATGAGCCCATTTTTTTTGGTTCACAAGTTTAATCTAACCTCTACGTAATTAATGTTTAAGAGATCCTGAAAACACCATGGTTTCAGCAGTAAAGCGTTCGATGAAATGAAGTTCGATGATGAAACAATCGATGAAGTGAAATTGTATAAAATGATGGGTTATCGTGTAATAAATAAGTGCCTTTCATCCCTTGGTTAACAATCTACTATGGTAATCTCTTACAATCTCTACGATCTCCTCCAAGTTCCTAGACCACAATGAAACAGAGACTCACATTTGCGTAAGAGAGGAAGAAGAGCTGTTCGGAGCTGAACTCCTCAAAGCCAGGCAGCTTGTGCTCGGCCCCGCGCTTGCGCAGGTGCTGGTGCAGCGCCGCCAGCGCCTCGCGCACGCCGCCGTTGTCCGCGATGTTCTCGCCAAGGGTCTTCCTACCGTCCACCTGGGAAAAGGGATAATGCATGGATTTTTTAAACCGCATAACAGAATATGAAAATGCCGTAAAAGAGATCACTAAAAGTGAAATAAAAATTAAAATCGGTGAAGTTAAACAGCGATTAGACAGAGATATCCAATATGCACTGTGACGTCATGTAACAGGTCGACCATATCATCTCCATGTTAAATTCTGTTTTGGTAGAAAGAGATAGAAACAAATCTTTGAAGGCTTAAATCTTGTTTATTTTTATAGCTATTCAAAAAATGTTTTTTCTCAACTGTTTGTTACATGAATCAGCTATTATTGAAGGTATGAAACCACCTGATGAGACTACAATCTTAAAACTGAGATGTTAAGACAGCAAATGCGTTGCCGCTCACACAAATTGACTTCGTCCTAAAGGAAGCTCTAGGCTTGTGTGCTATGGTCACTAAACAATGATTAGATAGGCACTTGTAAGTATAGAAAATAATAATAATCAGAAAGTGAAATATCATAGGAAACAATTCACAATTCACAAACTTCTCGAGTACTCGTACCTAATCAAATGATTTTTTGATTTCAATCAAGTGTTGAGTATGAAATGCGGAAAGCCCAAGATCGAAAGAAATGGTAAATGGTAAACTGGAAAAAACCTATCTAGAGAACGTAAACCAACGGAATGGAAAACAATTCAGGTACAGGTAAATACAATTAGAAGTGTAAGAATTTCAATTTTAAGTTATCTATGATGATTTACTCACTGGTCTCTCCTGAAATGTTGGTAACAGCCTAGTAAATTAAATGTTTTAAAAAAACTCACGTGCTGGTCGAGCTCGGGTATGTAGTACTCGTTGTACTGGTCCACGAAGCACTGCGTCATGTTAACGAAGGCCAGCACAGTGTGGTTGGACCACCACGGCACCAGGTTGCCGTTCTTGTCGAACTGACGACCTGGAGATAGGTTGAAATGGGAAGGAAATATTAACTCGAAATAGTTTACAAGTAATGAAAGTAGTGTCAGTGGTATGTGTTGAAACTGACTACAGCATACGACGAAAAAATTAAGAGAAACATTAACAACAGTCGTTGAAAGTATAAAGGCTTTACTGAAATGCAATACATGCATATCAAATGAGACTACTGTCCAATGGGATAATTCTGCTAGTGTCAAGGTTGTAAGTTACGAAGTGATCGGTGAAAGTGCTTTTACAAAAGCAGATGCTTATTCATCAATTAGGGGATAAGCTCGTATTGATCTTGATTTTTGACAATTAGCGTAACGAGTTACTAAAACTGACAGAAAAAGCAAGATGATTACGAACTGTTCAGACCAAAAACTATACGTTTATTCACTATTATGTGTCTTCTCATATTTTAAAAAACTTATGGCTTACCGAAATTATCAAATCCATGAGTTATTTCATGACCCAGGATTGTTCCTAAAGATCCATAGTTCAAGGAGCTGAAATGTTATATCACGTATTATTTTAATTTGCTTGTGCAACTCAAATCTTAATAAAACACTGTTTTTTTATATGATCATACTTACTCTAAGCCCAAATCAAAAAATGGGTATTGCAACATCACTAGAGGGATCGCTGCGTCCGAGAAATGTATGCGATTATCATTTAGTTGTGATTAATTTCTCTACTAATGGTTACTTTTACAATAAACATTTCTGAGAGAGATTGTTACGTTACATTTGTATTATGTACTTACTTATAGTATTTTCTTGGAAGGTGTGATACGCATTAACTTCAGTGGGATCTGTAGCCCAAGTAAAGTTATTTCCATCTCTAAACCTGTTCAATCCCTTCTTTATTTTCACTTGTATTATATTAATCATATTTTCTAGATGTTTTTCCAAATCTACTTCTATTCCTTCGTAATGTTGATCCAGTTTTCCTTCTTCTAACAGCCAATCTGGGAATCCTATAAGACTCTTCATTTGTATGATCTTCAAGTATGTTTCTACCTTCGTATCATCATCCATCCACCTTGCTTGTCCTACCAGGTGTGCTAGAGCGTTTTTCATTTCGTGCAGCATTGTTTTAACCTAAGACAAAATAATATTGTATACAATTGGTTGAACTTGCGGAAACAATTAAAAGTTGATAAAGATAAAAAGAGTAAATGTCTTCTAGATATATAAGCAACAAACAGCAAAATCGATAGAATAATTTGGGAAGTTTTCATGCGCCGCAACACGAAGAATAGACAGGCCTTAAAAGGTTGTAGAAGAATCATTAGTAGATGACTGGAAGTATTTTCGACGATAATAATTATGAAGATAAGGTTGATATTAACCATAACGTTAAAGATACAGTTAATGATGATGTTGGTGATGAAACTGACATAGATGATGAACGTTACCTTAGGCTTAGTGACATTGTAGAAGCTATGGTCGGCGATGGCATACGACACAGCCATGCCCATCATGTCATTGACCGCGCTCGCGCACTGCAGACTGCGCGGCGTAGGCGCAGCACGTTGCGGGTGCAGCGACTCGTATGAGCGTTGGAATAGTGCGCGGACTTCGGACGTCGTGTGGACTGACATTACCTCTACTACCTGAATAATTATTATCGTGGAGATTTTATTATTGCCGTTGCTTTTTTTAATGCTTGATTTTTGATTATTCTACAGATTGAAGTTGAAGTAGATGATTTAAAGTTTAAGGCGAGCTCAAAGGGCATCCGCTATTGGGGGGCTACGTTTTGGCGCTATAGCGGTCCCGTAGCCCCCTCCTAAAGCAATTGGCGCAACGCCCCGGGGGTTTTAGTCCGTTGAAGTCGGACATAACCCGCCCTGGGCCCCCGTCAGGGCGGGTATGCAAAGGCATTTCCCTCGGAAAAAAAAAAAAGATGATTTAAAGTTGAATTTTATAGCTAGCTAATTTTAGTTTATCAAGACAGGGTGTATTTGAGCCACTCGTACGTCATAGTGTAGGTATTATAGTATTTTAAACACGGTCTAAACAACTGCGACGACTTTCTTATAACGCATAGATGAAATCTTACACATTGTTATATCACACATTACCTTTATCCAGATGTAGAGTTCCAAAACTGCAGGTGGCGTCTTAGCAACCAGTGCTGCCATCAAAGACATATATCTCAGATCAGCTTCAGAAATCAGAATCTTGTCACTGTCAAAATCCAATTCAACGTCACTAATTTTGAAGAGTTCTTCCAAGTACCTCCTCCATATTGGCGATGCTGTCGCATTGTTGTTTTCTACTATTGCATCAGTGTGAGCTTGAAGCTCAGCTACTGTATATTCCGGAATGTTTGTAAATAGTTCTTCATCGGATTCGGTAGAGTTGTCTGATTCCAACTGGAATTAATTAAAATTAATATTAAAGTCTAATATACAATATAATTTAGAAACAGGCTGTTGACGATGCTTTTAAGCAAAAGTCAATATGGTAATCAATACGATATTTAAAGACAGCCCAATGTCAAGAAACTCTGTTCCATAATTGCCAGCTTATACAGAATTCAAAAGGAATATTTGATCAGGATACCAAAAACACATTTTAAATTACTCGTTTGTCTTATGACTAATAACCTCAAGGTCTTTGACATTGATAAACTTCCAAAGAAAACTTGGATCATGCATGTTTAATGTCACATTGAGAGCAATGACTTTTACTACAAAGAACCCTACTTTACTATGAACTCCTATCAACCCAAGGTAGTCCCAATATAATCTTTTGATTCCTGCTTATTAAACAAAACATAAAATTAACACTATGATTGTTAATTTTCAGACGGTTTCAGATTTAGAAACCTCGCTGGCCTGTTATAAATAATTAACCACTAAGTAAATATCGATTTGGCCCACGTTCATTCACTTTGACCTAAGACTTTGACAAACAAGTTTGATTTCTCGTTAGTATGGTATTAATAACTAATCAACAGACAAACCATGAACTTTACAAGTTATATTATTTTAAGACGTTTGTCGTTTTCTTTAAGTCTGTAACATTACTTCTTACTTCTAAGTATCTTACCTCGTACAAATCACTATTTAGTGACCAGTATTCATCAGATGATAGAAATATGTTTTGATCAAGTTCCGTCTCGCTAAGATTAGTGTTGTCGGTTCCACCGGAATCTAAGACGAATAATTTAATAAGTTCTGCATAAAATATTCTATATATTTGCTTTGACTTTTCCTCATCTTTCGCCTTTTCACTGCTTTCGAAATAATGCTCGTTTTTTAAAATTACGATGTCATCTAGTATGTTCTCTATTCTTGGGATTGTGAGTCTGTTGCTTTTTCTACCTGAGTGTCGTTTATTTTCATTGTGGGTGCTGAAATACAAAAACATATATCAAAGTATACGCAAGATGAAAAGGTTCAGGAAATGATGTTTGGAAAATAAGAACTAAGCACTCCCTTCGAGGTAGAAGTCAATCTATGAAGTAGTGATAATATGATCTTTTTTGAGTTCACACTTGTCACAACGCAGTTTGAATTACTAGACGAAGTAGTAGAACGGAACGTGTCATGGATGCAAACCACCTGGTTTCCTGGTAAGTATGAAATTGAAACAAACCTTGGAAATGGATTAGTAGTCTCTGGTGATCCCATCACGAGCCTGTACACGGAAGAGTTCCTGGGGTCGGTGAAGAGATCGAACCCTATGAGCACGTCCATACCCAGCTGCACTTTCACTTTGATCACCACGTCCAGCCAGTCGAAAGAATACGAGGCATAGTCGAAATCTTCCGACGCGTTGATGTAGGTAGGGTAGGGCGGCAGGTTTAATGATTGTAGGACTTTTATAACTGGTTCAAGACCACGTTTGTCTAAGGTTTCTGAAATATAAAGAACAAAAAACGTAGAGTGGCAAGTGGTCATATTTATTCTGATATAATTTGGATCGTCCATTTTTTTACAACCAATGTTTATTCAGTTAAAAAAGATAAAAGATGTTTATTCAGTAAGTTTCTGTTACACGTCAAAAATTTACCAGCGCTTCACAAGAAGAGATCACTGGCTCACTGCTGAGAAGAAACGCCGCAAGAAAGTCAAGTCAGACTCACCGGTATCCATGCAAGCGGTATACATGTCCTTAGCCTGCTGGACCGCCCGGGGCTGGTCTGAGCTGTTGGTGGCGAGAAAGTCCCTCACAGTCGAGTAGACCTTGGTCTGCTTGTCACGGAACCAGTCGTACGAGCGGTAGGCGTCCGGCCGCGGGTGGTCGCGGCCCCAGTTGCCGCACACGTACTGTACAGGAGATTAGGTGTTTTGAGACGTGGCTGTCTGTGACAGGCAAAGCTCTTAAGAGGCCGGTTTCATATATTATAATATTTATAATAAAATATGAGTTGATGATACTTATGATATGTTTACTTAATATAACGCAAGTCGGGAGCGATAACACGCCCGCCTAACGAGTCCACAACATGTCGAGCCGTTTCCTTACATTATATAATGTGTGAAGAATCAGTAGTAAACAGTAAGGCCGGACAAGTTGCTTAACGCTAACGTAAACGATTTTCAAAACCTAGTTCTGCCGTCAGACGACATAGAGGTTTTCCCGCATCAGGAAATTCTCAATTCCGGGAATCTTGGACTAGCTGCCTCGTTGTAAAATTCCCAGTCTCGGGAGTCCCAGACTGCGACCAAAGCTATACGTCATGGACAGGGGAGTGTTATATTTTTAGGGGTTTTTTTAATTAACCTCAATTCAGTGAAAAACCCGCGACCTAGTCGTTTTATTCCTTTTGTAACTATTATTTCGGTCCACTCCTAATTAATTGTTCCAACTACGTGAGAACACGATATGTTTTAGAGTTACAATTAGGTAAACGTGCGTGCTTACATATTGTAAGATGAAAAATAACCGAACTAAATGAACCATGTGGGTAAATTGATACATATTTCATTCAGTACGCTAGGGTGCTGTGCAGCTACGCATCGATATTATACTATTAAAGGTAAGGCGCTAGGGTAAAAATAATGTGTGCGATAACTGGGGGCCATTGCATAATAAAGTACAAGTTATTAGTATTAGTGGTTTTGTATGGATTTTTACTAATAGTAGGGCTTGTGCTTTATTATGCAATATGCCCCTGGATGCTGTATCCGTCGCTGAAATTAACAATAATAGAATATTATTAAATTACAAATACATATCTAGGCATACATATTTAACACTGTTACTATCCAGTTTTACTTTATGAGCAAGTTATAAAGTTTTTCTCTACGCTATATTATTGAGTATAATGAATAATTATGTAATCGAGTTTTACTACAAATGAAATAAATTTTCAAGTAAAGTTTTTTGGTGTTTGTGATTTATATGGAAACCTAAACATACAACACAGTATAGGTATATATAAATGACACATGTGATAGATACTACCATTAAATATGATATTAAAATGTAACTGGAACGCGATGATTGTAACGTGTAAATAATTACCAGCACTAATGCCCAATATCTAGGCCATCTATCGAGCGGGGCATGTCACAATGTCCTATACTTATTCATAGATAAATATTTTATAACCACGCCATGTCCGGTAAAATTGAAAAGTAGTAACCTTTCCTTTTTTAGGGTTCCGAAGTAAAACTACAAACTTTTACAGTTTCGTCATGTCTGTCTGTCTGTCACATTCATTTTTTCTCAGAGAGTATCAAAGTTGAGAAACTGATATTTTGTACACGTATACATATACATATATTTATACCGTGCACTAAGAAAAATGGTGAAATATGTAAAATAAGTTTTTTTACGGCACCTGTGCATGTAAAACAAGGGTCAAATATTTTCATTGCTTTAAATAATCGTTTTATAGATTGTTGGTAAGTTTTAAAAGAAACGTTAGATTTAGGATTATATCGAGCTCTAAAAGTGGTGTTTTTTCTATAGGTACGAGTACGTGGCACCCTAAAGCCAAAACTACAAATTCTAATATCTATAGGCAGTGTTATAGTTTATTAAGGTTTTAAAAGAAGTCGCGATGAGACTCAATGAGCGCCTATTCAAAAATCTGTCAAAATTGGACAAAACAAAACAAAATTAATTAATTTCTGTTATCGAATGTTTAATTAACAAGACGCGCTACGTCAAATCGTTGCAGATTCGATTTCGTCAACTATTATTTCTTTAAAATTTTTGTTTTAAATTAATAAAGTTATTTAACTAATTAATTTACCTTGTAGAAGTCCTCGCAGGGGTCCGTGGTGGGGTCCATAGAGAGCGCCAGGTTGGCGGCGGACCGGAGGCACTCCTTACTCTCGCAGACGCGCGGCGGCTTGTGGCGCTTCAGTTTTATATCTGAAACCAACCTTCTTTGAAATTGGGAATGATTTATATTGTACTATTGATCACCGTGTAAAATTCCTTATGGCTCAATAAACATGACTTTTTCACATCTTCAATAAATGCTGATTCATGTAACAAAAAGTAGAGTTTTTTTTTAGTATTCTATTCCTATCTGATTCTAGCAAAACAGAATTTAACATAGTGTTTGTATGGCCGACCGGTTACATGACGCCACAGTGCATATCGGATGTCTCTGTCTAATCACTGTCTAAATAGCAGTTATATCTATAGTTATCTCAATTAGGTATAGGTACATTGTTTTCATCTACTCAGGGTTCCATACTCAAAGGGTGCCAACGAGGCCTTATAACTAAGCTCCTTTCCACTGTCTGTCTGTCAGCGGGGTGTATCTTGTGAACCATTATAGGTAGGCAGTAGAAATATTCACAGAGTGTTTATTACTATTGCCGGTGTAACAAAAACTAAATAAATTTAAAACTAAAGGGGCATTGAAATACAACGTGTAAACACATACAATTTTGAATACCAAAAAACGGTTGAATACCATTGTCACTATAACAATAAAAACAAAAAAATAAAGGTACAAGAATGGTACGGAACCCTTCGCAAGAGTATATCTCTCACTTAACCGGTTTTTCATACATTGTCGCAACCTACGTCAATTTGATTGGCAGGTCGTGACGTCACGAATTGGAAAACACTACAGCTGACTATTTCTCATAGAATGCAGCTTTATCTTCTAATGATGATAATGGTTTTCCTGCAGTCTTTCCTCTGGTGCTACAATTTGATATATCGTTTTACTTTCCATGAGATATTTTGTTGTCTACATTGTCATTGAACTTAATGATTAATTTTAAATAAAACAAACATAATCGAAACTAGGTTTACTTCAACACAAAAAAATACTGAATGAATGTAATAAAAACAGTAGCTTTACTTACATAATACTGTCATCACAGTGGCTATGCATAATAACAACAGGAGCAACACCAATAGAATGACTAGCAACATTTTATTCTGGTGTTTTCTTCGAAACCTGCAACGATGAATTAACTAGTTATAGATAACCAGGTTTAGATTAGCCCAGAGCTTCTATTCTACTTTGTCTCAACCCTTATTTCAATTGCACTAATAGAGCTATCATTACGTTAATAATACGGTAACAATAGAGGCGAAAATACCGTGAAAGAAGCTACGATCTATAGCTTATACCTATCGTACAAGCAACCAAATAGGTAATTTAACAGCTAAGCTAGTTTTCAAAAATATAGTTTTATTTAGTGTGGATATAAAATGTACCTCGCTGTTCTTGAACCCACTGCAATAAGGTAGCCGGACCCTCGTAGATCGTTGCCGTTTTTTAATGGCGGCGTTGTGGTTTTTGCACTGCCTGTACCTGCGTTTTAAAAACTAATAAATTATGCAGAATAACTTATACCAAAACTTTCTGTACACTGCTACGAAAATTGCGGTAAACCAGAAAAAATTGGCAAGATTATAAAAGTTCATAATAGGTTTTTTACGACAGGAAACTTTTATATGCTGCCAGTAACAACCAAAGAGGTTTATACAGCTGTCCTAAATTGAATGCAGTTGTATTGATTTCGTACTGGCAACCTAGAAAATGTTCCTGAAATGCCATATGATGAGCTAAATAAAAACGGTGTTAAGAGTGATTTGGACAAGATTTGCGGCTTTATTGTGACGGAATATTGTTACTGAAAACATTTACATTTCATTTATTTGCATTTTTTAACTTTAACTACTACTTAAAAAATAGTAGCTTAACCTTTTTTTGCTAGACATTATAAATTTGCCGTTACTCGGTAAATGTGAAAGCAACGTAAAAAACGTTCTTAGTGCACTCTATTTAGTATGCACTTTTATGTAACGTCCAAAAACACAAAACAAAACCAAAGAATAGAGATGAGTCACGATTTGACATAGTAATGGAGGTTTTAACAAAATTTGCATACGACTGCAGCACCGCTTATCAACGGAAGTGGCCGGTTGTTTTGTGAATTAATGTTATAGGCAACGATAGCGTAAGGCAAGATTATTTATTTAATCAGTACCATCGTTTGCCCACCAGGTAGTTTGTGCGCGTAGAACAGGATTTTAATCCCACGGGAACTATTAATTGGGATACACCCGACCTTTACAACGTATCGAAAATTGAATTACCCTGATGGATCAATATACTGCAATCATTGGTTTGAATTTTGATCACAAGTTGATATGCTCAACCATATAGTGATATAGTAACCATATTGCTTCCGATATATTATTATGTTGTGTATTGTTTAACTCGGCCGCCATTACTGTCAATTAAATAAGGGCTATCGTAACGTTGACATTACGATCGCATGTCAAAAGCTATATGGTTTTAAGGAGTAGAATAGAGCCCCATAGAGTCCGTGAGTAGTTATATTTGAAGAAATATGCTAAAAAGACAAGATAAGATTTATAACGATAACGTAAACGATTTTCGAAAACTGTCGACGTCAATCCTATCCATTTAACGATAGCGATAACGATAATGATCGCAGAATGCCTCTGGTCTAAGGTTACTGTATACAGGGGCTGTATTCTACTCGGTATGAACATATAGTTTTGACGTGTTGTCGTAGTGTCAACGTTTTGATGTACCTTTACATGACACTAATGGCTACCGAGTTAATAATAATACGATAACATGTCAGAACCAATATGGTTTGATCGAGTATAATAGAGCCCCGGTATAATCTAGCTATGTTTCAATCCTGGGGCATATCAATTATTCTTACGAACAAGAACTAACAAGATTTATTTATCGCCTTAAATTTGCAAAATAAAATTTATGATATTACTTATATTACACTTTTACAAATTATTTTTCATTTATAAAATTGTTAACCGTATAATATGCCTTACATACGAGTAGTGTCGTGAACTATAATTTGGTTTGTAAGGTAATTTTCATAAAATAATTATTCCCGTAAAGCGATATTTCTTATCGGATTTTTTCCCATTCTTAATTTGAACCAATGTCATTGGTTGGTTCTCTGGTTTTTGTTGGCTCTCGTTCGTTTTTTTACCGAGTCGCATTTATTCCCGTTCGATTTTATCCCAGTCCCACTTATTCCCATAAGTACTTACATCGTAGGTTTAGGCTATGTTAGTTTTGCAGCAGGTCCAGAGGGCCAAAAGACCCAGAAATAGGAGCTCCGCGATCTTGGAGCTCCGTCGAGTGTGTCAAATTAGATTTTTGCAATTAGAAAAACAAGAGAGTGAAAATAAAGTGACAGGAAAAAGGCTACTAGTAATTACCGAAAAAATCCATCTAACAAATCTTTTTACGAACGTTCGTCATTTAATTACTCATTTAACTGCTTAATTATAATGATTTGGCGTAATAGATAGTCATGTTTTGGAGTAAAACCAAGAAACCAGAAAACCTTAAGTGAGCATTACGCGGAAAAAGTTTGCGGGCAGAGGTCTATGCCGCTAATTAAAAAAAATAACGCTTATGCTAAACACTCACGGGTGACAGTGGGTCCCATTATGTCACCGCCTTGCTCTCCCGGCCACGCGTTCATTTTAAAAACTCTTATTTTTTCTCTCACAAACTTGAAACAAGATCTTGCATTTCATTGTATAAATTAAAAAATCACAATTAATATTCATAATTCAAAAATGGAATGTTTTTAGTTGAACTCTGTAACTTTTTTTCAGTCGAATGCGTTCGGCTTCGTGGTTTTTCAGTCACTGACTTGTTGTGGCTTCTGAAACGGCCGGCCATTACGTAGTGTGTCCATACATGTCTCTATATTCAGGACACGGCGTATGACAAAGTGACAAATAAATGGTGTGAACTAATGGATCGCAAGGGTGACTCAAATAGTTTGTCTAATAATGATATAAACTTTTAAGGTTTTCTTTGATGACATTTCATGATGAAGTTTCGTAAATTGTGATATTTGTTATGGGTTCTTTAATTTACATATTTACCTTTTTTCTAATTTAAAAGCAATTGAGGAATATTTTTTTAACTTATTCAGTTGTAATGGAGACGTGATTGGAAAAGGTTAATGTCTCCGAATTAGAAACTGAACCTGATCGTAAAGTGCGGTTAGTTGTTTTTTTAATATCAGTGGCAGGCCAGGCCATGTACAGTGAAACGTTTTATCTGCCCCTCACGCATATCCCCGTGGAAGCGTAATTAAAACAACTAATTGATTATTACTCACGAAGCGATGAACTTAAAAGAAGATTAATTTGTTGTCCGTCTCCAAGACACTTTTTCTATAAAACGTGTAAGTAAAGTTATCGGACTGAAATTTTGAACTTTGGCAGTGTTTAGTCTCCCAAACAAAGACTCATCATTAAATTTGAGTTATGAAACTATTTAACTTTGCAGCAAAAAACCGAGTAACCAAAAAGGTATTTTCAAAAAGATATCCTGTATGATGGAGCTTGTAAAGTTTAAAACAGTAAGCAGCAACAGGGCTTCACTCAGTTTCTAATATTTTATACAAATACTGGAGTTCCGACTCGCACTTCACCGCATTTTCGTTTTAATATCGCTCATTCGACCGTAGTCGATCTAATCATTTAGCCAGTTCATGTTGATTTAGGATTGCCCAAAAAGTTAATTATTTTAATTTCCTTAAAATGAACGTTGTCCGTATCTATCCTACTATCTGTTAGAGTATGGTGACCACATTTCTGCCGACCTGCGGGATGCACGCGATCACTAGTGATGTCCTATCGATTATACAAACTCATAATCTCGCGATTCCTCGTGCCATTGTTTCATTCATTACGGCTTCCTTGTTTACGTAAAGATAGGCACGCAGAGGTAAAAAGCGTTAACTGCCAGTAGTTATTGGTCTTATTTCAGTCTTATCTCTTTTGAGTTTAGGATTCGAATTAAAGTAGAATTGTTTTTACTTCTTGTTCTTCTTTGGCGCATAGACAAGACTAGAGTAGTGTACGTTTACGTTAGTATTTTTTGCATGTTGATTTTAAAGTGGGGAGCCGTAGCATGCTTGTTTATGGTGAATGTTGTGACGTTCTCATTTTGAGAACGTGAATATTTGATAAGTATTCGATGCGATATTAACGATCGATATTATGTAGTAGGTTATGTAGATTAGACTACTAACCTTAGTAAATATACTTGATTGAAAAGCTACATAAAAACACCTACCGATATAAAATAGAAAACATCCATGACTCAGGAACAAATATTCGCGCTCATCATACAAATATCTGTCCTTTCCGGGATACGAACCCAGGACCACTAGCTTCGTAGGCAGGGTCACTACCCACTAGACCAGCGCGTCGTCAAATATATATATACCTATTTCGCATTCCATTTACAAACTGTATGTTACAAAGTAACTGTACTTAATGGATTTCAGTTGATAAACTATCAAAAAGTTTGTCACATAACGTCAATGAGTAATTAACAATTATGATTTATGACCGCGCTAGCAAATCAATTAAAGTCAAATCAATGTCTGCTATCGTCCCCATTCCTTCCACTGTGGACTTTTAATTACTGACTCAACGCTAAGTAATTACGCTGTTTTCTTACTCAGTCAGTCAGTTCAGTAGCGACATATTTTCGTTTACAGGATGAAAAGTTGAGATAGGTTAGTGATTATTTGTATGTACCGTAAACTTGTGTTTCTAAACTCCCATATTCATTTTAGTGGTAATCATATTAAATAGGTTAAATAATTTTATAACTATATATACTATACATAGGTATCTTAGTACTGATGTAAAATTTAATAGAATTGGTTTGGTTGGTATTTTAGGTTTCCGTAGTCAACGCAGTTATATTCCACAGCCTAGCTCAGAGACTCTTAGTAAGTACTAGAAAGGAGTCATTTGGCATATACATATTAGTCACGCCAACAAAGTGGTAAAATAAAATGTAGAAAAGAAGTTTTTTTTAGTGCACATCCGCTACACGTAACGTGTGGATGTATTTTTATTTTTTATTTTTTCCCGATTACCCGAAAAGGAAGGTTACGTTTTCAGGTGTCGGATTTCACAGTGCAGGATATCCTTGCATTGGTAATATTGGTATTTACCAAAGAGGTATCATAGGAAATAGGTATGAGACCTTCGTCGATCCTATATTCCTCATGCTGCAGAGGTACTCAGGTTTCAAAGTTGCTTTTTATTAGACTTGTTTAGAGATTTTAACTCAAACAGGGCTTCATATTACACTTCTTATGTGACGTCATTATCCACACGGTAGCCTGAAAATATCCGCATTTGTACATTACACGTGGCATATAAATAAAATGAAGCGTAATGGTTCTATTATTGACATAATGATGGAGCTTGGTCAGTTTGTTCGCCGTTAGTTTACAGGCTGAAGCTGAAGGTTTAATAATACCCAATATTACCTACTTATGAAATTGATGTATTTTGTACGTGTTTTATTTCGTACGGAATTTAATCATTTCAATTTAACTTCCATTTTTTTAAAATTTATTAATAGACTATTATGTTACAAAGGTTTTAAATACAATTAATATGGTTCGATTTCTTACTTAATGTTTATAAAGTATGTACGTATAATATAGCTTAGAAGTATCCAATATTCCTGATAGAATTTTGTTTGGTTGGCATTTGACGTTATTAAATAATCCGCAAAATTAAATGTATGAAAACCACCGTTTTCTAAAAATTCTCCACATTAAACTCCAATTTCATAGGTCACATAGAAACAAGACAGAAGCGCTATTCTACTAGGTAAAACCATATTGCTTTTGACATGTTAACGTGATATTTTCAACTCGGCTTAACACTTGATTGAACATAGAATTAATGAGAGCAATGTGGAAGACGCAATTTACAGCGTGATGTTACAATTTGAGACTAATTGATATAAAGGGTGACTAAGCGTAGTGGACAATTGTTCTGGCGTCCAAACACGCAGTACTGTCCAGGATGAAGTGGAATAAACATTGAAGTAAGCGCACTTAAACTTTACACAGGATGTACAAATTTCAACTTAAGTTGGGTAAGTTTATTCGAATTTTTTACTTATGTTTTGGGACAGTGGGCTAGCCGTTATTATATTCTAAGACTTTTCAAAATAATATATGAATCTTAAATTGATACGATATTTAATTAAGTTTCGCTCAATTGCTTTTTAAAAAAATCGTTTCGTACGAAATTGTATGCGTTTAATATCGATCTACAATTTAATAGCCACTCGACTATTCTTAATGAAAAAAAAATTATATAGATCAACTCAATTTGGCACAAAAAATGCAAGCATTATTTTTGTATTTTTCATCAAATTTTGTTGTCATCAAAACTACTGGATCTATTTCGAAAATTATCCCTCGTGTGGAATGCTAGATTATTAAGAGTAAAATAAGACACATTATATTTATCTACGGGAGTGGAGACGCAAGCTACATCTAGTATTACATAAAATTCTAGCTTTTAATTTTGGTTGATGTCTTACGATTTATAAACAGTGTCAAGTTTGGTAAAATATGCAACATTACCTATATAGGATTTAGTATTAAAACTATGTAACCCAATGACTTTAATCTTAAATTTTATTTTTCAAGGCCTTTTGCTAATAACGTTAGTTACAAAAAGCTATGGTAAGGAGGGAGTTTGCAATCGCGTACCGCTCGGCATAGCCACCGACGCTCTGCCCCCGGACAACCTGTATTACATCGAGATCAGCGACCTCGTGGGCTCCCTGTACATACCGGGCTCCACCTATGGAGGTAAGTAATATGTAATACGTTTAACCCCTAGAGGAAAAAATAATGATGTTATAATAAGTGTAACGTGTGTGTGTGTGACATCGTAGCTCCAAAACGGATGGACCGATTTGGATGCTGTTTTTAAGGTGTCAAACTATAGGAACCTTATAGCTTAGGCATGTTTGTATGGATGTCATTTTGTTTTTTCTGTGAAACTTTCTATCAAAGTTACATAACTGAAATGTGCATATAGCACTAAGGTATACCTACTAATATTATAATTGGGAAAGTTTGATTGTATGTCTATGTGTGTGCGTGTGTGTGTGTTAGTTTGTTACTCCTTCATGTTGTAATAATTTAAAAACAATAATTAGGGTACCTACCTCCCACACATGTAAAGCAAAGGTGTCTATTTTATTTATAATAAGTAAGTTGGAGTCTACTTCCGTTTCAGCCATTTATTTATTTATTTAAACTTCTTTGCACAAAATACAATAAAGTACAAATGGCGGACTTAATGCCCAATGGCCATTGCAGCAGTAAAATAATGGATTATATTTATAAGCGACATAATAAAAAAAAAAGTTGTATCTCTTTTGCTATGTAATTTCAGTCACCCTGAAAGCAAGGGATCAGGAACAGTTCATAGCATTCACTATATATGCAAAGGGTGACGAGAAGGCCAACCCTGAGAACCCTAGGAGGCCGTTGGTGATGCAGCCAGGGGTCATCAAGCCTTCATACGACGAAGAGAACGCTAAATCCGGAGAACCCTGCAATAACACTGTTATACAAAATCACAGTAGGCCTAAAAGTTCAGTTAAGGTACGCATGTCTGCCCTCCTAAGGCAATAAGCAGTATCCCAGATTCAATTGCCAAAGTAGATTTAATCCTCTCCTCTTAGTAATTAGGTAGTGATTGCAACATAAGTTTTATTTAAGATGCTGCCATTTGGCTTTAGGAGAGCAGATATCAATTTGCTTTTACCTCCAGCCTTGACGACGCGATAGCCTAGTTGGTAGTGACCCTGCCTACGAAGCTAGAGGTCCTGGGTTCAAATCCCGGTAAGGGCAGATATTTGTGTGACGAGCGTAAAATATTTCTTCCTGAGTCATGGATGTTTTCTATGTATTTAAGAATATATTTATCTATATAAGTATTTATATCGTTGTCTAGTACCCATAGTACAAGCCTAGAGCTTAGTTCTTTTCCTGTATTTCTCCGATTTGATTTGAAAAAGTGCGCCTAGGGCGGCTTCCACTCACATTCACGTAATAGTTATTAGACGAAAAACGTATGGAATGCGAAGTCGTGGGCGTTCTTTACTAGTAGAAATTCGGGGTTTTCCGTTATACCCGTCAAAATTCTGGTTCCAGGTGACCTGGGTAGCGCCCTCAGCAGGCAATGGTTGCGTGACCATCTCCGCGCTGGTTGCTGTCACAAATGAAATGTATTACGAAGACAGAGGCCCGCTGAAGAAGAGAGTGTGTGAGGATGAGACGACAAAGGATGACATGCTGCCTAACCTAAACACTAACTGCTCCTTGTGTCAAGATGCTAAGTATAAGGTAACGACATACCTATTCCCTATCCCCCTTACTTATAAACGTGGAATAAGTTTGGAATAGTTTATGCCATGCTTTGTCACTTTCTATCAGATGCAAATGTCACAATTGCAGATAAGGACAAAGCATGGCATAAACTATTCCAAGCTTATTTCACGTTTATAAGTAAGGGGGTATGACTTTGACTTTCACAGCTTCAATAAAAGCTAATTCATGTAACAAACAGTTGGTAAAACAAATTTTTGAATAGGTATAAAAATATCAAAGATTTGTTCCTATCTCCTTCTAGCAAAACAGAATTTAACCTTGAGACATCGTTCCGGACACATTCCATTGAACAAATTTGGTTACATGATGAAAAAAGAGCTTTCACCCAATTGTGCTGTCTGTAATACTCTGGAAGATGTATATCATATATTAATGGAATGTGTTCGAAACGAGTCACTCAGAGTACAATGTACATTTCTGTGTGAAGTGGGTGGCTGCAACAGCGCTCTGGCCTTCCCTCTGTCGGACCGGGCGGGAGCTCTGCTGAGGCTAGCCAGTTATGGACTTAAGAATAGACGTAACGTTGTATCATAAGCTATTTATATCTGTTATGTAGTCTTATGGAGCGACATCGTCGTTTTCACGACAAAGCTCTTTAAATAAAGAAAAAAAAAAAAAAAAAAAAAAACCTGGAGTGGCCGACCTGTTATATGACGTCACAGTGCATATCGGACCTCTATTTCTAATCGCTGTCTCACTGTGTTTTTTAGCCAATTTTAATTTTAATTTCACTTTTGGTGAACTCTTTCATATTTTGTTGAGAAATACGATTTAGAAAATCCATGCTATTCCCTATTAGGGTCTTGGATACTATCTATCCTTGTTTTTTTTTTCAGTTAACCTTCGAAGGGCTGTGGTCACCCAACACACACCAGTTTTTGTTTCCTTCATCGAATACGAGCTCGGTTCCTTCCTTCAGCGACATAGTTGGGGCATCTCATGATAAAAACTATGGAATATTTCAGTTAAATCAAATAGCAAGTAAGGGTATTCAATCGCTTGCTGAGCAAGGAAATACTACTGAGCTTGAAGTGGATTTGCAGGCACAGGTAAAAGCGTCTACAGAATTTTGCTTTCATCATCATTTGTCCAAGTGGTTCTAGTCGATTGAGTGATATCTATTCGACTCTAATCGGAACCTATGTTTGATACTCTGATCCGGCACGAGGTTCGACAAATACTTTTCCTATGACTTCTAGATGAATATGTTCTCAGTACTTTCCTTCTATAATCACCTTGGTGTAATCGTTGAGTCAAATCCGGTGATCATCCCTCATCTATAATCTATTTTCTCTAAGAGGTTTTTCAATTTAAGAACGACGCTATTTAAAAAAACAGTCAGCCAAATAAGTTAATTTGCACGTCATGATACAACCAGATAGATTTTCCCTTGCAATAATATTATGACAGTGACATGTGTCAACCTTAGCGATAATTAGGTCTCACAGAAACTGGTAGACCACTTTTTGGCCAACCGTACTTATACTACATTTCCTTTTAGATCGGCCAAAACGTCCGTACTATAATAAAAGCGCGCCATCCAGATACCACTAACGGCACCGCCACAGCGCTCTTCCGCGTGACTCCACAGCAACACCGCGCGTCTATTGTGGCGGCCATCTTGCCCTCGCCAGACTGGTTCCTCGGAGCCTCCCACGTGGAGCTGTGCTATGCTAAAACCAATACCTGGGCAGAAGAAGTGACGCTCAATCTGTATCCCATGGACGCTGGAACTGATAAAGGAACTGACTTTAATGTGAGTTGAGCTATTTAATACCTGAGTTACTGCCATACTTACTGCCGCACTCAGAGACATCAATTAAATTTAACGCTTGTTTAGTGACGTGTTGTCTTATTCTATTGCTGTTGGAAAGAATGGGACAGCAGCTACTTTAATCAAGCATAGGTACTGTTACCGCGTTCCTTTTTCAAACTTGTGTGTAAAAAATCGTTACTAAGGAACGATTTAAACGTCATTAACTGACTTTGAGCGCGGTCGTTCTTGAATGGTTCAAGAACCATGGCTCTTCAAAAGCCGACAAGCCCTAGCTAGAAACATTTTGAATATGATATGCCCTTGTAAATTGGGTAGGTTCACCTTAAAGACCTTGAACGGAGCTGAACAAGACTGACGCTGTTTTGCTTTAGAGTAAAATAGATGTTGGTATTCGTCCATAACATACCAACCGGCGAGTTGAGGTTGCCCCGCGTTCTTGTATGCGATAGCTCTTCTCTTAGAAGGTGCTTCGGGCTCGTACTTGTCTCTCACTGGCGCTCATACGCTCATATAAAGAGCGAGTGAGAGATAACTACAAACCCGAAGGACCCTCTAAGTGCTGTACTGTACGGCAGAGTAAGGTTCTTGCTGCTTAAGTGGTTTTTACATGCAGTAAAACGTTATTAAATACGGTCTTACTGGACAATTTAAGGGTCGTTCTCAAAAAAGTGGCACCGCCACCTGTCAATAGGTGTCTCTTAGAACTTTTTTTCATAAAGCGTCATCCATATAATTTAGTTATCAATTCATATTAAAAGACACTTTTTGAATAGAGGCCAAATGGTTTGATATAAATTCTAATTATATTAATAACTATATAATCAATTTGTAACTACGTTTTGTCGCTCACCTGCAGTGTCCCAACGCGAGGCACTCATGTTTCGAGTTGATTAAAACGTAAAAATCACAAACGTAACTTAGTGCGAATACTATTTTTTACTTACACATATACTCAAGATTTAAAACTGTAGTGTCGAATAAGAATACTATACTCATATTTCGAATTATTTGAAATTTATTCTTATCCACGACAGTTTTTGTCGTTCACCTGTCATGAGATAAACGCTACCTCTGTGGTTAAACTATCTCGTCTAACCTGCCTAACCCCACATAATTCGAGACCTACAGTCCCCAGCTACCGCTGTTAGAAGTAACACGTCGTCAGTGTGAAGTTCTCAAAAATAATAAACAAAAAACTTACGCGAGCGGGAGTTTGTAATGGGTACGTAGTCGCTATTCTGTCCTCCATATTTTGATAATTGTGTGAGTTATTGTATTGATATTAATTTATAGCACGTAAAACATGGTTTATTTTTATGTCAATAAATATGCAGTTCATTAACCAAGGTGATTAACTTGTATTGATGATATAACTGTCATTTTGTCCATGACCTGTATGTCGTTCACCTGTCTAAAAAAATCAGGTGAACGACGTTTACGGCAGGCGAACGACAATTATTTAATAACTTATACTGTACACCAAAAATGCTTGTGGCATAAATATTTTATACCCGACTACACGAAGCAGGGTTGTATACCGAGCGTATGTATGTAGGTAAATATGTATGTAACACCCTGTAGCCTATACGGTTCACCGGATTTCAACATATGAGATGCCGTTACGGTTGAAAGGTAAATAAGGTGTGTTATTTTATATAAATCATTTAGATAAGGAAAAAAACGAATTAAACATATTCAAATTAAGCACTTGTTGTCAGTTTAATGTCGTTTTTATTTAACAATTTACTTAACTGCACCCATTGTCGTTAACCTGCTAACAGTTTTACTTTATTTGTACGTATTTGTCGCCAACCTGCCCCTATTGTCGATAACCTGGTTACAAATAGTCATTCACCTGCTTACCGCATAGTTCAAATACCTGTATCTTCTAAAAAAATGAAATTAATCACTTCCCTCCACGTGATATCGATTACTCGATTTTATTTCTACCGATCTTAATTAAAAAAAACAGCAAAATCGGAAACTTTCTGAAAAATGCAAAATTAATTCAGCGGTGCCACTTTTTTGAGAACGACCCTTAAGCTTATCGGTTTATTTTTGACCAATTGAGAGGCGAGTGCATATTATTCTAACAGTTAATCTCAATTAACAAACGGACTCGCTCGCTAGTTGGCGTTGTCTGCGGGATAAGCAACAAAGTTTTCTAAGGGAATAATGAAATAAAATATCTTTATGCCCTCATCGCAGTCAGCAAACGACGTGATGACGCCAGCCCAACCGATTGGCAGGACCAAATTTATTGATACCCGGACGTGGACTCGCATGAAGTACGTGAAGCCGTTCGCTAGGATCCGCTTCAATCTGATCCGCACCTACGAGCTCACGCCAGCCTGCTTGGAGAATCCGGAGGAGACCGAGGATACCTCTGGACCCGGGGTTGGCGATGGGGGAGGTAAGACTGGAGGTGAAGAAGTAGAAAGAAAAAACATTGGGGTTGGTAAAATAACAGTTTTCATAACGTTCCGAAAGTAAAGGATTATTACACGCTATTTTCAATCGTGTTGTGTTGTGCTGTCAAAGGTAAAAACACGTATAGCATTTGTTTATAAATTGAATATTCATAAACTTTGCATCGATATAAAACTTGGTACGTTTAGTAATTTAACTATTTGTGAGTGAAAAGTGAATTGTAATGTAGTTGTCATCGCCACCCTTACAGTGACAGAAAAATTATATTGATGTTTTTGTATTCAGGTAATGGAGATGGATACGAGGAAGTACAAACTCCATCCGCAACGACGACAAGGTAACGATGAAAGTATACTACACAGTACACGTAATGAATAAACATCGGATATTATCAAATAATTTTTAACGAAAAATTTACTTTGTACTCTATAAGTAATGTAACTGAGAAAGCAAGATTCTTACGCTTATCATTTCACGCTCTTGCAAGGCGCTGGTAGACTACATGTGAAAGAGCCTTTAGAGCTCACTTGCGCAGAATACTTATAGGTTTCATTGTAATTTTATAAACAAACTTTCGCGCTATGGCCCAAGACAAGATGAATTTCGATAACTTTATCGCTATCGAAACGAAAAATATCGGAATGACGTGAGCTCCTGGACAGTCGCATCGAGCGCTTATGTCAATTTCTTACGTTCTGTCAGTTATCGACCATCGCTTACGTTAGAGTTGCCTAGGGCCAATCTAAGATTGAGTCCGGGATTACTACTGCTTTATTAATGTCACGTTATGTGGTTGATTGCATGTCACATTACAGGGTATTTATGTAAATAATCGGAATACATGTGGCGCCCTGCAAGGGCATATCAACATAAGGCTGGTTTTAGTGTTTTACCGTCAGTACGGATCGCTCCGCCAAGACCGACCTAATACAGATAATGACGGTCCACATTACTCTAGCGCTCCCTAAGCTTAATACAGATCGCAAGATCCGTACTGACGGTCCGCGTAACACTAAAACCAGCCTAAGAGACTAGCTCCTTTATAGGCATGATTATCTATTAACTGGGTATTCTTTTAGTGAAGCGCCAGTGGAGCCAGCGGACCCGGACTCCTCGGACGAGTGCCCCATGACAGCCTGGAGCGAGTGGGGCAGTTGCGACGGCTCGTGTGTGGGAGGCAAGCGCACGGGGTACCACATGCGCTACCGGTACCACATCGTCGACAACACGCCCTACAAGTATGTAAGTAATCCATCACCATTTCAGCTGAATGATGTCCATTGCCTACCAATACTGCCGTCCAACGCTACAACTTTTGCGTTTTGTGTTAACTTGCATCAAAGGATTCGTCATGATGAGTGCTCTCATACCGACAAAAGAACTTTTAAAAATATACGTACATACCTTCACGCCTTCATTCCCAGACTGGGGTAGACAGAGCTACAGAATTGCCAACAACTTAACACTTACTTTCTAAAATATGTTCTAGTATAGGCGATAGAAAATAGACAAACCGCGGTAACTCTGCATGAGACTAGCCAAAACACGTTTTACGGTACCCATTGTATTGAATTAGAGAGTGTAATGTTTTCAGAATCCGGGAGAGAAGCTACCTACCGAGGAATGTTTCGATAAATTCGACACAGAAGAGCACGACGGTTGCACGGAAGATTGTGAGGAACCTGCAGCAGGTAGACAGACACATATGAAATATTAAAAAAAACCGGTCAAGTGTCAGTCCGAGTCAAGGACCGAGAGTTCCGTATCACTGCTAGATCACGTGACTTTTCGTATCACGCCATCTACCAGTGACGCGATTGATTTAAAAACGTAACGAATAGAAACGCTAGTTAGCGTAATGCATGTTGGCTAGGGCCTAAGGAGCACAGTATAAGTATATTCCGATTTCAATTCTGTTTCGAATCGAATCAGCGCGATCCCAACTCACACTTGACCAATTTTAAGGTTTAGTACCGTATGTTTTACCGTTTTTATGATACAACAAAAATAAATTTTCTCAGTTTCTTTTAAAACTTTATTATTTGCCGACGCGGTAGCCTAATCGGTAGTGACCCTGCCTACCAAGCTAGCGGTCATCTCAGTAATCACTCCCTAGTTTTTCAAACTACTCCATTCATTACACATTCCATTAATCTCTCTTTAGACCTCCTCTGGGTCAACTTAAGGTTCCCATACGTTTGCCCGTTATAATATCGGGAAGAGTAGGGTTGAGAGAAAGCGACAAGGCTATGTAACTGCTATAGCTCTGTCCCTTTCTCTCAACCTAAATTGAACTGCTTTTCCTCTAGTATGTCATAGTAACTTCCCTGTGGTCAGTCTAACATGAACTTTCGGTTTCAGGTGATCCTGCTTCACTTCGACGAACAAATGGTCAAAGTTGGCGATTTTGGTCACGAAATTAATCGTCAGCCACCACAAATAAAGAAATTAATATGATTAAACTTTGCTAGAACTACTTAAGTTGTTTAAAAATGTATACCTAATTATGCTGTTTCATTTCACCGCCAGCACCAACCAAAGCCTTGGGCCCTAGCCAAGATGCATTAGGCTTACTAGCGTTTCTATTCGTTTCGTTTTTAAACCAATCGCGTCACTGGTAGATGATGTGATTCAAAAAGTCACGTGCTCTACCAGTGACGCAATTGGTTGGTGAACACGGATTGTATTTAAACACAAGTCAAACCTCATTTTGAAGGACCTACTTTTATACCAAGTCTTAGAAATACAAGAACAACTTGCAGAGTAAACTCTTGAAAAGGACACGAAGAAAGTCTTCAGTAGGACTAACATGTGATAGAGGTTTACTTAACGTTATAAGTTGTGGGAAGGATTCTTAGGTAGTGGTGACAATTTTAATCAGACCCGTGTAGACTGAGCGTATGTTTTTTTTGGCATGAGGAAGGCGAACTAGCACACAGACCACGTGATCGTAAGTGGCATCTCAGACCCAAAGATATTTGCGTTCTGAGGACCAAGATGGAAAGCCTCTAAGGCCTCTTATACCCCCACCGGAACACAACAATGCGAACACTGGTGGTTAGCGGCAGACTAAGGATGAGATGGTGGTAGCAATCCGGAGGGACCTTGCGCATGGTCCTGCCACCACTAAAACACAACTAGAACAAATATACCCACTCATCGTGATGAAATGAAGGTTCATAATACAACACAATAATCAGAATACAAATCTTTATTCCCACTTCGACTACAGATTACTACAGATTGATCTTAACGCATCGGTGCTACAGTTACTTGTTACCACCCGTGGCCATATGAGCCCACGACCGACTGTGAGACCACCGGGGCATGGTAGGACTGCACGAGCGGCTGTGAGATGACTGGGGCGTGGTAGGATTGCACGAGGGGCTGGGCCACCGCATGCACCACGGGCTGGGAGATCACAGGCGCCGCGTGGACCACTGGCTGGGCCACTGATACTGGGTGGACCACCTGGAAGAGATATATCATAAGTATTAAAAAAAAAATACTTAATCACAAAATTACCACATTTTTATTTTCATTTTATATCCGTTGTATCATAGCGGGGCCCCTATTCCTGGGCGGTTTGCCCTTCGGTCATTTGAAGTTACCTATCAAATAACCTAGTAACGCAAATGAAAAAGCAATATGGTCGTTTTGTAGAGTCGGTAATTGTGCGATGTAGGACTTCTGAGTCGACCCGAAATACGGGTTTTTTATAACACGGCAAAGGAACTGAAAAATAATCGTATGCCATATCGTGTCAAACAATGAGCCTTAGCAAGCTATGGCAAGACACGGCTCTGTTTTTCTTTGGTCCTTACTTCAATTGCATCATGATTGTTACCGCCGTTCCAATTAAAATTACAATAAACTACTGCATGGTATTAAAAACCACAAAACAAAACAATAGTAGGTACTTAAAACTGATAAAAACTTGGACAAATAATCTAGGAATCACGAATAATTGTTGTACGGCAACACTTGAGCAAATCAACTGCTGAATTGTACCTAATCAAGTATTGTCATAATATGCTGGTTTGTCAAACATTCACCTTTCTTTTAATAGTCTTTTAATATAGACACGTAACACACAGTTACTTGTAAACCTTAAATTGTGTACTATTTAGCTACATATTACTCAGACGTTTTTGTGGTCATGAAATAGGTAGTGTGGGATAGGCCAGATGTTTGAAATCAATAATGAAGCGGTAAGTAGAAGGTCATGGTGTAGCTCGTTCTGGTTAGCTTGTCTATAAGGGTCATACACAATCACTAAAACAAAAGTATAAGTTAGGAGGAAGGGCATATAAGTTATGTTTTTATTTGATAGGACTAAAGGAGAGTAGTGACGCCGTTTATGCGGATGTGGGGAATTAGGCCTTAAGCACGTTAACTTCGGATATGTCCAAAGGAAAGACGGGAACCTAAATTTGTGTATGACCCACAGGGCTGATGAGTCTATGTTACTAGCACCGTGCTTGACACCGAATCAAGCTACACCTTCATCTATGTACAGTCAAGGACTTTAATTGTTAAGCCACTATGGAACCCTGTCGCATAACGTTGATCATTAATTCTAGCGTAATTTCTTTTATATGGTTTGACGCTGTCATTATGACAGGGTTCCATAGTGGCTTAACAATTAAAGTCCTTGACTGTACTGGGAAAAGGCGTAGGTAGCTTCGATATCAGCAAACATTTTAAGACGATGTAATGTCAAGATCTGTGTGCTATGGATGACCAGATGGTTTTCTCTAGTCTACTTGTTGGAAGAATCGATTTCAACAGTATGGTCTGATGATTATGTCGTCAATATAGATTTCCTAAAAAGCTGCTTTTCAAAGCAAGGCAGCAAACGACCATAAATACCAACTGACGGTAAGTAAGTAGGATCTGGACCGCAACCTAAAGACTGCAAATGCATGGCCACCCCTGAAAAGAAGATTGAAAGCCTTTCTTTTATTAGCTACACACCGGAAAAAAACAATGCAAACGCTGGTTGATGGTACGAAGGATAAGATGGTGGTAGCAAAATCACCTGTTGGAAGGAAGAGTAGCTGGTGGCAGCAGGCTTGGCGATGGCCACGGGAGCAGCGTGGACGATGGGGGCGGCCTGCACCAGGGGAGCAGCATGCACCACGGGTTGCGCTACAGAGTACTGAAAAAATAGTATAAACAAGGGTTTTAAATACCGATGTCAATCGGCACTTATCATAATAGCTATTGTATTTCTAACCACAAGAATCATGAATTAAATCTAATGGTTGATCCACGGTAGATTAGCTCTTCGGTCAGATGGCGAGAGGATCATCATTGAAGGTTGGCATGGCATGGCATGGCATTTTTATTCGTATTAAACCAAACCACTTAAGACTGCACCGAGCAAACGTCGAGCGTCCAGTGGCGCTCTCATTACCTTTATTGTGTTTCCTAATTAACTAAAGAATTTCCATGCAATCAGACGATAAGTTTTTGTAGCGCAAGTAAAAACACAATTTATGGGATACGTAACATACTTTAATAACAATTACCCTTTGAGTAGTTAGCTTAACGGGAAAAGGTGGCCACTTTTTTCGGTTAAGTTGATAACTCGAAGGGGAATTATTATTAAACTATGTGATATACCCTATAAGTTGTGTTTTCATTTGAAGTACAAAAACCTACCGACCAATTTCGTGACAATACTTTAGTTTATTAGAAAACACAATAATACTAACGAGGGCCCCACTGTAAAGCCGGCATACTCTCGGCGCAGTCTTAATAACATCATAGGACAAATAGAAAGGGCTAAGCGAAATAGAACCCCCGGAAACCAGTAATGTACTCGTATAAGAACCAATGATGAACACTTGATTCTTACTTATTAGGTTTTGCCACCATCTATTTAGCATCGTATGAGCTTCAAATTAAGAGTTAAATGTCCATTATTTAATTGGTGCCTGTCAGCTTAAAGTATCCAACGCTTGTGCCATCACCCCAGATAAGTGGCAATGGCCGGACCATATTATTCGCCGACCGAATACGTTAGCAACGTACGGGGATCACCACCGTGACATGTAATCTATGTGTGTAATCTATTGATGGAGATGCCACACACTACCAATACCCCGCGAAACTCACGAACAGCTGCGTGAAATGTTTGCCTAGGACAGCCACCTTTGGTTCACGTTGCCCTCTGGGTCACGTTGGATGTATCTTACCGCGGGAGCAGAGAGGCCGTAGCCACTGGAGAGGCCGTAGCCGCTGGAGAGGCCGTAGCCGCTGGAGAGGCCGTAGCCGCCGGAGAGCCCGTAGCCGCCGTAGCCGCCGAGTAGACCGCCAGGCTTCGGCGCCGCCGCCACCACCGACAGTAACGCGAACGCTATCTAAGCACGAGTCAGTTCGATTAGAAGTACGAGTCTATGGATGTGTTTGGATGATCTCATATAAAAAACTAAACCCAAACTTAACTTCAGTGGGGTTATTATGACCTATCTGTGCCATTCATTTTACGCTGAAAGAAAAGGACAGATTTATGTAACTGCTATAGCTCCGTCCTTTACAATCACTGTATAATGAACTGCATAGCTATGTCATAATAACCCCCCAGGACCATTACATAGTTTAAAAACGATACTTTATTATTTATTTATTAATTTAAACTTTATTGCACAATACACAAAGTAGGTAGTTGGTAGTGACCCTGCCTACGAAGCTAGCGGTCCTGGGTTCAAATCCCGGTAAGGGTAGATATTAGTGTGATGAGCGCGAATATTTGTTCCTGAGTCATGGATGTTTTCTATATATTGAAGTATACATTTCTCTAGATAAGTATTTAAGTATATCGTTGTCTAGTACCCATAATACAAGCCTTGAGCTTAGTTTGGGACTAGGTCAATTGGTGTGACATTGTCATTTATTTATTTTATTTATTTTAAGTGGCGGACTTAATGCCTTAAGGCTTTCTCTATCAGTCAACCAACGGGCTAAACAAAAACAAGTTAAGGTACTTTGTAATACGAAATATTTAAAGCTTGCTATATAGGCATTAAAATTCCTTTAGATCGAATGATAATTTCTATCCTGACTCACACTTCCAAGGAATTGCTTTTAACTACTTAGTGTATACAACTAGTATCAATGTTGTCAAGGTTTAGACAGTTATTAATTGTGGTAGTCGTTAGTCATTATTTTCACATCAATCGATCTAGACCAGGCTGTCAGTGTACCTAAATTAGTTATGGTATATAACCTAAATGACCTAAAAACCGGCCAAGTCCAAGTGGTCTTCGTTGTTTGTTTATTCTTGTATAGGGGCCTTAATTTTTAATTTAGTTGTAGAATTACTTTCTCTTTGCCATTTTTTTTCGCCTGTTACTGTTCAGGAGATACAGTAATTAGTAAGGTTGAGCAAAAAAAGTTTTTTTTTATCGTTTGTCGATATAGCGGCAATATAGATTCAGTCTGTGAAAATTTCGGCTGTTTGCCAAAAATATTTTTTTTTGAATGGAGACTTGTATTTAATGAAGTACTCCGTACCATGCTTGTATGGGAGCCACCTTTCATACATAAACTCACGCCTTTATTCCCAGAGTGGGGTAGGCAGAGCTACAGAATTACCAACAACTCTAAAAACTTGTTGATAATTCTGTAACCACATTTTGCACGCTTAGGCTAAGATAATTATCAGTGTATTAGTGACAGGTTGCAAGCCCATCGCCTAACAGTACTATACGCCTTTATTCCCTTAGCCGTCTCTTACGACATCCACGGGAAGATATGGAGTGGCACTATTCTAACCCGGCAACCACACGGGGCCACCTTTCATTTTTATTTATATTTTTAGTTTGTTATAAGCGGCATTACAAATTGACGCAGTCTGTGAAAAGTTCAACTGTTTGCATAATTATAACGGTTTATGAGGAACTGCCCGCTGTCAGACAGACATACGGACAGCGGAGTCTTGTTGGCGGGAACACTAAAAACTAAATAAAATATTCTGTGCCTTTCACTTTACCCCACTTGGTCGAAATTGGATCGATATTGTTCAAGAGACAAAAAGAGGTATGGGCGTATTTGTCTGACTTTGTGTATGACTTTGAAGTTGGTAATGTCTTAGAAACGTAAGTAGGGGTTGAAGGTAATTTTTGTGGCACTAATGAATGCCTTGCCGTGAAATCTTTGACATAAATATATTCGGTTAAGTGGAATGGAAAACCTAGTTTACTTTTGTTTATTTAGTTTTAACCCGAAACCACGAAGAGATTGATGAATGTCGAGTAAGCGAAAATTGTGTCTTTAGATCGGTGCACCTGACGTTCCATAATCTCTGTCCACCCCATAGGGAGACAGGCGTGAAGGTATGTATGTATGTATGTATTTAGTTTTAAATTAATCTCTTTAAAAGCACTCAGCTATTATGATTAGTTCGGTAATAAATTAAGTGGTGTAATATAGGGTAAAGACCCAGTGGTGAGCCAGAGAACTGTAGTCAGTATCTGCCTATACTTTGTATGAGTGGGAAGAGTACGAAATATATATTTCCCACTCTTCGTACTCACCTAAGGTCGCATAATTACTGGTTGACCACTGGTGACTATACCCTTGGTTAAAACGATGTCACAAATAAAAAAAATATACCGGAGGCACTATTCTAATCGGTGAAACCATATTGCTTTTGACATGTTATCGTATTGTAAATGTAACGATGATGGTTCCTTTACTTGACAGAAATGGCGAGTTAAGACCAATACGATAACATGCCAAAGGCGATATTGTTTAGCGCCTAAAAAAGGGCCAGTTTCACGAGCAAATGGATTTCTATCAATAGAAACGTCAAAATTCGTGCGAAAAGGGCACTCAAAAGTTAGAGAAACGACCAAGATTGAACATTTTAGGAATAATTTGAAGAATATTTTGATGAAAATTTGATGTCATTTTACTATGTCGTTTGCATAAAACATAATTTGTATAAAACCAGTCTTTTTAGTGAAATTCCCAGAACGGGATACTTTTACTTTATGCGATGAAGACAACTGAGTTAATTGGTTTCTCTATAAATATTTAAAAAAATGTTGCCTAGAGCTTTCGGAACTAGGCCATTTGGTGTGAAAGTGTCCTCTAATATTTATTTATTTAACTCAAAATCAAAAGTATACTCACTAAGTACCGCATAGTTAGAATCACCGCTGCCCACCGAGCAAGAATGCCGTCTGGCCAATTATCAGTCGCGCACTCCTTATATACTGAGATGGTATTTTAAGTCAGACCCAGCCAGAGTAGACATCCTAGGTCTGACTTAATTTTAGGTGCGTATACGTGACCAAAATCAAACTGTCACTTGGAGATTAATATTTATAGATGTGATCTAAATTGCGATTGGATTTTTTTGTATTTTTTTAACGGATTTATAGCTTTGATTTCTTTAAAGATGGTGGGCTGATTTTATAGGCTATTGGCTAAGTTTGGTTAAATAAACTAAAAACAAAAATACATATTAATAAAATTGTTTTAGTTCCTTTTGTATTCGTCCTAGTTTTAAATGCCTAAAATAAGTATATAAAATACAATTGAAAAAAATGGAAGACAGAAGCGCGTAAAACAAACCCCATTTGTTTTTATTAACCAAATAATTCGCTGCTTAAATACAACAGCGCCACAAAACAAAAGCAGATGTAGTTTGACTTAAAACTTAAAGTATATATAGCATTCCGAATTTAAATGCAACACAAACACATTTTGATTTGTGTCCCTTTTGTATTTAAGCAACGAATTGTCCTCACGTGTCATATCCATGCACTTATTTTTTTAATAAGTTCATATCGTTTGTCTCTAAATCACGTGACGTTGGCACAATGAACCTTAATAGGACTTAACAGGAGTTAAGGGGCTTCATTAAATTTACAAAATAGTAAAATAGCAACCAAAACAAAACCTCAATATTTCCCCCTACACAGCATTACTTTAGTTTTTAGGTTTTGGTTGATGTACCTGGTTTGGTGGCCCGAAAATTCATTTCATCGTATTTTTATTTTTAAATATTTTCCAGTTCGCCATAGATTTTGTTTTAATTTTTAATTGTTACTTAATTTATTTATTTATTTATTGCATTTTGCACAAAATAATCTTACTTCTAAGTACAACCCTGTTAGGGTATTGCAAAGCGTAATTTAAACAAAATAAAATCTCTCAGATATAGAATAAAAAAACATAAATTACTAATTAACACATAATAAGTTATCTGTATCTATAGTTTTTAACAATTTAAACATTCACATAAAGAATATAAATTATTTATGTAAAGTAATGTTATGATATTTAAACTGTAAAAGTTTATCAGTATAAGTAATATTTCTGTCAGGGTTTTCAGTGACATAGGGTGGAATCGATTAAAAAATAAACATTGGTTTGTAGACGAAAATGGCTACGAAATGTTGAAGGACACATGACTTACCTAATTAAAACCGCCAAAGGAAACGGAATAAGTTATGTTTTAATGATTTGAATACTAATTATGGTTAAGGTTATAATTTAGTCTTATTACTAAAGACAAACTAGTATGCTGCTGATTATTTGGATGATGTAACTACAGTTATAGTTCAGTTTAGGTCTAGGGTCGGGTTGTTTTCTATTTTACATACATACATACATACATACATTAAATCACGCCTGTTTCCCAGAGGGGTAGGCAGAGACCACTTCTTTCCACTTGCTACGATCTTGACAAATTTATTTCGCTTCTTCCACATGCATACATCGAGTCATACACGCACGTCGGTTTCGGGTACTTAAGATTCGCCCCTTTTCCAGTATTTCTCCGATTTGACTCGAAAAAGTACGCCTAGGGCGGCCCCTTCCAACCCGTCCACTCACTTTCGATCTGTATATCTCTTTCGTCAATCTTCTTTCATCCATTGAAACAATGCGATCAGATATAATAATTTTATATCACGACGGCGCGCCATACCGATTAAATTAATGTTGCACGGTAGCAATGTACGTATTTTTTTATAGCAAACACTAGAAGTGCATCCCTTGATTTAACAGGGGCATAATGGTGCAATCTACTGTCAGGCAATCGGGGATTTGAAATAGTTAAAAGCATACACGATACTGAGCCGGTTAATTGGTACGATAAGACGACAAGACTAAAATCACATTACAGCCAATCTAACAATAGAGCTAATTAAAAAAGCGTCTAAGATAGAGCCAGAATCACATACGAAGGGTTCCGTACCGTTCTTGTTTGGGGGACTCAATAAATTTTTGTTTTGTACAAACTCTGTGAAAAAATCGACTGTCTATTCTTCATGAGATACAACCGGCTGATAGGCACACGCACGGACAGACGGATGTACAGTCAGCCAATTTGATTCCTAGGCCACTATGGACTTTGTCAACGTGACGTTGTAAACCAAATGATAGGGAGACTCTTACGTTTTGGTTGACAACGTCACTTTAACATAGTCCAAAGTGGCCTAGAAATCAAATTGGTTGACTGTACACAGGTTTAGTGATTGGTTCAGGTTCGAGTCTAGAAGTTTAAAAGGGTAATTTGGATTGAGGTTGTATAGAAACGCACTATAAGCCTCTTTCTTTGGCTTGTTTCTGGCTTCTTAAATCGAGTCTTAGCCAAACCACTTAATAAGGCGTCAGCGTTTGCAAGGAATCTACGTCTTGAATGAACTGGATATTTTTTTTACGTAATAACTCATATAAAACCACCAGAATCTACAAGTTAGGATAACATCTAACATACTTAGGACACAAATGGGCAGCCAAATGACTCATTTCTACAGTAAAAATTGGCTGTGAATATCTTAAATTCTCTTTGGCCATTAAATTTGCTGTAAAAAGTGGGACTGCATTGCTCGGAATCTGCGCATGCACATGCGAGGGGAAAATTATACATTCCGCTATTTAATAATAATTAGTTTAATGACTATATTAAAATTGCGACACTTAATCATGCACTAATAGGTGTCAGGGCGTGAACTCGTTTTAGATGCGGCCTTAGTTAATAGCTTTAATATTAAAAATTGTTATCTTTATCTTTATTGTTATTTTATTTATTATATTACATAGTATAAATCAAAGTCGCTTTCCGCGTCTGTCTGTATATCCACTTACTTTGATGCAATTTTCAGCATCAGCTAATTTTTTTAAGACGTAAAGTTATTTGTAATACTCGTACCTACATCTTGGTTTGTTTACGTGTGTTACTGAAATCTCGCTATCGAATATCTAATAATATCGGGTCGCTAGTATCTAATAAACTTATCTTTGCTTTGTTTGTATTTTCTAAATATACCTACTTCTAACATTTAACATTATAGTAAAAAATGCATGGATATAACCACGTGACGTGATCGTGTGGTAGCTTACGTCAATCCAATACATTTTCGATAACGACGACGTTCTCGCAATCCATATGGTCTAGGACCACTGGCGGCCTAAAACACACGCATAACGCTAACGTTAGCGATTTTCGAAAATCGTCAGCTTACGTCAATCGTATACATTTCGCCAGTTTGCTAATTAAACAGTTATGATCAACAAAACAAAACTGGGTCTCAATTCTACAGGATAAAATCATAACTACCTTTGGCATGTTATCGTATTGTCAACGTTACTATACTTGACACTTATGGCGGCCGAGTAAAAGATACCATAACACCTCAAAAGCAATATTGTTTTACCTAGTAGAATAGAGACCATGCTCTCTTTCACTTTCAACCAAAGAAGACTCAGCTCACGCAATGGCATCCTCTTTTAAACACCAGTGTTGGGACACACCTGAGGGTCCAGACAAGATGCACTACGCTAGCTAGCGTTTCTCTTCGTTTAGTTTTTAAACCAATCGCGACACTGGAAGATGACGTGATACGAAAAGGCACGTGATGTGCCAGTGACGCGATTGGTTTAAAAACTAAACGAATAGAAACGATAGGTAGCGTAATGCATCTTGTCTGGGCCCTGCGTATATAGCTAGCTCATTTGCTATTCGAACTAGTATTACGCGAAGGACTAAAACTGGTATGTGTCGTACAAGCTCTACATATAGAGTAACACCTGTCGGTTAGTTGCGACTCCGGATGCTCTAATTTCGATTTGACTTTGCTTGGTTGCAAAGCGATGGAATAGGCTTACATTAAAATATAAAGTTTTTAATAGATTTCGTCTTTATAATTGACGACGCGTTGGCCTATTTAATTAGGAACCATGCCTGTAAAGCTAGCGGTCCTGGGTTCAAATCCCAGTAAGGACAGATATTTGTGTGACGAGTGCGAATATTTGTTCCTTAGTGATGTATGTTTTCTATGTGTTTAAGACTGCGCCGAGCGTACGCCGGATGTACAGTGGCGCTCTCATTACTATTATTGTGTTTTCTAATAAACTAAAGTATTTTCTTAAAATTCGTCAGTAGGTTTTTGTACTACAAATAAAAATACAACTAATAGGGTATATCATTTAGTTTAATAAAAATTCACCTTCGAGTTATCAACTTAACGGAAAAAAGTAGCCATATTTTCCCGTTAAGCTGACTACTCAAAGGGTAACTGTTATTAAAGTTGGTTTCGTATCCCATAAATTGTGTTTTTACTTGTGCTACAAAAACGATCGTCTGATTCCAAGGAAATTCTTTAGTTAATTAGAAAACACAATAATAGTAATGAGGGCGCCACTGGACGCTCGACGTTTGCTCGGTGCAGTCTATATTCCTCTATATAAGTATTTGTATCGTTGTCTAGTACTCATAGTACAAGCCTAGAGCTTAGTTTTGGACTAGGTCAATTGGTGTGACATTTGTGTTCTTTTGCGATTCTAGCCGAGTTAATCCATTTTTGGGATAAAAAGTATCCTAAGTTTCTGAATATGAGCTAAATTACTTGAGACGTTCGTCTAAGTTATTACCAGTGAGCATTTTTTTGTTGCCATTTTGAACTTTACTCAAACCCGCCAATAGTATGCGCGTTGTAACAGGTGGGATAATCCGTTCTGCGTGATGGTATGGAAGAATATCAGGGGCCCATTTCACGAAATTTAGTAACTTGTATTACAAGTGAAAAACACAGAAGTTACAACATTTACAGTATAGGAATGTACAAAGGCGAACTTATCCCTCTCTCTCTAAAGAGTTTAAGTACCTTGGGCACGTACTGTCCTCTGACCTAAAGGACGATGCAGACATAGAGAGGGAGCGTAGGGCGTTGTCTGTCAGAGCGAATATGGTGGCCCGCAGGTTTGCTCGTTGTTCCGCTGAGGTTAAACTAACGCTCTTTAGAGCATACTGTACCAACTTTTACACGAGCAGCCTGTGGATAAACTATTCGCAAAGACAGTATAGCGCACTACGCGTGCAGTGCAGTTCAACAACGCGTTTAGGGTGCTGATGGGGCTGCCTCGATTCTGCAGCGCATCGGGTATGTTCGCAGATGCAGGAGTGGACTGCTTTTACGCCACCATGCGAAAACGCTGCACTTCCCTGGTGCGCAGGGTGCGGGCCAGCTCCAACAGCATCTTGGCGATGTTCGCCCAGAGGATCGATTGTCAGTATGTGAATCATTGTTGTCTGGTTCACGTACTGGCACATCAATTCAAGTAGCTACAACACAACAACATAACATTACTAACATTAGTTTTAATTTTTTAATTTAATTTGTTTACTAACACTAACACTTTGTTATTATTATGGTCCAAAGATGGCTGAAATAAATGATTTTGATTTGATTTGATTTGATTAAACTCGTAACGAGAATCAGTTGGAAACAAAGTTAAGAACCTGAAATCTTTCTTATTGTTTTAAAGCTTCACCATAAACCATAAGTCTACCGTTTGTACCATTTCGATATTATTTATTTTTATTTATAGCCTTTATTGCTGACAATTTACAATTATAATAAATTGATTAAATAATTCATTTAAATACATTGCATTATTAATTATTGCCTTATTTACACCAATTTTATAATTCCTAGTGCATGCATTACCATTCTTAATATTATATTTCATATTGATTAGTACATGCGCCTTTATTATATTTATGTATCCAGGACATCAGTTACACATTTTTTGGTGTCTCTATTGTTGAGGGTGTGATGTCAACTTGCCCCTTGGCATAGGCCTCCCCCAGAATGCGCCATTTTGTTCTATCCATAGTCAATCTCCACCATGCACTTCCACCAACCTTTTTAATGTCATCGTCCCATCTGCGCTTCTGCCCTCCTCTACTCCTTTTCCCGTCTCTAGGGTACCACATTGTTACATCTCTAGCCCATTTGCTCTTGTTGCTTCTTAACATGTGCCCAGCCCATTTCCATTTTAATTTGTTGATTGTGTGTGTAACATTTGGCAATTTCGTTTTACTTTTTATCACCTCAAGCCTGATCCTATCTTTGATTTTGATATTGAGTACACTTCGCTCCATGCTGTTTTGGCACACTCTCAACATACTATTATGTTTACTGGTGAGAGCCCATGTCTGACAACCATATGTTAAGCATGGCATTATACACGAGCTGAATACCTTACTTTTGTCCTTTATAGGTATCTGAGGGTTTTTCATAACTTCTTTGAGGGACCAGAATCTTTTCCATGAGCTGTTTATTCTACTTTGTATCTCTTTATTCATTTGGTCTTTCGGGGATATTATCTGGCCAAGGTATACGTATTGGTCTACATATTGTAATTGCATTCCATTGACTGTAATTGTTATTTCATCATGGTTTGTCATGAGTTTTGTTTTATCTGTATTCATTGTGAGTCCTACCAGTGCACTTTCATTTACTAGTTGTTGAATCATTGTTTGCAAGTCATCTGGGTTTTCACAGAGTAGGATCAGATCATCAGCAAACCGTAGATGGTTCAATTTGTTACCATTGATGTTGAGACCGAGATTATCCCAGTTAAGTTGTCTGAAGATGTGTTCGAGTACTGCCAAAAACAGTTTAGGAGAGAGCGGATCACCCTGTCTTACACCTTTCATTATTTTGAACTCTTCTCCCACTCTTTCCGTTTGTACTTTTGCTGTACAATTTCTATATATTTCATGAATTATGTTTATATATTTCCTTTGTACGCCTTGTGCATCAAGGGCTTCCCAGATCTTATTATGTTTTATGGAGTCAAAAGCTTTATTGTAATCTATTAGGGCCAAATAGTATGTCTTGTTGTATTCATTACATTTTTCTATAATTTGTTTTATTGTGTGGATGTGGTCAATAGTTGCAAAATCGCTCCTAAATCCAGCTTGTTCCCTTGGTTGATTCTCATCTAGCACCTGTGTAATCCGTCGCAGTACTACTTTGGCAAACACTTTATGTAAGTTGGGCATAAGGCTTATGGGTCTATAATTGTTTATTTCTTTCATATCGCCCTTTTTGTGCAAAAGAATTATTGTTGATTTGGTCCACTGCTCGGGTATTTTTTCTTTAAGAAGGATTTCATTGAATAACCCTGTAAGAAATGAGAAGATTGAGGATAAGCTACCCTTTAAAATTTCGTTTGTTATCCCATCTTCGCCCGGTGCTTTATCGTTTTTCTGTGTTTGAATAGCCATTTCAACTTCTTCTTCTAATATGGGTGGGATGTCTTCATCATTGATCTTGTAGGTATTCCACATCAACATAGGCTCTTGGCCTTTATATAAGTTACAATAGAAGTTTGTAGCAATTTCTGAAATTTGTAAGCGTTTTGATGCAACCTTCTTAATTTTTTTGTCAGTCATGTTGGGTATCCAAGTAGAGTATTCTTTTAGTTCTTTCAGGGCTTTCTTTATACCACCTGTCTTTACAATGTAGTGTTTTATTTTCTCCGTTCTTTTGTTTTTCCTGTGGTTTCTAATCTTGACATTAATTTCTTTGCTAATTTTTGTAATCTCCTTTTTGTTACTGTTTTTATTTTCCATAAATTTTCTTCTTTTTTTGATAAGTTCCCTAGCTTCTTCTCCTATTTTGTCCTGCTCTATTTTATTGTTAGATAATTTTCCAATTATTTTTTTAATTTCAGATTCTAATACGTTGTACTTTTCCTGTATGTTTTGTTAATTTTCAGCTTCTTTTAGCTTATCTTGAGTGAGTAATAACAATTCTGATGGTAATGGTAGAGTTATATTCTTATATTTTTTCTGAATGTGTTTTCTTGATATTCTTGGTTTTGATATGGTCATTTTGCCTCTTACCATTCGGTGGTTAGTTCTAAAGTTGAGATTGTTGATGGTGCTTACGTCCATAAAATTTCGTGGTTTATTTGTAAGTATAAAGTCTATCTCATTGCGTACTTGACCATTTGGGGATATCCATGTCCATTTCCTGTTCAGTTTTTTCTTGTAAAAAGTGTTCATTATGGATAAGTTGAAAGTAAGCGCTAGGCTGACCAGCCTATTACCATTTTTGTTACGCTTCCCTGTACAGTAGGGGCCAATAATTTTTTCCTCTCCTGCTCTTCGTTGTCCAATCTGGCCATTAAAGTCGCCCATGACTACAGTTGTTTTTAGTGATGTTTCTAAAGTGTAGTGAAGGTCATTATAGAATGAATCTTTTACTGTGTCTTGGGCCACTTCTGTTGGTGCGTAGACCTGTATTATTGACATTGGATCACAACCAGGTAGTTTAAGGTTAATTTTTGCAATGCGGTCTGATATTCCAACAAACTCTTCAATATATTTACTGTATTCTTTTTTTATGATAAAGCCTACTCCATACATGCCAGGGATTAACCCTTTGTAGAAAAGGATATGGTCTTTGTATTCCTCAATTGCTTCTCCAACTCTTCGCACTTCAGAGAGTCCAATAACGTCCCAGTGTAGTGTTTTCAATGCATTTTCTAGTTCTATTAAGGATTCATCAGTTCTCAGAGTTAGAGTATTAAGCGTTGCTATGTAAAAATGTCTATGTTCACATTGTAAATCTGGAGATTTACCCTCTAGTTGTAGTAATAGTTGTGGTTGTAGTTGTTGTTGTTGTTGTTGGTGTTGATGTTGTTGTTGTTGATGTCGTACATGTTTATTAATAATCTCATGTTCTTCTTCTGGGGGGTGGTAGTCGAGCTCCCCACGGGGACCAGCCGGGTTGGGGATATTTCTATTTTGCTTGTTTATGTTTATTGTAATGTGCTTCCGGATGTCCGCATTTTCCTATACGAGGTATGTATTCTTCTCCGATTTTGAGTAGGCTCGTTCCCGCATATATTGGAAAGCATCCACTTTGTGTATTTTTGAGGTAATCTCATCCTCATCTTCCATATTTTGTTTAGGTGATTCTTGTTCTTTTCTTTTCCTTTTTTCACTGTCTGTTTTTTTCTTTCCTTTCACTATAATCTTATTCCGCCAAATATAGGCCTCATTTCCTTTCTCTTTTTCACAATTTAATTCCTCTTTCAGTTTTCTCCTATGTTCTAAAGTTTCTTTTGTTAAACCTTCAGTTATGTATGTACTTGCGGGCATATTCTTCTTTTTTCTTAATATCTCAAGCCTCTTTTGCGCTGACAAGGTTTTGAGTAAAATCGGTCTTTCTTTACCGTTATCTTTCTTTTCTCCGAGTCGAAAAACGTGATCGACTTCTGGTTCTGTCAAATGCACACCAATATCATGGATGATTTGTATTGTTTTGGTCAGAAGTTCTTCTGGTTTCTCTCCCGATTCTTTTATTCCGTGGATAATCACATTTTTCATCCTCGCGTTTATTTCTAATTTACTGACCTTTATGTTTAATTTACTAATTTCTGTCTTCAGGATCGTATTTTCCTCTATTATGGGGGCTATTTTTTCATCTACGGCCTTTAATAGTTTTTCCGTCAGTCTTTCCGTAATTTCATTGGTTTGTTTACTAAGTTCGGTCTTCAACTTGTCAAAGAGCAGTGACGTCTCGGGGCTTAGTTGTGCATCCATTGCTCGTTTTACAAGTTCACTGTCACTGTTATTTTACCACAGACCGGATAATTGTGCAGCGTGAATAAGCATAGGTGGAACAAACTTGATGTTTGTACCGCCTTTTGCCGTCTATGGTGTAGCATAACCTCAAAATTTGGCCCGGTATTTCCCGATGTATTTTCTCGGCGAATTCACGGTATATATCTTGGTTTTTGTACGTTTTGGTGGACCCGGTATTTGTATTGAGTTCTATTTCACTTTTTTACGGATCACTGCACTATTTCGAATATTAAAGCGAGTAAGTAAGGGGAGCACTTGACATTACGTGTAGACGTTACGAGCACCGGAAGCGGAGGTCCATTTCATTTCATTTTCGATATAGTACCATATAAATCTAGATCATACACTCTTCGATGTATTTCTCTGTTAATAAAATAAAGTTATATTTGGTAATGGGTATTCCATCACTCTGACTGGAGCGCTTACATACATATGCAGATTACTTCGTACGAGTATCTTTAATTATATGTTTTAGCTCTAAATGGAGTTATGTACGAGCATTAAAATCTAGCTTCAGACAGATACATTTATGTTTCACCACTTCCGTTTGAATATAGATGTTATACGTACATACATACATTAAATCACGCCTGTTTCCCAGAGGGGTATGCAGAGACCACTTCTTTCCACTTCCTACGATCTTGACAAATTTATTTCGCTTCTTCCACATTCATACATCGAGTCATGCACGCACGTTGGTTTCGGGTACCTAAGATTCGACCCTTTTCCAGTATTTCTCCGATTTGACTCGAAAAAGTACGCCTAGGGCGGCCCCTTGTTATTAAGTAATTAATTTTAGTATTTACCATGTTTCGCCATGTCCATCTGTCTGTATGTATAAGCATCGACGAACTATACATTCGTCGGTGGTATAAGTAACTTTTCTCGGAAACTATCAAAGTCCTCCAGCAATTAATTTTTCGTATTATTTGTACCGCGCACGAAAACCATTAACGAAATTAGTCAAAACATTTTTAGATTTTTTTTTACCACATCTAGTGAGGTATTTGATGAATACCATTATGTGGACGTAAATAAATATACCAATTTTGGAGTGGTAATATTGAATTCTATAGATATCGTTTCCGATAGAGCACATTGTCATGGATTAACAGGGATATAGTTATCAACTATTAACCGGTGTTTTTTTACTTTATGTTAGAAAGCTTATATTTTTAGCTGCGAAGCTACCTACTTATAGTAAAAATAATATATCGCCATATTGGTCCTTAAATACTCGAAATTCTCCATGGCGGGATGACTTGGATGCGAAGCGAGTAGCCCAGTGAAGTTTGCCCAACAGTGGGACTAATACAAACTAAAAAAAAAACTTGATGTCAGGAATTTTAATAATTATAAATTAAAGGTAGCATTACACAAATACGCCGTTTTACACCTAATCAGACGCGTGGATGATTTGAATTGGTAATGCGCCGCCATCTTTGGAAGCTTGAGGTTACAGGCTAAGTGTATCGGTGAGTTTTTGCGCGCCCCGCCCTGCGCACGCGCCTTGCGTTTATTTAAACTAAACGGTTTTAATTCTGTTGCTACCTACTCCATCTTACTTTGATGTACAGTGAAGGAGTTTGATTGTGTAGCAGTTTGACATGTTACCTACCTCAATTGACCGGGTTATACCTACATTTCTCACGTCACGTTGTATGTATAACACGGCCAATTTACATATCCTCCTAAATATTAAAATTCCTTGTTCGTACAATCGGAAAAACGAACCCTGGCTAACTTTAATACTGTCACAGTGACGTTATAAAAATCATATCATAAGAATTGTCAAATAACTACAAAAAAAGCAAGCTTTAAAAACACGACTGCATTTTTTGTTAGTGTCGTAGATGTGCTTGTTTTCATTTTATGTACAATGACACTCTATCCAGACAAATCTAATGACGTATCATTTATCAATATTGGGTAAGCCGTTGAATAGTTACGAGCGGATAGGAACGGACTTATGTACATAGCAGGTGAAACACATAACCACAGCCGGGCCCATATGTGATACAGTTTTATGGTGGGTCAGAGTTTCATTTTGCTTCAATATTAACTTAAACCAAAACGCAGTAATCACAGTGAATTCGGGCCCGTTGAGATTAGGATTTTGGTCTTGAATAAAATGTTCGACTTTATCTGCATTTTTTTGATTAAATTAACGTAAGTATGGTTTAAAGTTTTTTTTTAATATCACGTAGAAAACAAACGAGCACACAAACCACCTGAAGTTAAATGGGACCAGTGGCCCATAAAATTCGCATCCTCAAGTATACAATCTTAAGACTGCAATCTTAACCCTTAAATGCAGAGCGTTTCAAAAATCGAACACTTCTTTAAAGTGGATTTCCAAATTTGAATTTTGATATAGCTACAAATCTAACTGCATAAATTCCAAGTTCGAAATTTACTTAAAATGTATGTTTGAAATTGAACTTTAAAATATACGATGTAAATCTACATCATTATGCATTTAGGGGTTAAGACAGCAAATACGTTGCCAACGCTGAGGATGAAGATGGAATATCTATATTCTAGTAATTTCACCGGTTGTCTTATCCCCAGAACGGAACACATCAATGCGAACACTGCTGTTTGGTGGTGGGTAAAAGGATAAGATGGTGGTGACTTGAAGGGACCCTGCCTCTCTCTCTCTTCTAAGTATTTGTCTTTCAAAACACCTTTGTATGTCAAAAACGCGACGGGGCGTGTGCATTCATCTATCACAATCGATTTTAACAATATTGTCGCATGATGCCTGCAGTGTTTTATATATTTGTGTGTGTTGTGAGCTACTGGTAGTGTTGTTTGGTGATAACGATCTGATGGTGCAGGAAAAACCCTATTTTTCAGTCATGAACTCACATGCAAGTGAGTTTTGCTCTAAATCATTTTTAGGGTTCCGTAGTCAAACTAGGAACCCTTATAGTTTCGCCATGTCCGTCCGTCCGTCCGTCCGTCCGTCCGTCCCCAGTCTAGCTCAGAGACTCGTAGTACTAGAAAGCTGTAATTTGGCATGAATATACATATTAGTCACGCCAACAAAGTGGTAAAATAAAATTTTGAAAAATATTTTTTTTTAATGCACCTCCCCTACACGTAACGTGGGGATGCCTTTATTTTTTCTTGCCTACCCCATAGTGTGGGGTGTCGTTGGATAGGTCTTTTAAAAATATTGCGGGTTTATGAAAACAATTTTTCGATTAAGGGATCCGTTTATGAAATATTAAGCTTTAAAGCGCTATTTTTTGTTAGAGTCAAGTGTCCCCCCCCCCTACAGCCAAAACTACAAATACTAAAAATCTGAAAAATATCTTTAACAAAAGCGCATATAACGAATTTTAAAGGAAAACTATCACGGCTATGTAGACATGATTAGTTCCTGAGATACAGGCGACTAAAGTGTTTATACCTACTAAAAATCATCTAAGACAGCGCCAAATAACTTTAAATAGAAAATTGGTTCATATATGTTGATTTTTGAGATAGTTTTTTGTGTTTGTCGTTACGGCTTCGGAACCCTATACTGAGCATGGTCCGACATGCTCTTGCCCGGTTTTAAAATTAGTTCTACCTATACCGACCCACGTGTTACAATACAATAATCGACTAATGTGTTTCCTTGTATATTTCTCTACGTTGTTATCAAATATAGTATTTTCCATTTATGCTTTAAATTTCTGTACCTACTTTTTAGCAATCTATTGTCATGTTAATTTAATCATTTTATCATTTAACCTGCCGCCAATCTGCAGTATTCACATTGTTGTGTTCCAGTATGGGAATGAAATAACTGGTAAAACTACTAGCTAGCATATGTTCCTAGTCCTCAGGGTTGCAACGCATCTGCGGTCTTTGGATTGCAGTCTTAAGATTGTAGTATTTAAAATGCTAATGTCTATGGGTCTTAGACCCCACTTACCACCAGGGGGCCTAATATGGCTGCGTTAATCGCGTGACAAAATTTCGATAAAACATCCGTCACTTTTTGATACGTATGTTAGTACGAGAGAGACGGATGCTTTATCCACACTTTGGTACGCGATAAACGCAACCATACTAGGCCCGCAGGTGGCCTTTGTGCTAGTTCGCTTTCCCCATGCCATTAAAATAAAATTTAATTTTTTTTAAATAATAAGCCATTCACGTGTAAAAATCAACGCCGTGGCTTATCATAGCGTGATGCTAAGTGACTACAATTTAATTGTGTCACCAATTTTATTTGTGTGTATATACGATCGGATAGGACTTCTTCCCCGCCGACCAATTAGCATGCGCAAACAATGATACCTATATAAAATACAAATTTAACAGCATCGACTGAGCTCAGCTTTTACGGAGCTCCTATTTGTGAGGGTTATGGCCCATCGGGCTGGCATAACCTGAACCTACCTCATATTTTTCATACAAATCTGGATCAGTTGAGCAGTGCGGAAGTCACTTGGATAGGATCGCCGACCGTGCCCTCTGTTCATCAATCTCCAATATCTTCATTAATTTTAACACGTTATAACTAGTATTCAATAAAGGGTAATTATTTTAGCAGAAAAAATAAAATAGTAAAACGGTAACGAAAAACTAAGAAACACTTTAATTAACTGCAAGACATAAACACAAATTAAAACGAAATACTTTATAATACAAAAAAAGCTAAGGGCTGTATTAATAAACTCATCTTGGCTGAGAACAAGATAGTCAAACCATAGAACCAGACCTAGGAATATTCGGGGCAAAACTAATTTTAATTGGGGCTCCCATACAACAAACGTGATTTTTTTGCCGTTTTCTACTGTTATAAATAATGCTACGGAACCCTTTGTACTCGAGTCCGACTCGCACTTGGCCAGTTTATTTGGTTAAGCGTTAAACTATGAAATGACTTACATTAACGGAAAGATGGCGGAGGAATATTACAAATGTTCGTGACAGCATACATAAAACTCCCGATAGAGAGGCGGTACGACAAAGGTATTTCAATTAATGTACAATTATCATGTTAAAAAGTAAACTATGCCGTTATCTGGGTCAGCCATCGGGTCAGTCGATGCTCGTTAATAATGCAGCGTATCGACTGGTCGCTGGTCGATAGCGAATGGGGCATACGTCACGCTATGGCGGACATGTGGATGACATGGTATCGACGAAGTTTCGAGAAATATTTATAGATTTAGGCCGTTATTGAAGGATTTAATATTTGGTGTCATCGTGGCCGTGTATAGTATATACAACGACCTCTTTAGTTTGGAAGATTGGAATTTTAAGAGTTTTAGACTGCCAGAGATGTGCGAGGTAGCTAAGCGGCGCGAGGCTGTGTAACGAGGAGGTGTAGTGAAGTGTATGAAACTATTCTTTTTCCACCCAACATCTTATACCTAATACATTTTGCGAAAGTAATCAATAGTACTGTAGTAGTTATTATTATTATATAATTATGTAAAAATCTATTGCCGTTCGTTAGTCTAGCGAATAATCAAGAATGGGTTTGACCAATATTTTTTGTTGTGTTTGTAAATGTCAGGACACGGTTTTTTTTTATGGCATTGTGAAGACAAACGTGTACACAGGCCACCTGATGATTCACAAGACTGCAAATGCGTTGTCATCCCTGAGGACTAAGATGTAATGCCTCTATGATAGTCATAGTTTGTATACAAATATCATCGGGGGACAGCTGGTTAACTCTAAACTTTATTTTGGTTAAACAGACACTGAAAAAATACGACATCCAAATTAATTTTATGTAATAAACAATTTTATGTAACTTTTATCGGAAAAAGTCAACGTAGAGTTTTTTTTTGTGAAAAGCCAACCCAACGAGTCGGTTAAGTTAGATTAAGTACTAACTACTAAGCAATCATTATAATATGTATAAAAAAAAATACTATTATGTGTAGCGCCCTCTACGTCATAGATGGTAAATTGTCGTAGCACTTTACAGTTAAGGCTAGTAACGACATCTATGTGTAAATGCTTGAACTACTATGTAAGGTAGGTTTACTCAGGCTAGGCTTCTTGTAGCCCTAGATCTTATACCTAAGCACGAGTTTATCGTTAGCGCTTAGCAGTTAGTTCCCTTTTTTCCCGCACTTTGGCGGAACTGGAAATGGCGTCATATCAATAATGTTTTGTGACTTAGCATTTTAGTTTAATGTAAGAGAAACCTTGCAATGGAGGGTTATCCTCTTATTTATTTTCTATTTTGGTTTAATGATTTGGCAATATATGAGCCAAACCTCAGGACAATACGAGCCGTGTCAATAAGTATAGATAATAGGCATTATAAACTTAGGTCATAAATGCTTCTATTCATACTATTCCATTGAATAAAGTTCCAGTGAAGTGAGCGAGCGTAGCGAGCGAACAAGTATGGTCAATGCAAAACCGAAACTACTACGTTCGGTTTTTTTTATGGCCGTGGCAAATATATTACTGTTATATATAACATCCTTGAAAACGTCAGGTATTTAAATGTATTGTTTAAGAACTTTAGTACTTGTTGCTATGACAAGTAAAATGAATGAATAAACAATGTGAAATGTAACAAATTACGAAATTATGCACATATTTAAAGATTTTTGACAAATATGACACTAACAATAATTAGGATGAAAACTTTCATTTTATGCCAGACAATATAGACCCATTAATTGTAGCATGCGGCATTGTGAAGCAGGACAAGTGCATGTCGCAACAAGTATCGCAAGGTTCTGTTCCTTGTGCGCCCGCGCACGATCCGTTGTGCAAGGCGCCCTTTAAGCTTAACGCGCAGTCACAGATAGCTCTGGGTGCTGGTTGATTAAAGGTTAACCTTGTTTGTACGAATTGTCTTTAGCTATTGTTTTTTAAACCCCGATAACAAGACGCACCTTTGGTAGAACAATAAGGACACAAGGCACAATGTACCATAATGACAACAAGGGCAATTGTGCCCTTGTCCTACCGAAGGTGCGAAGAGGGGTGGTAACCTGGTAACATTAACGTGTGTAATAGGTACACACGTTAATGTTACCAGGTTACCACAGAGAAACAGATACACACTGTGTATCTGTTTCTCTGATTTTTTAGTATGTTGTAGCGATTATGAAAAACTAGGTTTGTACGTTTCCGTTTTTTTTATTGTTCGTGTTGTTGGAAAACACACAAACATAGTTTTTAATAGTATTTACAACTTATTCAAAAATTGACAAAATTGAACTAGGTTTCTCGGGAAAGAAACGATATCTCATTTTGTGTGGAATTTTTTAGCTTCACAATCCTTTTAATGTAAAGGACACTTTAGGCACATTTCGCTAATTCAATATGCTCAAATGATCGCAAGGTTAACGAAACGTTTAGATAAGACACGATAAAAAATATATACTTCTTCAAGAATTAACTAATGAACCGGTTTCGATAGAATTTTGTACTGAAACAGCCTGCGTTCCAAGAAAAGAGAAGTATACTTTTTTCCAGATAGACAGTAAAAACTACTTTCTGCTACAGAATCATATTCAGATACTGTAATATCGATAACATTATTCGTTTAAAGTTTGTCAATTTTATTAAACGATGAATTAAAACCAAACACCAAAACATTCTGATCGTTGATAGTAAAGATAAGGAGATTAAAACTAAGTACCATCACAGATTTTAACCGTCGAGAAAATCACTGGTCGACTGAAACCATATTTCATGGCTGCACGACATAGTAATTAAAATCCATACTGTAAAACGGGGTGAGTAGGGACACAAACTAAATTGAAGCATATGTTACTAATTATAAGACTGAAATTATTTCCAATAGACATAACTTTATTGTCCAATTAATACTTGTTCTTATTTTTAACAAGTTATGACTTATTTTAGGCTCTTAATCCCTATTCCCGCCTAACATATCAAGGATTCCATTTAATAATTACACCTTGTAAATCCAATCCTGCATATTACATAAACAACCGATGAACTTAAACTCTCCGCTTACCATGGTAATTCACGCGCCATACTAGTTATGTATGATCAACACGGTCAACAGAACACCATAACAGCTACTGCACTTGCTCCGGCACGCACGTCACGTCCTGTGGAAAGTGACCAGTCTGCAAATGGAACGGGAGTGAGTTATGTAACCTAGAGGTACAGTCAGCAAATGAACAACTGTCTAAAACAGGGACCGGCCCGCTATCCCATTCAAGGGGTTTCGAATTGGTTTTTATAAGGATTTATTTAGAAAAGCCGTATCGCTTGAAAGCCGTTCGACGTGTTCGTCGCAATTTATAAGGGATACCCTTACCAAATCCGCTTCGTGTACGTCTTGCTCAATTTTGCTTTTGTAGCGCTATATTTTGAGTGATACCAATATCCCTTTAACTTAAATATTTATAAGGGTTACCCTTATAAAAAGCCGTTCTATTAGCTTTTTAAGCTCTATTTTGAAGGGTTATCCTATGCAATAAGAGGGATATCAATTTACTGCTGCTCTTTAGGTTTCCCTCATGTAAATGGCTAGTTTAACAAACAACTAAGTCGTATATTTGTTCCAAAGGGGTTATTCTTTTAGTGGGTTGTACTTCGAGAGGTAAGTCTTTTAAAGGCTTTTATCGGGGAATGGGTGGTCGGGTCCCTGGTCTAAAAGCTCAAAATCATCTTATCACGATTCTATTCGATTCTAAGAGCGTGTATAGATAATTAGAAATAGAAAATATTTATTTGACGATCACAGGAAAAAACAACACAGATTAAATTTAACATTGACAAAAAGAAAGGCAACACAGAAAAAAAATAATTAAACAATAAGGAAAAGGAATTTAGAAATTTTAGCATAATGTTGCCATGGGTGATTCCTGTCGCCGAAATTGACACCACTCAGCACTATGTCACATGTATGTATGTATGTGTATGTAATTGACTCTTCAACGGTTCGTCTACTTTTGTTGCTGACTGTACACATGTGGAAGCCATCAGGTTGATCCAGTTTTTGCCTCGTATGTAACATGAGTTCCCGTTTGTTACGCGTTAGGAAGGAAAATAAGTTCTAGGCCCGCCTTGTAAGACCTAAACGTATTGGTTATGTTGTTATGTGGTGTGTAGAGTTTGACGACCGTTTTATTATAATTTAGGCCTCAGTGCCCGACTTAGTGGAACTGGTGATGCTGTAATTCCAGGGTAGTGATTCTGTAAACAACGCCGGTCGTGCGGACTGTCGAGTGATATCCAAGCGGCGAGATTAAGTAGTCCCGTCAGTGCGAACAAAACACATTGTAGCGCGTGCATTTTCAACTAAGCAGCCTTATTCGTTCGACCCATCGTGCTGCTAATTGGAAATGCACGCGCTACAATGTGTTTTGTTCGCACTGACGGGACTACTTAATCTCGCCGCTTGGATATCACTCGACAGTCCGCACGACCGGCGTTGTTTACATAATCACTACCCAGAGCTGAAGTAGAATTGAGCCTTTTCTGGTATAATGAGGTGGAATAACTAATTGTAATATGATATCATTATTGAAAAATAAAAACATCGTAGAATGACAAAACAATTGTATCCGAAGGCGTTTTGCGGTGAGGTCCAAACCTATATTGTATACTCTAAGAGCTTTTAAGAGCTTTGGGTGAGTATTTTAAAAACAGGCAAAACATTTTGCTCTTTTTTAATTTATTGTGTAAAACTGTGAGCGCAGGTTGAACAATCACAGCAAATGTGTATCTTAAAAATATTCACATGGTTTCAATGTGTAAAATTTGTTTTTGTACTCATGTCATGTCACTTTTTGAATTCTTCTTCAATCTCGCAAGGTTAGCTGGAAGAGATTCCTTAAAGGGAAAATAGTTCACCTTTGTAGTTTCGTATTCTGTTATTCTTGTATTGGAATTTCTGTGTTTTGTTCAATAAAGTGTTTACATACATACATACATACTTGACACGTCTTGAATCCTAACAGCTCGTCAAATATTTAGTGCTACTTTGGATAATAATTATATATGAATGCTGAGCTGGAAACGACATTATTTTGTTGTTTATGTTGCTTGAATGATTTCAATCGGTACATAGTGCATCGTGATCATATTTTGTTTTGGCAATACTTTTTCTGGTTATGTTTTTTCTAGTTATATTTTTTCTATTTAACTGTTTTTTTATGTATCAGTGGTCTAGCTAAGGAATTGGCCACTTTGAATCCAAAAGTTGCCATGCTTAATCTTATAAAAAAATCTTTTAGGCTGATTTAATCCTGCATATGTAGATGTAACGAGACATTTTCCAATACTCTCGACAGATTATGGTATAAAGTTGAATATTTGTCGAGTTTTGATTAATTATCCTTAAATATAAGTTAATGATAGGGGAAAAGTTGGAATTAAACATATCACTTATTTCATCATACATTTATTACAAAAATTGTTTGTTAAATAGTTTTTAGCCGACTGCGGTCGAAATAAACTCGTATTCATCGATAAAACTACAGAAGTCTATATACAACAGTGCGTCAACCAGGTACACAATGCAAGCCTTACTTCCTTAGACAATATTTGAAAGAGATCAAAGAAAATATAAAGAAAACAGTCTTTCTGAACGCATCAACTCAGATGGGGCAAGTGCGTCAAATCAACAATATCTCCTAACAAATATATGGTTGCCCCTTACCCTGTTGAGGCATTTGCCCCACCTGACCTTAACAGTTTTCAGTTTCAAAATTAAGTCAAACCTCGATGACATTGAACTCAAAATATCGCAGCAAAAAATTTGCAAAAATACTCTCTTCTAGCTACATCAAGCCTGTACAATATTGGACTCAATCCAAATAAAGTTTTCTCAAACGTTAACAATATGGCTTGCCTTTTTAAGCCTATCTTCGACCCCGTACTCTTAAAAAATAAATGTATTGCTTTCTTGTCCCTACACTCAAAATTTATGGCAAAACACATTTCTAATCCTGGGCTCAGTTTCGAAATGCTAAAGATATACAGCGCTATATCGCTCACTCGCTCACTCTAAAGCTAGCTTAACCTACATCACAATACTCGTTCACTCGTTGACTATGCGTGTCCTATATGGAAATGCCTTTATATTTTATATATGGTAACATAAAATCAGTTCTCGTTTGTTAGATACAATCCTAAAACACACTATGTTGATGACTTGACTTTTTCTCGCACGAAAACAGCCCTGCTTTGTATAGTCCTAAAAGACCATACAAGAACCCTGTCATATTAGACTGCTAAGCAGTGGTGTAATCACACCTTTATCTCCACAGCCATGGGTCTAAACGGTCCAAACCGCTTCTTTATAGTTTAATAAGAAAGAGCTCCTATTTGGCCTGTACAAAGCAGACAAATTTATACATATTTGATCTCTACCCATTCTCAACCATTACATCTACCTAACAAACGAGCTTAACCGCTTTACCATGCCGAGTGTCCCAGCCCTGAATGACCCAGGCCCGCATGTCCGATAAGCCCGTGTCCTAACCCCGCGTGTCCAATGAGACCGTGTCCGAACCCTGCGTGTCCTATGAGACCGTGTCCTAAGCCAGCGTGGCCAATTAGACCGTTTCCGTAAAGACCGTGGCCGATGGATTTGACCACTGGCACGGCGTATGGTTGCGGGACTGGAACAGCTACTGGTTTCGCTACGGCAACTGGGTACGGTTGGGGAACCGGGATTCCCACCTGGAAAGCAACGAGGATTTATTATAACTAAAATGTAAGTTGGCAAATACTTGCTATCTGGTATGTGGTTGCTTGCTGACTACATTCTACTTGTCACGAATAAATGCTTTTCTTTCTTTCTTTAAACCAATATGCCAATGCATTTGCTTCTGATTCGTTTTCATAATTGTTATTATATAAATAAGAGATGTTAATTGTTCAAACAAACACATGGAAAAAATAATGCTGACAGTTAAAATATTTGCCAGACCAAGAAATTTCTAGAACATTTACGATTTAGTTTAAAAACATTAAAAAATAAACGGTACCAGTATAATTACCATATCCAACATTGCATTTAAAATATGACACGCTGTTATACCTCTCATCACTCCTTTAGAATTATAGTGACCTAATTCAAAATTTTCAGCGTTCGACTTCGAGTCATAAATTTATTACTGTAGAGACCTAACTCGAAATCCAAAATTTGCTAATTAGGTCACTTTAATTCTAAAGATGCGTCATAACAGAGTCCTGCCATAAGTACGAGTATATTCTCAGTGTAATCTTGGCTATGATATTATAAATGTCCAAACGATCGTATTATTATGGCCGTAAACATGTATATTTCGTTATTGCATTCGTAAACGGTGTGATGACGGACGAGGAAATGTAAATACCTAGCAATAAACCCACTGAATTCATTGTCTGATTGTAGGTTATGTCTTTGCGTGTAGAATTACTCAGTTGAATTGGAAGTATAATGCCATGAGCTGGGTACTGAACTAGAACCTCCTTTGTTGACAGTTCCGTGGAACAAGGAACTTTACTAAACGAAGATACGAAAATGGCTATGCTGGTAACTATATTTTTTTTATCTTCTACACCAATAATATAAAGGGGAAGGATTTGATTGTTTGGTTGTTTGAATTGAATAGGCTACAAAACTACTGGGCCGACAAGAAAAAATCTTTCACCATTAGAATCCTACATTATCCCTGATGAAAATAGGCTATGTTTGATTTTTCTACGCGGACAGAGTTGCGGGCAACAGCTAGCCTTCTATAAAACGCGTTAAAATGCGTCTGTCTGTTTTTCTGTCCGTCTGTATATTCGCTAACTCCTCCTAAATTATGGAACGGATTTTGATGCGGTTTTCACGATCAGTTAGATATTTTTTCACAGAAGTTGTTTATGTATAATTATTTCTAGTTTATGAACGGGTGTTACAGAAAACTCATAGCCTTAGGTTTAGAATAGTGCCACTCCATGTCTTCCCGTGGATGTCGTAAGAGGCGAATAAGGGAATAAAGGCTTGTATATATATACTGTTAGGCGAGGGGCTTGCAACCTTTCACTAATACGCTGGTAAACATTTTTACGTGATTGTGCTAGAAGTGGTTGCGGAATTGTAAACAAGTTTTTAGAGTTGTAGGTAATAAGTTTTTAGAGTTGTAGGTAATTATTCTGTAGTTCTGTCTATTTCACTCTAGGAACGAAGACGTGAGTTTATGTGTATAAAAACCTTCTGTGAAAAGATATGTAACTGATAGTGAAAACGGCATGAAAACACTATGAGTAAGTAGTTTTTGTGATAATCGCTGACAACACAGAAGCAGCAGCATTAAAATTCAAAATAAATATCATCAAGCAATTTAGCTTTTGGTTACATTACCTGTTTGATGACGGGGTAAGGGACGGCGTGTGGAACCGGAACCGGGACCGGCCGGTCAACCGGGACGGCCACGGGCTTCTCCACGGCCACCGGGTACGGCCGCGGCACCGGGACCGCGTACGGGCGGTCGACGGGCACGGGCACTGCTACCTGAGGAGACAAGGGAGGTCAACTTATGAACGATTGTTAAAGGTAGTAAACTAGTAATAACTATGGCTGCTGAGCTGACCTGCTGCACCAATAATTGGGTTTACCCTGGAATCACTGACACTCATTTTATAGGTTTTTAGTTCAGCGAATTTTCATCTCATCGACTGATTTACACGCTGATCTGCGTTTGTCACGTGACAAAATGTGGATAAAGCATCCGTCACTCTCGTACTTATTTACGTGTCAAAAAGTGACGGATGTTTTATCCACATCTTGTTCACTCGATAAACGATGCCATATTAGGCCCCCAGGAGTTATAATTTTTTAGTGGCCACAGGTCTAACCTTCGTAAGCCAGGCTTAAGGTATCTAAAAATCAACAAGGTTTCAGCAGAAAACAGTTTTCGATGAAATGATACATTCGATCAAATGAGTGTCGGTGATTCAAGGGAATCCCCCAAAATCAGCATATTTTACGAAATATATGTAATATCCAAGTAATCTTAGTGCTAATTAAGGGAATCGAATCTGGGCCTATATTCTACTGATTAAAATCATGCCTTTGAAATGTTATCGTATTGTCAACGTTACTCTATAGCTCTTACTTATTTGAAAGTAACGGCGGCGGAGTTTAAAACAATACCATAACACGTTAAAGACAATATGGTTTTACCGATTTTTCGAATGATTATGCTTTGTTGTCGCGTCTTAAAGATTTTGCTAAACAAATCTAACAAAAAGCAAAATTTGAAAACCCAACTGTTTGGATAATGTTGCCAATGTAATATTAGTTGTCATTGTCACTTACATATTTTTTATCTTGCCAGATTCAGATTTTAAAAAAGAATCGCCTGACATCCGCGACGCTAAGACGAATCTGACGACACCTCGCTTGTCGAAAACGGGCCTTCCGTTCAACTTTTACAAGGGAACGAATACATACATACATTAGTACATACAAGTCAAAAACATTACCCACATCCTTCGGCTGTTCGGATAAATAGTAATCATTTTTTCCACTCTTTAATTCTTTATTATGTTACATGGTAATTTTTTTTTTATTTACTTTGAGAGTTTAGAAGAAAAAATATACAAACATTCTTTTTTTGGATAGTAAACCCCGTTATCTTTTCTATTCAACATTCAAGTAGGTACCTGACTAGCGAACACCAAAACCTAGGACCTACTCGTAGGTTTAAGACATGACAACTACCACAAGAGCTTTTCTTAGACTTGAGAACTACTTTGACATTTAAACTGCAAGCCTTACAGCCCACTGTCACCTAAAAGAAATATTACACGAGTAAATAAGAACTCAAACTTACTTTAACTGGGTACGGCACTGGTCTGTCCACTGCCACAGGATACGGCGCAGGCACCGGCACTCCGATATGCTTGGTCACCGTCGTGTGCACGTCAGCACCCACCACCGCCCCCCCACTCAGGCCGAGACCCAGCCCACCATACCCGTGCCCAGACGGCAACAGCCCAGGGCCCACACCCAGCCCATAGCCGTGGGAATAACCCCCATAGTGGCCCACGAGGCCACTTCTCTTCTGGACGACCTTGCTTGGTTCCGCCAGGACCGACGCGGTCACGAAGAGGAATGATAACTGGAATTAAAGAAAAGGGAATGATGAGGATTCAGTTCAAAATATAAGTTTGGATTGTTAAATCTAGGTCATGTTCATCTGTGAGGTTTAGAAAAGGTCCTCACCTATCCAAAAATGTATAAACTTCAAAAACATGCTCTGTTTTTTTGAAATATAACATTGGCTTATTATATTGTTGCTGCAATAGACAAACAGTTGTTTGAATTTAACATAAAATCTATACATTTGCGTCGATAATCGAAAATTAGTCATGCATGGGCCAACCATTTCAACTTATGGATGTAATCTTCATGCAAGCGAACGCTGACACAAAAAAGGGAGTAGGTATGGTCCTCAAAAAAACCGCATAAAGTATAGCTTACTTGACTCTACCACGGTGCCTGGAGCCACCCTCCTACAGATTTCTACGACGCGGTGAACCCTGTGACGCGACTCTTTCCGGGTTCGACTCGCGGTTAGGGTAAAAATTAGTGTGATGCGACCGAGTACTTTTTTCTCATGTTTTCTATGTGATTAACCATGTATATATTCGTTGCCAAGTACTCATAGTACAAGCCTAAAGCTTTGTTTGGGGCTAGATTATTTTTAAAACATGGTCAAAAACGTTTTCCTTGGTCTCGAAACTTTTAAGCTCGTCTTTTATCGATTAAGCCCATGTTTATAAAGCAAATCACACGAGCATTGCCAAAACCTTGTCCGAATCTGAATACAATGGGCCTTTCCCCGTTACGTGGGTCCATCGTGCGCGTGCGATGAAATTGACGCGTGGCAAGAATCTCAAGTGATTGCTATATGAGTTCGATTGCTTGATTGATTACGGGCAGATTATCAATAAGGTTAACAATAACAATCCATATTATGTAATACAACTAAAGAAGGATTACATACATACATTAAATCACGCCTGTTACCCAGAGGGGTAGGCAGAGACCACTTCTTTCCACTTGCTACGATCTTGACAAATTTTACAATCCAAAATGAGTCAGTGTTGCATTTTAAAATTAGAAGCTGTTGGAATACAATTTTTAATTTTGGAATGTGCCCGTTTTGTATTCAATCAGCGTACATCAAGTCACTTGCACGCACGTCGGTTTCGGGTACTTAAGATTCGGCCCTTTTCCAGTATTTCTCCGATTTGACTCGAAAATGTACGCCTAGGGCGGCCCGGCTACGCTGAGTTGGGACCATTTCGTGGCAACTTTCTTCTTGTATTTGTTAATCTGTTCTTTGTTATGCATGTCACGAATAAATGATTTTCTTTCTTTCTTTCTTTCTTTCCTTCCGACCCGTCCACTCACTTTAAGGATTAAGTATGTACAATTATTTACTTGCAATTTGTCAACATAATTTTGTTCACAGTTTCAACTCTTTCTTTCCCTCCACACCGCTCTGAGGTCCTGGACAAGATGCATATGGTATTCGTTATCGTTATAAAATGTATCGGATTGGCTTAAGCTGTTAGACGGTCGCATCGAGCGCATACATCAATTCCATCATTTAGTCAGTTTTCGAAAATAGTTTTCGTTAATGTTAAACAACTTCTCTAGCCTCACTGTTTGCATTAGCAACTCGTTCATCCTTTAAGCTCTGTGTCTTTGGAATGGTCTCCTTCCTAAAATCTGGCTAGTAATTCGCATTTAAGAAATTTCGGCCGCACATTTCCACACAGAACTAACTTCTAGAAATGTTGATTTTCATTGTTTATGCACTATTATTGCTGCAAATTATGTTTATTTTCTCTTAATTCTGTACCGCGTACAGTAATGTTCTTATTTGCCCAATAGTCAACTGGTAGAGAATGCCATTAGGCATTAGGTTTACCTTTGTACTCAAATTTGTATTTTGTACAATATAGATTAAATAAATAAATAAACTGATTCGCCCTGTTTTTACCCCCCCACGCAATCAGAGCGGTGTTATAAGCTATCTGTGTACCTGTGTATATGTCTGTAGCATCGTATCTCCTAAACCAATTTCAACGGGTGGTACTTAGCTAGGTTTGGTGAAAATCGATTGGACCGTTGAAGAGATATATCACCTCTGAAAGAAGGGGTCGCGAAAATGGTTCAGGGGTTTTTTAAAACCTAAAATTCAAGGTCACAAACACACCATGACACAATATTCCCTTATCGTTACACAGTAGGGGTAACGTAAGTATTTGTATGACCTGTTGGTTTTCCTTAAATAAATAAATAAGCGTGCTGTAAACATTTAAACTTTAGAAACTAGAAAGGTTTTATAGGTAACCAAGTTATAAACAAAACCTTAGGTGGTGTTGAATCATAAACTCGCATGATGTATAATCATAGAAAAAAAAAGATTCGTCACTTTTGGACCTTAACGGCGTTGAAATAGAGTTGAAAAGTGAAGAACTTTTCTTAGGTACCGTAACTATACTAATCTACCCACAAGTTTAATTATTTTTTCATCACACTTGCTCGTAAATAGTGTCCTAACATGCTAGAAAAATCGACCGTAAATCCAAAATATTACCCGCGGGTCTTTTTTTTACCATTACGTTACTTAAGTGCGTAATAGCTTTTTTTTTAATATTATACGTGGACTCGAACTTTCACAATACTTCAGGACCCCAATTCTTGTGCCATTCGATATGAAGTTTCATTCGAGATGAAATGTCAGTTGAATACTATTTCCTAACAATCTCGCATAATAAACTATTGATCTCATATGTCACTAGAATCGGACTCCGAACACGTTTGACATTATCTGTGGTAAGTCACAGACAATGACGTAGTCTGCCGCTAATAAGTTAAAAATATGATCTTTTGTCTGATTTTATTTCATTTCCTCGCAATTGTGATGAAAAACATTGTATGTTACACGGGTGGTAAAGGAAATACAAAGCTCGAGTCATTAAAGCCCTCAGCCTTCGGCTTCGGGCTTCTAACAGACTCTCGTTTGTAATTCTTTCTTTACCACCCTTAATACACAATGTACTATTACCTGCCGCCTAAAAATTTTACGCAATGCCCAAAGATGCGTACTTAAAAAAAACTAGTACGTCCGTAAACGAAGAAAGGAAAGAAGATTAAGTAAAATTTATTTAAAATGACTGAAAATTTAATTAGATAATCGTCTCTATTGCACCGTGATAGGTTTATATTCCACTGGTAGATTACTTTGTATGGTGGGCCTTAAGAGGATATGTTACTATTCCGAAATTATTTCCGGAATGATTACTATGTTTTTGTAATAATTGTGAAAAGTTAAACGGTAGTCTAGTTTTTACAGGGCATAAAACTGTATAGTTCATGGATAAGACTAGAGAACAACTTCAGCCATGACCTTTAGTCACGAAAAATACCGGTCAAGTGCAAGTAGGACACTCGCACCGAGGGTTTCGTATTTAAGATAATATGGTTGGAAAACACAAAAGGTAATACTCATTTTGTTATGAACTTTATTATCTATGCAATAAGCCTCATTTTGATCAGCCTAACTGACACTTTAGGTGTAGGCTGTAAGATTTTGAAATGCTAGCTGGAATTTGTTGTGTACAGTCGGCCAAAAATGTGGGCTACCACCCTACGGTTGAAGTTTATTTCAACGTCATAATACAACAACTTCGGTTCCCTTGCAATAATGTTATGACAGTGACAAGTGTCAACCTTAGCGATAATTAGATCTCACAGAGGCTTTTGTCTAATTTGGTAGACCAATTTCTTGGCCGACTACAAATGATGAATCCACGTTTGGTCCTTATTGCAATGCAATAAGTTGTAAAAGAGGATTACATTCTAACATAGAGGATAACATCTTTGTAGTCGAGTGCTCATTATTCATTTCATTATTCATTCATTATTCTTTCATTATTAATTTTCGTGTACCTAATTAGCCTATTTTTTTTTAGCTGGTAATTTTGGTATTTGTTTTTAATATTTTTTTCATATAGTTATATTAATACATATAACAAATTGTTGTATTTTTTGTACTTTAATATCAATTAAAAATCCCCTAATAAACTCACAGAGAACTTTATGTTATCTTTTTATAAAAAAAGTTTACGTTTTTCACTGAAAATCTCACTTTCCAAAAATCTTAAAGATCTGAAAATAAAACAAAATCACTTACAAATGCCTTCATTGCACTCACTGCACTGTTTATTGGAACAAAATAGTAATATTAGATCTATAGCCGCACCGTCCACTGGCAGAGTGCCGAGTCCGATGCGCGGGCGCTTATATAAGGATCGCCGCACAACTCGGGATAGGAAGGGATCTCGGGTATTTGCGACACTGTTGGGTGTTTGGGAGAAATAGCATAGTGTTTAATGTTTCAATGAATGGATTGGATTTAGCAATCGTTGTGGGATATAATGGTGTTATTAAGGTTTAACACAGACATGATAGTGGATGATAACTATGTAAATTAACTTAGTTTAAGCTTCTGTTAAAAGAGGAAAAGTTTGTGTGTTTTGACGTTGCTAACTTTTTTTTTCTATAATTACATTGCAATTAGTTGTAAAAGTTATTGACAGGCATAATTTTTATATCGCTGCAACATTTCAGAATTTCTTAAAAATCTAACTTGTGGATAAGGCAAGTTTAGGCTTGATTTATAAAACTCCTAAAAAAGTAACAGTATCTTTAAAATACAAATCATCAAATGCATAAATGAAATATACGTAGTTCACCACCATATTTTGCTTTAACCAATCGCCAAACTGCAGTGTCATTGACACCCCAGAAGACAACCCGTGAAATTACGAGCACAAGACGTTCGACCTTTGTCTTCAGGGTTGACAACGCAACTGCAGTTTTAGGTTTGTAGTCTTGAAAATGCAAATATCTATGGGTCTCATATCATTATAACCATTAGTTGGCCTGTGTTCTGTTAACCATAAAAAATACTATAGATAAGACTTTAACATGTCAAAATATTTTTACCTGTGAAAATAATTAAACTACGCCAACGTAATCGTAATAAATAAACATTCGCAGGGGAATTAAAACCTATAGGGTACTTCCCGTTGATCTAGAATCATTACATTTGGTAAAAAGCAATGTGTTAATAGTACATGTAAAGGGAAAAATCTGAAAATCGAAAAGAAGAAACATCTCAAATAAATAATTATACAATACAATACAATACACTTTACACATAGAAATACATAGAGATTTCAGATTTATCTCCTCATAAAACTGGAAAATTGAAGACTTGACTCCTGTTATGAACGAACTATTTACAAACCTACAAGTTCATACGGAACCATCAGTGCGCGAGTCCGAAATACTTGCCCGGTTTTTAATCTACCATTACACATCTTAACATTTAGTGTATCCCGATCATAGCTGAATGTTTGATCAAGGCATAAAGTTAATTATAATAGTGCGTAGGGCGCCATTCGTTATTACTTTAGCTTGTAAATTATTATGTGGGCCTAGTAGCAGGCGTGTAAATAACCGCCTATAGATAGGTACTTATGACATAAGTCTAGCTAATGTATCCAGATTTATAATGGAATGGTTTCCCGGTGTGTGCCAATTTCGTGGAGCTTAATGTAGAACGAGTCAGCAAGCTAAACTTAATAACTAGCTTCTGCCCGCGACTTCGCTCGCGTAGATTTCGATTGTCCTTATTCCCTAGAAAACTTTAAAATTTTCCGCGATGAAAAGTAGCCTATGTGTTAATACAGGCTATAAACTATTTTCATTCCAAATTTCATCTAATTCCGTCCAGCCGTTGCAGCGTGAAAGAGTAACAAACATTCATGCATACAAACTTTCGCGTTAATAATATTATAATATTATTAAGGATTTGACTTAACGCAGTACTTACTCGAAACATTTTGAGATAGCTAAATGATTCCTTTTTCAAATTTATGTTTGAAAAAAACCGCATTAAAATCGTCATTATCTTACTCCAAGTGCAACCTTTACCCCCTTACTTATAAACGTGGAATACGCTTGGAATAGTTTATGCCATGCTTTGTCCTTATCTGTAATTGTGACATTTGCATCTGACAGAAAGTGACAAAGCATGGCATAAATTATTCCAAGCTTATATATACCACGTTTACCTATAAGTAAGGGGGTAAGACAAAAACTAAGCTACAGACGTAAACATCAAATACTTGCGCAAAAGATTGATCTATAGAGAAGATTTGAACCCGGTACCGCTAGCTTCGTAGACAGTGGGGCTAACAAGTCGGCTGCATTAAGCTAAATTCAAGTAAGCCTATTTTGGCAAATTTTACAGGAGAGCGTAAAAACGTTTTTTTTTCCTTTAAATTCGATTATCTCCGATATTAATAGGCCGTACGATGTAATTGTTTGAAATCTTATAGATAATAATGTCTGATTTAAAATACTTGAATACTTCTTTTGACGATAGCTCTAAAACTAAAAGGAAATATGAGGTTTTTTTGATGTAGAATTATGCGCCGAATTAATAGGAATCTAACGGAGTAAAAAAAGAAAAATCAAAAAAATTAGACATACTTGAATTTAGCTTAGCGCAGCCGAAGTTGCCAACGTTCACGAACGCTAGCGTTAGGCGATCACTTTGGTGATCACCTGTCACTTGGCGCTGTCAAAATTAAATAGGCTAGACAATCAGTTTTCAGCGTGTCAGTTGTAACGAGTGATATATCACGTGACTTACGTCATTCCCATACATTTTTCAATGACAACACATGTCGTCAGTGATCACCTAACGCTAGCGTTCGTGAACGATGGCAACTTGTCTAGCCCCACAGGGTCGTCGACTAAGCAAGCAGCGTGGTGAAATGAATCACTTTATGTGCACATCTCGTTGCTTAAATACAAGGGTCACAAATCAAAATGTGTTTGTGTTGTATATTAATTCGGAATGCTATATACTTTAAGTTTTAAATCAATCTATATCTGTTTTTGTTTTGTGACGCTTTTGCATTTAAGCAGCGATCTGTATAATACTTAAATAACATTTAAAACTAGATTTCCGTCAAACTAAAACGCAAGGGATGCTATTCCATTTTGTTTTAACTATTGTTATTTCAACGATACGATACATTAACTGTTAAGAATAAGAACAAACAGAATAATCACAGTTTTTATAATTGTTTATTTTGTCTGTAAATATTAAAAAAAAAAATGGTTTAACACAAACATGGCAGGAGCTCTATTCTGCTCGGTAAAACCATATTGCTTTGGTCATGTTATCATATTGTCAACGTTAAGATAACTTATAATAAGTCAAAAGCTACGTGAGAGCCTCAGTCAGATCAGTTAAATAAAAGTAATTTTGCTACTTAGTGACTAGGAAGCATTTGAACCTGATACCTTCACCCACTAAACCACGCCGATCTAGTCGTGGATGGATCGATAATGGCATCGATAATCAATTCGCGGCTCCAAAGAGCCCCAGTTCTGCAACACATTGTAAATAGTAACGTGCCCGAGATTTAAAACGGCCCTTAGCGTTATACGTGCACTGGATTACAGTGCACCTTTGTATTAAATTAATTATGATATGTTTTTTAAAAACACTCACTCTTTTTTCTTTCGTCTTTTACACAAATTTACCTAGTCCTAAACTAAGCTCTAGGCTTGTACTATTGGCACAAGAGACCGATAAACATACTTATAATAGAGAAATACATACTTAAATACATATAAAATATCCAAATGAAAAGACGTACCTACTCTTTTAGATGCTTTATATAAATTTCACTTGAAACAATAAATGTGACAAACAAAAAAATCTAACAATGTAAATAATCAAATCTTGGAAGTCATTTTAAACAAAATTCAAGATTCAAGATAAAAAATATAAAAGACATCCAGTAAGTAGGCCGTACGGGCACTTTTACACGTCAAGAATCTACCGGCGCTTCCCAAGAGGAGACACTGCTGAGAAGAAACGCCGCAAGAAACTCAGCAGTCAGTCATTTTTTAAACATATTACAATGGTAACTTAATCTAGCATTATATAAAGCAATAAATATTAAATTCAATATAATATCAAATAAGATGCGTAGATCAGCAGGAAAACGTTTTCCTACATCAATGGTGTCCCCTAGACAAGATAAAGGTTTTGCAATTGATCAAATTATTATTGACTATGTTTCGGGTTTAGACCATGCATTTTTGTCAATTTCAAAAGTTCAAATTCAAAATTCCAGTGACAATACAATAAAGCAAGCACGCAAGTGGGCAGAGTCCCTTGTGCGTTTGTATACGTTTTTGGGGGGAGCCCGCCGTTTGGCCAAAATATTTTCCAAAAACCCTATTTTTTTATAGAATAGAATAGAATAGAATCATTTATTTCGACTAAATTTGCACTCATATACTCGTATTGTTAGTAGTTCCTTAATCCTAATTGTTAGTAACAAATTACACTAATTGTAAGGGGCATGTAGCCAACAACAATGACGCATGTCTACAATTGCCACCCTAATTAGTAATTTATATTTTTTTATTCTATAACAGAGAAATTTTATGTTGTTTAAATTACGCTTTGCAATACCCTAACAGGTTTGTACTTAGAAGTAAGATTCTTTTGTGCAAAATGCAATAAATGCAGTCTACTCTGCTCCCTATCATGCTGAGGATGATATTGGGGCTGGCCCGCACGCGGCGCACCAGGGACGCGGCCCTCTTGCGCAACTTGTATTGCGCTTTATGTATGTTTTATATCCGGAATATCGAAACCGCTTCCTACGTCTATTAGGTTACGTTACACTTGTGACTACATTAAAATAACTCAAATGCGACGGGAAACAACTTTTAGGGAAAAGAAACGGCTTTTGGCTAAACGATTTGTGAGTCATACACAGATTTAGGGTCTTAGGTTACCCGAAGTTACATTTTAAGGTCTAATTTTCAGGCTGAACCTATATCTGCATAAACGGCGTCACAACTTGACCACAGGAACGACGGCTTTTGTTTTTTCGAGTGTGTATGACCCTTTTACTACGGCCACGTAATATAAGTGTGGCTTAAACCGTGCCCTATTGTAGAGGGAACGGGTAACGTATCCCTTGCGACACGGAGACGCGGGCGCAGATCGCAGATAGCCGCCGATTGTTGTACTGTGGAGTAACGCTGGAATGTGTCCGCCGCTAACGAGTACAGTCGCCCTCATAAATGACTGTCTTAGTAGTTTTGAACACTGACGATTTGTGTGGATGTACACGACGCGACAAGTGCTTGCTTTTAAAGTAAGTCTTGCATAGTATTTTTTATGTTTATCTTTTTAGTTTTGGGTTACGGTTTGCGGGTCTTTGTTGTAATATTATTGGTCCAATATGTTTAGTTCAATTCTGATAATTAGATAGGATGACATTTGGAGCTCATAATGTATGCTTGAATATGGTGTATAAATAGAAGCAAATTTTATGATGGGTTCGGAAAGTGGTTACAGGATCTCCGCTGTAGGTACCTACACAACGTAGACCAATGGAGTTTAGACACGGTCCGTAGCTTTGATTTGATAAAAAGTAACACCGTTCAACCATTTGGTAGGTACTACTAATTACTAGAAAAACACATTATAATCTTAGTCGTAATAGATGGCGTCTTAGGATTACAATATTGAGATTCTAGTCTTGAGGATGCAAATGTCTTTACTACCTTTACTACCTTCTTCATGCCGTTAAAAAACCATTGACTTCAAATTATACGTACCAACTCAAAATTCCAAGACCGCTCCAACTCTGCCCAAACCCTTACCGCTCAGCACTCAACACTCGTTCAAATCATTCATTCACCCGCCGATTGCACCGACCGATCTCGGTCTGAACCCATAAATAAGATCCGGTTGAAAGGACCAAGACAGCGGTTCCCACAGTGCCATAGATTTAGAATCAATTAACTGAACAAAATAACCTAACTACCCACAAAACACCCACAGAAAATACCGTCTTATCCAGCCTTACGAAGGTACGTTTTGGGATTGAAATGGTAAGGCAAGAAGAATGCCTCGATGCTCTACTTTCCATAACAGTCCAAGGACTATCCTATTTATATTTATAGCTATTTGCATATTATAAGGCAATAGTTAATTAATGTGCGTAGTTATTACCAGAACGATATTGCGACAGTTTTGTAGTTTGTCGTTGCCGCAGGATGTATTTTACTGTTGAAATGTAATATGAAAGCTACGCCCACGGTCTAATATTATGAACTGCAACTTTGGAAATTAGCTCTGAGTCCCGGTGTCACATTGAACTGAATAAATTGTTGCTTAAATACAAAAGCGACACAAATCAAAATGTCCTAAAGTAAATGCTATTTACTTTAAGTTTCAAATCACACTATTTTTTTTGTTGATTTGTGGCGCTTTTGTATTTAAGCAGCGAAATATGGCGCTCAGCTCAAAGCTGATGTTTTAAAGAAAGCCGCAAAGTTTTGTAAACGGGCTCAGATAGGAGATGAGAATAAGGAGTTTGATTTAACGTAGATATATTAAGATCAGATACTTTTTTTATGGCATGGACAAGACGAACGGACACACAGGCTACCTGATGGTACGAGTAAGTTAGATATGTGTTGCATAGACAATTGCATTCTCAAGACTACAATCTTAAATCCACAATTGCATTGCCGACCCCGAGGACGAAAATGAAATGCTTCTGTGTTAGTAATTTCACACCGGAACACAACGATGTGAACACTTAAAAGATACGATGGTGGTAGCGACCCGGACGAACCCTGCATAAGGTCCTGCCACAATATAATTGACACGCTTGTGAACAACGGACATACTAGTTGGTTCATGATTGTTATTTATCTTTTATTATCGCAAGTGGGATCCGAGACCAATTATTTTGTCTAATCATAGCGTCCCTAATGTTTGTATCACCTTCCTTGTTTTCACCAAGTGGTCCTAATAAAGGACCAGCGATGGGTTCACAGCCAGTAGATGCTGAGTTGAGACCGTTTCCTAATAATTGCCATATACAGGGTGTTTGGCACTCGGGTGTAGGTGTTTTACGGGATGATAGTAAGGGTCATTCGGAACATTTTTGATTTTTTGAGTAAACGCGCAGAGTTACTTTCTCCATACTAAGAGAACCCCGCGTTTGTTGTTCACCAATTTTGTGAGTACCTAATACCTAATACTCAAAAGGTGAAAAACCAATTTTGTGAGTATACTCAAAAAGTTGTAAGGAAAAAAAAATGGCGTGTAGCTTTAAAACTTCCTTATTTCATAGTGATTCAAATTATGCAAGAAAACACTGTTTAAAAAAAAAACTTGAATTAACGGGTTTTTCGTATCGCGGACATAAGGAAATATTACAAAAAATCCTATTAAAATCATCAATATCTCGGAAACCGTGAAACTTAGCATAATAGTAAATGTGGTCAAAAATGTTCAGAATGACCCTTAATATCATCCTGTAAAACGCCTACACCCGAGTGCCAATCACCCTGTATATTCAGTGTGTTAATAATTCTGAAAAATGTTGATTTTTCCTTCAAATAAGTCCCATTGATTGCCAAAATCCTTGCTGCCTCTTTTGTTCAGATCTAATAATTCCTCCCATGCCTCGATCTAACCGACTCTAGCCTTAACTCCCATTAACATTCCAAACATACAACTATAGTTAGCACTACATTAATTACCCGGCTTATTACCATACGAGTATAAAAACACATGAAACGAAGAGGTGCGGCCGACGTTTCTCTGTGACATAATCTACTTAATACAGTTAATACCTAAACTGGACCTGAGTCGCCGCCTATTAGGCTATTCTTACAAGACTAGTCTTCTAACGACTTGTTAAAGCCTAGAGTAACTGCGGCCTGTCTTGCAAGCTAGCCTTCTTTACCGTATAACGACTAATTTAAACCCATATGTAATTAACTTAAAACTAGCAAAAATAGAAGTCGTCTGTAGATAATGAACTTATTTTTAATTGGTACTGTAAAACTACACAACTATGGTCCTGGCCTGGTGTACTGCCTTTTTGCCGAATTATGTTTCGTCAAATTTCATTTAGCAATCAACTTATCGCCGAAGTTTTATTTGGCAAACCAATCCTTGGCATAATTTTACTTCGTAATTTTTTCATTTCACTACATTTTTATATTGCAAAATTTTATTACGTCAAATTTTATGTGGTAAATAATTGTGTAGCAAATGATTTGCTAAGGCAAATAACATATTGTAACATATTGTAATATTGTTACTTGTTTATTGAAAGTTATATCAGCTGCGTATTTTTTTGCGTAACCTTGAGCTAGAACTTGTCTGTAACAAATATAAATTGGATTAAAAACAATTAATTAATTAATTAAAAAGAATTTGCTAAATAATTTTCAGCGAAACATTAGTAAACCTCCTGGCCTACATATCCAATTTTACTTATCACATTATTCTAAAAATATGATAGATTTAGCTCTAGCTTGAGTTTAGAGCAATCGATTTTAGGCTTAACAGTACATATACCCAGCAATAATAGCCGTGAGGTATCATACTTTAGATTAATGTAATGAGGAAAATAAACCATAGTTGTGTAGTTTTACGGTACTAGGTTTTATCTGTGTCCGCGTAAATGTGGTTGAATAAAAAGTAACGTTCTTTATTCAGTAATCTTCCTTACATAAATCCTACGTTTAAAGTACAGTATTATAATCTAGTAGATTTTTGTAAGTAGGTATTGTTTTGCCAATTATTTTGATCATAAATCTCCACCTCTTCAAATTATTTAACTATTAGTTTCGTTCAGCAACCACTATGAATTTGATTACGTACTTTTAATTAACATAATGCAATTTATTTAATCGACTAAATTAAGACTGCGCTGAGCAAACGTCGAGCGTCCAGCGGCGCCCTCATTACTATTATTGTGTTTTCTAATTAACTAAAAAAATTCCTTGTAATCAGACGAAATGTTTTTGTAGTGCAAGTAAAAACACAATTTATGGGATACGTAACAAACTTTAATAACAATTACCCTTTGAGTAGTCAGCCTAACGGGAAAAGGTGGCCACTTTTTTCCGTTAAGTTAATAACTCGAAGGTGAATTTTATTGTTATTAAACTATATGGTATACCCTATAAGTTGTGTTTTCATTTGTACCTAGTACAAAAACATTTCGTCCGATTTCAAGAAAATACTTTAGTTTATTAGAAAACACAATAAAAGTAATCTCGGCGTCTTAAAGCTTTCTTCTTCCAACGTTTTAAATAAAGAAACCATCTCTTTTGTCTTCTTTTCTCTTTTTTTATAAAAATCAACTGCCGTTCGTAAGTTTAACAAAAACTCGAGAATGGCTCGGCCGATTTGAGTGATTATGTGCAAAATAATTTCACGTTCTTTATTTTTTTTGTTTTTAAATCCGCCGTAATAATCCTCATAATCTGAAAAATTACATATTCTTGACGGATAGCGTAGGTATATACCTAAATAAAACCTTAAAGAAAGGATAAAAAAGTAACTAACACTTATCCTAAAATATGAACGCTTTATACGACTGAATAAGTGAGAACCTAATGAATGTATACGCCTCCGTACGTGAATGCGGTCGGCACGCCACTCACGCGCATCTATTGAGTGTCAACGCGGACGCCTTGCTTGCGCCCGCGCCGCTCGTTGTTGCTAAAGCGCAGACCACACGTGTCACTCCCATTATTGGTTTAACACGATATCATATTGTGGTTTTATATTAAATGCTTTTAGTTTTATATAAATTTCTCACAGGTTTTTTAATTGATGAGAAATCAATTTCTTGCATGATTATGTTTTACATGTAATAATGTTAAACCCAAAACCAGCCAAGTGTCTTGTGCATTAATATTACCCGTATGACGCAGGTAAAGTCGGGACGGGCCGCTCGTAAATAACGTTATAAACGTATAGTAAAAGTTTAATGTGCATTTGTTTTCTATCACGGGAAAATGTATAGTTCCGAGAATGATAGAACCGAGTTCGACGCGTACTAAGTCGTGGGCATAAGTTAGTATTTTATGAATTACATCGCGTTGCGGACATATTTAAATAGTTACCTGGTACAGTCGGCTTGGTTCCCCTACGGAATACCTAATCGTCATTTGTCCTAATGCAGCGTATGTCCGAATTTTCGTTTATAGTGTTGTTATAATACAACCCTAACCTAACCGAACCGCAAATATAATCGGAAAACTTAAAAAGTTGACTTACTCATCTAAAAACCAGTTTAGGGCAAATGAAAATTCGGACAAACGATGTGTTAGGATAAATGTCGTTAGGGATTCTGAGAGACACCCGTCGGCTTTATACGTAGCTGAACTATTTAATGCCTTGTCGCTTTAATACTTTTGATAGATAACTGCAGCAGTTCAAACATGACGTTAAAGCGACAAAGCACTGAAGTGTGCAGCTACTTGTACAGTCCAGTTCATAAATATGAGAACACTTAAGTACCTTGTCTATTTAATGTCATGTTAAAACTGCCATACATGAATTGTCACAGCGATTAAAGTGACAAGGTACTTAAGTGAACACATTATTTATGAATTCGACTGCAAGGCCGACCGTACAGAAGACATCTCTAATTGTTTATTTTGTACCTAAGTGTGTGTATTCTGACACTTTTCAGTTATAGAGGGGCAATGTGACGGCTCGTTCAAGCTGTCATGTGCAAGTAGTTTGGCGTCAAGTGGGAGAGAAAATTATTGACTGATTTGAACAATGAGTAGGTTAAATCATATGTTATTCTTCGCGTATCCAATTTGAGTTTTTTTAGCTAAAAGTAAGGATTAATGGTGGACGTAATGCTCTAATACATTATCTACCAGTCAACCATTGGGCCAAACACAGACCACTAAATACGTGCTAAACTTGTGGAAACGCTGTTAGCTATAGCTGTCCGCGCCCGGTGCCACCGCCCGGGTGTAATGTTTTTTTCATACAAAAGTTATGAAAAAAAGGTTATGTCCATTTTCAGACCTACTTGAATATACACACAAAATTTAATAAGAATCGGTAAGCCGTGTCGAAGGAGATTTGTTACACACACTGTGACACGGGATTTTTATAGTCATAGTTATGTTTCTATAATGTAAACAACATAGTTATATGTACAACAAAAAATATACAAACGAATACATAAGCGTAATGAACCTATACATCTAAGTAACAACACTAACATAATATTGATTTACATATAATAATAATATGGTTGTACACACAGCAACACCTCTAGCTATACACTTCAGAAATCTGAAATATTGCGTGAAAGAGAGTCGCACTAGAATCGAATGTTGTTGACATAATACACATATATACATCTCTTTCTTTTTCTCTCTGCTCCGTCTTTAATGGTTAGTTAGGTGTGTTGTTGTGTGTACTTGTAGACCGTATGTAGAGCCTTGTTATTGGAGACTGTTAAGATAGTGCTTGTATTTATAAGCATAATTCATGTAGTTTTCTTCAGACTTTTTGTTTCTTACTGCTCTACTTATAGAGACTAGCGACCCGCCCTCGCTTGGCTTCGGTTTATGTGAGTATGATATATAGCCTATAGCCTTCCTCGATAAATGAGCTATGTAACACAAATATTTTAAATAATAATTTTTCAAATCCGACCAGCTGTTCCTGAGATTAGCGCGTTCAAGCAAACAAACAAACGAACTCTTCAGTTTTATAATATTAGTATAGATTATCATTAACTACGATAATTAACACTGATCGGATTTCCCGGTGCAACACGGTGTGAATTACCTTAAACATTATGCTAATATGGATATGACCCGGGATTTCGGGACTTATGTTATTGAAAGAAAATGTTTCTTATTTTATCACATACAATAAATTTTAATAACATTTTAACATTTGTAATGAATATTTTCACTCTTCACAAGGTTTGTTTTAATTACTCTGCTTAAAACTGATCTGCCAAATATACTACGGTGTTTACAATTTAATTGGAGTGGTTTATTAAGGTAGAATCAAATTGCAACACTATACACAAGAATAATATTATGTTTTATTAAGTTGTTTAAATTTATGTAATATTGAGACAATAATTGTACTTATGGTATTTACCATAACAACAATTGTACTTATGGTATTTACCATAAGTACAATTATTGTCTCAATATTGTACATTTTCAGCCAATTTTTTTCCACGTCTTAAATCCTATCCTAAGTCATATTTATTAATATTATAACTCTCAATAGTATTTTCTTTTCGAACTCTGGTTCTTGGTTGGTGGTTTGGGTTCTGACTCGGGAATTTGGTTATAATTTAAGTCCATATTAAGATTTCTACACGATATACCGCCGTGTTGCACCGTGATTATCGTGAAATCCGATCACTTATAACTTTTTTTTTATGACATAGAGAAGACAAACGAGCACACAGGCCACCTGATGGTAAGTGGAAGCTGTGACCCATATCTAGACATTCGCATTCACAAGACTGCAATACAATCCTAAGACCGCAAATGCGTTGCCAACCTTAAGGACTAAGATGGAATGCCTCTATGCTAGTCATTTCACCGGCTGTCTTATCCCCAAACCGGAACACAACAATGCGAACACTGCTGTTTGGCGGTAGGTTAATGGATAAGATGGTGGTATCGATCCGGACGGAACCTGCAAAAGGTCCTACCACCCGCAAAATAATTAAAATAATACTTAAACCGAACAAACCAACTCATAAGCTACATGCCACCGTACCTATGAGATCATCCAGTGGCATTCCTTGCAGCACGCATTACAAGTGTTACAAAATTGATATCGATTGAAATGCACGGCAGCGGCCGGGTTACAAGTTACAAGTTATTTTATGACGAAGAAAGCGGGTTAAAGATATTAATCTATAGATAAGAATTAGTTCCTTGGTACGTAGACGTGTGAGTGTAACTTGCTCGCTATCCGACACTTACTTACGAATAGGTTTCATGGTGAAATTGAACGTGACAGAAGGATAAAAATTATAAAAATAATTTAAGTAATATGTACCATTTTAAATCGGAATTGTAATGAATAAGTTACGTATAAAGAAATAAATATCAAGGACAATGTCTCGCAAATTGACCTAGTCTCAAACTAAGCTCTAGGCTTGTACTTAATATGGGCACTAGACAACGATAAACTTACTTATATAGAGAAATACATATACTTAAATATATACAAAACATCTAAAACTCGGGTACAAATGTACGCGCACATCACACAAACATCCGCCTTTTCTGGGATTTGAACCCAGGACCGCTAGCTTCGTGGGCATGGTCACTACCAACCAGGCCAACGCGTCGTCATTTTGTTAGTATTTTTTTGTTTCGCTGACGTAAACGACTGAAAGTGATGTTGGTAGGCTTATTTGTATCCCAGATCAAAACATTGTCTTAAGGATCATAACATATAATATAGGATTTTATGTGGACGAAGTCGTTATATGTTGCAACTTAAACAGAATCTAAAATTTTAATTGTTACATTTTTTTTTGTACTTCTTAAATATTTTTGTTGCACCCCACGTACCTACTCATTTAGATTCGATATTGTAATCTGTTTTGATTTAAACTATTATAAGCTACGTTGTAAGTAATCTACCTTCTAAGTAGTCCGCACAATTCAAACATTTAAATGTAAATACAATACAATACAAACCACTTTTTGGGACATCACAAATAAATAGTACATAGTGAGTCAACAGGAGGTCTAAACTTCCGTAAATACACATTAAACTTAAAATAATATCGATTAAACTAGAAAACTGAAGAATCCGCTATTAAAATTCCAAAAACTGATGATTTCAGAAGTTTTCTTCCACAACTACATAATTATCACGTCTGCGCGCCGGTAAAAAGTGGACCCGCCATTTTGCCCCATTAGCCCGCGATAGAACGGCATTCTGCGTGTTACGCCACTTTGCCATAAAGGATCCTGATTTTTCTTTACATAAACATAAGGCAGTTTAAAGGAGGAGCTTGTTATCCAGCTCGATGACTCAGTGGTTAAGTTACCTGCCTGCTACGATGAATCGCTTTTTTATTTATTATTCATAAAAGTATCACTTTTACGCAAAAATGGCTTAAATATAACACAGCGAACGTAAACCATGTGCGTTTTATTTGTCACTGCAATCGCTCAGTACTTTTCAATTAAACTTATTTATAAAGAAGAAAAACTAACCTAATAATAATAACCGTGACAGCTTAAAAAGTGTAATTCCAAGGAGTAAGGTCATTATTTAACACTTTTTAGCGCGTTTTTTTTTGGTGATAAACATTTTTTTTTGATAACGAACGCCAGATGCATATTTTCTAGGGTTTCTGAGACTGAGGATTGACGTTAACTGTCAGACGGTCGCGTCGAACGGCTACGCCAATCCTATACAATTCATCCATTTTCGAAAATCGCTTACGTTAGCATTGAGCAACCTGTCTAGTCTAGCCTCACTGTAAACGCTAACGTGCATTAAATTACAGTACATTAAACCTACTTAGATAACTTAACTACTAATCCTAAACCCTCATATTCCACCGGCAGCCGTCTTGGGCAACAGTGGACCGACGTCGGTTACTTACCGAGACAATGTTATTTCCGTCAGCGCTAGTAGACATTTCTACTTGAGCGGCGGACACCAGCGGCTACGACTTGCGCAAGCGCTACAAAGCTGTAAGTTAGCGAGGAATTTGATTTGCATGTCTTGTAGAGCTTTGATTATAGCTTTTGCATGACTACGTCGATAGCTATTATCGAGAAGTCTCATTTTTCGGAATAAGAAGTACCCAGTGACAGTTTTCGAGCTATAAACTATTTATTTACTTGCGTTGACATAAATATTATAAAAGGGAAAGTTTGTGTGCGTGTATGGTAGTTTGTTACTCCTTGACGCTGCAACGGCTGGATGGGTTTGGATGAAATTTGTAACGGAGATAGCTTATACCCTGGATTAACACATAGGCTACTTTCATTCCAGGAAATTTTCAAATTCCCAAGAGAATAACAATAATTCACCTCGCTTTTCTATGTTAAAACACCATTGTAACTGCTTCTCAAGTGAATAAATTTGATTTGATTTGAACATGGCATGGCCAAATTACTACGACTACAAACTACTACTAATGCTACGTGGACGAAGTCGCGGGCAGAAGCTATAAGTAATAAATATGTCAGGGGATAATGTCACACGAATCTCAAACTAAGCTCTAGGCTTGTACATGGGTGCTAGACAACGATACTAAGGTATTAAGAGAAATACACATATATATATATACATAGAAAGCATCCAAGACTCAGGAACAAATACTCGTGCTCATCACACAAATATTTGGCCATACCAGGAATCGAACCCGGGACCGCCAGCTTCGTAGGCAGTGTCACGAGTGACGGACACCCGTACCCCGCACCTCCACCAAGTAGGGAAATGTGATGGTGGTCAATATAAACAAAAACTTCACGACTATTTTTTTATTCCACTTTTCTTCATAGATAAATATGTACAAGTGATCGTAGGAGCGACTCTCGAAAAACTCAACAATCGCGCCGTCCGTCCCATCGAACCATTTGCTTTTAAATTTAAAATATTAAAAGCAAATGCGACGTATAACCTAAAAAGGTACAGTGAAATAAGGTCTATTTTTGCATTGCAACCTTATTTCACTACACTACCAACTAGTCTAAACGCGTTAACAAACTAAATCAAGATGGAACAAACTAAGAAACTAACACACTTTGGTATTTAAATTATTTTTATTAGTGATAGGACCTTATGGAAATTCCGTTTGGATCGCTACCACCATCTTATTCCCTTAATCTACCGCATTAAGCAGTATTCGGTTTATCCCGATGCAGGATAAGATCACCAGTGAAATGACCACCATACTGCCCTCCTAAGGCAGTATCTCAGATAAAACTCCTGGGGGGTTATTATGACATGGTTATGCAATTCTGTTTACGCTGACAGAAAAGGACAGAGCTATATAACTGCCATAGCTCTGTCCCTTACACTCACCGTAAAATGAACTGCATAGTTATGTCATAATAACCCCCCTGTAGCAATATCAACCTCATTAGTAACTGAAGAGAACTGAAACTGCTTTGATTATTGAATTTGGGATACTGCTTATTTGTTTAGGAGGGCAGCATAGATGCGTTCCTTTTTAACATTCAGGGTTGGTAATTGGCAAGAAAACAAGCGAGCACACAGGCCACCTGATGGCAAGTGGTATCTGAAACCCATAGACACTTGCATTATTCAGACGATAATCTCAAGACTGCGATCCTAAGGCCCGTATTAATAAACTCATCTTGGCTGAGAGGCCCGTCACAAGATACGTCAAAGTAAACGTCAAACCATAGAACAGTGTAATTTTTCTCGCATCTCGAGACAAGCATTAGGGTTGAGATTAGTTTATTAATACGGTCCTAAGACTGCAAATGCGTTGCCAACCCTGAGGACTAAGTTGGGATGCGTCTGCTAGTAATTTCACTATGTTGCCATAACCATGGGCCTCACTTATACCATCATGGGCACTATTCTACTCATTAAAACCATATTGCTTTTAGCTCGGCCGCCATTACTGTCAAGAACTGTCACGCTTTTTCCAACTTCTAAAGGGCCTACACATGTATATTAAAACTAAAGTGGTAATTATCTTGCTAATTACTTTCAGTTCCGCATAAATTACCGTTTCATTTCTCAATCCCGTCCATCGTTGCATCAAGGCTGCACGCATGCAACAGAAATGCACCGGTCAGGGAAGTCGCAGTGGTATAGCTAAAACAATTTGATAATCGCTGGTTACGTAAGCGCTGTTACGTCTGAACGGAGTCTGGATCGCCTCGGTTATACCTAAATCAGATCTGGCTGTGACATGTGTGGGTAGGTGCAGTATCGATAGCAATCACATAGAGCAGCTAATACCTCCTGCACAATAGTCGATAGTCGTAAAATATACTGGTAGTAAAATCTTATCACAGACTTTAATAGCATTTAATATACAACAGGACGTCTGTCATGACTCATGACGTATTATAAGCATTTAAAAATAATATTCATGCAAGATGAAATGACATGAATCTTTCAAAAAAAACTGGTCAACTGCGAATCAGAGTAAACAACATGAAATTGCTCCCAATATTCATTTTGTTTAAACGTACAGTCGGTCAAATATGCGGCCTGCAATCCTCAGCTTGAATTTCGTTTGCACGTCATAACAGAAAACATTAAGGTTATTCTATAGATTTCAGCTACATTTTCATTTCATAGTCGAAGGAAGTGGCCGCATATTTGCTCGAACACGTATTGGTTCGTCCAAATAAATCGTTACTGAGCGTTGGCAAATTGATTGGATACGCAATGCTGGTTATTGAATTACAAATAGATCTCAAGCCCCATTTTTTTTTCTTGCTTTATTTATTTAATAGAGGACGCGCGACTTCATACGCGTAGAATTATTTTCCCGTTACTCCCCGTATTTCTTCCCGTTGGTAGTCAATTGTCAAATAATCCTTTTTTAGTGCATCCCTAGTCATTCACTCAATCACGGTAAATACTGTTTTATATATTTTTTATCATAAATAAATAGGGTTAGTGCCTAAATATGGTCCCTGCATTAAAACCGTACCTTTTCTTGTCTAAATTATTTGATACCAAAACAATGTCTCAATTTCCTCCACGATAATTACCCGGCGGGGTATTTAATAACTCTATCGTTTCCGGGGCAGCTTTCTTACAGGGCGTGTGCGGGTTCCGCACATGCGTCTTGTACCACACTTGACATTATAAATACCCCGGTTTTCCACTCTGGCGCACTTTCTTTCCTCGCCTCCATTGCGACACTTGCATTATAGCATTAAACGATAATGTCGCGAATATTTTACGTAAGTTAATTACTAATAACCATAATGTCATTTAATTTTGATAAAATAAAATTGACAGTGTCTCGAGACAGATCAAAATTAACAAATCGTATTCTGGAAACGACTACGATTCTCAAAATGTTAAGAATACATTTATTTTTTGATTGAGACTAGATGTACAATATACTTTCGTTTTTTTAATGTTACTAGAACCTATAATAAAAAACGCTCTTTCTTTTCAGATACTTCTTTACCTCAGCGTCCACTCTGCTTCCAGCATCGAACAAACCAAACGCAGCATTGTCAACTCCCTGGCGGTGCCAGCGCACCTCCCTACTCGGCACTCCGTGACAGAATTCCACAACCGAGTAGCCATACCGTTCCCTCAACCAATACCAGTAGCAGTACCCCGCCCGGTCCCATACCCAGTACCTTACGGAGTACCAGTGGACGCACCCAGACCGGTACCAGTGGTCATACCCCACCCAGTAGCCCACATAATACACAGGCCAATAGCAGTTCCTGTGGACAGGCCTTTCCCGTATCCAGTGGCTCACCCAGTACCGGTGACTGTTACTCAAGGAGTAGGGTATCCTGTGCCACAGCCGTATGTGGTTGGGGTACCAGCACCTTTCCCGGTAAGGGTACCGCATCCAGTCCCGGTGGCAGTAAGTCCAGTTGTGCAGCCTGTCCTGGCTCAACCTGTTGTGCAACAAATTGTGCAGCCAGTGGCGTCTCAAGTGGCCTCAGTTGGAGTTGGAGGAGTTATAGAAGCCCACGGACAGTCCATTGTTCATCCTTACTGATGACATAACGACAAACAAAATGAAAATAAAAATGTGTTATCAGGCGTTGAGCACACATAGATTCATATCGGTACCTTAGGGGTGATTGCGCTGAATTTACATTTAATCGAAAGGCACTTCTCTTCGCGTGAGTTTACTTTTTTTGGCTGTCTCAAGTCTAACCTAACCTAACCTACGTTTGCTATCCTGCAAACATCATGGTTTCAGCAGAAAATTGCGTTTGATGAAATTATACAATCCAAGAAGTAGAATTCGATAGAATAATGGGTACCGATACAGATGTATGATACAGTGAATAATCTTACGTTTATATTTTGCCTGTTCAATCAACTTATCGATGATGGGCTGTCTGAAGAAGCAACATGAATAAGAAATTATCTGACACAATACGTTATCGTATGTTTATTTACTATGTTTGTATATGTAGATAGTTTTATTAATAGTAGATCATGCAGATGATGTAATGAAAGATATGAAATGTAAACCTAATTTATAAATTTTAGTAAATGTAGTGGCATAAGTGTCCTGTTAAGCATCTAGGGATTATGTTATGTTTTGTTAGACAACTGAAAAGGACCCATAACTAATGATAATCATGAATTTTGTAATTTATTTACACGTTTAAAGTTAATAGAGGTGCACAATTATAATTAATGAAAAACACCAAATATCGATCTAGTGTGTTTATCTCATATTGCAACGGTCAACTTTCGAGACCGTTTAGTTGCACAGATAAGATATAAGTAAAGTTATACAAAAGTCTTATCGACCTTGGTGTACTGATAAGATTGTTTTTGATTTCACGTTAGACAGTTCTGATAAGGAACATTTACCTATTTAAGCCAAATGTACAGTGAGGTGTTGTTTGCAATGACTCATTTGCCTTAGTTTTCTATTTAAGCTCTTTCATGAAGTTATTTGAATGTTGAGAAACTATGATGTAACCGGTTTATGACTTATTAGTTTTACTGTTTTTAAAGTTTCGTAAATGTTTCACGATGATCGTTGGAGGCACTGTTATAACGTTCATTGAATACAAAACGGAAACCTTCCAAAATGAGTCAGTGTTGCACTTAAAAATTTGAATATTCGTATAAGATTTTTAATGCAAGAGCAAATTATTTTGGAATGTGTCCGTTTTGCATTCAATGAACGTTAAGGTACCATTGTAATGGTGCTCGTACACGATGCATGTAGTTGATGAAAGTACTTGCGCGAGCAGTAGGTATGCTGCACTAGTTCTAGACCCGCGTACTTCTTAATACTGTTGTTTTCACGATGCATATAACCTGCACAAAAGCCTAAATAAGCGTAAGCTTAAAGTCAGAGTAAGAAATGTTGGACACTAGAGGAAGATGTTTTTTTTTTATAATATTCTTTCTTAGAAAGATTATAGTTATTTATGACCGTATTATGTATGTGTTCTGATTATGTTTTGTTAATTTGTTTTTGACTGTGCTACTATATTTCAGCAAAACAATAACTTTTAATTAAAACGTAGTCCATATGTTTTTGTTAATTTAGATTTATTAGTACTTAATGCAAAAAAGAGCTTTAATTATTATTTATATTTATTACGACAATCTATTAAATATTTTCACTTTTATTAAAAAACCCGCTGATTTATTATTTCATACCAACGTGAAAGTAGTGTTGTTTACGTTTTATAAGTAACCCTTAGTCGGCTTCCAGAAAACATCAATTGAAATAAAATAAAACTGTTTATACGTTCGAACCCAATGCGGTAACAGACAGATGACCACACACACTAGTAACATAATTTTGCAGAAAGACAAACCCATAATCCCCTCAGCTGTTTAGTTTAATGGTATAAAAAAATAAATCTAAAAAAGCAATGAACTTAAATACTTATCAGGTTCACGATAAACTGGAATATGCCATTTGACACAGATTTGCTGCTCTAAATTATCTGTAATCTATATTTGGTATGTGAATCATTGTTGTCTGGTTCACGTACGGCACATCCAATCCAAGAAGCTTTATTTAATATGTGCATAATAAAAACATTACTAACATTTTTGGTTTAATTTTTTCATTTAATTTGTTTACTAACACTTTGTTATTATTATGGTCCAAAGATGGCTGAAATAAATGATTTTGATTTAATTTGATTTGATTATTCGAGGAAGACAACAAGTAAATTAGGGGTCTATGTTTTAAAATATGCCTGTTCGAAGGAACGAGATGGGTGTATACATACAGTACAGTACAGCGCACGAAAGCATGGTAAATTTCCAATGGTCCCAATACTACCTGCATACTCTTAGGCCGCATTTACACATGCAAGTCTTTGCTTTAAGTTTTGAATCAAAGCTATATGCAAGACAGAGATGCAGATATTTGCTACTCACTCTTACCCATAGTTACTTCTCAAAACTTACATCGAAAACTAGCTAGTGTAAAATCGGCCTTGAAAAAAATTCACGTAACCTAAACTCGCGAATTTTGACTTCTAAAAACCAGCTCAAATCTGATCCAAACTAGGTAACTTTACCGTACAAAGCTGGATATTTTGGCTGTTATTTATGTTAGGTAATTCAAATTATCAGAAAGCAATCATGTTCTCACAACACACACAATCACATTTCCCACACCGACCTATCGTTACTAATCACAAAACCTAATGCTTCAAGAATACCTAAATCCTTTATTTCTTACTATCCACTAGCTTCATTAAAATATGCGAAAACGTATTGTGCTAAAATGCGTTATCTTTAGTAATCCCGATGTATCGGCAGATAGTATTATCAGTACGTGATTATGGAAGCGATACCGCCACAACACTCTACGCCGCCGCGACGAAATAACCGCATTGTGCACCGAAAATAACCTTCTTATTATAAAAGTGTTTCGAGAAAACGGCACTATGTACAAACGTGAGTATTTCATTGTGCTGTATTTACTTTCAATGTATTTAAGTATCTGTGTTAAAAGGAAGTTGACATCCGCACCAGTTAGTTGATGCGTTGTTGTTTTGTGATTGTTAAATACGTAATTTAATCTTAAACAAAATTGAAATTCGATAAAATGGCTGTAAAACGCGTTAGTGAATTCACAGTTTCGTTCTTTTATGATTGTTAAGTTCACGTTTACATTAGTCAATCAAATATATAATAACAATATCCAATGTGCCTATAAACGGAATAAGAATTACCTGTACACAAACACAATGTAAGTATTATTTTGCACGTACACGTTTCGTAACACTGTTTATCATTTATCACTGTAAACTGCGCACTGACATTGCACAAAACTCAGTTCTTGAACTCAGCCCTTGCTCTTTTCTCTAAATAGAACGAATGACTACTAGCGACATCTTGTAGTCACTGTCAGTATACTTTGGTCAGAGTTTCTAATAGTTGTCACCATAAACATTGCAAGACGTTCAGACATATCATAACAATATGACAAGTGTAGCATATGATTTACAGGCGTCTTTACTGTTTTCAAATGTACAAAGCCTTGCCACTCAGATTTATCGAACATCGTTCCGTCTTTGTACGTTTAATAACGTAGAAGGGCAAAAAAAAAACAAAGGCTGTGTAAAGACATTTGTTACTTAACGGTGTCTATTATAATGATCTTTACAATCTTTTTCAATCTTTTTACTGTTAATTTGTGTACGTGTGATTACAGAACGACAACAACGCATAATTATCTAGGTATTATGTACCTAGTCAAATTGAATAAATAATTAGTACATCGCGTAAAGGGCAAAATAATTTAGACAGAAGTCTCTAACAGAACAAAAATTAAATTTAATAGATTTCCTACGTGTTTTCAGAGTTCCCGTTTTCGATGGAGAACATTCCGAGGCACTCCAGCTTCGGCTGCCTCTCGTTAAAATTCGGGAGCGTCATTTCAGCTTTAATAGTAATTGTAAGTATAAACTAGATACTACTCGTATACTAATATCTTAAATTAAAACTCCGCGCCCCGTCATTTCAAAATCCGTTTAAAACTCAGCTGTGGGCAAAAAGTAGCTTATATTTTTGTATGAATAGTATTTATAGAAATAATTTAAATTAAAAAAAATGCACGTGATTTAAGGAATGATTTTGTAATGTAGGAAAGGCATTAAGAGATATTTTTTGCTTGTTATTGTTTGTTAAATGCTCGTGCTCCTGAAATTTACGTCATAGATAAGTATCATCTGAGTAGCATTGCAACTAAAAAAATACAGGCGTTACTGCAATGCGTTATTTTTTGTTTGATAGACGACTTACTGCCTTACTGGCGATTTAGGATCATGGTTGAAAGGATTTACCATATTGTAGATTAAAGTATAACTAAAGCTGCGTAAATAGGGAATATGTATGGATTTTTTAAATCGCATTTCCCAACAAAATATGAATTTACCGTAAAAGAGATCACCAAAAGTGACATTAAAATTGAAATCTGTCACGAAATACGGATGATACAAGCATTTTAAACTCCTAATTTAAAAAAAAACATAGTCTACTGTGACGTCATATAAACTCCATGTAAAATTGTTATGCTAGAAAGAGATAGGAATATAATAATATCTTTGTTGACTTATATCTTGTGTGGCGACCTAGCGTCATCTAACAGCAACATGTACCAACCAACTCGCCAGCGCCAACAGCGCCACCGAACGTCAGACAGCGGAACTAAAGTGGTCTACATCGCGCTAGCGAAGTTTCTTCAGTCAGTTGATATATAGCTAGCACTTCCAACTTCACCATAATGGACTAGCTATTCAATAATGTTTTTTCTCACCTGTTACTTAAATGAATCAGCATTGATTGTAGCTGTGATTTTTTTTTATTACCTATTAAGATGCAAAAAAAATGTTTGACGACGTGTTTAGTCTAGGTGGTAGTGACCCTGCCTACGAAGCTAGCAGTCCCGGGTTCGATTCCCAGTATATTTGGTCCTAAGTCTTGGATGTCGGCCATGTATTTAAGTATGTATTTATCTCTATAATAATGTTTATCATTGTCTAGTACATAGTACTATCAGCTCAATGGAACCCTGACCCACCATAGAATGGTGTCACAGTGACATTATAAAACAATTTGTTTGACACTTCTTATGACTTGAATCATAACGTCTCTGTGACACAGTTCTATGGTGGGTCAAGGTTCCAATAGTCTGATAGTACATACCCCATAGTACAGTCGAAGTTAAAAATATGTTTACACTTTAGTACCTTGTCCCTTTAATCGCTGTGACAATTTAATATGATAGTTTAAACATGACGTTAAATAGACAAGGTACTAAAGTGTAAACATATTTTTGACTTTTTGAACTAAGTCAAAGTTGTTACCTATTTATTTATTTATTAAAATTGCTCTAAGTATTTTTATGGCTTGTATAGTCGAAGCATTATATACTCTATGGTAATCACATTCATTTGAAAATGCTCAAACTATTGCTATTGCTAAGTACTTAGTTAGCCGCCTTTTTTGGTATCACGCCAGAATAACGTCCATTCATAATTCCAGCTCTACACTATCCTGGCGCTGGCGCAATGCCTCTCCGCCCTCATCTCGCTCCCCCACTCCACCACGCCCGACGATTACGCCTTCATGATGACTTACGGCTTGGTGGTCGCCGCCACCATCATGCACTCCGTGACGTTCTGCTTTACCGCCATTATGCTGGTCGGAGTGCTCGGGGTAAGTGGCAATGTGAATATTCGGGCGTTTCAACCGCCGACATTGTTATCTTCAATATATTGTCGAAAATAATGACAACCACTAGCAACTTTTGTTGTCAAAAATAGCAGACCAGAGGGGCTATTGCTTAAGACTGCGCCGAGCAAACGCCGAGCGTCCAGTGGCGCCCTCATTACTATTTTTCTAATTAACTAACGAATTTCCTTGGAACCAAACAAAATGTGTTTGTAGCGCAAGTATAAACACAATTTATGGGATACGTAACAAACTTTAATAACAATTACCCTTTGAGTAGTCAGCTTAACGGGAATAGGTGGCCACTTTTTTTCGTTAAGTTAATAACTCGAAGGTGAATTGTTATTAAACTATATGATATACCCTATAAGTTGTGTTTTCATTTGTAGTACAAAAACATTTTACCAATTTCAAGAAAATACTTTAGTTTATTAGAAAACACAATAAAAGTAATGAGGGCGCCACTGGAGGCTCGGCGTAGACTTAACTCGCTTTGTTGGTAATGTTGGTATCTGCCATTCCGGTTGAAATCTTTGTAGACAATTTTACGGTATCCGGCCTTTTGGCCGAATGTATCATTTTCCAACCGCCAAAAGGCAGAGAACCCAATTTTACCCCTTTTACCGTTATAGTAATGGGTTGAAATTTGGAGAAAATAGTAAACCATTCAAGTCATAAACATGGTTAATTTAACGTAGGAGAGTTTAAAGCTTAAACAGTAAACACTCCTATGAGATCTCAGACGTTTGTTGAGTTATTAGTGGGCGGAAAATATTTTATTAGATACATCATAGATCTGATGAATGGATCTTAAGAGAATGATTGATCCCGGCGCCACTGCAATGCCGTGCCGGCCCGACACGTGACCCGTGATTTTCACATTTCTGTTGCTCCTTGGAGCCATAAGTTGAGTAAAAATACCTCCTCGTACGTTACGACAACGACCGCGTCGGAGTTGCGTCGCGACCCCTATCACAACTATCGTCACACACTCCCCATGGCAGATTTTACAGAAATTTTAACGTGAAAAACTGTGTATTTTCAGTTTTTCACGCGTCAGGTACTTTGAACATGTATATGTGGGCCGATCCCGGCGGCACTGCAATGCCGGGCCGACCCGTGACGGGAGTGGAGCGAGCCCCGAACATCCCGTCGAATTACAAAAATCAGTTTAATATACTGGTCCCTCAGTGAGGGAACTTTCAGATATTAAGCTGAAAAGAACAGATACTACACTTTGATCTTAGCCAAAAGGCCGAGAAGCGATAACAGGATAGTGTTAGGACACGGGTGTATATGAAATCAGGGGAAATCTTAACAGCGCGATGTAGGATTATAGCGACTTCAACGACATCTGTGGAGAGATATGGTAACCACGCACCGCCATCTTGGTTTGGGGCTTCGGTAACTGTCGCTAGGGGACATACAGTACCTTATTTATTATGCTATCAATAGTGATTTCACCAATTATGTACTTTTCGCTGGGCGCATTGCGAAATGATTGCGAAACGATATGCGACATAGCAAAAAAAGGAACCAGGTAATTTAAGACCATAGAGAATACTTACGACCACAACGCTTCCAAGAATAATTCAAAAGGGAAACAACAAGGTCTACAGATGTAGTGCAAAATGATTTTCCTTCGGGAAAACTCGGATCTCAATCGGAATACGATGGCACCCGAACTGTCAATCAATGATTGTATTAAATGAGTGACGTTTTCATGTCCATTAAAATGGAACTTTATTGTTTAGTGTCAAATGACAAAGTGACAAATGACAGCATATGGCACTGTATAATATAGAGATGTTACAACCACCTTCAATAACTTTGAAAATACTCAGTTTTATTGCCATTAGTAAACAAAACATTATCTTCACATTAAAACATAAAGTACAACAAAATAAAGCTTATTGAGAAATATTGACAAGAATAAAACTCAATACCTGCCTACTTAAAAACAGCATCAACTAACGGGGCTAGTATGAAAAAAAAAAGTCATTAGCGTCCCTCTCGCACCTAAGTAAATAACCCGCGTGTGAGAGGGATGCAAACGACATGAAGACTTTCATACTAGGCCCGCTATGATGCTTATAGGTACAGTCACCGTCATAAATAAGTGATGATTTCTAAACCTTGTCGCTTTTAATCGTTGGACAATTTCGTATGACATTTCAAACTGACGTTAAAGTGACTAGGTTCATAAATGATAACTTATTTATGCCAGTGACTGTACTTAACATTAATATTTTACCTACTGCATATTTGGGTCGATATTTTCAACATGTTCTATTTCCCAATCTGAGTAACCGTCATCGATCATATCATAGTCAGATTCGTCAGTGCTTTCATTTACGTTAATTACAATCCTATCGATGTGATCATCCATCGAGTGTTCCTGTGACCGATATTCATTTACACATTTCATGGCATGATCACAAACTTTCTTCCATTCATCCGGGCCAATCATATTTATTTTTTCTTCAATCAATTTTTTTACTGTACCCATATTCATGTCTGTTCCTTTTTGATACGTAACCTTTTATCTGTGACCATATATTTTCTATAGGGTTGAAGTCGGGATGGTATGGCGGTAACCTTAACACTTCGTGCCCATGTTGATGTAAAATTTTGTCAATGGAATATTCTACAAAGTCTTCTTTATGTCGACAAATAATTTCGTATAGTTGTATTTTAGGAAATGATGAATCATGGGGAATATTGTGTTTTTGTAACCAGTTTCGTCTCGACGCATGCTATCCAATACGCGTCATGTCCAATACGCGTATTGACAAATTTGATTACGCATTTTGTCCAATACTCAATTTGTACAATACGCTTTATGTCCAATTCGCTTTTGGCCAAATACGCATTATGTCCAATAAGTGATATCGTCCCCTTACTTCTAGAACCGCTTAAAGTACCTTTTAGGCAAAATCAAGTTACGAACATCGTTAGAAAGTACTTTTCAATATCTACGTGTTGGTAAAACCCGTTTTTTAATACCATGCTCCGTTCCTGAGATAGCCTCTAGCTTAAAGTAGTTTAACAGCGATTTTTTTAATATTGAACAAGCAAAAGCTACTAAATGGTTGTTATAATCGATATTTTTAAATTTTTAAGAAGAAAAACATTTTGTCCTCATTAAAGTGGTTTTAGCAGGTTTCATGTTTAAATAAAATACAATTTAGTTACTCTAATAAGATACTAAACATGTATAGTAGTTTTTTGGTGCTAACCATAAGATATAAACGTTTATTTTGCCATCTACAAAAACATTCAAACCAATCGATAATATGTTTTTCCACTTCCTAATTACTCAAAAGTCAAAAATATTAATCAGCAAAAACAACAAAAACATATTATAATGTGTTTTGTTTGCATCTTTTTTGCTTTCGCCGGTAGAATCCGATACAGCAAAAACCGCTTAACGTGCGCGTACGCGCTTCACGCTGTACTCCCTAGTGAGGGCCTCCCCGCTAGGCGCTAACCGCGCGGCGCGCGGCGCTTAGTCGCGTCTCACCTGTTTGCAAGTGTCGACGCCGATTGCGTGCACGCATGTAATATTTACCTAATAACAGTGATGACAAGGGTTAAAACATGAATTCCCGTACAAAAAAAATGTTAAGCTTGGTGCTTGGAAACAGTGGTTTGCATAAAGGTAAGTAAAAATGACTGTTTATATTAATTATGTTAAAATTGATAGGTTAGGTAAATCACGAGAACAATATTAAAGCTCCTACTGTTACTGTTACTAAAATCTCATTGAATAAGGCGAACTATTTTAGTCAATGTCTTTTAAGACAACGAATTTGCATGTTGAACATATTAATTACGGCAAATCGCGCGAGGCGTTGACCCCAACATGTACCTAAACAAAAAAGTTTTCGTTATAGATGATGACAACAAGCTATCTTCTGGTGTCATTGAGTCGCCAAGTCACGGACAAATCAACCAAAGGATGTAAGTCGAATGTGAAAACAATTTAGGTAGGTATTACAACTACCTACTTCTTAACTGTTTGCCGCGGATTATAACACGTTCCTACCTACATACTTACCAGTAAATAGGTATGTCACTTAACAAAATTCAATACTACCTATTTCAATTTTAAATGTCTTAGTTTCATATAAGTATACAAAACAATTTTGAGTAGGTAAGTTTTTGATTGACTCAATTTGAAACTATGTAGGTAGTTAAATAAATCTTGGTAGACGATTTTAACTTACTTTTCGTTGTTGGAGATACTTGAAATTTTGCATGCTAGTGTGATGCCGATGACAATACAATAATATTATGGTACCAACGAGTTGGTATGGTGATCGAGACGGAAGGTGGCCATCAGAACTCCTCAACGGTTTATAGTAGGTCCATAGAGTTTGGATTCGTTTGAGTCGTCTTTCAATAGCGAGTTTGTTATCAATAGTACAAGTACAGTCGGCAACAATAAAGTGTCAGCAAAATGAATTATTTAGGAAAAACTTTTTTTAGGGTAAAGAATTAGTTATTCTACAGTGTATGTATTAAAATTATTTATTGCACAAAATGAAAAAAGAAAATACAATGTGTACAGAAAAGGGATGTAAGTTAAGTACATAACTTAAAGCTAGTATTATGTTTCAGGTAACTGTAATCCAGAGCCGCAGCCGACACTAGCAGTGACGAAGAATAACTTTTTTTTTTTATATCAGTGGGAGGCAAACGAGCATGTAGGTTACCTGATGGGAAGTAAACACCACCGTCGATAAACACCATCAGCTCAAGAAGAGTTGTCGGTGCGTTGCTGGCCAATAAGGGAGATGTAAGCTCTTTTCTTGAAGGCACCCATGTCATAACTGGTAGGAAATACCGCCGAAGGGAGCTCATTCCACAATTTCACTGTACGAGGCAAAAAGTGCCTAGTGAAACGCACGGTGGAAGAACGCCCTTCATCAAGGTGATGTTGATGGAACCTGGCATTGCGACGAGTAGTTCGGTGGTGGAACTCTGCGGCCGGTAAAAGTCTAAATAATTCATCAGAACTCCCCGTTGTAAAGCCTATACAGCACGCAAAGTGAACTGACGTCGCTTCGGATAGAGAGGGAATCCAATCGGACGGAGAGCGCTGGGTCGTTGACGATTCGAACCGCTCTGCGTTGTATCCGGTCAAGTGGAAGAAGGAGGTATTGGGGTGCCCCAGCCCAGAGATGAGAACAGTACTCCATATGCGGCCGAACCTGAGCCTTATAAAGTTGGAGGCAGTGGTCAGCTGTGAAGTACCGTCTTGCTCTACTAAGCACGACAAGCCTCCTGGAAGCCAATTTGGCTTTATCTTCCAAATGACTACGGAACTTAACGTCATGAGAAATGTCAACGCCCAGGATTCCGATACTGGGCTTGATGGCGAGGGAAGTGCCTTCGAACTGAGGTGTTGTGACGAAAGGGCTTTTCTTGGCTGATAACACGCACAGTTGTGTCTTAGTGGGGTTAAATTGGACCAGGTTGAGTCTGCCCCACTTTGAGACCGCCTCCAGCGATGACTCAGTTTCAGACACAAGCTTTGCTCGGCAGTCTTCGGTGTCGGCTCGAGAGAGATTACTCCGGCCAAAGTAGCGCGTGTGACTAGTGCTATCATCTGCATAGCAATAAATGTTACTAATCTGCAACATATCGTTGATATGCAGAAGAAACAGCGTAGGGGACAATACGGGCATGAGTTTCGAGCATGAGCCATCAACTGTTATTTGGATGCTCTTCCCCGTAAGAAAACTGGCTGCCCATTTACAGAAACTCTCTGGGAGCCCATAAGAAGGCAGCTTCGACAAAAGTGCTTTGTGCCAAACCCGATCAAAGGCCTTCGCTACATCCAAACTAACGGCCAATGCCTCACCCTTGCTCTCCACGGACTCAGCCCAACAATGAGTGAGGTAATCACCAGCTGAACGCCCACGGCGGAAGCCATATTGGTGGTCACTTAATAGCTGATTATCCTCCAGCTGACGATTAATAACATGTTCCATTATCTTGGAGAAAAAGGATGTTAAAGCGATAGGCCGATAATTTGATGGATCTGAGCGAGTACCCTTTTTTTTTTTTGGTCTACTCCTACGTGTTTTTTATAACCCTAATAAACAATTTTTTAAACCTATGTGACGTTTATTTTAGTTTTAACCACTAATTTCTCCAGTCAACACCAATGTTTGTCTCAATGTTGCTTTTTATCTAATAAACGCCTTATTAGTAAACATAATTCGATGAAATTTTGTAAACGAATAGTTTTAAGTTTTGAATAGTGCAAACTTTACAAAACATACCGCTATATCTTGTAGAGACGGGGCAGTCGGTAAAGTAAGTTACAGTACAAAACATACTAGTAACATATTAGCATTTTAAGTGCACTTAATTCTGAAATATCATATTCTCTACAGCCAAAACCAACTAACTGACTCGTGACTGTAATATAAACTAAGATAACTGCATAATTAATCACAATTCCCAATATTTTTCTAGTCCAAAGTGAAACTTATATAAGTAAGAAAGTTAAACTTTGAATTAATACTGCCGAAGCCTATTAGTTTAAAAGATACGAATAAATTGACTCTACAGCAAAAACCGCTTATCTGCACCACCTTTTTTACAAAAGCCTCAATTTAAACCATTTGCTTACAGAATATATTATTTTTTTACTTACAGTTTTGATTACTAATAACCTCTCCTTATAAAATCTATAATATAATTTACTTAGAATTGGGTTTAACTAGACATTTAAACACTCAAACCTTTAAATGCGTTTTTCTCAAAACTATACTTCATGCAGTTAAGCGGTTCTAGAAGTAAGGGGACGATATGTCTAACACGCATCATGAGCAATACGCGTATTGTCAAATTTGATTACGCATTTTGTCCAATACTCAATTTGTACAATACGCTTTATGTCCAATTCGCTTTTGGCCAAATACGCATTATGTCCAATAAGTGATATGTCTAACACGCATCATGAGCAATACACGTATTGTCAAATTTGATTACGCATTTTGTCCAATACTCAATTTGCCCAACACGTCTTTTTTCAATTGTGAATAAAGCCATGCACCAAGATGTACCTTTCCTAGATTTAATGGCATAAATAGTTTCAATCAGCAGTTTATGGTTTTCTTTTTATGTTATAAAATTGGATAAGGTATTATTTTGGTATACAATCTCAAGTGCTATAGTACTGGCCACTTGATTTATTGTTTATCTAATAACGTCAGGTAGGTATGAGTTTTCTATACTTGACATTAGATTGTAATTGTATCGAAGCAGAATAATTACTTTAAAATGTCGAATGGCGAAGAGATTTTATTTGTAGACAATCAAAGAGGGGGGAAAACGTTACTTAATACAGGGTACAGATATAATTTAAATGTGTCATACGAAAACGGAAAATCTTTGTGGCGTTGTGTGAACCGATCGATTTGTTCCGCATCGGTAACGGTGGATGCTTCAAGACAAAATATAATCCGAAATTCCTTTAACCACACGTGCAGAGCGGATAATAAGAAAAATGAATTATACAAACTGGTTGACGAGTGCAAAAAAGAAGTGTGTCAAAGTTTAGAACCGATATCGAAAATCTTCGAAAAAAAATTCGAAGCTATGAAAGAAGAAGACTCTTATGCTGACTATGTACCGACCTTAAAACAAAAACAAGATACCCTTTACAGGTCACGTAAGAAGTTTTTGGGGAGTGAAAAATTATTGTTTTCTAGAATTGAAGATGTACAAGTTCCTCAAATTTTAGCTAAACATTTTTTGATAGCTGATGATGGGGACAAAGATAAAATTTTAGTATTTTGCACAAACACTTCCTCAAAGTTTATTAAGGCTAACAGAACAAATGGAAGTTTCTTTGGTGACGGAACCTTTAAGGTCGTACCATCCTGTTTTTACCAATTATATACGATATTTTTGGATGTCGGGTCTACAGCTATGTCAACAAATTTGATTCCAGTAATATACGGATTGTTACCCAATAAATCAGAAGCAACCTATATTCGTTTCTTCACTATACTGAAAGAAAAATTAGGCTTGAATATGTCCAGTTATAAGTGCGATTATGAGCTTACGGTATTCAATGCATTAAAGAAAACATTCCCTGAAACTGTTCTATCAGGATGTCACTACCATTACTCAAAAGCCATATGGAAAAATTCCGATAAACTGAACTTGTCTGAAACCAAGGAAGGTCGAAATGTTACACGACTGGTTGCAAATCTACCACTGCTTCCACCAAACAAAATTAACGATTGTTGGGTAACTATACTTGCAGACTCCCCAAAAACTCCAGAGATGGAAGCATTCTCAAAATACTATGAAAGACAGTGGCTCAAGGTAATAAAACCAGAACTTTTAAGTTGTGGTTCTGCCAAACATCGCACAACTAATCCCTTGGAGGGCTGGCATTTTAGAATGAATCGCAAAATTCAAAGAAAACCTAGCGTTTGTTTCTTTATTGAACAGATAAGAAAGGAAGCAAAACATCAAGATTTTGAATTAAGAAGACATCTATTTCAACCGTTAAAGAAAAACCGTCGAAGCATCCATATTGGCTTTGATCTAAAATATGAAGAATATTTAATAAAAATGAATCAAAACAAAATGACACCAAAAGAATTTCTAAAAAAAATGATCTATTTTAAATTACTGTATAAATAAGTCCACTCTGAAGGATTGGCTGAGCTGTTTGGCTCTTCAATTAATTATAAGACAGCCGTTAGTTAATACTGTACTTTAAGTTAGCCAAGTTGAAGTATTTAATTGTTTTTTTCAATGAGTGTGTATATAATATACCAAATATATTCAAAACTTTGGCGTTACTTTATTAATAAGGTCAGTAGTGGGGCTATTTCGGCTAAAAAAAAGAGTTCTCAAAAATATAAATCATGTCGATTTTATTCCCGTCAAAATTATTCAAATAAATTCGTCGGGAATAATTTGTATAAGAGAAAATTGAATGCAAATAACTTATTCTTAATCAAATGAATTTACTTAATAATGATTTTCTATTTAAAATAATATTCCATGAATATGAATGTAGTCTGGGTAAGGTAATTCAAGATATACAAATGAGCCGCTACTTGGTTTGATAGATAAATAATAAAAATAAATATTTCTAGAGGGGGCACTCCATACATGTAACAGAAGTTGAAAAATTTTTTTTTTCATCAAACATCAACGTGTGGCACTTACTTCGACAGATCTTCTAAAAAGTCTTCTGAGTCCCCACACTTATGGCCTAATGTACTGTAACACAACACCTACAAAATCAGGCTTCAAAATGGCATTCAAATTTAAAAATGCACTTATTTTAAGCATTTCAATCTAAGTAAATCTTTATACAGGTTATTATAATACATGAGGTGTGAAAAGTGCGTCTAGTACACATTCGTCTGATTCCTTTTTCGTCAGAATAAATTATAGCCTGTTTTTTTTCGGACGAAAACGGACTTTCGAGCAGATTCCGCTATCGTCAGAATAAAATATAGGTAGGTTTAGGTTATGTTAGTTTTGCAGCAGGCCCGGAGGGCCAAACCATCCAGAAATAGGAGCTCCGCGTAAGCGGAGCTCCGTCGACACTGCCTAATATTAAATAATATAATGTAACAAATAAATAAATTATAAAAATTAACCAAAGTTTTTTCTGTCCAAAAAGTAATTCCGTTTTCGTCCGAAAAAAAATAGGCTATAATTTATTCTGACGAAAAAGGAATCTGACCAATGTGTACTAGATCGAAAAGTGTAAGTAGTCTTAAGTCTTATTTTGCAAATAAAGTATTATTATTATTATTTAGCCTACACCCAGTTAATTAATATTAATCGTCTATTTCGTTATGGTTCTTATATCACCTAAAGTATTAAAAAAAATGTTGTTTAATAAGATATTTATGACATTAAGATGACATTTTCACAGTGAAGTTGTGAATTTGCAATTTGAGCTCGTATTCATGGATTATTGGAACTGGGATAATGCTTTCGACATTAATTTGTGTAAGTATTTACCTTTGTAGCCATCAAAATACCAAATTAATATAAATACCAGTAAGTATGATTACTTCGACAGCATAGGAAAATTACTATAGGAAATTCGCTACAAAATTTGTTTACAAAATTGTACTTGTTACTAAATAAAACAACTTTAATTAACTGAATTCAGTTGGGTAATGATTATATCTGAAAGTTCTGAACTACAATAAAAATGAACTAGACTACTTAATTGAAATTATTTATCGTTACTATTAATTTTTTTAGTATTTGAAGATTCCCCGTCTACAAATTTAGAAGAAAGCACAGAATCAGAAGAACGAGCAAATACAAAGGACTGCAACGTTTCTGTCTTAGATGGATTGTGCCAAAATGAAGGCATGGCAAAATAATGGGGCGGAGAAGCAGGAAGCACTTCAGGCGATGATACTACTTTAACTTATGATTGGTCAGGTGACGACGATAACGCGATGTCAAGCGATTCCGAAAAAACCGTCATTTACAATTACATAAATAATGTTAATGTTCGTCCACTGGACGAAACAGAAGTTGTTTCACTGTCGTCGGAATAAGTTGTGCATGCGTTATGTCAAATATTATGAAAAAAAAACATTTTTTATTTTTTGGTATTTTTATTCGACAAAATCTTTGTGCCTTGTTAATCTATCATTGTAACATTATGCCTTCATTTATGCATTCTTACTGTGACACGATGACCTTACTGGCAACTGGTTGCGTAACAAGAATAAATATTCTTCTATCTATCACAACTGGTTGCCATGAGACTTAAAAATCCTCGTAGACAACTGGTTGTGAAACGTGATAGTACTGAATTTCTTAGTGGACATTTTGCGATTTCGACGTTCTGCGTGTTGGACGTTTAGCGTAGAGGACGTTCTGCGTGTTGGACGTTTAGCGTAGACGACATTCTGCGTGTTGGACGTTTAGCGTAGAGGACGTTCTGCGTGTTGGACGTTTAGCGTAGACGACATTCTGCGTTTGTATTGGACATCCTGCGTGTTAGGTTTTCTACGTATTGGACATCCTGCGTGTAGGACTATCTGCATATTGGACATTCTGAGTATTGGATGATCTGCGATTTTGATATACTGCGTATTGGATCAAGTGCCAAGTTTGGGCAATACGCGTATTGGACATGACGCGTATTGGATAGCATGCGTCGAGACGCGTCGCGACCCCTAACACAACTATCGTCACGCACTCCTCATGGCAGATTTTAACCTTTTCGACGCTATGTCAGATATAAAGTCTAAACTCACACGCCAATGACAGCTAAACACCAGAGCTAACATCAACCTTACCTCATTGACACTCCAGTCTATTTAGCGCTGTCAACCATGACGGATATTTCCGTCGTTGGCGTTGAACCAGTGGTGCGGATATATCCGTCAATGGCGAGGAAAAGGTTAAAGAAATTTTAACGTGAAAAACTGTGTATTTTCAGTTTTTCACGCGGCAGGTACTGTGAACATGTATATGTGGGCCGATCCCGGCGGCACTGCAATGCCGGGCCGACCCGTGACGAGAGTGGAGCGAGCCCCGAACATCCCGTCGAATTACAAAAATCAGTTTAATATACTGGTCCCTCAGTGAGGGAACTTTCAGATATTAAGCTGAAAAGAACAGATACTACACTTTGATCTTAGCCAAAAGGCCGAGAAGCGATAACTGGACAGCGTTAGGAGACGGGTGTATATGAAATCAGGGGAAATCTTAACAGCGCCATGTAGGATTATAGCGAGTTCAACGACATCTGTGGAGAGATTTGGTAACCACGCACCGCCATCTTGGTTTAGGGCTTCGGCAACTTGTGGCAGCACCTGCCGTTAGGGGATATTAAGTTGAACTGAGCATAAAGTACCTTATTTCTTACGATATCGACAGGGTGTTTTCGAAAATTTCTCGGGATGCTGGTAAGGTAATTTGTTACCTTTCCATCCTTGGACCCTAGGTCTATAAGTTACGGTCATGGAGGCACGACTTTTATTACTTTGGCCTGAATTATCCAAAATCTGCCATTTGAAGCTCTATAACTTTTTGTGTTTGCTGTTACATGCATAAATTGTTTAATTGTCTTTAATGTTCGGATGTGTGCTTGAAAAATACATTTAGGATTGATTGTTAAGTTCAACTTCGCATAAGAAATAGAATTGCATTAATAAAATCAAACCATAAAAGTACGAGGGTTGCTATGAATATTTTTAGTTAATTAAAAACCATTCATTTTTTTTACAATTTACTTTAATATTTTTCAAAATATACTCCTCCAAGTTCAATACATCGCCTCATTCTATAAAACCAATCCTCAAAACATTTAAAAAATGCGTACTGCGGAAAGTCAAAGAAAAGTCACTCAAATTCTAGTACTGCCTCGTTCGAGTCCATAAAAGTCCGGCCACGCATCATTTTCTTTATAGTGGGGAACAAGAAATAGTCGCACGGGGCCAGGTCAGGACTGTAGGGTGGATGCGACACCAGCTGAACACCTTTACTGGTCAAAAAATCCATTGTTATTGCCGCGGTGTGTGCAGGTCCATTATCTTGGTGAAAAAGAATTCCATGAGTGCCGCTCTTTGGACGATCCTCACCAAGTCTGTCAAATGCCTGGGGTAAACAGACCTCTGTGTACCACTGGCTAGTAACTATTCTTCGATCTTCGACTGCGACAGCTACTGGCCCCCCGCGGCGAAAGAAAACGACGATCATTTTTTTGTTCACACTACGGCCACGAACAATTTTTAATGGCGGCCCGTCTTCCTCAAACACCCATTGCATAGATTGTTGCTTTGTTAGAGGGTCATAGCAGTATACCCAGGACTCATCAGTAGTAAGGATATTAGAAACCTGTTGGGAATTGCCTCCGTCGAATTTTTTGAGCATAAACTGGCTCCAATCTACTCGTAAGTGTGCAAAATGTGGTTACAGAATTATCATTTTTTTTTTATAGTTGTTGGAATTTCTGTAACTCTGCCTACCCCACTCTGGGAATAAAGGCGTGAGTTTATGTATGTATGTATGTATGCAGTCTACTCGCCGGGTTTTTTGCTCTTCAGTCAGCAAATGCGGTATCCAACGCGAAGCGACCTTCCTGCCTGACGCCAAGATGATCATGTAAAATGCTTGAAACTGCGGGTGACCCAATACCAAGTTCATGCTCTATTTCCCGATGAGTAATATTTCTGCGTTCTTTAATCAACCACTCGGCTTTGATCACGTTTTCTGGCGTTACAGCAGTCGACGGCCGTCCCGGTCTCGTCTCGACGCATCTTTGAGGCACTTCCGACCCCGCTTAAACTCGCGGTACCAATATGCGATTGTGGCTAACGATGGAGCAGACTCCCCAAATGCGTCGTTTAAATTTTATTAGATTCCTTAAAGTTCCTTTTGTAGTCGTAGAATATCATAGCACGAAACGATTCTCGCGACAGCTCCATTGTAAAAACAAAACAGGACTGACATTTTCAGCAAAAAAAAAAAGTTGTAAGCGGCCAGTATCAAATTTCATTTTACAAAGAGGTTAATAGCTAAATTACCCTTAATTTGCCATACACTTTTAAAAGTACTTGTTGTTAGTTTTTATACAGTGTGTTACCAGCACCCTGGCTTTATTTAAAGTAGGTTAAAATAACGTATAACTGTAACGTACTCGTAACTATGACATTAAACTAATTAATAAATAACTTTTCAGGCTTTGTTAACTTTTTAACAAAATGTTAATTGCCAGCAGTGTAAAGCGCAGTAATTTGACAAGTGTAAATGACAGTCGACGGTTACTTTGATTATTATGATCTACTCTACCCCCGTACCACGACATACCTTGTACCAAGCAACAGCGATACTGATAACGATGAACACGCAGCACATGCACAACATTAAAAATGGACAGTATCTAAGAAAATTAATTGTGAAGTTATTTTAATTATTTTTTTATTGATAATACTTGCAAACAATTGCTAAAGCAACGTATTATCGGCAGTTTTAATAAATGCCCGCATGCCGGTAACACACAGTATAGCTAAAAACTTTGGTAGCAGCCTATGTATAAATTAATAATAATTATGTAAAGCAAAATAACAGAACTTAAGTATACTAATTTAGCCCTAAGCAAGATGGGCCCAGAACAGAGTTGCATCAATGCCCTGCCGAGTTTGTGCTCGTTGAAGCAGTCACTTGTTTAATAGGAATCAGTAATGTTGTCGGTATATTTATTACACTATATGTATTGATACCTTTTGTAAGAGTTGTTTGTATTTATGTGGGGTGGGCCGGGGCCGATCTCGGCGACACTGCACATTCTGGAATGCCAGGCCGACTGGCCGACCATGGGCCGGTCATAAACATGTAATTTAACGTAGGAGAGTTTAAAACTTTAAAGCTTAAACACTCCTATGAGATCTCAGACGTTTGTTGAGTTATTAGTGGGCGGATCCCGGCGGCACTGCAGCAATGCCGTGCCGGCCCGACACGTGACCCGTGATTTTTACATTTCTGTTGCTCCTTGGAGCCATAAATTGAGTAAAAATACCTCCACGTACGTACGTTACGACAATGACCGCGTCGGAGTTCGTCGCGACCCCTTTCACTACTATCGTCACGCACTCATTTCAAAGACATTTTAACGTGAAAAACTGTCTTTTCAGTTTTTCACGCGTCAGGTACTTTGAACATGTATATGTGGGCCGATCCCGGCGGCACTGCAATGCCGGGCCGACCCGTGACGGGAGTGGAGCGAGCCCCGAACATCCCGTCGAATTACAAAAATCAGTTTAATATACTGGTCCCTCAGTGAGGGAACTTTCAGATATTAAGCTGAAAAGAACAGATACTACACTTTGATCTTAGCCAAAAGGCCGAGAAGCGATAACTGGACAGCGTTAGGAGACGGGTGTATATGAATTCAGGGGAAATCTTAACAGCGCCATGTAGGATTATAGCGAGTTCAACGACATCTGTGGAGAGATTTGGTAACCACGCACCGCCATCTTGGTTTAGGGCTTCGGCAATGTGTGGCAGCACCTGCCGTTAGGGGACACACGTTCAGTAGGGAATAGAGTATCTTATTCCCTATGCTATAGTAATTACACTGATATTATACAAAAGAATAATGCATAAAATTTATAGTTCAGTTGTAAATGTAAATTGACTTAGAAGATATATGTATGTTATTTCCATTTTTTTAATAAACTTTCGCTTGTTTTTCAGTGCTCCGATGCTACATGCTGGTCTTGGTATCCAGCTATTTCAAACAGCTGAAGGAAGAGCGAGACGAAAGACTGAAGAGCCTCATTAGCAAAGACATCTGGTACGAGACTGCGTGAGATAGAAAATAACTATCTTACTTTAATATCCCTACTATTATTATGATATTTTCAATGCACTAAGTCGCGATCTGTGGTCGATTTACAAAAAATAAAAACTTCTAACTAGATCTATGTATTCTTCTTTTGTACAATTTATTGTAAATAAATATTTTTATTCACTTTCGATCTATAATATCGATTAGATTTATTGTTAGAATTGAGGGGAATTTTATGTTGTGATATGAGTAGGACACACGATGGCAATTTTTTCGCGTGTTTTTTTACACATACGACATTTTTAAATAAAATAATTGATAAATCGCAAATTGTTTTATTTTCAGTATACAAACACATTTATTTGGCATATTTATAACCTAAAACATTATTTAGTAAGTAAACATTTTTTGTGAAAATGCCATCCGCTGGTGTTTTATCGCAAGATTCGCAAGTCCCAAGTTTACTTTTTTTTTCATTCATTGATTTTTTTCCGACCCTATTTACTTTGCAAAATGTTTAAAGAGATATATACGAGTATATCTACAGAACCCGTAGGTTAAGTTAAATTACTTTTATAACAGAAAAGTCCAACGGTTTCAGAAAAATAAAAATATTTTTTGAAAATTTGTGTAAATTGAACAGTTGGTAACTGAATTTTAACCTTAGGTCCCCGCATCCACTGCATCCACTACAAGTGCAAATAATCTGTTCTAGACTTTGCTTTGCTCGCATAGTTAAAGCATTCATAAAAAAATAATTTATTGCTTTAACAGCGATATCTAACGTGTGATTGGGTAAAATACAGCGCCATCTGTCGTCGAGTAGCATTTCTTATGTATGAAGTTTATGATATTTGTGAAAATCCGTGTTGTATCCTTTGTCCGACTCTATTATACAGTGTGTAAATGGTATGGTGGTGTGTTATTAAATTGCAAACATTATCTTGTATAATTGTGTAATAGTTTATAAAAAGTGTCAGTTCGTAATTTGTTACTGTTCCATTAAAATAAATAAATAAATAAATAAATAAATACGGGCGTTCCTTTTAACTGTGGTTAGTATAACCCCTACTGAGCACATTTAGGCAGCTTCTGTTAATGATTAGTAGAGTCTTAATCTATGTCCAGTTTTAATAAACGCCCGTATACCATTTACACACTGTATAAAAGTAAGTAATTCATATTTGTTACGAGCTAGCCAAATTACCCCCCTATTCTAGGTGGTAAAATCTAAATCGTATTTGGCCTATTATGGTATACTTAGGTCAAGTAAATAAGAGCTATCAAAATGTTGACATTATGATAACTGGTCAGGGTTATTATGACATAGTTATGCAATTCTGTTTACGCTGAGAGAAAAGGACAGAGATATATAACTGCCATAGCTCTGTGCCTTACACTCACCGTAAAATGAACTGCATAGTTATGTCATAATAACCCCCCAGAAACGACATGGTTTCTACCATGTTGAGTAGGACTTCTATTCCAGGCGGTAAAAGCCATATCGTCTTTGACTTGTTAGGGCGTTGTATTCACTCGTCGCGATTATTGTCAAGTAAGACTGCGCCGAGCGTACGCCGGGTGTACAGTGGCGCCCTCATTACTATTATTGTGCTTTCTAATAAACTAAAGTATTTTCTTGAAATTGGTCGGTCGGTTTTTGTACTACTAATGAAAACACAACTTATAGGGTATATGACATAGTTTAATAACAATTTACCTTCGATTTTGTTTGGGGTCCGCAAGATTTCTTACCTTTGTGTAAACAGTGATTTTTTATTAATAAAATTATTCTTCTTCTTATATTCTTATCCTATTTTTAATTATTAACTTAACGGAAAAAAGTGGCCACATTTTCCCGTTAAGCTGACTATCCAAAGGGTAATTGTTATTAAAGCTTGTTACGTATCCCATAAATTGTTTTTACTTGCGCTACAAAAACGTATCGTATCGTATCGTCTGATTGCAAGGAAATTATTTAGTTTATTAGAAAACACAATAATAGAAATGAGGGCGTCACTAGTCGCTCGACGTTTGCTTGGCGCAGTCTTAAGAGTTATCTAAAGGCAAATAATATAAATAACAGATCAAAGACGATAAAAATAGTTTTTATGCCTAGATTTGCACGTCATGATACAACAAGTTCGGTTTTCCCGTGCCATTAGACCTCACAAAAACTTTTGTCAAAACTGGTAGACCATTTTCTTGGCCGACTGTACTTACATAAAATAAAACATATTTTAATATGCCTTTCGTAAACTCTTAAACTTTAATAGTCAAAAAGATAAATTCTTTCATAAAATACCAAGGTTATCTATTTTATCAAAAATAATGACACTACTCTATCTTTATAATTAGATTTTATACATAAATATGTTTACAATTTTCTTACTTACTGTTTATACAAAATGAATATGCCTTACACTTATGAGAATCGTTCACACATCAATTGTCTTGCTTGATGACAGCATTATGTATTGCTGTACACTTTGGTACCATGTCACTTTAACCTTCACCCTCTAACTGCCACGCATATTCGGCCACTGCGATAAAATGAGAAGGTACTAGTGCAAAACTATTTGTGAAACAATATCTTAAGTTAAATTATGAAAAGAACCTTCTTAAGGCTTAAGAGTCACCAGATCTATCTATACAAACGTAGCTGTATATTAAATGTTTATCGATAGTTATCAATGTTCTTATTAATTTGTCATTGCGTATCGTATTTTACAGCTTTGCCTGCTAGTAGGGTGGAATTGCCGGTTCTGGCTCTGTTTATTTGCGGTTGGTAAAATGTGTTGTGTGAGTAAATGTATGTGAGTTGTATGGGTGTGGTGGTAAGATAATGTTTTCCCAACTGCATAAAAAGCGATATTTTGGTAATTCAAAAATTCTGAGTAGGTAGTGAGTGTGTTCGGTGTATATGTTTTTCTTTGGATATGGACTATGGGTGGGTCAGGGGGGGGGGGGGGGGGGGGGGCTGAGCCGGGGCCGCCGCCGCTGCCGTTGCAGCTGAAGCCGCCGTTGCTTGTTGTTATGGTATTAAAACCATCGGGTATTTTGTATGAGGAGTTTGATAAATTATTATATTTAATTGAACAAGCGATGTTGTAATCAGTGTTTATCAGCGTTGTGGTTTTGCAATATGTATAACGCATGTCTCATTTATTTTAACGTTTATTTTATTAGTTATTATAATTTTGTAACTATTACACTCGCTACAGCGTGCTCGCATTGTGTTCATCTCAACAAATAAATAATAAAAATAAAATGGAACGCCTAGTAGATTCGTGTTTAAGCCTATGGTTAAGGTAACATGGGGATAGGATCGCCTAGAACCAGACACACTAAAATGGCACACAATGTTGTTCTAGACAGAATACTGACGATGGGCTGCGATAAAATGCAGCCCAAGTATGTATTCCGGAGGAACTTCAATGTCCACATCCCAACCAGGGATGAATGGAAGGATGGGTTGCACCTCTCAGAGGAAGACGCAATATGGTATACTGATGGTTCAAAAATGAGCACCGGTACACGGGCGGGTATTTACGCCAAAGTCTATAACAGTAGCATAAGTATGGGCAACTATGCAACGGTCTTCCAGGCGGAGTTGTATGCGATAATTGCCTGTACGCAAGAGAATATAGGTAGATCTCCACAGGACACAACTATCTACATTCTAAGTGACAGCCAAGCGGCACTAAAGGCACTGACAGCGCCTAAAGTAGACTCGAAACTAGTCTACAATGGAATCCAAGCCTTAAACAGGCTTGGTAGGCACAACATAGTGAAACTGATGTGGATTCCAGGACACGAAGGCTATCCCGGAAATGAAACCGCGGTTGAGCTGGCAAGGGAAGGGTCCAAGGACGCATACGTTGGACCAGAACCATTTATGGCACCCTCACCGGGCACCATAAAAGCAGCCCTGAACGATAACACCCTAGAAAACCACCAGAAGGAGTGGAAAACTACGGTCGGCTTAGGGCATGCAAAGCTCTTCATAGAAAGAGTTGACCAGAGCTGGACCAAAAAACTTTGGAAACTCAGCAGAAGACAACTCCGATTCGTTATCAGAGTGTTTACAGGGCACTTTGGGGTTAAACATCACCTAGCAAAGATGGGCCTATATGACAACACAGATTGTAGAATGTGCGGCGAGGAGGTGGAAACAATGAAATACTTATTGTGTGAATGTGATGCACTCGCCGGAGTAAGAATGAAAATCCTCGGTTGTGGCTACCCAGAACCGAACGATTTCAAGGCTCTGCCATTGCACTCCACTATCCGCTATTTGGAAAGGGTGGAGGCTGCATTGGATTAAGAGCTAAAAGAGGGGTAATTACACAAAAGATCCCATAGGGTCGAAGTGTATCCGTAAGGACCCCATCAAAAAGATAAGATAAGATAAGATAACATGGGGATAGAATATAATTTCTCTTTCGGAGGGATGTCCCGTGATAAATTAAAATATGTTAGAAGCCTAGTAAAGAATGAAGATTTAGAGGAAGACAAAGAGAAATGGGAGATGGCGCGAGCGAAGCTCAAATTGAAGTTGAGTGAGGAGCTGAAAACCATGAACTATTCAGTACTTTACTCGAGTTATTGTGCGGAGGGGATGTTAGGTGATGTGCTGAGTGAGGTTGGGTTGAGAACACTTCTCAGCGTACCAATACACCAAAAAACTAGGTTATATCGTGTTGGTGATCGTTGGATATGTGAATGCAACAATCCTACGCAATTGAATTACCAAAATATCGCTTTTTATGCAGTTGGGAAAACATTATCTTACCACCACACCCATACAACTCACATACATTTACTCACCACAACACATTTTACCAACCGCAAATAAACAGTGAGCCAGAACCGGCAATTCCACCCTACTCCTGCTGCTGAACTTATTAGTCATAGATTATAAATGTCAATTGATTTACATTGTCTAACAATTGGTAAAAAAGTTTACTTCATATCAAAGGGCCTCGTGCGCGGACGCGTTTTTGTGTTAGCTAACTAGTAGTCGATCGTAACAGTTATAAATTATAATATATGACGTGACATTTACTATACCATATCTAGATACGAGCATTTCACTTAAGATTATCATTTATCAATAATACGGTCTTCAGTTTGAGCGCGCACTGGGGTGTTAAATATTCTCTCAAAAACAACGGACGCGCGGACGTTTTAGCGCGTGCATTTTCAATTAAGCTGCCTTATACGTTCGATCCATCGGCAGAAACCATGCTGCTAAATTGAAAATGCACGCGCTAAAATATGTTAGGTTCGCACTGACGGGACTACTAAACTCGCCGCTTGTACATTCACTTGTGTCCGTCCGACCGTCGTTGTTGGGAGAATCACTCCCCTGATCCAAGTTTACTGGTGACTCTTAATGCGCAGAAATAAAAAGGTATAAGAGTGTGTGTGTGGTGTGTGTGTGTTGTGTAAGCAACACCATAGGCCACCAATTACACATTTCACACATTATTTAAGTACTTAATAGAAAAAAACAAGAGGTATACTAAAATCCCTAAAATTCAGCGACAATAAAAATTTAAACGTGTGTTTTTAGGGTACAAAAATATGATTTGCATTGCATCTCTTGATACCAACAACTACACTGCCTGTAGTGTTTTGAATCCAGGACGGCGCGCCCCGCTGTCAAATGGACAATATATGAAAAATGAAGTAATGCGGTTGCGTTTATCACGTGACAAAATGTGGGTAAAACATCCGTCACTTTCTGACACGTTGTTAAGTACGGGTAACTATTGCATAGATTCTTAAAGATTTTCTGTCGCTAACTTCCGGTTCATTAATTTACAAACGCAATACAAACTAGATGAAAAATAAAATAAGATGTTACATGGAGTTCACCAACAATAAAACAGACTATTTAGAATGGAAGCAGACCTTCCAATAGAGCTTAACGTTATGAAAAAATATCGATATATTTTGAACACTAACGAAATATGGCGTTATCATAACGATATTTCAACGATACGAAGATCTACTTAGAAGTTTGACAGCTGTCAAAGTATCGACTAACCGCCGATTAAGATTTAACAGTCTGTTAAATGGATTGGTAAATTCTGACATCAGTCTTCTTGTTTTCTTCTTACAAAATATTACGAATTCCGAGGCACTTGCAACTAACATTATGACATATCTTGAATTATTGTCTCTTTTCACAGATATTGGTAATCAAATGCTTCCCTTCACGATATACGTTATATCTGCGCAGGCTCAGGTTACACGGGATCTCTCTCTCTCGTGTATTTCACCGTGCCGTCCCGCTCCATCTTCACGATGGAACTCCAGATCAGGATCACGAGATATATTTGCAGCACTGAAATAGGAAAACAGTTATTTTTTTAGATACCATAAGGCTTTAGTAAATCATCTAGACAAAGTTGAGTCTACGGTTGAAGTTCATTTGCACATCATGATACAAAAAGTTTCCCTTGCAATTAATATTATGACAGTGAGAAGTGTCAACCTTTGCAATAATTAGATCTCACAGAAACTAGCCTAGTCTAGATCTTAGTTTGAGACTAGGTCTTCAGACATATCCTATAATCTGTGGACTAAGTAAGTCTGTGTGAGATGGTCCCCTTATATTTATTTATATACTATGCCACCTGGAGCAGCAGAAGACATTTTAGTTTGATGTGCTCATTCCCTTATAAGATACCTCCATGTGAATAATAGAAAGTAAATAACACTTATTGTTATTACAAAAAGAGCTATTTTAAGCATGCGTTTGGTGAAATGGGTTAACCATGGATACGCAAAGAAAGGAACAACTGATATGGTTTTCAGAATTACTTCTTTGAATATACACACGTAGTTATTTCTCGGTGTCACATATTATCATGTATCACGTAAATTATATGGTTCGTATTGTAACATAATAACGAAGGTTAAGTTCGTGTTACAAGTTGTATAAATAGTCACGACGGGTGATCAACAGAGCGGAGGAAAATCTCTTGGAAAAGGTTATTATAAATACAATCATGATTTTCCCCGCACGATTTGTCGGTTAAAGTATATTGCTAAATTCACAATCAAATTGTCACAGAACGTGGAGATTTCCCAAAGGATGGGTGATAAAGAATCTCCACATTGAGGAGACTCGCAAAAAATAGCAAAACATTGAATAATTGGTAAAATAAAATGGCATTGAGTGCGAAGCATTCTTAAGTGAAAATTGCATACTAGAAGAACTTAAGGGGAATTCCACAAGGTACGAGGGCTGCTACTTAGGTAACCGGAATCCAGGATTCCAACATTTTTAAACGCTATATCTGACCTCCATGGTAAAATTTGAACTTTTTTTAATACTGGCCGCTATATATTTTTTTTCTTATGTACGCTAGTCTTTTGTTTTTGGCGGGTTTAAATTTTAATCTCGCTGCAAGAATGGAACTCACTCGTGAAAATATTCGTGCTATGATTTATTACGATTTTCGGCGTGGTTTAACGCAACAACAGTGCATAGATCAACTAACTTCGACTTTTAGTGATGAAGCTCCATCCAAAACTACTGTGTATCACTGGTTTAGTGAGTTCAATCGTGGACGTAGTATGCTCAGGGACGAAGTTAAGGATGGTCGCCCGAAATCGGTCGTTGTACCACAAAATATTGAAGCTGTGCGAAAACTTATAATGCATGACCGTCATGTTACGTATCGCGAGATAGAGGCGACTATAGGCATATGTATGACGAGCATTAATAAGATATTACATGAACACTTAGCTGTGAAAAAAATTTGTTCGCGTTGGATCCCGCACAACTTAACTAAGGATCAAAAAGAGGCTCGCGTCGAATGGTGCAAGGAAATGTTGAAAAAATATAACCGTGGTGACTCAAAAGCTGTTTATAATATCTACACAGGTGACGAATCCTGGATCTATGCGTATGATCCCGAAACTAAACAACAATCAACGGTGTGGGTGTTTCAAAATGAGCCGAACCCTACGAAAGTAACTCGTGCAAAAAGCACCTTGAAGCAAATGGTGGCCTGCTTTTTTGGTATTAATGGCCATGTGGCTACAGTGCCCCTAGAGAATCGTAAAACGGTTAATTCGGAGTGGTACACGACCATTTGTTTGCCGGAAGTATTTGAAAAAATACGGAAAAACAACCAGCGACGGAGAATCATTCTGGACCATGATAACGCCAGCTGTCATACATCACGTGAAACGACTCGATTTTTGGAAGGTCAAAATATAGAATTAACGGGTCATCCACCTTACAGCCCTGATTTGGCACCCAATGATTTCTATTTATTTCCAAATGTAAAGAATAAATTACGTGGTCAACGATTTTCGACCCGTGAAGATGCCGTCGACGCGTTCAGACAGCACGTTTTGGAGATACCTCAGTCAGAGTGGAAAAAGTGCTTTATAAATTGGTTTCAACGTATGCAAAAGTGCATCGATTATCACGGAGAATACTTCGAAAAACAATAAAACCATATTTAGCCATGTACGTTTGTTTATTTTTTCTATTCCGGTTACATAAGTAGCAGCCCTCGTATACCAAAGAACTTGTGGAAGCCGTGGTAAATGTAGAAATCTACCAAATTCCATTTCATAGGAGTTTCACAAACTTTATGACCGTGACTCGTAGCTAATCATTAAATAAATCCATAATTAATATTATAAGTTTGCGGGTGGTAGGACCTTGTGCAGGGTCCGTCCGGATCGCTACCACCATCTTATCTATTAACCTACCGCCAAACAGCAGTGTTCGCATTGTTGTGTTCCGGTTTGGGGATAAGACAGCCGGTGAAATGACTAGCATAGAGGCATTCCATCTTAGTCCTCAGAGTCGGCAACGCATTTGCAGTCTTAGGATTGCATTGCAGTCTTGTGAATGCGAATGTCTATGGGTCACAGTGTCCACTTACCATCAGGTGGCCTGTGTGCTCGTTTGTCTTCTAAAGCAAGCTGTAACTTTAACTGCACGTAAAATCGTGATGCGTACGCGGCTCGCGAGCCTGTTCTCCACTAGGAGCTCGTTACTGTAACTGCTACGGTTGCAGTTACAGTTCGCTAGTGAGTACCTACCCGGCTTAAAGAGATACATTATAATAGTGTAGGAAAAATAATGCAGAAGTACCTACCATTAGAGCCTTAACTAATAAGAAAAAAGTTTTGAAACTTGAAATGCTTACTGAGTTGGAATAGTATGAGGAACAGCTCGCTGGCAGTCTCCTTGGTCATGAAGGCCAGGCTGTAGATGAAGCCGATGATGGAGAACACTATCTCGAAGTACAGGTACACTTTCATCAGTAACACGTGTTTCTGGAAAAGTAATAACATGAATTAGAATATTGTCAAAGGTCTCGCTCGAACTGAGAGTCGCAACCTGGTATCAGTTCCGTTGCAATAAATAAGGTGATCTTTAAGGAGATCACTATGTTCTGTTATAATAAAGTTGTCTTGACTGTAATGCTTGTCTCAAGATGCGTCAAAAATGACAGTTTTCTATGGCTTGACGATTATTTTGACGTATCATTGTGACGGACAACTCGATCAAGATGAATTTATTTAAGATGCTTGTTCTTCAGGAGAAAAAACATTAAGGTTATTACATTTGGTCATATTATATGCTTCATTTATGCAACAAAAACCAACTCTTCGATTTTAAAATGAAACTTTAGTTGATAAAAAGCACATAATAGTAGGTAATGAGGCAGCCACTGGACGCTCACAGCTATCTCTAAGACCCGCCATTCACGGACTGCTTTAAGCAGTCAGAACCGACTGCACTTTGCAGTTTCAATACTCTAGAAAGAGCAGATTGTCCAATAGCAACCAAGTGCAGTCAGTCCTGACTGCTTGGAGCAGTTCGTGTATGGCGGGGTCTAAGTACGTTCATAATCTAATCACTTATCTGTTCTCATTGTCATTGTGCTCTGGATTTTTCCCTGAAATTTGGAAGCAAGCTCTCATCACCCCAATTCCAAAGAATGACAAACGGGACGATGTCACGCAGTACAGACCAATTTCAAAGTTATGTTTATTTGGGAAAATATTGGAAAAAATTGTCACTGACGAACTGTCTTTCTGTGTTCGCAATTACATTTCCCCAAATCAGCATGGATTCTTTAAAGGTCGTTCCGTCGATACAAACTTGGTAGATTTCACGGATCACTTATTACAAGCCATGAACGATAAGTGCCAAATAGACGTCGTGTATACAGATTTCTCCAAGGCATTTGACAAGATTAGTCACTCGATCTTGTTGGAGAAGCTCTGGAGGGCCGGAATACACGGAGATTTGCTTCGTTGGATCACATCTTATATCACTAATCGCTCCCAAGCTGTCTCCATTGCGGGATATATGTCAGGATTCCTTCGTATCTCTTCTGGAGTACCCCAGGGATCACATTTAGGACCCCTGCTGTTTATACTTTACATAAATGACATAGGAATCTGTGCTAAACATAGTAACTATTTACTTTACGCCGACGATGCAAAAATATATAAAATAATAACTTCCTTAGATGATTGTTATAAATTGGAATCTGATATGGAATCACTTGCGAGCTATTGTAACAACAACCAGTTATATCTAAATCCTGATAAATGTTTTGTCATATCGTATACCCGCAAGAAGAACCCGATCCTATTTAATTATTCTCTTAATAATTGTAATATAAACAGAGTTGAGAAAATTCGTGATCTCGGCGTCATTTTGGATAGTAAGCTCACTTTTATCCCGCATATTGATTCTATTGTCCAAAGGGCCTACAAACAGCTTGGGTTTATCCTTAGAGTTTGTAAGCCTTTTCGTCAAACAATCACCTATAAAATCTTATATAACAGCTTAGTTCGCTCCATTTTAGACTTCGGAAGTGTTATTTGGAGCCCTTTTTATGCATGTCACAAAAATAGAATCGAGCGTATTCAAAGGAAATTCCTTAAAACTCTGGATTATAGAATGGGCCGTGGTAATGATTATAATTTATATAAAGATGCTTTAATTCGTTACAAAATGCTACCGTTAGACAGTCGTCGAAACCAATTTGACGTCATGTTTCTTTACAAATTACTGCATTACGTCATCGACTCCCCCTCACTTCTTGGTAGAATATCATTTAAAGTTCCTCATCGCCCTACACGCCGCAGAAACTTATTTGTTGTACCTGCCTCTACTACTATTTACACTTCAAATGCCTTCTTTATTCGCTGTCTCGATTATTACAATAAAACATTATATGATATAGATATTTTCAAAACTAAAAATTGTAATAAGTTCAAAGATCAAGTGATTCGTCACTTTAACTCTTGTCTTACTTGATTGCTGCGTTCCCAGACATGGAACATGCATGCATGCAAAAAAAAGTTCATTTTTTTTGTTGTTATTAAGTATTATGTACCCTACACTCTTTTTATTGTTTAGCCTCCTGGATCCCAGTATACTAGCCGCTAGTATACTAGCAAAGGTCACCCTTTTCTTTGTTTTTTTCTTTACTATTAGGTACTTGTATTCGAATCTGTTCCTTGTACCTATAAAGGTTTACTATCTGTTGTTCTACCACTCTGATGTACCTACAAGTTTATTCACATAAGGCTAAGCTTAAGTTTAGTGTTGTCAGATATTCCACATTGATAATTAATTGTTACTAACTTTAAAAACAATATCTCATTTTGCGTCTCATTGCTTACCGCTTCTACTGTAATGTAATGCAATTAGTATATTTCAGTATGGCACTCAAGGTCACTTAATGATATGTAGTTTTTGATAATACTTATAAGACTGTATGTTGCCTAAATAAATTAAAAAAAAAAAAAAAAAAAAAAAAAATGGAGTATAATTCGTACCCTATGAAGGGCTACAATGAACCCTATAGTCATTGCGGTCTCGAGGACGAGGGCCGTGGTGTCCGCGATGAGCCGGGGGTACTCCGAGGGGTCTGTGATGCCGGCATTCCGCAGGTACGAGATGTAGAACGAGAGGAACCCTGTCACCACCAGCGTGAGGACCTGGAGACGAAAGGATTAGAGTAAATAAGTTTCTGACAAATAAATAATTTTATTTACTTATTCTACTTGGTAAAACCATGTTGGTTTTGACAAGTTATCTAATTATTTTTAAATCAAGAAAGTAAGGGCTGATTGGGTGGTCAGTGATTCTGTAGCTCTGCCTACCCCACTCTGGGAACGAAGGCGTGAGCTTGCGTATGTATGTAAGGGCTATCATAACGTTGACACTACCGAAAACAGTCAAAATAGCATGGTTTTAAGGTGCGCCCACACCGGAGCTTAACGGTACGTGTATTCGTTGCGTTAACAAAAGACGGAGCCATAGTAACAACATGGGGCTGTTTTTGACGCACCGTTAAGCAACGGCGTGGGCGCAGCCGTACCGTTTAGAATAGAAAAAAAAAAGGACGATCTCACACCAATTGACCTAGCCCCAAACTAAGCTCTAGGCTTGTACTAGAGAAATGAATACTTAAATAAGTATATAGAAAACCTCATCAGAAACAAATAATCGTGCTCATAACACATATGTCTCATACCGGGAATCAAACCCGGGACCACTAGCTTCGTACGCAGGGTCATTACCAACTAGGCTATCGCGTCGTCTCATACAGATCCTGCATCATCAATCATCATTCATCATCAATTAATATGCACAATTGTGTACAGTCAACCAATTTGATTCCTAGCCCACTATGGACTTTGTCAACGTGACGTTGTCAACCAAATCATAGGGAGTCTCTTACGTTTTGGTTGACAACGTCACTTTAACATAGTCCAAAGTGGCCTATAGAAATCAAATTGGTTGACTGTACCTATATGTCTCAATCTGCACCGAGCTGGCGTGGTCAGGGCCAGACCGTATTTATTTATTTAAACCTCTTTGCACAATACAAATTAATGTAAAAAATACAAATGTCGGGCTTGCACAGCGTATCTTATCTTACAGATGGGCCCTTTCGAATCCACTTTGACCCCTTACGATCAGTTGTGCAATTACCCTCTTACTCGTTTACACTCAGCTATAGGAACGAACAGGTTTCCGCACGATGTTTTTCCTTCACCTTAAAAGCATTGGGTATTATACATACATACACACATTAAATCACGCCTGTTTCCCAGAGGGGTAGGCAGAGACCACTTCTTTCCATTTGCTACGATCTTGACAAATTTCTTTCGCTTTTTCCACATTCAACATCGAGTCATGCACGCACGTCGGTTTCGGGTACTTAAGATTCGGCCCTTTTCCAGTATTTCTCCGATTTTATATTTATTTTATACTTTATTATATGGTTCGGTCATTTGGAAAGGATGGATGAAAGAAGATTGTCGAAAGAGATATACAGATCGAAAGTGAGTGGACGGAAGGGGCCGCCCTAGGCGTACTTTTTCGAGTCAAATCAGGTAAATACGGTGACTGCAGTTGTTCAAACTAACTCGGTACCTTACGATCACGAGTTAACCCCTTGAGCCACGAGGCACCGATCACTGATAGGTTTTACTTACTTATCAGCTTAAATGTTGAACTGATCTTAATTAAATTTGACATTTATATTTTCGAATATGTAACACAATTCTGACGACGCGCTCTGGCCTACTTGGTAGTGACCCCGCCCACGAAGCTAGCGGTCCCGGGTTCAAATCCCGGTAAGGGCAGATATTTGTGTAATGAGCGCGAATATTTGTCCCTGGGTCATTGATGTTTTCTATTTATTTAAGTATCTATTTCTCTATATAAGTATTTATATCGTTGTCTAGTACCCATAGTACAAGCCTAGAGCTTAGTTTGGGACTAGGTCAATTGGTGTGACATTGTCCCCCGGATATTTGATATTTATTTACAATTGCGCATGAAAGGCTAAACGGATTTAGAAAGAACTTGGAAAAAAATAATAGTACATGGAATAATTTCTACGCAGAGGACGGTTGATTCCGCCATCATAAACGCACGACAAATTAAGTATGCTTAAGATATGGTTCATCCTTATCCTTCATTGCGACATTTGAATTTGATAGAAAGAGACAATGAATACTTTAACAATAGTTTACTATGAGTTTATGAATAAGGAGGTTAGTATTTAATGAAACGTTACTCGTACAATGTAAACCTATAACTGATTTAGTTAGGAAACCATCGGATATGGGCAAAGACCTTTAGTTGGGTAATGTGTGCAAAACGTGCGCGTCGCTTGCGCCGGCGCGCCTCGCCGTTTCATCACTTTCCGACGAGTAAAAGTTGTTTACTGTTCACGTTATATATTCCGATAATTATAAATATTAGCCACCCGCCCTCGCTTCCCTTTGGTTTATGAGAGTTCTCTGTAAGACCCGTACATAAACCAGAGTTTATTATACATAAAAACTTTCCTCTTGAATAACTCTATCTATTAAGACTGCGCCGAGCGTACGCCGGATGTACAGTGGCGCCCTCATTACTATTATTGTGTTTTCTAATTAACTAAAGTATTTTCTTGTAATTGATTGGTAGTTTTTTGTACGACAAATGAAAACACAACTTATAGGGTATATCACATAGTTTAATAACAATTCACCTTCGAGTTATTAACTTAACGGAAAAAAGTGGCCACCTTTTCCCTTTAAGCTGACTACTCAAAGGGTAATTGTTATTAAAGTTTTTTACGTATCCCATAAATTGTGTTTTTACTTGTGCTACAATCGTCGTAGAGTATCGTCTGATTGCAAGAAAATTCTTTAGTTAATTAGAAAACACAATAATAGTAATGAGGGCGCCACTGGACGCTCGACGTTTGCTCGGCGCAGTCTTAATAAGAACCGCATTAAAATCGGTCGCGCAGTTTGGAAGATCTAAGCGTACATACAGAGGGACAGACTGCGGGAAACGATTTTGTTTTTTTGTATTTGTAGAGAAAAGTAATTACTAGTCTTACTTTACTTGATTTAAGTAAATAGAAGTACAAACATGCCATCACATGGGTCAGTAGGTTGTGAGTGAGTAAGAGGGAGAGAAAACATGACATTTTGATGTTACTGATTTATGTTAATGCGAAAAGGTATCACATGTTTACTTGTATGACAATGTTAATATGATTTCTTTCTTGATTATAATCCTTATTAACTGACTGAACGAAGTGAAGTATGAAGTAAGTTTTATGTTTGCTTGACAGATATGACCTGTTAATCCGATCTTGACGAAATTTGGTAGAAAAGTAATAGAGGCAAGTATACTAAGGTCAGAACATGAACACGATCGATTAAGACATGAACTCTCTGTTCAGGGGTGTTATTCTCTCAAAAACAACGGACGGTCGGACGAACGACCGAAATCGCAGCTGCGAGTTTAAGTAGTCCCGTCGGAGCGAACAAAACACATTTTAGCGCGTGCATTTCCAATTAAGCCTTATACGTTCGATCTATCAGCAGAAACCATGCTGCTAAATTGAAAATGCACGCGCTAAAATATGTTTTTTTTTCGCACTGACGGGACTACTTAAACTCGCCGCTTGGACATTCACCACGTTCGTCCGTCCGACCGTCGTTGTTGAGAGAAGCACTAACCCAGAACAAAATATGGAGTATTTAATAAGACATCACAGAGCGAACCAGTCGAATGTAGATTAATAGATACAAGCGGAAACGAGAAAGTTTCCTTTTCCGCTTTAATGGGAGATTTACTCAGAACCCATTAATAAAATAACTACCTACTTAGGCAGAATTCCGGTTCGAAAATAGAGAGTTATAATAAAGAATATAAGTTTTATGAGGTCCCAGACACAAGAGGGATCTGCCTTTAAAAATTAGTTTAGAACATAATATATTCAAGTACCAATATAATTATTCCGTAAAAAAAAAAAAAACTAGACGCCGTAGTCAATATGCAAACGTTACTAACTTTTTTTTTTTCTAATATGACATGATTATATGATGTCATCTCATACATTTTGACAGATAGAAAAGAAAAATATAAGTAGGATAATGCGTCTTGGCCAGGGTAGTGATTCTCTCAACAACGACAACTAGTTCAAGTAGTCCCGTCAGTGCGAACAAAACATATTTTAGCGCGTGCATTTTCAATTTAGCAGCATGGTTTCTGCCGATAGATCGAACGTATAAGGCCGCTTAATTGAAAATCACGCGCTAAAATGTGCACTCTGACGGGACTACTTAAACTCGCCGTTGCGATTTCGCTCGTACGTTCGACCGTCCGTTGTTTTTGAGATTTGAGCATTGGGCATTTTCAATTTATCAGCACGATAGGTCGAACGTATAAGGCTGCTTAAGTAATGGAAAATGGACGCGCTACAATGTGTTTTGTTCGCACTGACGGGACTACTTAATCTCGCCGCTTGGATATCACTCGACAGTCCGCACGACCGGCGTTGTTTACAGAATCACTACCTTGAACACTTTAGGGTTTGCTAGCTGCCACGAACAAGACGAACATTTCTTAATTGAAAGACCGCGAATGACACTGACTGTGGGTACGGTAAAGGTTAATATGCCCTATGATGATTGATTATTAATATTATTATAGAATCCTATCAAGCGTGTCTTACCAGGTTGCCATAGGCGAAGGCTATCAGCCCTTTTCTCAGCGGGAAGCAAAAGCAGCATCTTGTCAGGATCGGGATCTCTATTGAGTCGCAGATTTTCTGCCTGGAATCAATAAAAATATACCATTACATAAGTTATTAAAATTATAGCTTGATTTTGAAAACCCTATAAGGTCGGGTGGGGCTATTCCGGAATAAAACGTTTTTAAACATTTTTTTGCTTCTTTTTCGGTACTTAAACTACTATTATAAAGACGCAAAAATAGTTTAAAATGATGATTTTTCTTTAAAACAATTAAGGTTCGCAATAACCCCTCAGTCGGAATAGCCCCGCCTAACCCTAGGTTATTTTTTCTATCACATGTAACGCGACGAATCGCACTTATATCACTTGAAACAACACTGCCTCTACCTATAGCCTCCTATTTCACCATCATAACAATGACAGATCACATATCAGTGTACAAGGCGCCGCTTATATAAAACCGAGTGATGTATGAGCAGTATGAGTGTGTTTATTTAGCAATGTAGTATACTGAATTTGTAACTTGACACGTGAAAACGTGAAATAGGGGGCTAAATACAGTACAGGCAATCTGTTTAATAGTCAGTATTCAACATAATTATTTTCTCTGGGAGTGATTATTTTAATATTTACTTGTTTATCAAAAAAAAACTCTATGAAAACGCAGGAGAGTGTGCATTCGGTGCATTCCAAATAATACAAGACTTAAATAATTAGAAATCAAACTGGTTCTACGAACAAACAAAAAAGTTGAATCCGATATCTTTATCTTTATCTTGAGGAAATGCCGAATAGGTACGTATCAGTTATTAGTCTTTCGGAAGTAAAAAATTGCAATGAAACAAATCAAATTTGCAAACAGCAATAAAATCAGTCGTCAGAAAATACGTGGAAAATAACAAGTATTTTAACATAACTCGTAGTAGGTCCTTTGACTACAAAAGCGAGCTTGCTACCAATTAAGTACAGAAGGAAAATTACATATGTAAGTTATCATCACATATCCTCGTATATCATCAAAACCCATAGCTATTACTGTTAATGAGCGAGTTCCTCACACGTGTTAGCGGCGTGTGTTGATACCCTAGTACTCAATTGTTCTTTAGGACGTTGTTTTGAAGTATACGGTTGTTTGTGATTTTTTGTTTTTCTTGCTCAAACCAGCGGGCCAAAGTATGGTTACATTTATCGATGTGGACAAACGTGGACAGAACATCAGTCACTTTCTGACCACAGTGTTAGAACGAGAGTGACGGATGCTATCAACCGCGATAAAGATAAAGGCGACCATAATAATGCCCGGTTTAAGAGTGCAAGAATATGTACGAAAAGTTATTATTTTATACTAGATTAGAGGATAAAAATAAACAGTTCCCCATAATTGGTATGGGGAAAGTAAGTATGAGAGTGACGGATGCTTTTTCCACCGCTATAAAGGCGACCATAATACGGGCCCAGTTTAAGAGTGTAAGATAATGTACGAAGAGTTATTATTTTACACTAGATTAGAGGATAAAACGAAACAGTTTCCCATACCGATGCCAATATCCTAGCATAAGTTCTAAATCATCGTCGGAAAGCGGTTTTTACGATGCAATTACAACGGTCTGGGTTACTACGTATTCGTGTATATACTCGTATTTCGGACGATAATCAATTTATACAAAAAGAAAACGATTACAAACCGTACATAAATTTAAAATTAACATGTACATTTTGAACTTCTTCCTACGTATATCTTAGCTGCGGGATACCGACGCGTTAGATGGCAACCGGCACTCGCTTTTCACTAAAATTAATGTATTTTAGCGACCAATTTTTTTAACTTTTAGTAGACTTTGAATAGAGTTGTGATTTTGATGTTTTTGTGTTTTTTTTCTTTTCTCTTGGTTTATAATGTATAATAAACAAGCTTAAATAAAAGGTGCCTTGGTTGTCACTGTAAGCCTCTTACCCACACTGCAAATAGAATAAATAAATAAATGTCAATTCCATACATAGATACTTTTTCAGTTTTCGAAAATAGTTTGCGTTAGCGTTAAGCATCTCGTCTGGGATTCTTTTATTGTGTTAACTTGAATCGAACGTTTTCTATTGATGCTATATTTCAACGACTTATAACAACAAAAATGTGACGAATTAAGAACTAGTTTTGTTGTTTGGAGTCGGTTTGAGATAAACAAATAGTTGATTTACTGGTTACACCATAGGGGCCTTGACTTTGCCACTTTAAACCATTTATTATGCGCGAACTCTGACCCCCATCTATTTTAGACCCCATTTGTTTCCTAGTTGACTTTCTCCGAAGTGACTGCCCACTTGACATGTTTAAGAAAGCATTTGTTTTCATTACGTTTTAACTATAACGGGATTGTGAGTTTTGTATTGGAGGTCAAACTTATTTGTGAACCGTGGATTTGAAGTATGGTTTTAATAATTCTCACTTGTTGACTATTATTATAATAATAGTCAACATGTGGCGGTACAGAACTGTCAGTGCTCGAGTTTGCCTCGCACTTGACCTATTATTTTCTCAGTTACCCACCTACCAACCTACCGTTAATCTAAATGAAAAAGCGATTTACTTGCGTTGTTATCTTATTGTTTTAACTCGGCTGTCTCTACTGTCTAGTAATACGGTATTTGACAAAAGTCAAATCAGCTTCTTTTTATGAAACACCAAAAACGCTCCGTTACTATGGAATTTGTAGGGACTACTATCTTGTGACGTCACAATCAAACAGCGTCCTTATTGTTGGATTTTATGAATTTAAAAATCCTAATATAGGAAACATAAATAAAAGATTGTTGTTTTCCTAGTATTTTTATAATGTTTATCTGTTGTTAATGAAAAACCAATTTAATTTCACTCTTGTCAAATACCCTATTAGCTCTTATTTACTTGACAGTCAGTCGCACAGATTATAGGATTATTAAAGTCAGTCGTCGTCAATAACGTTAGAAAGACAATGACATGTCAAAACCAAACTGGTTTATTCCGAGTAGAATAGAACCCTTAGTGAATTTATACAGAGTGTTACCATTACCTGGCTTTTTTATAGTAGGTTAAAATAACGTATACCAGTAACGTAACTATGACATTAATTTAATTAGGTAATAAACAACTTTTCAGGTTTCGTTAACTTTCTAACAAAATGTTAATTGCCAGCAATGTAAAGCACAGCAATTTGACAAGTGTAAATTACAGTCGACGGCTACTTTGATTTTTAAGATCTGCCCCCGTACCACGACATACCTTGTACCAAGCAACAGCGATACTGATAACGATGATCACGCAGAACATGCACTACATTAAAAATGGACAGTATCTAAGAAAATTAATTGTGAAGTTATTTTAATTATTTTTAATTGATAATACTTGCAAACAATTGCTAAAGCAACAAAGTATCGGCAGTTTTAATAAATGCCCGCATGCCGGTAACACACTTTATAGTCAGTAAAAACGCGTAAGTAATATACCTATTAAGGTACGTAAGTACCTACTAAACGTTTTCTTGTTGATCAAAAACATTTATCTTCTTACTCCTGTGAGAGTACACAACCGGCTAAATGAAACAAAAGTAAACTTGTCTAAACATTCACATTGAATGTCACCTCGGCGACAATGGCTTAGACTGAGAAAGTATATCTAGAAAGTTTAATAAACAACATAAATATAGCACTAACGACCCGACCTCGCTTCGCTTCGGTTTATATGAGTTTTCTGTCATCCGTACCGACATCAATCAGAATTTATTATACATAACAATCTTCTAACCGAACACCGCATCAAAATCAGGGTAGTGATTCTCTCAATAACGACGGTCGGACGGACGAACGAGTGAATGTCCAAGCGGCGAGTTTAAGTAGTCCCGTCAGTGCGAACAAAACATATATTAGCGCGAGCATTTTCAATTTAGCAGCATGGTTTCTGACGAAGGATCGAACGTATAAGGCTGCTTAATTGAAAATGCACGCGCTAAATGTGTTTTGTTCGCACTGACGGGCGGGACTACTTGAACTCGCCGCTGCGATTTCGCTCGTTCGTCCGACCGTCCGTTATTTTTGAGAGAATAACACCCCAGCTGAGTGGAATAAGAGTAGTTAGCGGATGTACTGACAGACAGACGCGCAAAACAACTGTTTTATACAGGGTCTCCCAGAAACCGACGTCAAACCGTCTAGGGCTGATAGAGCAGAGAGCTATCGATTTAAACCCTTTGTAAGTTCAGTGATGTTTACTAGTTTCGGAGATATTGATCATTGATTTCATGTTTTATTTCACAAGTTTTTCAATGGTATATCATTAGAATCATTACAAATCAACGAAGTTTTTAAGCCGTAATAAATTACATTTAATATGTAACAAATTTAATTTATTCAAAAACGTAAAATGTATTAAATTCAAAATAAAGACTAAAAACAAAACTAAATGTGCCGACATTGACTTGAAAGACTGTATGTTATGCACTTTCGATGAATTTTGATATGGTACAGTCAACAGCATAACTAAGTGATCATTTATGTACGTTGTCACTTTAACGTCGTGTTTGAAATGTTATACAAAATTGTGAAGCGATTGAAAGCGACAAGGTACAGCAATGATCACTTATTTATACTGCTAACTGTACTATCTGTAGTGTACTTGACTTTAGTAAAGTTAAGATATAGTTGGTATATACTAACTATATCTTAGCGGTAAATAATATTGTACAAATAATATTGTAAATATAAATATCTTAGATCTGTAAATAAATTGTCAAAAGTAAATATATAATATTTAGTATAATAATAACTAGAATGGTGATAGAACACGTTTGAAAGTTAAATCTATGTTCTGAACCAGTACCGTAAAACGGGGTGAGTAAGGAACCCAAAATGAAGTATATAACTATAAGACTAAAAATATTCCCAATAGATGTAACGTTACTGTCCATTTAATAATTATTAATATTTGTAACAAGTTTTGACTTGTTTTAGGTTCACCCTTCTCACTGCTTAATCCCTACTTACCCCTTTGTACGGTAATGAAAGGGTTTTTTTATCGTTTGATCTTTACGTCAAGGACCTATGTACCTGCCATTGCATCAGCCAAATAATTGAAGAATGCAGAATCTAATTCCGCCGCGGACTTCAAATGTTTTGACACGAAACTACACTAAGTACAGGATTTCCAAACCGCACGTACCATAACAATAACAACCGGACTACGATCGTGCTACTACATATACATAAACAATTCCTCAAATTCTAATGTAGCCAGTTAGTTGTTATCACAGTTGTAAAAGGAGCGGAAGATCCCCGAGTTAAACAAAATTCAAACGTATTGTGAACACAATAGCGATGTCTACAGAGACCATTCTTTATTTTCCTGACTATAGTTTCATATGTTACATTTCGCACAGTGGTTGCGTATGTCTCACTTTCCTCTATTAACAGTCATGAAATAATTGAACTGCTCCCATTTAAAAATTAGCGAACGGAAATTAATTGAAAGTGTTGGTTTAACCTGATTGTATTATGAGTTTAAGTGATTTAATGATTTAAGACTGCACCGAGCAAACGTCGAGCGTCCAGTGGCGCCCTCATTACTATTATTGTGTTTTCTAATTAACTAAAGAATTTCCTTGGAATCAGACGAAATGTTTTTGTAGTGCAAGTAAAAACACAACTTATGGGATACATAACAAAGTTTAATAACAATTACCCTTTGAGTAGTCAGCTTAACGGGAAAAGGTGGGCACTTTTTTCTGTTCAGTTGATAACTCGAAGGTGAATTGTTATTATACTATAATTATGATATATATACCCTTTAAGTTTTGTTTTCATTTGAAGTACAAAAATACTTCGTCCAATTTCAAGAAAATGCTTTAGTTTTTTAGAAAACACAATAAAAGTAATGAGGGTGCCACTGTACACTGACATTTAATGACCAAAATTGGTCATATGGTATGTGTATAAAGGTGGCTCTTGAAGCTCCAAGTTTAATTAGGATAGATACTTAGAACTCTGTTTGATTGTTGAGTCGTTGACCCCACGTCACCAAAAGGAATATTAGTACTTTGAACTTCTAAATATAACTTCGACGATGTGCCCTTTCTTCGACTGGTCTCGTTCAAAGAGATCCATCAGGGATTTCTACATCTGAACCAGCATTGTATTAACCAATACCTATTACATACATACATAAGCTCACGCTTTTATTCCCAGAGTGGGGTAGGCAAGGCTACCCAATTACTAACAACTATATTTACCAGAGTATTAGTGACAGGTTGCAAGCCCATCGCCTAACAGTACTACAAGCCTTTATTCCCTTAGTCGTCTCTTACGACATCCACGGGAGGACATGGAGTGGCACTATTATAACCCGGCAACCACACGAAGCCTTTCTCATTAAAAAACCCTATTAAAGAGCATATAAGCATACTACAAATATACAGTGATCAATTCGCGATGTCCTGAATAAGGGCCAAATCAAAGGCACCTGAAACCATATGCATGTGCATGAAGAGGTCGATGAATGTAGAGGAAGCGAAAGACATATGTTTAGACCGGTGCATCTGGCGTTCCGTTGTCTCCTCTCCTAGCCTACTTCATTAGGAGACAGGCGTGAAGGTATGAATGAATGAATGTAAAAATATTCATTACAAAACCAATGTTAATTTTCTAAATACGTTAGAAAAAGACAAGGCTGAAGTGAGGAGTTGAGAACACGTAATATTAGCCAACACCATAAAGGTAACCTACCATTAATAACTACCTTTGTATTTATTCAGTAAAAAGGCCACATGAGGGTTCTTACAAGTCGGTAATATAGGGTGAGTCTACCAGCGCTTCGGACAAGACCATCATTGCGGAGAAGAAGCGCCGCAAGAAACTCCATGTTACTTATTATTATTATTATTAATAGCCGGATGTGTCCCACTGCTGGGCAAAGGCCTCCCCCCACTTTTTCCTTGTGTCTCTATTCTTTGACGTCTCTGGCAGTTTATGTTACTCACCAATTTAAAATGCTGTTTTTAAATCTAAAGAGATTGCCATACCTATTTTTTCAAATTATGAGTCGGCAACTAGAAACTTTTTAGTTAATTTAAAACGGTTAGTTACCAAGTCCATTATTCATTGTTAATGCTTACTGGGAAGTAGTCAGAGGACAAACAACGGCCAATTATCATCCTATTGCGATGGCAGGATGCGTTCTTCCTCTGATAACAGTATCAACCAGCTGTTTGTGTAGTTTTCCTTGGTATTGCTTTTGGGCTATATTTAATTTAGCTATGTCAACACAGTCGTTAATAAGAGGATGTGAGTCACCTAAGAGTAGAGTAAACACTACATGGATGATATTTCATTTTATTCTATACTTATATTATAAAATTATTATTATTGGCCGTGTGGTTGCCGGCAGAATAGAATAGTACCACTCCATACCTTCCTGTGGAAGTCGTAAGAGACGACTAAGGGATTAAAGGCTTGTAGTATTTTTAGGCGATGGGCTTGCAACCTGTCACTAATATACACATGATAAACATCTTAGCCTGTTTGTGCAAAATGTGGTTACAGAATTGACAACTGGCTGTTAAAGTTGTTGGTAATTCTGTAGCTCTGCCTACCCCATTCTGGGATGAAGGCGTGTCGGTATGTGTTATGTTATGTTATATTATAAAACTGAAGACTTTGTTTGTCTGTTTGTTTATTTGCTTGAACACGCTAATCTCAGGAACTACTGGTCCGATTTGAAAAATTCTTTCAGTGTTAGATAGCCTATTTATCGAGGAAGAATAATATCATACTCTCATAAACTGAAGCAAAGCGAGGGGGAGCTAGTTTATTTATAAATATAGTCTGTGTCAATTGAAATTGCCAAAGCAGTAAACAAATTATTAATGTTTGACACATAACCTCAAATATTCATCAAGCGCGTTATTATTTAAAATAACAAATTTCGAATAGTTTTTAATCTTAACCTTAATGTGAAAGTAAAGATCAAGTATATACATCATTCCTAAGTAATTGATCTTTAAAAGCACGTGATTATCGAGTATTCATGCTAAATTGGTTCGTTTGTTTGTGTTTACATCTTTACCAATTGAAATTGGCAGAGACTATACATTTTGTTTAATATTAAAACACTCTCTTTGTCCAATGTATTGTTTTTTAGGGCTTCGTACCCGAAGTGCATCTAACGGGACCGTATTACTAAGGCAACGAGTTCGTCCGTCTGTCTGTCTGTGTGTCTATCTAACTTTTAAGAGCTGTATCATTTGAACCGTAGGTATTAGATAGTGTATGTACGGGTGTTATAGACAATAGGGAATACGCATTGAATTATTAAATCGCATTAATTAATATGATATGAAAATATCGTTAAAGATATCACCAAAAGCAAAATTAAATTTCAAATTGGTGTAAAAATGCGGATCATACAAGCATTTCGAACTGAGATAGCGATTAGACAGATAGATCCGATGTGCACTGTAACGTCATGTAAGAGGTCGGCCATATAAACTCCATGTTAGATTCTGTTTAGTTATTATTTTTCGACTTATATTTTAGTTATTTTTATAGCGATTCAAAATAAGATTTTTGACTACTGTTAGTTACATAAATCAGCTATTATTGAACCTTTCAAAAAAGTCATCAATATTCCCTATTCGTTTAAAGCGAGGGCAGGTCACTGGTAAATAATAAATAATAATATACATAATGAAACTGCAAGCATGTAATACAAGCATATAAACACGCGCGAAACGAAATCTGTTTGTTTGTTCCACTTTCACGTTTAGTCTCCTTATCTCCACAAAGTGACGCGGAGGTGAAATTCTTTATTTTGGAAGGACTTTTGAAGTTTGCCTTGCAACCTACGTAGGTACATACATAAACTCACGCCTTTATTCCCAGAGTGGGATAGGCAGAGCTACAGAATTACCAACAACTCTAAAAACTTGTTGATAATTCTGTAACCACATTTTGCACACTTAGGCTAAGATGTTTACCAGTGTATTAGTGACAGGTTGCAAGCCCATCGCTTAACAGTACTATACGCCTTTATTCCCTTAGCCGTCTCTTACGACATCCACGGGAATATATGGAGTGGCAGTATTCTAACCCGACAACCACACGGTAAACACGGCCTTGCAACCTACTTGTCGAAAAACCAGGGTAAGTCAGATAATATACAATGGTTTCTCATACATTGGACCTTTGTCGACCTTTTAAAAGAGGAATTGAGGTCGAGAGGTGTTATATTTCGGTGATTTCGTGGCCGCCGGTTAGCTGACACCGCGGATGTGTTTTAGTAGCTTTGTGAATTTTAAGTTATACATATTATATATAGGTATTTAGTTATTTATGAATCTTGTAGTTGTTGACTATGGATGAAGTTATTCTATTACATTCTTTACAATTCGACGAAGTTTCGTGTCGGTGTCGGGTTTGTTCTTTGCTGTTTGTATTTTATTATTATAACTAGCGACCCGCCCTCGCTACGCTTCGGTTTATGTGACTTTTCTGTAACACCCGTACATAAAACAAAGTTTATTATATATAAAAACCTTCTTCTTGAATCACTCTATCTATTAAAAAAAACCGCATCAAAATCCGTTGCGTAGTTTTAAAGATCTAAGCATACATAGGGACAGACAGCGGGAAGCGACTTTGTTTTATAATATGTAGTGATTCTTTATTTTGTTCTTAATTATATTCATAAATCTGAACTAATATTATAAATCTGAAGAGTTTGTTTGTTTGTTTGCTTGAACGCGCTTATCTCAGGAACTACTGACCCATTTGAAAAAATCTTTCAGTGTTAGATAGCCCATTTATCCAGGAAGGCTATACCGGATCGAAGCGAGGGCGGGTCGCTAGTCTTTAAAGAATGATTCGCCAACAACTGTTGCACATGTGGAGATAACACAGCATAGAAGCATTTCATAAATATACCCCGGGGTGATCAAAGCCATCGCGAGATTGTATACCTATGTCTATTGCCAGCGCCACACGCTTGACGTTTGCCGCAAACTGCAGGACGCAGCTATACATTGGAATGAGATGGAAATACATCGTGCTCACTCTAAGATATAGTTGCGTCCTGCAGGGTTTGCGGCAAATGCCAAGCGTGTGGCGCCGGCATAGATTAGATCATATTTACCATTAAGTGGCCATGTGCTCGATTGCTCTGTCCATGTCATAACAAGAAAAACACGGCCTAGTGCGAGTCTGACTCATAGACGAAAGGGTCCGTAACACGCCGAAAAAAAACGCCTCTTGTATAGGGACACCCACTACGCACTGAAAATGCCAAGTGTCTAGCTGACAGACAGACAGGCTGATTGACAGCGGAGACTTAGAAAAAAGATGTATCCACGTTATAATGATTCTTAGGCCCGTATTAATAAACTCATCTTGGCTGAGATGTGCGTCACAAGATACGTCAAAGTAAAAGTCAAACCATAGAACACTGTCATTTTCGACACATCTCGAGACGAGCAGTTGAGATTAGTTTATTAATACGGGCCTAAGACTTGCTTCATATTTGTAACAACGGCATTGTATTTTAACTAGTTTCTCGAGTTATTTACACCGTTATCTTCTAAGTGTCAAGGTTTATTTTCCACGTAATTTCAAGATGAAAGCCGGTCGACCGTGAAGCTAGATCGCTCCGTTTACCTCATCGTCAGTTCGTCGTTGAAACTGCAAAACCGCGTAAGTAACAAATTGAATAAGTTGCAAAATGTACCTTATTGACTTGCTTGATAAGGTGTATTTTTCATCTTATTTAATTTGTTACTTACGCGGTTTTGCAGTATAGTGTCACCGACGAGTTGCTATCGGGGCCGACAGGCCTAATTAATCTAAAGTCAATCTGACGTCACATGTGCACTATCCTTGTCTAACACGTGACAAATTAAAATGAAAGAAAGTAACAAAATACCGAACTGACTTTATAATCACATAATGGCCTAAGCGAGTGCTTCCGAATTCCAAATAAATTGTTTTCATATACAAAGAACTTGAAAGAAACCGCTGAATGATATATTTTTAGCCATTGTCCAAGTCTAGAGCTCAATTTAAGATGGTTTAACGATTAATTATCCGACTTCAAAAAAAGAGGAGGTTATACGTTCCACTGTATGTTTTTTTAATGTTTTCGCAAAAACACAACACATTTGGTCATGTCAGATTGGTTGGTTGTGTCAAAACAGACCAACGAGCAAATTATGATTATGGCTATGTTTATCGAAGTGGATAAACGTGGATAAAACATCGTTGTTAAGCCCCTCACCAGAACACAACAATGCGAACACTGGTGTTTTGCGGTAGGTTATAGGTGCATATCAAGCTGGTGTTTCTTTGTTATTGGGTATTTATTTATTATTTGCTAAAAATTGGCTGTGACTTCAAACTTATGGTAAAATTTCCCTTGAGATATATTTTCGGAATAAAAAGTCTATTATAATAAGTCCTTAGCCTTAGGGCCTGTTTCACAATCGACAAGTAAATTTATCTGCCATTTAAAGTTGGCTCTCTCCTTGTCTATTTTCAAGTGTAAGAAAGAGAAAGGGCTAAATTTATCTGTCAAATACGCTTTACTTGTTGATTGTGAAACAGGCGGTTAGAGTTCTTAATATTTAACTGTAATGCAAGGAATATTAAACACCTTTTTAAATACGTCGTTATTGGCAAAAAACCTTCATTCACACCGAGAATTATCCGTTAATTGTTTAAAACCACATTTCTAGGAACTATAGAACGTTATCGTCAAATCGATTTGTTCTTGTCATTCTTTACAGTTTTAAGCGTTCGAAAATAGCTCTTGTTACAATCAGTTAAGATTCAAGCTAACCAGTTATTAAAAAGTAAACAGTACCACGAAGAATGTTCATGGCTGATAACATTCAGCTTTAAAAAAGAGCATCTTATGCAGAAATCTTAGTGTAAGTTCGACCTTATTACAATTGAAAAATGCATAATTAGCTTCGATACTTAAATGGCTGTTCCATTTTTTACTGGCGAAAAATTATCTGCAATATAATAGGAGGTAAAGTTTGATAGTTTGTTTATTGTTGATACAATTATGATTTATAACTATGATAAGATGCTTTCCCAATATCTTGTACCGAGAAGACGGTCTTGTGGTGTCTAACACTAGATTATATTTACAAAAGCCTAAAAACTTGTATTTTTTTTTTTTATATGGTATAGGAGGCATACGAGCAGACGGATCCCCTGATGATAAGCGATTGCCGTCACCCATAGACACCTGCAGCACCAGAGTAGGAGGAGGAGGGAAGGATGCGGGGTCTCTCTATATATTATCATTTGTTTAAGATAGTGAAAGGGTAAAAGGAAAATGAAAGACTCGAAATTGTACATGACACCAGAAAAATTACAATTTATTTCTTTACTAGCGACCCGCCCTCGCTTCGCTTCGGTTTATTTGAGTTTTCTATAACACACGTACATAAAACAAAATTTATTATACATAAAAACCTTCCTCTTGAATCACTTTATCTATTAAAAAAAACCGCTTCAAAATCCGTTGCGTACTTTTAAAGATCTAAGCATACATAGGGACAGACAGCGGGAAGCGACTTTGTTTTATACTATGTAGTGATGATTTATTGTTCACCAAGGGCTGTTGCAATACAATTTGAAATACATCGACAAGAAAGAGGTCTAACTTAACCTAACCTTAGTAATCTAATAAGGGTTAAAGAGAAATTCAAAATTATACATTTCATCAAATGAGTGTCGGTGAATCAAGGAGATCCCGATTTGTAGACTGGTTAAGTACTAGGAGTTAATGAGTAGTGAGAACGTAACAAGCCGTGTGAATCAGCGTAATCACATGGTGACGACTGCGTAATCACACAGTAATCAGTCAGTAATCACTGAGGATCATACCTGTCCTTAGACTCCCGGGTACTTGTGCAACATTTCGCTGTGACAGTTATATCGATCATTAAGGTCTACAGTTTTTTTTAATACCGTGAAAGAGATCACCAAATGTAAAATTAAAATTAAAAGCGGCCAAGAAACACAAGCATTTTAAACTGCTAATTAGACAGAGAGAACGATACTCCGTGTGTCGTCATGTAAAACGTCGGCCATATAAACTCTACGTTTAGATGGAAAAAGATTGGAACAAATCTTTGGTGCCTCATACATAATTATATTGGTTATTTTTTATACCTATGCAAATAATGTTTTTTCTCCACTATTTGTTACATGAATCAACTTTTATTCCCTATTGGTGTGAGATGGCTGCGCCTATATCGCGTGTCATATTTATTGTCGACTGAGTGCCTTTGTTGCTGATCCTTACAGTTTATTATTTCATTATTTGGCTTTGTAAACATAACCATGTTTGCGACATCGAAGTCAGTGGCATGAATCAGGCTACATTGCTGTTGTAAATTAACGCTGACTTTAATTATAATTTCGTGTATGATTCAGTTCACGATAAAATTGATGTATGAGTAGGTTGAAAATGGGGACATCCCAAAACTGGTCAATGTTGAATGCGTATTGAAGGTTTTTAAAGATGGTTGATGTTGTTTATTTACACCTGTAAGTAAAATTTGTTGCGTTCTAAAATTTTACGTGTAGTAAGGGCGACAGAACCAGTAATGCACAACGACCAAAGAAGATAAGGGTTAAGTATTCATTTATTTTGCAACAATGAATTTAGGACCGAATTTTGATTTAAGAGTGAAGTATCCATTATTGGTGCCTCTCCGCTAAAAATGTCCATATTTGGGGCCGTCACCTTAGGTATATTCACATACATTGACATAACATGTATACGTAGATCAACACTACGCATATATTAAATAATTATATTTGAAAACGGATCTTAAATTATGTGTTGGTTTTCTTCTTTACTGATTTCGACGGCAAAATAGTATCTTAAATTGATGGCTAAAATCAAATCTAAATTGGCCCGGCTCATAAAAAGTTGAGCATGCTTAGAACCTTGTCGTTCTGATTCTCATTGTCATTACCATACTTGTCATTTGATATTCAGTGTAAAGTTTAGGGTAGGTACTCATGTGCTCCACATTTTCGCACTGTAGCTTCAGTCTCCCATAACGTTGTGTCGACTAATGTCTAATGTCTACAGTTATCTCACTTCTTGCCGAGTTACGTATAACCGTATTAGCGACCCGACGCTTGCGCAACATCCATGTTACGGTAACAGCTAAACGGCCTGGATTGCCTGTAACGCTGATTTGTTATGGCGTCTGACGTCATTACATTAGAGTGAAAAACGTGCCAGTACCAGCCTTAATAACTAATTACTGATAGATAAAAAACACCAAAATAATGACGACCCCCTTCTTTCACAGTTGATATCATTTAAATGACACAACCGATTTTGATAAAACCCTGGCTAACAACCCGAGGAATATATGTATAAGGTGCTAACTAATTATTCACGGATATTTTAAGAGATAATACATTAAGTACATAAAAAAAAAACTTTTAATTGTAATGAAGGGACTTTTGTATATCACTGTATTGTTTTAATTTACCGAACAAAAAATTTAAATTATAATTAATCTAATAATCACTGCTATTATGTACCTGTCAAGATGTGTAACACTGTTTGTCAAAAGTTGTTTTTCGTAAATGTCATTATAATTCGGCGGGAAAACTGTAGGTTATTAAATACTAGCGTCTGAATGATAGTGATATGTCAAATTTGTTGTACATCAAAATGAAACTCTATGTCAAATTAATAAGTCACGAAATGTCAAAAATCCTACGCACACATGCTGTGCGTAGGACATCTGACGGGTTAAAGAGGTTCTAGAATGTCTAAAGAGGTCTTAATTATCTTATTTACTGGGTGTTTTAACGAAGCAAATTAGTTTCCTTTTATTAGTTTTCTCCAAAAAAATATAAGACTTCATACTTAAATGTACTCTGAGAACCGAGTACCTATCAGCTGTAAAAATATCCGTGACTAATTTGTTAGCACCTTATATTTAAATCTACGCAGACGAAGTCCCGGGCAGAATCCTAGTCCTAAGTATCTATTCTCAAGTATCTTCCATTTCCACAAAGGTAGAAACAGAGGAAAACACCACCAACTGCACTACCATATGCAGTTATGCAAGCTAATTATGTAATTATCGAAGCCACACGTTTCTATAATTGTTTTTGCGGCACGTGTCTAAATGCCAAAGACAAAAGGTTATTTATAAAATATGGCGCCGCAGTGTCAACTGTTGTGTTGCAACCGTGAAACAATGTGTCGGGTTCATTTTGAATTGAGTTTCAATAGGATCTGTTTTCAAGCAATGTTTTGATTGGGTACAGTCACAACACGCGACTGTTACGCAGGTTGCCCCTCTTCTTAATTTAGCCGTGTACTACACTCGGGTAGTACGTCAAGTTTGCTGTCAACCCAAAATGCATTACACAGTTAAATTAGGAAGAGTGGCAAATGTCTTAACATTCCCGGGTTGTGACTGTATTGAAGTCAAAGTGTACTGAAATTAGACTCGGCTGCTCGGATCTTTAAGAGTGAGTAGTAAGATCGGTTTTCCAACCTTGATTATTCCAAGTGGCAAATTTTCGAACCGCATTTGTCTTCAAAAATCTGTTTTTTTTTTCATGTGTCATTCCATGTCTTCCCGTGAAGTCGTAAGAGGCGACTTAGGGATGAAAGGCTTCTAGTATTCTTAGGCGATTGGCTTGCAACCTGTCACTAATATATGTACTTACATGTTTGTGCAAAATGTGGTTACAGATTTAAAAACAAGTTGTTAGAGTTGTTGGTAATTCTGTAGCGCTGCTACACATACCGTCACCCCTTCATCCCAGAGTGGGGTACACTCTGGGATGAAGGGGTGACGGTATGTGTATGTATTTTTCTCCATTCATATTTTTCTTCAATTGTTTCTGGTTGCATATTTTCCATTCTGGATTTTACCCATTCGCAATATTTTCCATTGTGTGACTCTGTGTTTTGATTTTGGAAATGGTTAACATGCAACTCGGAAAACGCTAAAATGTAATAAACAAATGTGGTTAAAATTACAAACGGGCCAAATTCGAGGGAGAAAAATTGCGAATGGGAAAAAAAGCGACTGGAAAAATTGCTCCGTGGAATAATCAAGTGTAGGAAATATATGTAACTACTCAATCTCAAATCGAGTCGGTCGAGTCTACGATACGATTGCAATAGAATTAAAAACTAAACAGAATAGACGCGATAATCTAGCTACTGAAAGTCAGAGTATTTGCTAAGCGATATGGTATTCATACTGTTAACAATACGATAACAATAGGAGTAAAGAAAATGTGGGACCCGGAGCCTTTATTCTACTTTGTTTTCACCAATCTTACTTCAAAATTGGTTTTGAGTTGAAGTTGGATCATGTTGCCAATTGTACTCTAAACAGCGCCCTCAGTACTTCCAAAATGTTTTTTGCCAAACTACAGTTCGCTCATTGAATACAAAACTGACACATTCCAAAATAATTTGCTCTTGCATTAAAAATCTTATACGAACAGCTTCTAATTTTAAAATGCAACACTGACTCATTTTGAAATGTGTCCGTTTTGTATTCAATGAACGAGTTTTCGCATGACACTTTCTTAAGTTTGGCTTGAGTATGCTTCTTATGTCTATCTATTTCTCGTAAAGTGTAAAAGTCATAAAAGGATATCTAGCAGTGGTCTTTTCAAATACTAGCTGTTGCCTGCGACTCCATCCAATCAGAAAAATAAAACATAGCCTTTGTTCACCAGGGATAATGTAGGATTCTAATGGTGAAATAATTTTTCAAATCAGTCCAGCAGTTTCGGAGCCTATTCAATTGAAACAAACAAACAAACAATCAAATATTTCCTCTTTATAATATTAGTGTAGTCAAAACAATAGGTAGAACACGCCGAATTTATTTAAAATAACCTCACCATCGCCATCACTCAACGCCGGACAGATATTGTTTAAAGGTGGGAAAGACGTTTTTTGTCGACGGTACAAGCTGGGGTGACCTGCCGAAAATAAACGGAATTGTCTTGGAAATAGAATAGTGTTCTTAACCTCTCGCCCTTTCTAAAGTGCACGGAAAAAGACGGACTACGTGTGAGATTCGAACACACAACTACGAGTAAGTCGGTAAAAATAAATTGTAGTCAGCCTTACCAAAAAATTATCACAAGTGGAATGAATATTATGGCTTATAAGTATGATTGTTTCAGCGATATGGCAAGGTATTTTGGATCCTGGTATTCCTTAAATTAAGTTAAAAAAAAACAAGACGAACTAAAAAACCACCTTCTTCTACTCTTAGTCTGTTAAAAAAAAAATGCTTTTCGTTGTGTTTAAAAGTCAACAACCGTTTGTTGTTTTTGTGCGTTAATTTTCTGTGTGATGCTTTTGGGTAAGTCTTTTTTTACCCGACTGCATCAGAGTACGGGTTATCTATGTTATTTTACTGGAACTAACCAGCATAAACAAAAAAATATGTATAAGTATCGGAACTCGGACGTTCTCTTAATAGCCTCTTGTAATTTTCTTAAACTGTCGATCGAACCAGTCAAATTATACCAGCTAGTTTAAGCTACCAAATTGAGAATGTATGTCCTAAAATATTATTCATACGCTCTAACGCGTCAACTTAAACTCCCCGGTTATCAATTCATCCGCCGAGTTGTAAAACGAGTTAGTTAAGAGAATCTAACTCTTGATACACCGTAACACATCGAACAGGGCACGTTTTTGCCCGCATTACGCGGTTTCCCGGAAGTGGGCGATCCGCGTCTGCGCAGACCCCGCAGTTAGTCGTGGATGCAATTAACGAGATGAGCGGTTTTACGACTGTCTTTTTAGTGTTGATGGAAGCCATATCTGCATAAGAGGGGCTACACGCTCAGTATTTCATCACTTCAGTCCATAAGAATACACTGAATAACTCTAGAATTATCCTCTAACCTACCGACTGACGATCGCTCACACAAATTGACCTAGTAGTCCCAAACTAAGCTGTAGGCTTGTGCTATTCAATATTCAAAATTATTTATTTCAGAAAATTCATTTTCCATAACTAATTGCACAAACATTAAAAATTAAAATCAAAATTAAAGTTAAAAATAGAAACATAAATAAAATAAAATTAAAATTACACAAAGACTTTCACAACTAAAAACTAAAACACCATTACCAGTAAGTCCGATTGCTTCCTACATGGAGCTGCATACAGTGAACCATGTAGGGGCAATCAAACCTACCTGCTATCATGTCCAGGATGCTGTTGCCACTGCCGCGCACTCTGCTCAACAGGGACGCGCACCGCTTGCGCAGAGTGGTGTAGAAGCAATCGATGCGCGCCTCCGCGAACATGCCTGACGCACTGCAGCGACGCGGCAGCCGCACCAGCACCCTGAACGCGTCATTATACTGTACGCGTAGGGCGCTAAACGATCTTCGAGTATAGTTGACCCAAAGGGAGCATGTATACAGGGAGGTGCAGAAGGCTCTGAAAAGAGTAACTTTCACCTCCCTGGAACACCGCGCAAACCTGCGGGCCAACATGTTTGCTCTCACCGCCAGCGCCCGTCGCTCCCTCTCGAGGTCGGCGTCGTCTCTCAGGTCATCGGTGATCAGGTGTCCCAAGTACTTGAAACGGGTCACGCGGTTTAACTGTACTCCGTTCAGCACGACTTGCGGTATAGCTGTCAGACACCTGGTCCCCGACTTGAAAACCATGAGCTCGCTCTTCTTGGTGTTGTACATTAAACCATGGCTGTTGGCGTACTCCTCACACGTAGCAAGGAGTTTCCTAATACCACAGATCGACGCACTCAGCAGAACCATATCGTCCGCGTAGCTCAGGTTATTTACGCACACGTCATCTACGTGACAGCCGACGTGCTGGCTGCTGAGCGCGACGATCAGTGCGTTTATGTAAACGTTAAACAGCCGAGGCGAGGTCAGCCCCCCCTGCCGCACCCCACACTGCAATTTATATGGCGTAGAAAATGAATTTGCCCATCGAACACTATTTACTTGGTTGCCATACCAGTATCTAAAAATTGATATTACTTCATTAGGCACGCCATACTCTGCAAGTTTTTTCCACAGTAGCTCGTAGTTGACTAAGTCAAATGCTTTAGATAAGTCAAGAAAACAGGCGTAGACTGGGGTTCTACGTGACGTGTAGTACTTGACGGTATGCTTAAGGCTCAGTATAGCAGTTTCAGTAGACAGACCTGGCCGAAACCCAAACTGATTGTCGTGTAAAGTGATATACCTATCCAACTGTGCACCAAGCAAACCGTCCAGTACTTTTGCTATAATTGTAGCTAACGATATAGGCCTATAATTAGACTTATCGGATATATCTCCAGTTTTATTTTTGATTATAGGCACTACAATTGTTTTCATTAAACTCTCAGGCAGATACGAGTGGCTTACACAGAGAGAGTAAAACATCGCCAGTACCCGTGAGAGATGAGGTCCCGCAAATCGAAGATGCTCAACACTGAGACCATCATGGCCAGGAGATTTACCTCGCGACATTTGTTTAATGGTCAGGGCTACGTCTCTTGCCGTAAAGATGATTCTCGGGTCCCCATGTGTTGTCTCGGTATTGAGCATTGTCGGCGGCTGCCCGAGGATCGGTTTAACAAAGAAATGATCACGAAAGAGCTCGGCTATGCCCTCTGGGTCAGTGACCCCGTCGACGCTCACAGGCAGGCTAGGACGAGGGTTTAGTTTGTTCGTACCCTTCCAAAAGCTTCGGAAGTCACGGCTCTGGTGTTGAGATGCCAGCAAGTCCATTTTTATTTGATCTTGATGGTTTTGACACCACCTTAACCGCGATTTAAATATTCTTCTGCTTTCACACATTTTATCGTATACTGGCCCAGCTGAAGGTTTTCCGTGCAAGACCCATGTTTGAAAATTAATCCTTGCCAGCCCGTGAGCATCGCTCACGTGCTTATTCCAGCCCATGACCTGTTTCCTTTTCCTAGTTTTACGCTTTCTACAACTGGTTATTGCGGCCTGCCTAAGAATGAATATAATGTCACCATACATTTGACTGATTATGGATTTATGCTCGGTATTATTACAAAAACTCAAAGAACAACAATTTAGCATTTGAGTGGGAAAGTCTATTAATTTTAACATTCTGTTACATAACACCTCATACTCATGAACTTGTAATGCCTTACGGTCACCCCAAATAACATTAGCATTATCATTTTGACAAAAGTTCAACATATTATTTTTCGGTTTAATTACGTCAAGATTTACCTCCATAATTAAAGGGAAATGATCGGACCATAAGGTATCATAATAAACGTTGACCTTAGTTACAGAGCTGAGGGCTGCTCTAGTTACTACACAGTGATCTAGCCACCGCCTACAACCATGGGCTTCACTTATAAAAGTATAGGTCCCCGAAGTTAAACCCAATAAGTCGGTGTCTGCTATTGTCCAGTCATGTTCAGTACAAAAACTCACTAGCTCGTCGTAGAACAAACCCGTCGGATGCGCATTTAGGTCTCCCAAGAGAAATACTGACTCGCATTCACTGTTGTCTATGATAGCACTCACCGCCCCGAGGCAATCCGTAAATTCCGTCAGGTTACTGGTCTTATCAGTCGGCATGTAGACACTAATCACTAAAATAGACCGCTGTCCCATTACTATTTTGATAGAACAAACACGATCATTATCACAGTCTATCACTGACACTTTATCGAACACAGTCTTTTTCCACAGAAGGGCCACGCCACCATATGGTCTACCTTTTAGCATGCCCTGTGTGGTATCCACCGCCGACGTTCCCGTACTATTGAAACCTCCGTCTCCGTCTATGGGTACTAGACAACGATATAAATACTTATATAAAGAAATAAATTAAGTAGGTATTTATTCAGCTTTCAAAGTAAGCATTCTCGCGAATTTTGTTTATAGGACAACAGATTAACCCATTAAGTATCTACGGTGTATTTTTTTTGTATATGAACAAGTCTACGTAGTGTATTATTTTTCTCAAACATGCACGGAAATAACGGTTTTCCGATTGAAACACAAGGACGGAAAGTCCTTACTCCTCCTGGGAGTAAAAAAACCGTATGAAAACACTTTCCGTCCATGTCCATATTGTTTATTAAAAGTGCTCTCTATTGCATACAAAATCGAAAGGAACGTGACAAAAATCCCGCAGACCCAACTTGTGGGTGCAGTGTGGGCCGGCGGCGGCGGTGCGTTGTGCGTGAAACTATCTTACCTAAAATTCGGTAATTTTCAAACAAACATTATCTCCGAATTTTTCATAGGTTTTTAAAAATACTTGTAATTATGTATTTTGTGTTATTTCCTCACATGTTTGAGAAAAGCATTATATATGCCGCGGCGGAAACGAGGATTTCCTGACTCGTATTTTAGCAGGCCTCGCTATTGCTCGGCCAGCTAACCACCTCGTCAGGAAAACCCTTACTTTCCGCGCATAGGCAACAATGTACTATTGCCAATAAGTTGTTTTTTTGCCATGCCTACTTTTGTTTTCAACTGTACAGTATTAGTAACCCTGATAATTAACTTGGTATTAAAAGGCAAATTCAAATTCCACGGATCTATAATTTTTAGCCATTAAGATCACCTATCGTCATTGTGCCAGTTTATTAGTTAAATATAATTGTACTCGTATTGTCATCAAAATCGCGTAGGCATGCAAAATTTCCAGTCAGTCCGATGACTATAAGTAGGCTATGCTACATTTTGTGTACAAACATTATTATTTTGCAACCATTTTCTTAATAGCGATCGGCAATCTTCGTTTTTCTATGATGAACGAGTGACAAATATACTGTCAGGTCAGTTGCGAGTGCAAGCGGGATAGCGATATTAGCGATGGCTATCACGCTATTCCGAAGCTGGGAATACTGTAGTTAGTTACAAGCGTAGCTAATAAAAACTATTATATCATCTTGCACCGTGTTATAAGTTATAAACAAATATAAGTAGGAGGGTTTTAGTATTTTTTTTCTCCTATTTCTTCCTTTATCTCTCACGTAAGATTTTTGTCATTTTTTCCTGCTGATCTACGCATGTTATTTGATATTATATTGAATTTGATATGTATTGCTTTATAGAATGCTAGATTAAGTAGTACCATTGTAAGATGTTTAAAAAATGACTGACTGCTGAGTTCCTTGCGGCGTTTCTTCTCAGCAGTGTCTCCTCTTGGGAAGCGCTGGTAGATTCTTGACGTGTAAAAGTGCCCGTGCGGCCTACTTACTGCATAAATGTCTTTTATCTTCTTTTAAATCTTTAATTACTGAAATGCAAACTAAATGAAACAAGTTGTATTTAAGTGCTAAAAATCCGCATTATTCTTCTTTCGCTGGTTCTATAAAAGGGTCGTTCTCAAAAAAGTGGCACCGCTGAATTAATTTTGCATTTTTTAGAAAGTTTCCGATTTTGCGGTTTTTTTTAATTAAGATCGGTAGAAATAAAATCGAGTAATCGATATCACGTGGAGGGAAGTGATTTATTTCATTTTTTTAGAAGATACAGGTATTTGAACTATGCGGTAAGCAGGTGAATGACTATTTGTAACCAGGTTATCGACAGTAGGGGCAGGTTGGCGACAAATACGTATAAATAAAGTAAAACTGTTAGCAGGTTAACGACAATGGGTGCAGTTAAGTAAATTGTTAAATAAAAACGACATTAAACTGACAACAAGTGCTTAATTTGAATATGTTTAATTCGTTTTTTCCTTATCTAAATGATTTATATAAAATAACACACCTTATTTACCTTTCAACCGTAACGGCATCTCATATGTTGAAACCCGGTGAACCGTATAGGCTACAGGGTGTTACATACATATTTACCTACATACATACGCTCGGTATACAACCCTGCTTCGTGTACTCGGGTATAAAATATTTATGCCACAAGCATTTTTGGTGTACAGTATAAGTTATTAAATAATTGTCGTTCGCCTGCCGTAAACGTCGTTCACCTGTTTTTTTTTAAACAGGTGAACGACATACAGGTCATGGACAAAATGACAGTTATATCATCAATACAAGTTAAGCACCTTGATTAATGAACTGCATATTTATTGACATAAAAATAAACCATGTTTTACGTGCTATAAATTAATATCAATACAATAAGTCACACAATTATCAAAATATGGAAGACAGAATAGCGACTACGTACCCATTACAAACTCCCGCTCGCGTAAGTTTTTTGTTTATTATTTTTGAGAACTTCACACTGACGACGTGTTACTTCTAACAGCGGTAGCTGGGGACTGTAGGTCTCGAATTAGGCGGGGTTAGGCAGGTTAGACGAGATAGTTTAACCACAGAGGTAGCGTTTATCTCATGACAGGTGAACGACAAAAACTGTCGTGGATAAGAATAAATTTCAAATAATTCGAAATATGAGTATAGTATTCTTATTCGACACTACAGTTTTAAATCTTGAGTATATGTGTAAGTCAAAAATAGTATTCGCACTAAGTTACGTTTGTGATTTTTACGTTTTAATCAACTCGAAACATGAGTGCTTCGCGTTGGGACACTGCAGGTGAGCGACAAAACGTAGTTACAAATTGATTTTATGGTTATTAATATAATTAGAATTTATATCAAACCATTTGGCCTCTATTCAAAAAATGTCTTTTAATATGAATTGATAACTAAATTATATGGATGACGCTTTATGAAAAAAAAGTTCTAAGAGACACCTATTGACAGGTGGCGGTGCCACTTTTTTGAGAACGACCCAAAAAGCAAATTATCAGAAGTTTTATAGTAGCGTTACAGCAGCCACTAATGTGTTTTTAACCGGGAAGATTTCTCGTTGAATTTGCTATAATTTGCCACTTAAAAACGTTGAAATCATCATCAGTTATATAAACATCGCATAAAGCCTTGGTTTACGCAAATCCGTAAATATTTGGTAAATGGCTGTTTAAAGCCGCATAAGTATTCAATTTGCTGCTGAAATTGTAAGTCACTAAGGGCCTGTCACAATGGGTCTAACTATTACCGGTGGCGCCAAAGTGCGTCATTAGTTAAGGGTAAACCACTTCAGGAGGGCTACCACATGTTGTCCGCGACTTCTTTGTCTGTAACGATAGAGACGCACTGAGCGACAAGCGAGAAAATGCAACTTGTGCTACTCGTAGGGTGTTATCCTCTCAAAAACAACAAATGTTAAATTTCAACTTAAAGTAAGCCTGCATATTCGCAGTTTGAATATTACTTTTGATTATAGCTATTTTATCATGTGCAAGTCCTCATTGTTAATAAGCTAAATAAAAAAAAATAGGCTACGATATTACCCTTAAACCTGTTTCCTAGTTGTCATCAAGGGGTTTATCGGTAGAAACGGTAACGTTAATGAGAGTAACTGTAACTATCTAATGATTAGGCTTAAGAAGTGTAATGACCCGGGGTTTATTCTACTCGGTGAAACCATATTACTTTTTATAAGTCGGTAGCGTTAGTAAAAGAAAACAGTTCAGTGCTTATATACATAATTAATAAAAAAAAAAAAAAAAATTACGAATTGAAATTGCTTGTTTAATAGACAAATTACAAAACCTAAACCTAGCCTATAAAATATGCAAACGTTAGGTTAGGTGCAAATTATTAGTACCGACACTACCGACTTAGGTACCTGTTTATACCGGCGTACCCAATAGCTATGATGGGAAAAAAATATTCAACCTATCGTTTGCTATATGTTTCATATTTTTGATTGGTATGTAATTTGTCTTTTAAATAAGCAATTGCATTTTTTTTTTTTTTCAGCCTAGGCACTTATTTGCAATAAATCACCTACTTACCATATTAAATTTGTTATAAAATACTTTTTATCGAATAAACAACCCGGTGAAGGTTGTCTCCTATTCGGATCCTCTACCAGTAGGGTCACTACCAACTAGGGAACGCAATTTAACCGGTTATTAACCGATTCTGTACCTATGTAAATAAAACCTAAAAACCGGTTAAAACCGGTTATTTGCATTCCCTACTACTAACAAGGCAAACGTGATAAGCGTTATATCTGTGATATAACTTATATCAGAATGGAATCGTAAATGTATCCCGTTTATACCTATTATGACAATATACTCGTATCAATTGTTAGTGTTCGAGTGCTCTACATTAAAACATGGAAAAAAAACATCAGTCTATACAATGACGGCGCTCAGTTGCTAGATTTTCTCACGGTTATCTGGCGAGTGTTATTACAACTATCCCGATATTCCATAATATCTTAGCTTATAGTTGTTACGTTTGTATAGTGTTTTATATCTCACTGACATGCACTTGATTGTTATTAATCTATTAGAATCTATGGGATCTATGTTTAGTTTTACGTCAAGATTAACAAAGAGATGTGAGAATACGCTTAAATCGCGTAACTGTTACAAAAATACAAATTTTGCTCCGGGTTATAACATTTCTCAACCCTAAAATCTTGTGGGGGGGTCGACTTCCACTATTTTTGAATGACTGAAACGCATTTGATGATTATTTTTCCTAACATATAGCAATTAAAAGGCTAACAGTTATTTTTAAAGTTTTTGTCGTCAAATCAAATTCATTTGTTTGTCAGAATACAGTAATACATGGTCTTAGTTATAACATTTATAGCACTTGTATTCAGCATGCAAGCAGGCGTACAAATATTCAATTTATACTACACAATTTTATAAATTCTAGTCAATAATAAATAATACAAATTCAAACGTCTAAATACTCCTTGACACTGTAAAACATTTCTCCATTAGCCATTTTGTCAAGTTACGTTTTAACATTTTCGCGACAACATTCTTAATTCATCCGGTAAATTATTAAAAATTACAATGCGCATATTAAACATATTTATTTTGTACATGTCCTTCCGACCTCGATTGCTTAGCTATGTGAATTGTTTGAATGAATTCTATTAACGTTGTATTGCTAGATGAACCAATTTGTTTATTATACATAATTATATAGGACACTAAAGTAAAATTCATCTAAATAAAATCACAAAATTAACATACGGTTTCAAATAGGGGATTTTGTCAGAAATCTAGGTATTTGTTTTTAAAAATCTAAATCAATAACATCTGATTAACATATATAGGAAAGTTACAACTATTTTCTCAGGGGCTTGCTTATGCTGTATTTACATCAAGTTCTGGGGCACCCCGTATGCAAATATAAGTATCGTTGCTTGCAGTATAAATAATACGTTTTGTAATTTATTATTGCCATCAAATTCGCGAAAGCATGCAAATTTCCAAGTCAATTTGAAGAAATTTAAAGTGGATCCGACGATCATTGGTAGGTTAAAAATAGATTCCCATAATGAGATTATAAGTACAGTTCGCCTTATAAGTAGCTACCCACTTTAGCCCCTTGTCACTTTAACATCATATTCAAACTACTGCATTCATCTTTAAAAGACGTTAAAGCGACAAGGTACTAAAGTGTACAGCTACTTATATCGACCGTACCGGTATCGGAATCCAACGCGTCCACTTTCCCATGACCTTGTTGTTCTGAGACCATATCGCGGTCACTTCTAGACAACGACGGTTGTCCGAAAACATTCTACACCATCCGCGAAATTTCTTCGAAATATACTCGTGATGAACACGATACCGAAACTTGATCGTGTTATTCATATGCCCCCAACCCATAATGCTTCTGACGTGTTATGGAATTAGGCCGCTATTAGAGTGTACCTACCTACGAGTTATTGTAACGATGATAAACAACATGCATGAAGCTAAGTTAGCGATTTTCGAAAATCTACAAAATGTCACGTGAATTGACAGAAGCGACCGATGCGATAGATCGTCAGTTTACATAGATCCTATACATTTCCTGGTTTTCGTGAAATTCTTACGTCAGTGTCTCTGTGTTATTTTTTGTTTTTTTTAGGCATGGAGAATGTGAACGAGCACTCTGGCTACCTGATGGTAAGTGGGATATGTGACCCATAGACATTTGCATTCTAAATACTACAAACTAATGCCACATACGCCTTGCGTTGTTCAATGGTTATGCTATGAATCTAAGTAGAAGTAAGGTAAAAGCACCTATTATGGACAAGGCTCCAATGATGAACATTATATATTTTTTTAATGAAAACATATCAATACTAAACATTTTATTCTAATAGTAGTAATCCCGAATAATTTAATATAATCAAATTGTAGCACTAAAAGCATTATCAATCTCAGAGACTTATATTTATGGAATTGTTCATAACTGGAGCACTGTCCATAATAGGAGCTTTTACCTTAGTCCCTCTATTCTACCTATAAAAGCGCCAAAGCCACAGAATAAACCATGATAAAGCTATTATGGAAGAAAACTGACATGTCGAAAATTTTACATTCCAATTTACATCATGGTATTCACCAACAAACAACAATTTCCTAGGGCAGAAAATTGTAGGCTACGATGTCTTTTTGATTACGATATATGTCACATTTGAAGCAACTCTTTCGCCTTTTTCTTTGTGTTGTAATTTTCCCAGATCATAAATAGAATAGAGCATTGTATGATTGAAGCGGTCATTGTACAAATGACAGGTACAAAGTTATTTGTTCCGGAATACGTTGGAAATGCCATTACCTTGTATTATGTTAATAAATTTGTAAATTTCATACGGTCGTAAATTGATTGCTGCAAAACAATAACCCTTATCTTCTGTACCATAAGAATCAAGTGTCTATTATTGTTCCTTGTTCATTACTGGTTCCATTATTATTGTTCCTTGTTCATTACTGGTTCCATTACCCTACTTTGATGTTAAAATTAAGTAAAGCATGTTCTTTTGTTATTATGACGTAATATCATTATGTATTCGAATATTTGTTAAGAAATAGCTGTTGTGTTGTGCTTCTGAATTGTGAGAACTATTTGAAATGCGCCAGGCATTCTTTATAAAAGAAAGTACCTAACGATGACATCGTTTTAATATTTTTTTATAGTTGACAGTCTGTTCATCGAAATTAGCAGTGGATGTAATTTAAGTAGCTGTCTTACTAATATTGTAATTTTGAAGACGCGTTAGTCTAGTTGGTAGTGACACCCGGGTTCGATTTATTTAATACTAGCTGTTGCGAACGACTCCGTCCACGCAGAAAAATGAAACATAGCCTATGTCACTCAGGATAAATGCAGCTTTCCAAATGGTGAAAGAATTTTTGAAATCAGCCCAGTAGTTTTTGAGTTTATTCATTACAAACATACACAGACACCAAAATACAAATCTTTATAATATTAGTGTAGATTTTTTTGTATTTAAGTAGGTAACTATTTCTCTATTTAAATATTTATATCCTTATCTAGTACCCATTGCACACGCCTAGAGCTTATTTTGGGAAATTTGTTCGATATTGTCGTGTGACATTTATTTATTAATTATTCGAAAGAATGTTGATTGGTTAGTTCTTTTTTCAATATCAAATTTAGCACTGAAATGGTTTATGACCCGAGGACAATTACTTTTTACAAGCTTTTACGAGTATTTAACTTGCAATGTATGTATGTATGTAAGGGTCGGATTGCAAGTTAAATTTGACCCACTTCCCGGTTTCCGATGAAGTTGAAAACTTGCATACGCCTTAAATTCTGATGACAATATACTAATATAGTACCATCGAGCTGCTTTGATGATGGAGGCTCAGGGTTCAAGTTATCGATGGGCACTAGGTTTCACGTAAGTTAGAACTCAGCTTTGCTCTTATGAAATTACGCCTCTATTGAAACTGCCTTGAAGGCATGTGCAAGTGTTCCACAGAATATAAACCCAATAGGGTATTTGACTAGAGTGAAATTAAATTGGTTTTTCACTATAAAAATACTACGAAAATCTCAATCTTTTATTTATGTTTGTTATTTTAAGATTTTTAATTACATAAAATACAACAATAAGGACGCGGTTTGATTGTGACGTTACAAGATAGTAATCCCTATAAGTTCCGCATAGTAACGGAGCGTTTTTGATGTTTTATAAAAAGAAGCTGATTTGACTTTAGTCAAATACCGTATTGTAAGATTTTTATTAAGTTCATTGAATAAAAAATTAAATAGCCAGGAGTTCTTTATTTTAGGGGTTCTGTATAATATTTAATGTTTCAAAAGGAGTCCTCGCTGTTCTAATAAATATCTAGTCCCTTTGTTAGCATTTTGATTAGTTAAGTAAGCAAGGGCCTTGTTATAACGTAATTGATGCCTTATTATTTACTATCTATGTCAAGAACGGAAAGTCCTCTCATTCACTCTTTCATTCATTGATTTTGTATGGAAATAATCGGTCCGCAGCCTGTAAGTGATTATGAGACCGGGAATAAAAAATTACGTGACAAAACTCACAAGATTTGTACAGTCGAGTTCATAAATATGTGCACACTTTATGAAGTACCTTATCTATTAAATGCCAAGCTTAAACTGCCATATGTGAATTATCACAGCGATTAATTTAATGCGACAAAGTCAAGGTTAAAAATAAATATTCAAAAATATTCACACGAAGTTGCAATTGCCATACTAAACTTATAAACGTGGAATAAGCTTGGAATAGTTTATGCCATGCTTTGTCCTTATCCGTAATTGTGACATTTGCATTTGACAGAAAGTGACCAAGCATGGCATAAACTATTCGAAGCTTATTCCACGTTTTTAACCCTTAAATTGGCAAAAAAAAAACGTGAATTCTAAATTTATTTGATTTGAAATCAGCATAAAATAAGTAGTAGGTAGCCAAAAAAAAAAGTGAACATTATACCTAGTATGTGCATTATTAGATACACTGCCAATTTAAGGGATAAGTAAGGGGGTTAGTATTAAGGTCTGTGTACATATTTTTGAGACTTTGTGCTGCATATATTGGTGTCGAGTACTATTAAATTTGAATTTGAATTTGAATTAAAGGTTGTCACAGACAAAACCGCTCGGCACCGGATCGGTAACGCCACAGCTCAAAGTGATCCTTGATTTGTGTTAGTACAGTCAGCAGTAGAGGTAGCTACTCGACTTTATTGACAAGATCATTTTGAGCATGTTATTCTGCGTAGCGCCTTTTGATGCTGACTGTACCATATGGTGCACGTGTCCGCTTCACACTTGCCTTTTTTTCGATCACTAAGTATAGTAGAGACCCGAATTCTTTTCGCATTGGCAGTACTGAGGATTTTTTTGTTAAGTTGCATGTGTGTTCTTTTGAATGCAACACACGCTGCACACGTGTAGGTACAAGTATGGATCAGCTGTGCGGTCCACGCCTTTTTTTGTTCAACCAGCCTCCTATTTCACCATCTTGACAATGACACGTGACATGTGACAATTTAGTATACATTGCAAAGTTAGCACGCTAATACAGAACTGGGCTTCATATAAGCCGATCTATGTACACTGAAATGTCACCTATTACCTGTCATGGTCGGGATGATGAAATGGGGGCAGGTCGCATCCCGGTAGAGTATCAAACGGACATGTAATGTTTCCTATACCTTTTACGTGAAATTTAGTTGACTAACGATTAGCAATTAATAAACTTGCCCCCTTACTTATAAACGTGGAATAAGCTGGGAATAGTTTATGCCATGCTTTGTCACTTTCTGTCAGATGTAAATGCCACAATTACAGATAAGGACAAAGCATGGCATAAACTATACCAAGCTTATTCCACGTATATAAGTGAGGTGGTTAGAGATTAGTCTTGATTTTCAGTAAATACATCATAAATTTACCTTTAGGTGCTCTAGGAGAGGTTAATCTCGCTTCTGTGAAAGTGGCACGTTACTTTAACAACAATACAGTGCTTAATTTCTTAATGTAGTTCGGTAATCTTCGTTTTTGTATGAAACACGAGTGACAGATGTACTATCAGTTGCGAGTGCAACAGTGATAGCGATAGACAGCCGAACTCTATTTAAGAAGCTGGAAGAACTGTAATCAAGTAACTCTTTGATTTTTAACCCCACCGGCAAAAAGAAGGGTGTTTTAAGTCTGACCACTGTGCGTTTGTGTTTGTCTGTGGCACCGTAGCTCTTAAAGTAGTAAACCGATTTAGATGCGGTTTTTGTACTTGAAGGCAGGTTGTCTAGCAGTGATTCTTAGCAAGGATTTATGAATATTAGAACAGGGATATAATTTAATTTTTATCGATATTATCTCTACTACTTGACCAATCTCTGAGGCCCTGGCCCTAGCCAAGATGCATTACGCCAGCTAGCGTTTCTATTCGTTTCGTTTTTAAACCAATCGCGTCACTGGTAGATGGCGTGATGCGAAAAGTCACGTGATCTAGCAGTGACGCGATTGGCTTAAAAACGAAACGAATAGAAACGCTTGTTAACGTAATTCCTCTAGGCCTAGCCTCTGTACTTCTTTGTATATCGTACTAGTAAAATTGTACCACTGACAGATACATGTTAAAGTTAATATTGTTTTTTTTGCAACAAAAGTAATTTCACAAAGCGTACGTGATGATTAAATAGCAAGAAGATAACAAAGCATTACAAAGGAAGATATTGTGCACTAATAATTAAATATTGTGTGCTGGGAACAATTGTTTCACAAGAGATAGGCCGCCATTATCTGTGATCTTGGGGAGGGCGATAATTAAATGATTGGTGACAACACGGAGCGTGCTGTATTGCGGTATTGTAATGATTGGATAAGTATTACTTAAGAGAAAAGGCAAGGTTAGGTTATACAAATTAAGATAAATACTTACCCCCTTACTTATAAATGTGGAATAAGCTTGAAATAGTTTATGCCATGCCTTGTCACTTTCTGTCAGATGCAAATGTCACAATTACAGATAAGGACAAAGCATGGCATATATTCCAAGCTTATTCCACTATTTTTATAAGTAAGGAGGTTAAGCTTTTAAACCTGTTCATTTAATTTATTTCTGTGATTTGAATCTATTGAGTATTTTTAACCCTCTTCTTTGTAAGGTTGTCTGGAAGAGATCGCTTTTTAGAGATAATACCGCATGTTGACTGTATTGTACTGTATTCATTGTATGGTATTCAGTGATCGGATTAGTTAGGTCCTTTTCACGGGACTTCAGTGCGTAAGATTAGTATGGATATAGCTTTTAACCCCGGGATTTTATATGAATAGTTTTTAGTTTTTATTTGGTTCAGAAATGTTATTAACGTATAATTTTACGATTATTTTGCTAGCATAGATTAATTATGGCATTGACAAAATATGAAGACAATAAAAACAAACCGTACGTCTTATCTTTTGGTATTAACGTATTGGTTTGAAAGGGCATTCTTAAGAGGCCGTATACGAAATTTTAGCCGGTTTAGTTTGCTATAACTATAATTACATAGAAAGTAAGGAATAATAGATGTTAAAAAAATAAATTAATATTGAAATAATGTTGATGTAATATAGTAACGTTGTTGTTTCGTGTTTTATTATTTGGTTTTATTTTTCTGACATAACAACAACGTTACGTCAATTTGAAATAATTTCAGCCTTATAATTATGATATATGCTTCATTTTAGGTATGTGACGTATGAGATGTAAATAAAAAGGTGGTATATTAGTGGCCGTTACAGTATATAGCTTGAGTACCGTTGATCCTATAAAAACACTTTAGATCCCTTAATGATAATATCACGTTTCAAAATGAAATTTATACATTTTCAGTTTAGTTACAGCTACAAGGGACTTCTAAAGGGATAAGTTCGCCTTTGCACATCCGTATTGTACATTGTGTTGTATTTTTAATTACAATAAAGTGGTTAATACAAATCGTTGCAAACTTAAAGTAGGTATATAGCATTCCGAATTTAAATGCAACACAAACACATTTTGATTTGAGGCCCTTTAGTATTTAAGCAACGATCTGTTTTTGTTTTGTGGCGATTTTGCATTTATTTATTTATTTATTTATTTTATGCAGCGAAATGTTTCTTACTAGGTACTTCGTTGCGTATGGAAATCACCTCGGAATAATCTTCCGTTTACGCGGAAGTTAGTAATTAATAAACAATATGATAAAAACTAAAATCCTCACAAATAGTTAAACTTCGACCTTCTTTTGTATGCAAACGTAACCTTCACCTGCCTTTTAATTCTTTTTCGGAGATCAACTCGCGGAGTTATACCCTTTATACTCTAGCGGTGCCGCTTGGCACCTTATGTAGTGGTTAGAATTTGTGCTTTATTGTTATTTACATTAAACTTCAAAATCAATGTAAATAATCAAACAATTTTAGGCTATATTATAATGGGTTATGGCCTGCGGCCTTATAAAATGAAGTGTCAAAACTTGATACATTTAAGGAACGGAGATATGCAATTGCTATAGCGTTGTCTCTTTCTCTGCCTGGAACTTGACAAGTTTTAATAAGATATGAACACGACCTCAGTTGTGAAATGTGAAATATTCGTTTTTAGGGTTCCGTACCCGGAGGGCGCTCAACAGGACCCTTTGAACCTGTGTTTTTTTATAAGTGTGTAACTTTGAATGTATTGTCTGTTTAATGTCTAATACATTTATATGTAAAAATATGTGATTGATTAAGTTAATTAAGGCACTTGAACAGATAGCAGCTCAAATGAAACAATAAACAAATAAATGAATAAATAAATAAATGACGGTTTTACTATCAAATATTTTTTGTAAGAAAATGAAATATTAAATCATATCGTGGCAGATAAATATGACAGGTTTCTATGACTTGACGTTAACTTTGACTTGGCGTAATGTTGATTGGAAAACAGCCAGAAGTTTGCATATTATTTTATTTTATTTTTACCTTTTTTTTGGGTTCCCTATTAAAAGGGTGCCAACGGGGCATTTTTGCTCGACAATAGCAATTACCGTATATCGTGAACCGTGATATAAACATTTTATTTTTTACAGAGTACTATATTAATATGACCACTTTAACGACAAATAAAAAAACCATTTTTTTTTTTTGGTTTAAGTCCCCTTCTTTTTTACAGGTAAAGGCTAGTAATCTAAATAAATACTCCTTTACCGGGATTTGAACCCAAGACCGTTAGCTTCGTAGGCAAGGGCGCAGGGCCACTACCAACTAGGCCAGCGCATCGTCAAAATCAAATAAGAAAGTTTACTGTATAATTATGATAAATCGACCATATTATAGATTGTCAATACTTCGCAAGTTCCAAGCAGCGAAAAGGGCAGAATATATAACCCCTTTATTGTCCACATAAGTTAAGAGGCAATATCTCAAATTGAATAGCGGCCCGCGCCCCGCGAGGGCAAGCGCTTGTGTGATGAGTCCTATGTATACAAGTTTTTATGTGTATAAGTTCTTATATGTGTATCGATGTTTAGTTCCAGTCTATAACTAACCCACGTTTCAAGCTACTCAACGGATTTCAATAGTGTAAAACGGGGTGAATAGGAATTACGGGGTGAGGAAGGCCACAACCTAAAATAAGTCATAACTTGTTACAAATAGTTTAGTTTGGTTTTGTTTATTTATTCATCAATGTAATATTACAATATTAGTTGCATTGCATGTCAAAAAATACGAAATTACATTGCGATCGTCAAACATAAATAATAATAATCAAAGAATACAAAAATGAATAATAATTATAACAACAACAATTACGCATCTAATAAAATGGTCACTCGTCCGATGTCAATATATTAAGATTAATAATCACTACATAGTATAAAACAAAGTCGCTTCCCGCTGTCTGTCCCTATGTAATGCTTAGATCTTTAAAACAACGCAACGGATTTTGATGCGGTTTTTTTTAATAGATAGAATGATTCAAGAGGAAGGTTTTTGTTGATAATTAATTCTGGTTTATGTACGGGTGTAACAGAAAGCTCACATAAGCTGAAGCGAAGCGAGGGCGGGTCGCTAGTAAGATTAATATAATAAGATTAATACTTGATCTAACAATCGGACGGATCGGACAAGAACGTTACGTCTATTAGATACAATTTCAGTTTTATAATTAGTACATACATACATACATTAAACCACGCCTGTTTCCCAGAGGGGTAGGCAGAGACCACTTCTTTCCATTTGCTACGATCTTGACAAATTTCTTTCGCTTCTTCCACATTCATACATCGAGTCATGCACGCACGTTGGTTTCGGGTACTTAAGATTCGGCCCTTTTCCAGTATTTCTCCGATTTGACTCGAAAAAGTACGTATAATTAGTAACATTATGCGTTATTTTAGGGTCCCTACTCACCCCTTAATCCCTACTATGCTCGTTTTTAGGTACCTACCCTCGTTTTAGTAATAGGGCTGCAGGTCATTTCTTTTAGTAAAGCAGAATAGCCGTTTTCAATGACTGGAACTTGGATTTAAGAAATCATAACAAATTCCGGCCAAAGAAAGCGAGACATCATTTAATATGATTTGTAAACTCCACTGCTAATTTTGTTTGCAAAACGCGTTTCGGCACACCTTTTGTAAAGTCGGTTAAAGAAAGCGCATTCAAATTTGCATGGAATGTTACGCTGCTCATCTTTAAATGTATGTTTCTTTATGTTTAAAACAGTTATTTAAGTTATTTAAAAATATATACCTATCTGAAATTTTACTTTAAACTCTAATATAAATTATGTTTTTTCAGATTGTTATAAAATTCAAAAAGGTTCTTGATCCTTGCAAAAATAGTTGATTAGCGATTGACATTTCAAAGCTTTATCTTACCTGATAGAGTTCTTAACCATGGGGCCCTAATATGGTTGCCAGTGTGACAAAATGTGGATAAAAGATCCGTCACTTTCTGAAACATAATATGAAAGAGAGAATCACGCAATAAACGCAACCGTACTAGACCAGCTGATTAACCTTTATTTTCAATAGGTCAATTTTAATCAGTATTTCCGTTTGGGAGCTACCATACCATAGACAGACAGATTGATAAACAGATACACAGATAGACACCTTAAGTTCATAACCACCCTTTTTGTATCGGGGGATAAAAGGCAATGTGGTTGAAAAGAACTAAATGGGTTGGTAAAACTGATATGATTCTGGCCAATAGTGTGACATAATGATACCTATTTAGCTAAATCAATGTTGACAAAATAGTCTCTATTTGGTCAGAGATTAGAAATATCTTCTCAGTAATGTCGCAACTTGCATCGTTTGTAGGATTCCTAAGTAATCATTAAATACATAAGTACGCATTGTATTGCTGGAGGATTTCTTAATGTTTCCAAAGATCAAGAGGTAGTAATTATCTCCAAGAATTACGAACATAAATACTATATTTGTTCTTGTATGCGTCTTGTTTACTATCTACAAAATGATCTATCATCTCTACCAAAAGAGAGTACCTTGCATGCAATTAATATTGAGGAGAGTAAAAAAAAAGAAACTGACGCAAATAATATTTCTTAGAAACTCCCGTGTCCTAGATGAAGAAAACTACAAAAAAAGTGTTTAGCAAACCTGCATCGCAAAAACGCGCTAACAAAACTTTCAAAACTCACAAACTATCAAAACCGTTTGCGATTAGCGTAGAAATCCGATCCGGTATCAAATCCAGAACCAATGTTCTTGTAAACATTGCCCTTGGTTGATGGTGTTGTGCTAAAAACTGGTAAAAAGAACTTTCGCTGCCACTACACTTACTTCCAACTGGTTTGAACGGTTGCCGACATGGTGCGTGTGCGCGTCTGGTTCGCGGCGCGGAGGTGGCGGTACTGCCGAGCGGCCGATAGCGGCCGGACACCGAGCTCTAGAGTGGGTGCTACGCTTGGGGAGAGTTCCAAGTTTCTACCCATGCGAGTGAAGAAGGGTTATGTTTTGCTAGCTTTTTGATATAGTTATTATTTAGGGTCCTGCTGTTAACCTTTCTTTTACTCTTCCATCTGCGGTTTTACTCACAGACTACAAAGGTGTAATTTGGCATAGTTATATATCTACATTTAAATTACTCCGACGAAGTATTTTTTTTGGTTTAATTTTGTTTTTCTCTTTCCTACGTGTAATTTTTTTTACATCGTATCATCGAATGAGGTAAAGAGGAAAAATTAGTTGACGCTTTTTTTTTTAGATATTTTTTGTGTTTGGAGTAACGGCTTAACTCTATACTGAATGCATGTAGGTCTACATGAAATTAGTTTTTTTAGTTTAGGTTGTACTTTGTTTAATATTAGTATAATAGTTGGATTCGATCGAGCTTATAAATGGTACTGGGATAACAGCTGTCTAGACTGACTCCATATTTTTAAGGATTAAGCAAAAATAGACTCTCTGCCAACAGCGCAAGCACTTTGATACGCGCCATATTAATTGTGTCGTGCTGCACAATATAGTATATGCCAATTTAAATTAGCAAAGATGTAAACACAACCAAACGAACCAGTTTAAAAACCATTATTACTTAAAAATTACATATATGCTTTTAAAGATCAAGGTCCTTGCAATTCAAAATTCAAAAATTCAAAACATTTATTCAGTAAATTGGCCACATGAGTGCTCTTTTACACGTTCGGTAATATTGGAATGAATCTACTAGCGCTTCGGACAAGACCATCATTGTGGAGAAGAAGCGCCGCAAGAAACACCAGCAGAAGGTAATTTATTCAAATTACCTACTTATAAAATACAATAATACTTAAAAGTAGCATTACAAGCTGCAAGCATGATTTATACACTTGATCTTTAATTTCACATTATGTTTATGATTCGACAAGTATTAATTAAAACGTTAATTAAAAAAAAACATGATTAATTAATATTTGCTTTGAAACGCGTCTAAGTCGTCCCGCCATCTCCTTTTTGGTCTGCCTCTGCTCCGGTGGCCATCTTGTGGGGTCCATTGTGGGGAGCATGTACTCAATTGGGATGAATGGCGGAAAAGAGGGGAGGCCTTTGCCCAGCAGTGGGACACCCAAATAAGCTCATAAAAAAAAATTGAGGTTATGTGTCAGATAGTCATTTGTTTACATCTTTGGCAATTTCAATTGAAACCGGCTATAGATGAGTTAGTTGTATTGTCACAGTCCTGGGGCCTCAATCACACCGCCGCAGCTCTGCCGCGTTCTGAATACCGCGGGAAGACGTTTGTTTTCTAACAAGACGCGATTTGCGCGTTTTACTGTGTTTGGAGCCCCCAACGTCCTTGTAGGTGTGTTAACCAACTGGCTTCACAACTCAACGAACCAATTATTAACCGGCGAGTTTAAGTTGTTGTCAGAGTGTACAAGGAAATTAACTCGGTTTTGAGGAATCGCAGCTGAAATATTTCATTTTGCATTACTAGTTACTGCTTAAAAAATATCAACATCCCGTGTCTGCTAAAGTATTGGTTCTACAAATTAGTATATTAAATTTTATACATACCTATAAATAGTTCATTCTTGTGTAACTAAGGGGACTATTTTAACTCCTCTCCCCCCTCACCCATAGCTCACCCCCTCACTCCGGTTTTTTTAGTAGGTATGTTTTGATGAACTTATTTTCTATGAACGGAAATTCTATACTAAAACTGTGTATGAAACAGCGTACAACTCATTTTAAGAAATAACTGCACCAAATTTAAAAAGTGCTAATCTTTTAATTATTGCTATAATTTTGCTCTTTTTCTTAGTCTAATCGTTATTTAGGTAGCTTGACTTGAAATGCTTGTCGCAAACGTAACCTCATTGCTAACAGGAGAGAGTTGAATCTGCTTTGGCTATCAAATTTGAGATACCCCTTATTAGTTTAGTAGGGCAGCACGCCTCTTGTTGAATACCAGAAAAAAGTGCAAGGTAGTGATTCTCTTAACAACGACATCATCACTACATAGTATAAAACAAAGTCGCTTCCCGCTGTCTGTCCCTATGTATGCTTAGATCTTTAAAACTACGCAACGGATTTTGATGCGGTTTTTTTTAGTAGATAGAGTGATTCAAGAGGAAGGTTTTTATGTATAATTAATTCGGTTTTATGTACTGGTGTTACAGAAAACTCACATAAACCGAAGCGAAGCGAAGGCGGGTCACTACATAGTATAAAACAAAGTCGCTTCCCGCTGTCTGTCCCTATGTATGCTTAGATCTTTAAAACTACGCAACGGATGTTGATGCGGCTTTTTCTAATAAATAGCGTGATTCAAGACGAAGGTTTTTATGTATAATTAATTCGGTTTTATGTACTGGTGTTACAGAAAACTCACATAAACCGAAGCGAAGCGAAGGCGGGTCACTACATAGTATAAAACAAAGTCGCTTCCCGCTGTCTGTCCCTATGTATGCTTAGATCTTTAAAACTACGCAACGGATTTTGATGCGGCTTTTTCTAATAGATAGCGTGATTCAAGACGAAGGTTTTTATGTATAATTAATTCGGTTTTATGTACTGGTGTTACAGAAAACTCACATAAACCGAAGCGAAGCGAAGGCGGGTCACTACATAGTATAAAACAAAGTCGCTTCCCGCTGTCTGTCCCTATGTATGCTTAGATCTTTAAAACTACGCAACGGATTTTGATGCGGTTTTTTTTAAAAGATAGAGTGATTCAAGAGGAAGGTTTATATTATTTTTTTAATTTATGTACTGGTGTTACAGAAAACTCATATAAACCGAAGCGAAGCGAGGGCGGGTCGCTAGTTCGTAATAAAATAATGCTTTTGTTACGACGTTACTCAAAAACAAAGACGAATTGAGAAGGTTTAGCGTCAAGTACAGTCGACGTCAAAGATATGTTTACATTTTTGGACCTTATTACAATGGAATAAGGTGAAAAAATGTTAACATATCTTTGACGTCCACTGTAGGTACCTACAAAATAACCGTTTGAAAATTTTACCGGTATCCGAGCCCGATCCGGACCTGTGTGCTCAATCGCCTTCCCCGTGTCATAAAATAAATCATCTCCTTTATCACTATGTTAAAAGGAAGAGATGAACGACCAGTATTTGGCAAATACTTAACATAAAATGCCGTCATAAACGTTGAAAAGTGCGTGCCAGTGGTAAACAGTGGCTCAAAATGTTGGAATGCGACACCTTGTGTTGACGCTTACTGTAGCGAACGAATTGGCTCTGCTCATTAATGATTTCAAAAGAAACCCACAATATTTGACACACCCAGTCACAACAACTGTAAAGCAAACTTTGTGTATCGTGAAGAAAAAACACAGGCATACAGTTACTTTGGTGTTCATTCAAGTGTAAAAATATGTACCGAAAGAATCCTCTCAAAATGTTATGTTATCTCATAGGTATGTTACGAATTTCTTGATACACTGGAATAAGGTGCTTTGGGACATATTTTTGAGATGTGGCGCTCTCCCACATTTTTCACTTAACTGAGGGGCCAGACTAGATGCACTACGCTAGCTAGCGTTTTTCTTCGTTTAATTTTTAAACCAATCGCGTCACTGGTAGATAACGTGATACGAGAAGTCATGTGTTGTGCCAGTGACGCGATTGGTTTAAAAGCTAAACGAATAGAAACGATAGTTAGCGCAATGCATCTGGGCCCTCTGGTTCTCTCAAAAACGCTGTCAGACGAATGAATGAGTGAATATCGCAGCGGCGAGTTCAAGTAGTCCCATCAGAGCGAATAATGCGCGTGCATTTTCAATTTGGCAGCATGGCTTCTGTCGATCGAACGTATAAGGCTTATTATTAGTGGTAACAGAAATACATATTTGGCAATTTCAATTTTGACACAGGCTATAGATAAGTTGTATTCTCACAGTGCTGGGGCCTCAAATGTGTGAAATTTTCAAATGTCTTGCTATCACGGTTCATGAGTTACAACCTGGTGACCGACAGACAGATGGACAGACGGAGGGATTAACAGTGGAGTCTTAGTAATAGGGTTCCGCTTTTAGGTACTTTTTGGGTAAAGAACCCTAAAAACTAGTCCTTCCACGACAATGTTTGGAAATATTTTTTTTTTATGGCTATGAGAAAGCAAACAAGTACCATCCACCAAATGGTACGAGTAAGTAAATAGCTAGAGTCAGAAGTCTAAATATTTTTAAACAGTGGTTAACCGTTCTTCCTGACAGGTGCCGGAAGGTAAGCGTTTCTCGTTATTTCTGTTTTTCATAGGCTACTTTTCATCCTGGAAATTTTAAAATTTCCCTAGGGAATAACAGTTAATATAGTTACTATAGTCAAAAAATACGCGGACGTAGTCGTGGACAGAAGCTAGTAGCTAATAAAGACAAATATAATATTCTTAGACGTGACTGTATCCATATTCTATCGTAAACAATCGGTCAAGTCGTGCGGCAGAACATTCTGGGGGTGAGGAATATTTAACTTTGACTTTGCCTAGTATGGTTGCGATTATCGCGTGACATAATGTGAATAAAGCATCTGTCACTCTCGTACCTACTCTCGCACTTCATATACGTGTCAGAAAGTGGCCCGTAAATGTCATCTCTAATGAAATTTCTCGTTTGGCACGACGACTGGGTGCCAGGCACTAACACAAACTTCGGTGTTGCGGAGTATTACCTTACACGGATGTTACGTTAGTATCGGATCAACACCGGAAACCGTGATAATCATCTTAAACACATTCACGACGCTGGATTTGTAGAAGATGTCAATCCAACGTACAAATGTGATGTCTTGGTGGGAACTACTGCACCGACATTGACGTGTCTTTTGGATGAATGTATCATTTCTTAAATTTTACCAAAAGATACATAATTTTCGTTTTTGCGGTATTTTCCTCCAAACTATTGCATTTACTTACCTTACCGACGTAAACAGCGGTTTTGGTATAATGAAAATTACACAAAATATCGCAGGGTGGGTAGACTTCCAACAAGGTGATCCAACGACTTGCCTACGGTTGCGGGAAACCCATGAAAGGCAAACGCCGCATGAACGGTCCTTGTGACAAACCTTGGAAGACGCCTTTGTCCATCAGTGAACAGTCTCCAAAACAGTAAGCACTGGACTAGATTATTAAACTAGGGTCGGAAAATTTGACCAATCGCAATCCACTGCGAACTGCGACACTAGAAAAATTCTCAAAGAGATCTCAAAACGGATGAAGGTCTCGAAATCAAAATGTTACTTACTTATCTTTTGGGCGAAATGGACGTGCATTAAAAATGACGATTTGCTGTCTTACTTTAACTTTAGTTCTAGAGCATGAAGCACGATTTCGCTGCTAGATTTTTAAATGTACACGTTAAAATATTTATAGAATAAAACAAAAGTATAAGTCTCATACTCGTAACACTTTTTTTTATGAACTTGTTCTATCGAAGGTTGTTTTTTACGTAATAACAATTATAAAATCAGGTTCTCCATCCTCATACAGGTTTCAAATGTTATTTTTTGCATCCTCTAAATTTCGACAAGAACGCTGTTGGCAGATGTTACCTAAATCTTTTTATCTATACAAATATCATAAACCCTCCATGATGCGTTGCGTTCAAGAACCGCGCGTTATGACCACAATAAAAATAGACTGTTTTGTTAGAACAAATTTCTTATCTGTAATTTTTTTAGTATTGCTAAATAATAACATCGATTTCCATAATATGATTTCATTCAAATTTCGAACATCTCTGAAAACAGAAATTTGATTTAACCATGATTTAACCTGTATTCTAACATCAGTCAAGCTGACGTTTAGTTCGAAATGAATTGTCAATTTGCATACAAAAACATACGTTTGTCTCATATAACCAAGATGTTAATTTTTAATACCCGATCGCTTATAGGTACTCTATTTTACTTACTAATTCGTAGAAAGACAGGTCTTTTTTTTTCGTGGCGAGAGAGGGGATAGAGAAGACAAACGAGCACACAGGCCACCTGATGGAAAGTGGAAACTGTGACCCATAGACATTCGCATTCACAAGACTGCAATGCAATTCTAAGACTGCAAATGCGTTGCCAACCCTGAGGACTAAGATGGAATACCTCTATGCTAGTAATTTCACCGGCTGTCTTATCCCCAAACCGGAACACAACAATGCGAACACTGGTACGTTAAACTTTGAATTCATTTGTAGTAACAACCTTCATCATCATAGTTACCATGCTATTATGTTAGGAAGGGAGTTCATTGCTAAATTTCGCCGCCCATGTCTGCGTTGCACGCATCCACCAGTAACCTTTACATACTAATATATTACTCATCTCTCAGAACAACAAGCTGTAAAATAAGATGATAATGTTTTCTCGGTAATCGTTAGAAGAGATCACCTTGAGTCTCAGTAAGGCGATAGCGTGATTCGACCACTCATTGTCCCTACCGATAATTAGGATCAATGTTACCGTAAATCTGTTCTGTAACGATGCCAGTTAATTAGGGACTTAATTAAACAGCGTTTTCTTAAGGACATTCCAGAATATTAGGTTAGGGGATAATGTCATAAAGATTGACCATTATTAATGTTATAAAATCAACAAAACTTAGGAAAAAATACTCACGCTTATCTCACAAATGTTTGCATTATCGGGATTCGAACCCAGGACTGCTAGCTTCGTACGCAGGATTACTACCAACTACGCTAAATGTGTCAAAGAATTCAAGAATTATTCCTAAATAGGAATTAAAACATATTTTGCTCCTAATCTCGTTCCACGTAGTCCTTAAGACGCCTAACGTTTGTGACATACGGACAGGATAAAATAATTAGATTTCTAATATTGTCGATTGAATACGGTAGCCTCAAAATATATACCTACAATGGGGATAACCCTACGTATTACCCAACTGCGGCGAATCCTGGAAAAAATTGGCATCCCTGTACCCCGTACCAACAGCAGACTCTGCAATAGAAAACCCTTCGTGCTGCCTTTTTATCGCACAAATGTAGGTCGTCATTCAATTCTGTATCGAATGATTTCTTCGTACAACAGCGTGAAATCGGTCGTTGATATACACAGTGGTTCCTTGGCCTCGACTAAAACTAAGATCAAACTTGCAATGCGTTAGGACTTGCTATTTTTTATAATCTGTATTAAGTTTTTTGTTTTTCTATTATAATTATTATTAGTATATTCTTTTTTAGGTTTTTTGGATTTCTAAATTTAGATTTAATTCATATTTTAAGTTTCAGTTTCATTTGTATTTAAATTTTTTTTTTCTACCACTATCACTAAGTTTGTTGTGTTCACTATTTTAAAATGTACACAAAAGTTATATTCTATTGTTGTTAGACTGTTTTAATCCTGCTTGAGTGTAACATTTGGTTTGTGAACCAATTAATAAAAATAAAAAAAAACCCAAAAAGGATGGTTATGTGTTTGACCTGTATGTACATATAAGTATGTCTGTTCCTATGTCCCCTTTACTACTCAACGGGTCAACGTCATTAGATTCATCTTGACGGCGCGTCACTGGGACAATTAAAAAAATAAAAACAGTCGTAATTTACGTTTTAATGTTTTTAACATATATCAAGGACATTACCAATGAAGTCAGGTTTTAAGGCGTGCTTTTTATTCAGTTATTTCTTTAAGTTCATAGTAAATGTTTGTTGGCGTTTCGTCTGTTGATGTCTTTTCGTTCTTAAACCTATAAAGTCGAAGACAGAACTTTCAACAACATAAGTAATATGGTAGTAATTTAAGCTGCGAGTAATGTTTTTAAATGACCGGACAGTGTCAAAATACAGTTTATCCCACTGTAAACTAACACGAGTTTGACTCATCTCTTGACCACGCCCCGGTCGTGCGGACTGTCGAGTGATACCAAGCGGCGAGATTAAGTAGTCCCGTCATTGCATTTTCAATTAAGCAGCCTTATACGTTCGACCTATCGTGCTGCTAAATTAAAAATGCACGCGCTACAATGTGTTTTGTTCGCACTGACGGGACTAGTTAATCTCGCCGCTTGGTATCACTCGACAGTCCGCACGACCGGCGTTGTTTACAGAATCACTACCCGGTTGTTGTAACACAGTCGAAACGTCGAAGTAAATGTTGATTCTATTAAATCCCAAATTATAGTTTAAGTACAGTTTACCCCATTCATGGGTAAATAAGTAGTGCTCCTAGTGCGTGTTTAGTGATAGATAGGTTTTAACATAGCTTTGAGTAAACTTGAAAATATAAACCACTATAAATGTGTATAATAACTTTTAGTGCTAAGTAATGTAAATTATAGACGGATACCAACATTATCCAATGGATGAACACATTGAACACGATAAGTGTCAATTTTAAAACCAAGTAAATACTTGAATACCGGATGTACTCGTAAGTACTGTGTGTAATAACATATTGCGAAATTATAATGTTTCTTATTACGTACTTCGATTATAATCGCTATTGCTTTCGGTTTACCCTTGAAATGTTGTGAGTTTGATTCAGATTCAAATCCATATTAATTTTATTTGCGATAAATACACAAGCATACATGCAAGTACTATTGTTAAATAAAATACAGAAGTAAGTAAGTAGCAAGCATACCTCAGTTTTATTTTGCGCGTAGCACAAAACCGACCGTCATGGACATCGTTAAGGAAAGGTACTGCCCTCCAATATACAAGCCAATAAGCATACTGCTTAATAACCCTAATTCAATAACCAAAGCTGTTTCAATTCTCTTCTGGGGTGTTATTCTCTCAAAAACAACGGACGGTCGGACGGAGTTTAAATAGTCCATCAGAGCGAACGAAACACATTTTAGCGCGTGCATTTTCAATTTGGCAGCATGGCTTCTGTCAAAATCGAACGTATAAGGCTGCCTAATTGAGAACGACGGGACTACTAAAACTCGCCGCTGCGACATTCACTCGTTCGTTGGGACCGCGTTTTTGAGAGGATCACTCCCCAGGTGATATGACAGATAAAAACTAATAGACATACCGATAGCGTTCGCACCAGTGTAATCAAGGCTGACCTCCAGCGTCGGTCCCGAACAGCAGCATGACACAGCGACACCCGTTTATCCGCAAGTTCAATGCTAATGTGTCCGATTACGACGCTAACTCGTGGATTTTGACGTGTTGACGACAATAAATAACTAATCGGTAACCTTGCTAAGCAAGAGTAAAATGCCGTACTGTACTGTACCGTAGGGCTCTATTTTAATCGGTAAAGAGAGACACAACAAAAAGAATTACAAAGTGCCTCTATTCCCGGCGGTAAAGACCCATATCGTATGTGACCTGTAACGGTATTGATTTCACGTCAAGTAAATAAGAGCTATCAAAACGTTGACAATACGATAACAGATCAAAGATGATAATATCGTCTAAATAAAATAATTCACACACAAAAAACGTAAATTAATATTGCTGCGCCTCTATTCTAGATGGTAAAACGATATCTGATTTGACCTGTTTTGGAATTGGTTTTAACTCTGCCGCCAATGTTAAGTGAATAGGAGCTATCAAATCGTTGACAATGCTAGAACCAGTCTTTGTAAATATGGTTTTTATCGCCTAGAACAGGTACCGCCCCTACATACGGTACTTACTACGTCTTGAATCGGCCACCCGTACTGTCAAGTACCTAAATAAATAGAAACTTTCGTGACGTTGACAATACGATAACATGTCAAAAGCGAATAATTTTTGGAACTAGTGTTCAAATACTTTACCTAAATAACGAATGTATTCTGAATTAAGTTTGACTTAGGGCCTGTTGTTTGATCAGTAGTTAAACTAACTAATCGTTAATATTCGAAAAAGGAATTGAAAATTTTACATATTTCATTGAGATTCCTTGAGATTCCTTCAAATTTTCGATTCCTTTTTCAAATTTTAACAATTAGTTAGTTTAACTACTTATCAAACAACAGGGCCTTAGGGCCCATTGGTTGATCAGTAATTAACCCAACTAAAAGTTAAAATTTGAAAGTAGAATCGAAAATTTTACGCATTTCGTTGCGATTTAACCATTAGTTACGGTTTTTAACGATTAGTTAGTTTAAATACTGCGCCTAGTATGGCTGCATCTATATCGCGTGTCAACTGTGGATAAAGCTTCCGTCACTTTTTGACACGTGTACTTATTTACCTGTCAGAAGGTGACGAATGCCTTATCTAAAATTTCTCACGCGATAATCGTAGCCATATTAGGCACACAACAGTCCTTACGATCAAAATATCAGTCTTGAGATCGCCTATTGCAATTAATGATTTTGGGCCTCAGTGCCCCTCTACCATCCATCAGGTGGCCTGTGTGCTCGTTTGACTTCTTAATACCTCAAAATTAAAAATCTTCTGTCTTATAATAAAAACGTGACAAAGGTGTAATAGTACTATGAGGAGGCTACGCATAAATTAGTTTTTATCTTGTTATAACCTAGAATTCCCACTGATTACGGCATCATGACACCACCTGGTACAGCCTTGGACGTTGTGAAATTATCGCATTGTTGAAAACAACTAAAACATTAATTTTAACTCAAACTCAATCTCACAACATTATTCTTCTTGCGGGTTCTCGTCGTGCAGAATGTGGATGTCGACGAGCACTGCTCGGCGTTGAGATCGATCTATCAATACGCTATCAGAGGACCAAACAAGATGCACTACGCTAGCTAGCGTTTCTCTTCGTTTAATTTTTAAACCAATCGCGTCACTGGTAGGTGACGTGATACGAAAAGTCACGTGATGAAGTGACGCGATTGGTTTAAAAGCTAAACGAATAGAAACGATAGTTAGCGTAATGCATCTTGTTTCGGCCCTCAGGTTTATTGGCGACCAATTCCTGTCCGTTATGACAAATCTATCATATCATATTCGAGAACTGGCGCCAGCATGTACTAATAGTACGACACTTCAGAATCAACAAGACCGTGTTAAAGAGTAAATGGCTGATCAATGATCCTGGCTACGAGGTTATTGTTGTGATTGTCCTTCTCAACCTTCACGAGGTTTGCGTCATGCGGGATGGTGACTTCGAACATGGACAAAGAAGAACCGCAACAAAAGTCTCTCTAAGCTTCAGAAGTTCGTAGCGGATTGATTATGTATAGTGACAAATTAGCGCAGGTTCTGGTAGGCGAAGCAATACACGGAGCTCTCCTCGATGTCGCACACGGTACTGTCATTATGACGTTTGAATTGGACAGAAAGGGGCAATATGTTTGCTGGGCAAAGGCTTCTCTCCACGTGTTCCATGTTTCTTCTTAGCAGTCTCTGGGCAGTCCTTCAAAAAGGAATCCAAGTTCCGTCTTGATTTACTGGACTTCTACTCTGTGGCGACTTTAGCCCACAGCTCGCTCGGCATGTGGCAGACGTGGCCAGCTCAGTCCCATTTTAACTTGGCCTCCTTCTGAGTTACATTGACTATTTGAGTCATGAAGTTCACTTAGTATTATAATAACGAATGAATTATTAATAATAAATTATGAAGGTTAGGAAATAAGGATAAGGAATAACAGTAACAAAACTCTCTTTAAGCGTCAGAAGTGTATTGTTTGTTGCATATTGATTATGTTACGAGTTGGCTCAGTTTCATTGGTCGATAGCCCGCGTACTTGTAGCAATCCATTGACGGGCTGTTTTAACATTTTTGAGCCGAGAGCAATTACAGCGACGTAATGTACCACGAACAGCATGCGGGCTACCGCGCAATGCAACTGAGCCTTTAGCGTTGGTTGGTTATGGTGGGAGACGTAGTGCACGGAGCTCTCCTCGATGACGCGAATGGTACTGTACACCAGAAGAAGCAGGTACAGGTTCAGACCTGCAAGATGAACATCATGTAAACATTCAAGAAGAAGAAGAAGAAAAAAAACACTTTATTCAAAGAGAGAACGCACACAACGTAACATGGTGTTTTACACAACAATTATATGAAAAAAAAATGATATGAAATAACTTGGCTGTTATGTGTGTATTAAAGCCCCGCAATGTGTGCGGAAGAAAAAGTTTTGGGTCAGCAAATGTTGCGACGCAAGATCACATCCTGGGTAGTGATTCTGTAAACAACGCCGGTCGTACGGACTGTCGAGTGATATCCAAGCGGCGAGTTTAAGTAGTTTAGTAGAGCGAACAAAACACATTGTACCGCGTGCATTTTCAATTTAGCAGCATGGTTCCTGCCGATGGGTCGAACGTATAAGGCTGCTTAATTGAAAATGCACGCGCTAAAATGTGTTTTGTTCGCTCTACTAAACTACTTAAACTCGCCGCTTGGATATCACTCGACAGTCCGTACGACCGGTGTTGTTTACAGAATCACGACCCTGTTATTCTGCAAGCACCTCATAGGGAAGATAAGAAGAGAGCGTTTGTCAGACAGACGCGGCCTGCGGTGGCAGCCACTTGTTCTCGCTTACTATGCTACAATGTAATTGAACATCATCTAAAGCCTGACCAGATAAATAAAATACCTCTAATAAGGTCGCGACTAATACTTGTTTTATCTGTGTTTCTAGAATTGCAGCAGAAATGACAGTTCATATAATTTCCGTAATATGGCGAGGGTTTTAATTTTTCTGGTCATGTTTTAAACAGTAATCTCCTGCCACAGAATTTAATAGAACTGTTGGAGTATTTGCTTTGAGGTGAGAGTAGGCGCCTGTTAGTAGCTGCACATTTTGGTACTTTGTCGCTTAAACGCCTTTGACTGATTGGTGCAGCATTTCAAACATGACGTTAAATTGACAAAGCACTAAAGTGTGCTGCTACTTACAAGCCCGACCGTACCAAAAATTTTAACTTCTGATGTAGCTACTCGAACATTAAAACCGTGAAGGATCGACTAGACCGAAGCTTGAAATACGCTGACCTATCCCCTAACCGACCTTGACCCGACCCGACCCGTCCTCCTATCCCCGTCTCCTATGACCGTATCGTGTCGTTATCATTTGTCCTTTATATTATACAACAGTCAATGTCGTCGGCAAGTAACTCCGGCACACCGGGCGTTTGAGTTCCTCGTCGCATGGCACTTGCAGCACGGGTAACACAAGTTGTATTTTCTGGCTTGTCGCTCAGTGCGTCTCTATCGTTACTGACTAGATAGAAAGGGAGAGGACAACTTGTGCTAGCCGCACTGGTAGCCCGCGCGTCATCCCACACATACTACGAGCGTCGTCAAGCTGAACTTAACCTAGAACCATCTGACGACACATTTAGGCGTCCGCTAAGAATTTTCTTGTTAGAAAATCCACTGAACTCAGGAAATGAGTACAAGAACATGGCGTGTACATTGATGGAAGTTATTGACTTTGTATAGGGTGACACCAATGCTAGACACTTTTAGCTGAAGGCAGCAATAATGGATACTTTATTGTTAATACAAAGCTCATAAGGTTATAAATACACACACACACAATCAGATCTTGCATGCATCCTTTTTTGTATTTTTATTTTTATGTTCACTTGTTTCGGTTCTCATCTGTGTAGCGCTGATACAATGAGCTTAAGTTTGTTTATATGTGTAAAAAGTATATATAATGCTGTTGTTCATCCGAATCTAAACATGTGCTTAACCTTACTCACTGGACGCCCAAGATACGGGCTCAGCCTAGTTTGGGGTCGGCCGGATATTACTCTTAAGAACTTATACCTTTTTGTTAATTTAATAAATCATTACTTACTTGAATATATTGTCTCAAAATAAATGAATAACCCTTATCTTCTGTAACACAAGAATCAAATGTCTATCATTGATCCTTGTTCATTACTGGTCCAATCACCCTAGATACATACATTTCATTTTACTTCTCATTATTTTTATATGTAGCAATGTATCGCAATGACAATGTTTGCTATGACGATTACGGCAGTTATGATATGATCCCAAAACAAATAGGTGTACTTCATTTGTTTGTAATTAATGTGACATCACGTTTTTCATTGTTCTCAATTCTCGTCTGATTGTTTAGATAGTTTTATTTATAATTTTGACCACCTCAATCTTCGATCATCAGATGATCGAAGACCTCAATGTAATTGATAATTTGGCATGTTGTGCAATTTATATTGTAACAATTAAAAACCTGAACAAAGAAAAACCTGAATCTCAATTAATTACGTTCACGCACTTTGTTGGATATTGACTAACGCCAAAAAAAAAATCGTTGAATTGATCGTTTCTATATCTCTGTATAGGATCTTTCCACATCAGCGTGGAGAGCCATGTGCCCATGTCGTACAGATGCACGGTGCGGTGCCGCGTCGTACCACGGCACGCTACCGCACCGGTTTGATGTGTACTGTCCTACTGTACAGGCCCAATAACAGCAGAACAATTGTTTTCATTTTGTATGCAGACAAGCCTTCGATTTTCAAAATGAAAACAATTGCTTTTGCGAGTGCGTTAGGCAATAGCCCCTCTGGTCAGCCTGATCTATTTAGTAGGTATACAAATCCTAATAATTGCAATATAAAATTGCATCTAAAATTTAAATGTTAATTCGAAACTGTACCTATCGTCTAAATTAAGACTTACTTTAGTTTCGAACCGTCAAAATTTTAACTCATTACTTATCATGTCTGTACACATATAAATCTCTTAATACCATTTTCGGATTGGACAGAATGCTTACTTAAAAAGATGAAGAACACGGCGTTTTCTATGTAATCTTGGAAGTCGAAGTAGGCCAGGTCTTGGGCCAGTGAGATCACCTGCCACACCAGGCCGAAGCACAGGTATCCTTTAAGGATACACTTGTTCCTCTGAAAAGTAGACATAAATAACTTTAAACTTTACCTAACGTGTCAGGTTTTTAAAATGCGCTGCATTCTTTAAGATCCATTGATCGGTATCGATCGATAAAAAGGGATGGCTTCATGTGCTTCCGCGCGAAGAAAGTCAAATTTAAATTAATGCTGGTTACTTTGAAAACACAATATAAAAAAAATGGTTTACCGGAATTAAGAAATTATACATACAATCAAAAATCATCGTTAAAGATCGTAGGGTTTAAAAGACCCGCGTGGGCGGGTCGCTAGTCATACCTAAATATTTTGGAATCTTAAGTACTTTGTAAGTCTCTCTTGTAATAGGCTTATGAAAATGCGGTACCATTACGTCCCTTAACTTTCTAAACCTCTTATATCTGATCGAATATTTTCATAGGAAAATAGTCTTTCGAAACCTTGTAACATGCCTATTTTTCTAACTATTATTCTAAGATAAGAGGTTGAAAAAGTAAAGGGACGATTAGTATTTTTTGTGTTAGCGGTGTATGGATGGCGTTTTTTTTATGGCATGCAAAGGCAAACGAACCTACAGGCCACCTGATCTTATGTTGTATCTGTGACCCACATAAATTATGTATTCTCAACACTACAATCTTAAGATTGCAATCCTAAGACTGCAAATGCGCTGCCAACCCTTAGGACTTGAATGGAAAGCCTAAGCCTATGCTAGTAATTTTACTACTGGTCATATCCCCACAACGGAACACAAGAAAGCGAACACTGCTGCTTTTCAGGTAACCCACATGCTCGTTTTTCTCCCTATTATGTTAGGACATTCTCCGTTTTTATCCACGTAGTAATTTTACCCTGTGAGCTCCAACCAGCATCACGATATACATGATGGTGTCAGCCAGCAGGAACGTGAGGGTGAGGGGCACGTGGAACTGGTCCGGTAGTGAGTGTTCTTCGGAGCTGGTAATTTCCTCTATCATAACAAATATCAGAGCTGGCACCGCGAGCAGAGCAAGCACCTGGAAAATCAGACATTTCTTATGATAAGGGTGGTTTAAACTCTATTAAAATGTAGTAGTTTGAAAGGTTTGTACTGCAGACATTGATTGAAAGATGGCGTGTCAAAGGTAAACTATGGATCTACCATACGAATTATAAATCGAGAAGGGCTTGGATACTTAATAGCACAAAAAAAGTTGATAAATATAAGGTCCTAAAGTGTTCACGAGTACGAAATTTCATGTGCACTTTAAACTGTTATAATTTGTAATGACTATATTTTATTTCTTTACACAAAATAATACACTTAGGTTGGATTCGACCAAACTGGAATAAGGTCTTATACCTAGATTAAACGCCGAATTTGTATGGACTAATCTCGTTGAATCTTATTCCAGTTTGGTCGAATACGCCCTAAATCTTAGAAAAGGCGAAGTTAATGCCGTGAGGCATTCTCTCCCAGTGTGTGTTAGACTTAATAACATTGGGAACAAGTGTTATAATGGCTGAAAAATAACGATATTGTCTTGCCTACTCACCAAATTAATGTATCCAAATATAATGACTCCTTTCCGTACCGGCACACAAAAGCAGCACTTCCTTATCACCGGAATAGTTGGATATTTGTAGCACCATTTCATTGCGGAACTCTAATTTACTCGTTTATTGGAATCGTTGGAATCGTTTGTTAGAAAACTTAAAGCACGCGCGTTTAAAGACAGATCCTGTAGATCAACACATTTACGAAAAACGAGCTTGTTTTTATCAAAACAATCCAGTTGCCATCGAAAAAAACCTCTTGTTCCTTGGCTTCTATGCGGTGATAGATCAGCACATCACATTAAAATGTTCCGTCATGAAGACTACCTCAACTTTTTTTGATTGATGATACAGGACTCGAAATTATTGGCGTTTACAAATCGATTAGCCAAGTGACCCAAAATATTTTTCGACCAGGTGTGGTGGCACTGGATTGTCGAGAGCGACTGCTTAGATTATTCGCTCTCGAGCACTTCTCGCGTCTAATGAATTACTTCCTCAGGTTGCTATGATACAGTATATCATTGTATTACAATGCTGACCGGAATGCCGGATGGTTGCATTGTTTTACTACCGAACCGACGCGGGTTCGATTTCGACCCCCCACTTTTGGATCTTAAAAAAACCGGGCAAGAGCATGTCGGACCATGCTCAGTGTAGGGTTCCGAAGCCGTAACGACAAACACAAAAAACTATCTCAAAAATCAACGTGTATGAAACAATTTTCTATTTAAAGTTATTTGGCGCTGTCTTAGATGATTTTTAGTAGGTATAAACCCGTTAATCGCCTGTATCTAAACTAATCATGTCTACTTAGCTGTGATAGTTTTCCTTTAAAATTCGTTATATGCGCTTTCGTTGAAGATTTTTTTCAGATTTTTAGTACTTGTAGTTTTGGCTGTAGGGGGGGGGGACACTTGACTCTAACAAAAAATAGCGCTTTAAAGCTTAATATTTCATAAACGGATCCCTTAATCGAAAAATTGTTTTATAAACCCGCAATATTTTTGAAAGACCTATCCAACGACACCCCACACTATGGGGTAGGCAAGAAAAAAAAAAAGACATCCCCACGTTACGTGTAGGGGAAATGCATTAAAAATAAATATTTTTCAAAATTTTATTTTACCACTTTGTTGGCGTGACTAATATGTACATTCATGCCAAATTACAGCTTTCTAGTACTATGAGTCTCTGAGCTAGACTGGGGACGGACGGACGGACGGACGGACGGACATGGCGAAACTATAAGGGTTCCTAGTTTGACTACGGAACCCTAAAAAAACCTGAGGTGTCTTTATATAAAACATAAAGACACCTCAGGTTTTTAAGATCTAAAGCTTCCTCAATCACACAAATAAGTCGGGCTTATAATACTTATGTTTCTATCTACCTCATAACCTAAACTTCCCTGATTCTTTACGATTACTAATGAAAGAAATTAGGATTTTGACAGTAGCGTCACAATTTATTTGTGAGAATATTATTTGTCATTAAAAATCAAGACTCTTTTATCAAGAATTGTGATATACATTATTTAAATACAAGATATAAATTATAAATAGGTAATCCAAAAAAAATGGTGTCCGTAAGGTTTTTAAATATTTTTTAGGTCAATGCATTCATTTTTATAATAAATTACCTGACGAAGTTTTAAAGTTACCATTTCTAGTACTTACTTAAAAATTATTTACTTGAAAAAGTCGCTGATGTCTGAAGCTTATACTATAGGGTCGAGGACTATCTATCAGATAAAAATACTCGGCCTAAACTAAACACCCAAATAACTTAATAATAACTTAGTCATAAGAAATATGTAAACATTGTATATTGTCTAGGAGACACGGTTTCTACTTTCTATAGAAGAGTGTATCGAAACTTTTTATGTAGTTGTCTTGCACCATCATAATTAAGTATAATTTTTATAATTATTTTTCTAGTATACTTTAGTTTTGGTGAAAATTCCGAGTTTTGACACATTTTCCTGCTCAACTACGCGTGAATTCATTTATTTCTTATTGTACCTATGTTAGATTCATTGTTTTATATAATGCTAGGTTAAGTTTTATAATTATATATGACTGCGCCGAGCGTATGCCGGATGTACAGTGGCGCCCTTTTATTATACGTAGACAGTTAGCGTGTCGGCACCAATGATGGAGACTTTTACCTGACAGGCACTAGTAATCGACGGTTCACTCTTAATTCAAATTTCATACGGTCTTATTCATTGTTGCAAAACAAATGAAGAACACTTATCTTTTGTAAAATAAGAATCAAGTGAACAAGTGAAGTGAAGTGAATGAAGTGAACATTATTGGTGCCTTGTAAATTATTGACTCCATCACACTAGCAGTTTTTTTCTTAAATTAGCTGAGCGCCTTTGAGAGCAATAAGGACGGAAATTGTTGTCGCGAGATAATACTGGAGGAGTCATCCGTGTTTGTCTTAATTTGTCCGTAGGAAGACATGTTTTGTGAAAGCAAAAGGGCTCAACTGTTAAAGAAATCGTTTTGCATATGCGAATTTATGTTGAGAGTAGAGGGTTAAATACTCTTCGGTTTTTACGTTGCACAAATTGCCTTTTTGTTAAAAGTAGCTATGTTAGACACAGCATTCCAGACGGTATGACCTAGACCTTTATTTAAAGCGTTAAAGATGTGGTTAGCCTGGTGGTGTTGACCCTAACTACGAAGCTTGCGGTCTTGTGTTCGATTCCCGTTAAGGGTAAATATTTAAATTACAAGCATAGGTGTAGTATTTAGTGATCCGCACAAAACCTCATGATGTGGAAATGATTATGATGATGAAATATTGTTTTAACTTATCATGGTATCATGCAGAAGCCTACAAGTTATAATGGATTATTGATTTTTAAAATCGATAAACATTGAAATATTTGGATAATTATCGTAAAACGGAAAGAGAACCCTGTCCGCCACTTTATTTTAGAAACTTTTAAAGTTTAAAATTACATGTAATATTTTTAACATTGTAGAAAAAATAAAACATACTTACACATAAAAAATCATTGTAATACACTGGTTCCTCAGTGAGGGAACTTTCAGATATTAAGCTGAAAAGAACAGATACTACACTTTGATCTTAGCCAAAAGGCCGAGAAGCGATAATTGGTCAGAGTAAGGAGACATGTGTCATTAAATCTGGGGAAATTTAGATTAAAGCGACATCACTGACATCTGTGAAGAGAAAAAACAGTGCCATAAAAAAAACACTTGAATCGGTAACGTGGCAGCGAATCTCTTGACATGTCTTGGAACTAAGTCTCTATTCTACTATAAAGCCATAATTGCTTTTGAAACGATTTTTTTTAACTCGGCCGTCATTACTGTCAAGTAAATAAGAGTTAACGTAACGTTGACGATACGATAACATGTCAAAGGCAATATGGTTTTAACTAGTAGAATTGAGTTAAATACAGTGCTACCATTTTCTTAATAGCCTTCGGCAATCTCCGTTTTTCTATAACAAATGAGTGACAATTTATCGTTGCAAGTGCACACGTGATAGCAATAGCCAGCCAAAAGCTAGGAATACAGTAAAAGGTTGTAATAATTAGGACATGATGATCAATAGGTTGATCACAGTTTAAATTTATTTATCGGTAATTGTATTTCATTATTGATCTTTATTGTCTGTTGTCAACCCCTTGAGCTCATCCACTGGATACAGCGCGATCTCTTCAGGTGGCGCGCTGGGATTGGCGAAATTGTATATTCTTTTCTGATCTGCCGCTACGGTGCTGTCCGGGGAAATGAGACTCTCTTCATGTGGTGCGCTGGAATTGGCGAAATTGTACATTCTTTTCTGTTCTGCCGCTACGGTGCTGTCCGGGGAAATGAGACTCTCTTCATGTGGTGCGCTGGAATTGGCGAAATTGTACATTCTTTTCTGTTCTGCCGCTACGGTGCTGTCCGGGGAAATGAGACTCTCTTCAGGTGGTGCGCTGGAATTGGCGAAATTGTATATTCTCTTCTGTTCTGCCGCTATGGTGCTGTCCGGGGAAAAGAGACTCTCTTCAGGTGGTGCGCTGGAATTGGCGAAATAGTATATTCTCTTCTGTTCTGCCGCTACAGGGCTGTCAAACGCAAGAAGAGTCTCTTCAGGAGGCGCGCTGGAGTTAGCGAAATTGTATCTTCTATTCTGTTCTTCCACTACGGCACCGTTAAAGAGAGGAACAGCCTCTTCAGTTGGCGCGCTTGAATTAGCAAAATTGTATCTTCTCTTCTGTTCTTCCGCTACGGGGCTGTCAAAGGGTTGAAAAGTCTCTACAGTTGGCGCGCTTGAATTGGCGAAATTGTTTTCCCTGTTCTTTTCTACCGTTACAGAGCTGTTAAGGAGAATATTCTCTTCAGGTGCTTTCTTTACTAATTCCCTAATTTCTGGACTCTTCTGTAGTTTTATTTCGAGCAATTCTCTTCTGAGATGTATGATGAAGTAGATTGGCAACACTGAAAATAGAAAACAATTAATACAGATTAAATAATAAGCTAGCTGAAAATACCCGACCCGGCATAGGTTATGAGTTAAGGTTCTTGTTTACAACAAAAAACTACCTCCAAATACAACAACTTCCTAGAATAAATTGCACCAACAATGCTAATACTGGTGCTCGGCAGTAGGTTAAAGGATAAGATTGTGGTTGCCGACAGGCCCCGCACAAGGTCCTTCCACCACTAGGTGGATCAGAGTATCCCTTTGTGAGTGTTTCGACTAGGTACTTACGGATGTGGAACACTAAAGGAACAAAGAATTTCAAGCATTCGATCGACGTCAGCTGCTGTCTCCAATAATTATGAAACGAATTGGAATCATATGACAATAATGGCATAACTTTGATCACGCGCCAAACCAGCCAGACGCTCGTCAGAATAACTTCCAATACGCTGTAGATTAGGATCGTCAGCAGCATCGTGTAAGTTTTCTGAAAGAAGAACGGGACGTATGAAAAAAAAAACATGGGGGAATTTTAATAAGTAGTGAAATACATACATACATAAACTCACGCCTTAATTCCCAGAGTGGGGTAGGCAGAGCTACAGAATTTCCAACAACTATAAAAACTTTTTGATAATTCTGTAACCACATTTTGCTCACTTAGGCGAAGCTGATTACCAGTGTATTAGTGACAGGTTGCAAGCCCATCGCCTAACAGTATTACACGCCTTTATTACCTTAGTCGGCTTTTACGACATCCACGGAAAGATACGGAGTGGCACTATTCTAATATATGATGTTATGTGTTTTGATAAATAAATGAAGAGCTTTGAAATTCTTAGACTAGTTTTTGAAAACATAAGTTTCGTGAGAAACATATGTAGATATTGGTTCCATAGATAATATTGTATGCTCACAGCGATGCCACAACGACCGCTGCCGTTGCGTTGTGTCGTGTCGCACTTCTGTAATTTTAATATACCTACCTACTTAGAGCGACGCACGTATTTTAACGCATTGTGTGGTATGTCATTCTAATTTATAAAATATGAAGAACAACGCAGTGCTCCGGCAACGCTCGCGTGGCACCTCTCCTAGCCTTCGATGTTTTTTTTTATATACCGATCTAATACTGCTATAATAATATTGCAAGCATTCGGTATTAAAACTTTTATGTACTACCACTTTAGTACTGAAGACTGCGCCGAGCAAACGCCGAGCGTCCAGTGGCGGCCTCATTACTGTTATTGTGTTTTCTAATTAACCAAAGAATTTCCTTGAAATCACAATTTATGGAATATGTAACAAACTTTAATAACAATTACCCTTTGAGTAGTCAGCTTAACGGAAAAAGGTGGCCACTTTTTTCCGTTAAATTGATAACTCGAAGGTGAATTGTTATTAAACTATGTGATATACCCTATAAGTTGTGTTTTCATTTGTAGTACAAAAAACTACCATTCAATTTCAAGAAAATACTTTAGTTAATTAGAAAACACAATAATAGTAATGAGTGCGCCACTGTACTCTCGGCGCATTCTTAAAATTGCCATGACAAGTAATAATTATCGCATTTAACAATATTTATTTATTTATTTTATTTATTGTTTATTAAGAAACAAACGGTTGTATACATTTAATGTTACACAAAATATGAGTAAACTAAAACCTATAGTTTCCTTAATTAGTTATGGATAAGACAGCTATAGCCTACTATTTAACAAACATAAACTAAAAAGTTGAGGAAGAAAGAACACACACATGTAGTGAATACTAATATAATTACTATACAAAAACTTGCACTAAATATATGACCATTATGGTCCAGTCGAAGTCACAAACATAGTTGCGCTTCAGTCCCTTGTCACTTTAAATATGAAGTGTTAAGAATATATTATGACTAGAGTTAGGACTTTTGGTGGCATTTGTGGTTATAGAATCCATGGAGTCGCTATTTCCTATTAATTACAATACATACCACTTTGATTTTGACCTTCAGTATTTTACTTCCAAAGTCATTAAGCCATTAAATTAATAGATAAATGCCAAATCAATTTAAATGAATTTTGGTATGGAGGTTATATCTGTAGCGAAAGCGTTACAAACAAGCAAATATTAGTAGGTATGGAATAACCGAACTAAAATTGTATTTAGTTCATTTTGAAATATGACCACACTGAGGGTCAAAATCAAAGTGTCATATTTTAAAATAATTAGGAAATAGCGACTCCATGGATTCTATAACCAAAAATGCCACCAAAATCCTAACCCTAATTATGACATTAAAAGTACCTAACGAAAAGGTTCTTCTATTTTTTATGATTATCGACAAGTATGACGTGCAAATATTGGAGCTACAAATTATACTTTCCAATATTATGACTTTCAACGTTATGACTCTATGTAAATTATGATGAAAAACGGTATACAAAGTAAAAAACATAACTTTAAGTTTATGGCAGAAAACAGAGACCCCCATACTCACATTATATAATCCGACGATGAGGATGTTGGAAAACGTCAAATTGACAAAGGCTAGTCCTATCCACACCGTGGGCACTAGGGTCGGATTTGATTCATTCTGATGTACCAGAAGCGCCGCCACGTAGCACGCCAAGGCAGCATAAGCCACTGATACTATCTGAGAAACCATTTAAAATGTTTATAATCGATGGTTGTGAATTTACCCTTAAATGTACAGCCTCCGTAGTATAGACGTAGGCGAAGTCTAATGTGACGCCCCTTTAAGTGCTAAGCCCCTTTAAGTGCGAAGCCCCTTTAAGTTCGAGCTACCTTTAAGTGCGAAGCCCCTTCAAGTGCATAGGCCCCTTTAAGTGCAAGACCCCTTTAAGAGCAAGACCCCTTTAAGTGCGAGGCCCCTTTAAGTGCAAGGCCAAGGGCGAGGGGCCGTTGTTACCAATCGCCATACACAATTTCTCAATGACGATACGTTAACGTTACTCACTCGAAAGAAAGCAAAACTTCATGCTCAGTACCCTTACCATGGGTTACAATTACCGTACTCGATCGCAAGTAGAATGCTCTGTCCTTTGCACTCTATAAGAATACTGCGAGGTCTGCGAGGGACAGAGCATTCGACTCGCTAGCGTATAAGTTAATTGTAAGTCATGGTAAGGGTACAGCATATGGAATACCGCCGCGTGGTGATAGGTTAAAGGATAAGATAGTTTTGTAGCGTACACTTAACCGTAAGAATAGAAAACAAATACTTACGAATCTCACATAAGCGCACACCAGGAGTGGATTCAATGGCGGCACAGAAAAGTAACACTTACAAGCCATTTTAACAGAACTCAGTCATAACAAAGTACACAAAGTTGGTTGTTGCCAACAAGTCGTAAACAGTTTGAGTAAAAACCATCTCGTCACGGGTAATCTCTTGAACTGTTGACCTTGCTGATAATGTATTTCGCAATGTTGATATAGCAGATATTTAAAACATAACAATATAATGTAATTATATATTGTAATCACGGGTAGAGAGCATGATGCCCGTTTACCTCTGGAAATAAATATGACACAGACCGAAGTAAAAGTACTACGTGACTCGCGTATTTTCCGTGATATGTACCGTGTTACATGTTATTGTGGAATTATACGAATACACCAGCTAATTTTGATCATTAAATGCCACCATATAGTGCTGAAATAGTCCAAACCGCCTTATAACGTTGCATTTAATGATTAAAATTAACTCGTGTAACTCCAAAATAAGCATGAATCATTGTATCACAGGAATTACGGGGTACCCGACCCACAAAATAAGCTGAGTTTGCTATACTTAATAAATCGCCCAACTGTTTACCTTAGTTAGGAGGGTAAGTAGTTCAACATTTTGGGTAGGGGGGTTTTGATCAAAATCAAAGGTAGGTTTAGGTTAAGTTTAGCCAAAAAAAATTGGTCAAAAGTATCACAATTTCCCAAATTTTCATTTCCCAAAAAGATGTTCCCCGTCGCAGTTGATTTATTTTTCACGTTGTTACTTTACGTAATTGACGTAGCAAGTGGTTTCGATGTCCCGGATATAAAGTAAAAATAAAACAAAATGCTTTTTTTGAAATGAACATTTTGGAAATGATACATTTGAGCAAACGGCAAGCTCCCATTTCAGCAGGACAAAAAGCCCAGAGCACCCTTTTATAGAGGCTCCAAGGCAGCGAAACTCCGTCGATCCCTAACCAGACCACGGTGGACCTCGAAACTAGCTAAAGTCTGTTCATTCTTACTTGTCTTATATAGTAAACAACTTTCTAACCTCAAAATTAACCTTTTATGGCTAAAACAGCTCTTTTGTCGTAAATAAAGTAAACTGAGTAAACATTTTGGACATCACTTGGCCAATACATTGTCTACGATTGCTTTGTTTTATTTAAAATAGTCGGTTTAGTTAAAAAAGGGTTAATTTTGAGGTTAGAAAGTGGTTTACTGTATAAAATAAGTAAGAATGAACAGACTTTATAATATCATCGTCACCTAACGGATATAACTATGACGTCATACGAAAAGTCACGTGATCTACCAGTGACGCGATTGGTTTAAAAACTAAACGGATAGAAACGCTAGTTAACGTAATGCATCTTCGTAAAGGCCTCAGGACGTTTGTTTGGAGTCGTTATACTTACGCTTTAGCCACCGAAGCTAACCAATACAGCTATTCAGTGGTAAGTTTTGTAAACTCTAGCGAAAACTACATTTCTCGCGTTCGATATGTTCTAAACGGGCCCCCAAACCTAAAAAAATATTTTATCACGTACATTGTGGTTTCTTAGAGTTATCCAATGATACCTGACTTAATGTTAGGTATAATATAAAAAAAGACCTTTCCTTTACACAATGGTAAGAACCCAAAAAAAATAATGTTGAAATTTTATTTTATAACTTGGTCGGCGTAATAATAACTCTATACTTTGTACCTAGTATCAGGCGTTTGATTATACGTTCGATCTCATCGACAGAAGCCCTGCAGCCAAATTGAAAATGGACGCGTTAAAACATGTTTTGTTCGATCCGACGGGAATACTTATACTCGCCGCGCCGCTGCGAAATTCACTCGTTCGTTTGTCCGACCGCGTTTTTGAGAGAATCACATCCCAGGGGGCCCAGACAAGATGCACTGCCAATCAATCAATCAATCAATCAATTCATTTATTTGCTAAAATGCGTTACATATGGTCTTAAAAATAGTTTACAGGTCAGGCATTCCGTCGACAATACGACATGCAAATGTTTAATAATCCTTAACTAATTAAAATGTGGATAACACGGGTATCAAGTAATAATAACAATGAGTAGTCTAACAATATTTAAAATTTAAGTCAGAAATTAATTGTATTATATTCTTACATAATTACGTCTTATGAAAACTATTAATTGATGTAATTAGTTAATTAGGTTAATTCGATCTAGTCTCATGATTTAAATATTCATTTAATGTATAAAAGCAATTACAAAGAAGCCATGCTGTAAGGTCATTCCTAAACTTCGACCCCTGCAGCATTCTCATTTCCATTGGAAGGGCATTATATACTAATATGCACATATTATAAGAATTTCTTCTATAAATGTCGGAGCGACAGGAAGGACGGTGCAAAAGATGCTTATATTGCGTCCTTGGTTCTCTAACAAAGACTTCATTTCGCTGCTTAAAATACTCAGGGTGTGCCTTATAAAATAGGCAAACTTTAAGTATGTACATACATATCAATGGTAGAATTTTCAATTCCTTAAAGTAAGGTTTACAACTGTCCATCAACCATGCATTTTTTATAGCCCGCACACATTTCTTTTGAACTTTAAAGACTTTATTCATGTCAACTGAGTTTCCCCACAAAATAATGCCATAATTTAATAAAGAAGAGACGTGACCATGATAGGCCGTGATTGCTGCTTCGGTGGAGACAGATTTCTTGAGATTTCTGATGGCGAAAACAAAACGATCCAATTTTGAGCACAAGGAATCAATGTGATTTTTCCAATTTAAATGTTTATCAATCGTCAAGCCTAAAAATTTTATACTAGCGGCCAATCATGTGATGTGCCAGTGACGCGATGGGTTTAAGACTGCGCCGAGCAAACGCCGAGCGTCCAGTGGCGCCCTCATTACTGTTATTGTGTTTTCTAATTAACTAAAGAATTCCCTTAGAATCAGACGAAATGATTTTGTAGTGTAAGTAAAAACACAATTTATGGGTTACGTAACAAAATTGAAAAACAATTACCCTTTGAGAAGTCAGCTTAACGGGAAAAGGTGGCCACTTTTTTCCGTTAAGTTAATAACTCGAAGGTGAATTGTTATAAAACTATATGATATACCCTATAAGTTGTGTTTTCATTTGTAGTACAAAAAAAAATCATCCAATTTCAAGAAAATACTTTAGTTTATTAGAAAACACAATAAAAGTAATGAGGGCGCCACTGTACATCCGGCGTACGCTCGGCGCAGTCTTAAAAACTAAACGAATAGAAACGATAGTTAGCGCAATGTATCTTGTCTGGGCCTTCAGGAGTCTCTGAGTTAAACCACGTGCAGACAGACATGGCGACATAATTGGGTTCCTTGTTGACTACGCAACCCTAAAAATGACAGAAAAATAAAATCAAAGTGATTATATCAATATTTTTTTATTTATTAAAACACATATTAAGGGAGAAGTCACACAAGAATGTGCCGGATAATGAATCCAATGTTTTTAAGCATCTCTAACTCCCAACTGCTGCCTCAGTCGCTTAAGCTCTTCTACAGGGAACAGCGGCTTCCTGAGATCAGGTGTCTCATCAACAAAATAGTGTCTTCTGCTTTGATCCTTCGTCAAGCGTTCAGCGAGGACGTCACGAGTCTCTCCGCTTGCCGTCTTCAAGCGCTGCACCTCGCTCTTGACTAGCACAATTAAGTAAAGTGGCAACACTGAAATAAAATTTAGAAAGCAGCGTTTAATATTATGTTATACTCATTTATCCTTTTCTGGACGAGTTTGTGATGACGCGTGGAGTGATAATGAAGTTATTTACCAAAAAACGGCCGTTTAAATATGCATTTCAAGACAAGTACAATTTTATGCCCAGCATTCCTTTTTTTGTCCTATGTCCAGCAGTGGACGTCTTTCGGCTGACATGATGATGATGATGACAATTTTATGGACTATACATAGCTTACATCACTCGATACTGTTCCAGGCACGAGCCTAGCAAGAAGGACAAAGTCATATTTATGGAATTTGGATGACTGTAAGTCTATTAATTATACATGAAAGGAGAATCTGAATGACTGATCGATCGAAGATGCGAATCGATTCGAAGGTACATCTTGTATACTCACGGTAAGAAAAGTTTCGTCACTTTTTGACTCTAGTTCAACTCTGTTAAGGTGCAAAAGTGACTAACCTTTTCTTACCGTGACTTTACAACATGTATATAGTTTGCCATGACGTTGTGGAATGTCAAATATCATAGTTTTTTAGACATTTAAATTATATACTTACGCATGTTTAGCACAACCGGTAGGATCACGCGCAAGTACAAAATGGGGCTGTGTAAACGATAATATACGTGTCTTTCATACATATCTGAGTCGTATTGGCTATTATAGTACGATAAATCTTGTAGGAGGTCATACAATTCCCACCCGACAGCACCAATCGCTAGTATAACCTCGAATATACTGTATACAAGGAATACCAGAAGCAGCTTGGAGTTTTTCTGCAATAGAAAATACATTTTATACGAGTACATTTCTCCGCATAACACCTAACCCTTAACCATACGATGGCAGTAGTTCTAGCGTGATGTTAGACGATTTATGTTAGCTTATTTTATAGTACGTAGGTAAATAAAATCAAATTAACAGATTTATAATAGAATAATCGATTTTCTTTATCAATATCGAAAAATAATGAATGCGAATAATTATTATCTGTCACAGACACAATAAGGGGTCCATATTGGGTTGCATAATGGTGTTTTCGCATAATGTATCATTTCGCATAAAATCGTTTGTCCTAAAACGGGTTTTACAAAAGAAAGTGATTTTTTAATTATTACTCGTATTAAAAACTAAGACTACCTAGTCCTACCTACTAACTAGTCGTAAGAGACGGCTAAGGGAATGAAGGCGTATAGTATTGTTAGGCGATGGGCTTGCAACCTGTCACTAATACACTGGTAAACATCTTAGCCTAAGTGTGCAAAATGTGGTTACAGAATTATCAACAAGTTTTTAGAGTTGTTGGTAATTCTGTAGCTCTGCCTACCCCACTCTGGGAATAAAGGCGTGAGATTATGTATGTATGTATTAAAAACTAAAGTACTTAAGTTAATCTAATCAGACGTTTATTAAATTACTAGCGACCCGCCCTCGCTTCGCTTCGGTTTATGTAAGTTTTCTGTAACACCCGTACATAAAACAAAGTTTATTATATCGACGCTTGAAAGGCGAAATGGGATAAGCGAAATTTTTTGTGATATTGAGTTATATGCATCGTTAAAATCAGCAAATTTTTCTGCGTCGCATGAGCTGGGTCTCGTGCCCGTATGACGACTTTTGTGTCGCTTATCCCATCGGTGATTTTTAGAAACACCGATCAATTTTTGTTACTAAGCGACTTCTTTTTTACAGGTTTTTGAATATTGGAGATTAGATAAAATGTTTTTTTACAAAATGTTACTTAGACTGTTTGTCTTTTTTTCAACTTTCTTTTTATGTGTCGGTTATTTTTTATTACTTCATCGTAAAACGTATTTTTATTTCCTTTATATCATTTTACCTATATCTACAGAAATACAAAAAATGCCTTAGATCAAATAACCTAAACGTCTTTATCCGCACTATTGTAGGTTATAGCCTTTTACTTGATATGAGTTTCGAGAGTAATGTCGCTTATCCGGTTTTACCTGCAATAATTTTTAAACTACTTACTGTTGCTAATTCTAAAGTTACTCTAAGTATTAGAGTTTTTAGTACAAAAAAGTTTGTCGACAAATAGTTTGACTGTAACTTTTTTTTTTCATTTGGATTTTTTCAGTTTGTTTTTATTAAAGACCCATTAATATTCGTAACAGTTGTTATATTTACTTTTTTCATCAATATCTTGAATTTTGGTGGTGTTTTATTAGTGGAGAATAAATTATGAGGGTTAAATTTTAGCTTAGATAAAATATTTTGAAGTTTAAAATTGTCGCTCATAGTAGTTAGATTATTTGTCTTGATTTAATTTCTGGCTAAAAATGACTTTTATATAATCTAACATTGTTCTTAAATTTGAAATGTTTTGCGGTTAGATAGTTTTTCCTAATTATCTTTCAAATCTTTTTCCGGTTAGACATTTTTACTTGATTCATTTTTCACCACAATTTTTGGTTAGATAATTTTACCTCCTGCAGTTTTTGAGATCAATTTGCGTAAGCTACACTAAATCCTAAAATAATACCTTTGTGGGTAATTTATTGAGCACAGTATATAGAAAACACCATCATGATCATGTACAAAGTTGAATTATGAAAATCGGCTTATAAAATAAATTATAGTGATTTTTTTTTCAAAAATCTTTGCCATTTTTTGGCTCTCCTGTAAAGTTACTATTTGGTCGCTTATCCCATTTCGCCTTTCAAGCGTCGATATATAAAAACCTTCTTCTTGAATCACTCTATCTATTAAAAAAAACCGCATCAAAATCCGTTGCGTAGTTTTAAAGATCTAAGCATACATAGGGACAGACAGCGGGAAGCGACTTTGTTTTATAATATGTAGTGATTCAAAAGGGTGTTCTGCCAAACGATTTTATGCGAAAAAAAAAGGCGGTTAAAAATATTATACCTATCACTCCTCGTTTTGCAATAAAAAGTATTTTCAAAAACCAAAATTCCCAAGTAAACTAATCTAAGTACTTAGGTACTTACGCGGTGCACTCCTATGATGAAGATGATGGTGAACACAAGGTACGGCAGGAATACGACGAACAGGGGCATAAGTTCTTCTAAGATGAAGGCGATAGGGCTGGGATGTTTGCTCATGTAGTTGCCGAGGTACCTCAAACGAGGTCCCATGTAGTAAAAATATACTCCTATAGAGATGAATACAAGGACCTAAAAAAAACGGCTGATTATTATAATAAATATTGAAAAACCGGACAAGAACATGTCAGACCATGCTCAATGTAGGGTTAAAACCTGCCTTTAAAAACCACAAGAATGCGCTATCTTTCTGTTCTTAGTCGTTTTGGTTAAAATTTAGTCGTGACTCGTCGGGAAATATATAACATGGCAAATTTAACTACTTACCCAAACAACTTAAAATAGAAATATAGCTCTTTCTTGTGCTTTTTAGACATAGTTTTTTGTGTTTAACTTCGTAGTCTAAACAAACAAATTCTGTGATGATACTATATCTGAAGCAAGAGTTAACTACTTCATTTAAAATACTTAATAAATATTAGAATTGGAGAACTGTATGGGGAATTTCAAAGAACTTAATAAAAAAAATCAAAGAACAATCAATTTTTTCAAACGCTTTTATAATTTTCAACTCAATTAAATTTTAAGGTCCAGTCAGATTTTAGGTATTTACGACCCGTGAGTGGATCCGTTCTATATAAATATGAAAACATTATGCTAAATAATGTTTTTCTTTTCTATTCAGACACATTGTTTGTATGAAATAAAACATACTGAAGTTTATAAAAAAATTATACTCTTACCAGCCTGGTGTACGCCCAGGCCAGCAGGCCGGGCCTCAGCGGGACGCAGCAGCAGCACTTAGGGGGCTCACGAGCCATGGCGGGGAATCCGAACAATTTAAAATGAACTTCAGATCAGTGTACCAGCAAGTGGTGAAGTAACAGAATAAACTGTCGGACTGATACGCAGGCAAGCAGTGTTATTAGTAATATTAACCTTGTGAACTTTGTGATAAAATTATCAATGACATTCATATTTTTGCTACGATTCTGCTTAAGTAGGTAGTAGTTAGGTAGGTAGGTGTTATGAAAGATCGTGTAGATGTAGAATGGATTTCAATATTATTCTGAATATTAGTTTTTTGAGTTTCTACGCTAACTTTAATAAGTACGAGTAAGATGAACTTGTCACGGCCTGAAGGCAACAATCTGAACAAACAAAAAATCTTGTTAGCGGTACACCCCGAATTAAAGTAAAGTTTTGCAAATTATACTAAACCATGAAAATCGGAACGATTGATCTTTAGGCCATAAGAATCAATTTGACCCGAAGCACGTTCCAATTTGTCATGCTTTTAACACTATTTGCAGGACTTTTTGGCGTACCGCTAGGACTATTGGTAGGATACTCCCTGTGTCTAACAATGTATGAAAATTCGAGAACCGATTCCAAGGAAAAGTTTTTAAAATCTATTTTCACCTCAGCAGCTCAAACAAGCAGGTTTTGCTGCTTAAAAACAGTGAGCAAAATTCAATTTTGCTGCGAGCGAGAGGCAAAGTAGCTTTTTAATTATTTTTTTTAAATGCCGTGAGCAGTGCTGGGGCTACTCACAACATTCGAAAAAATTGAACTTCACTTTGTTCTGTCACTTTCACTTCGATAGGAAAAAAGCGAGAGATAGAAACAACTTGATTCGAAGTTCGATTTTCAAATTCCACACATAGTAGGCCCAAAAAGAAACGCACGTTCGGATGCACACATAACCGTAAAATTGCGAATAAAACTATCTGTTAAACTTTGAAATGTGTTTATTATAATTATAACTATTTTATACAGTAGGTACAATCATTTTTTTTATTTAATGTTTTGAAGACAAAATTAATGAAAAATAAGAAGTTATGTATCTACATAATTTTGTTATCGTTTTAACAATCTTTAATTTCGTGACATAAACCGCGGGGGCAGTTTCAGAACGCATTTCAAAAATAGCGGGATTATTGTACTTAAAAAAAAAAAGTAATGTAATGTAAATGACGATGTAATTTTTGTTAATTTGTCCGCCATAGCCAATAGCCATAGACAAGGCCTAGTTAGGTTTTTTTTAAAGCCACAGACTACATAAAGCTGTATAAAGTTGTGTTTGCACTACGGCATTATCAAGTTGAGTGACAGGTTTTATCTGTTTCATGTTTATTTTTTCCACTTTTTATTTTATTAGTATTTTGCAAAAATGCTTGTGATTGATGCATATGCGATCGTGTCGTTATTTAGTCGTGTCTTCACCAAATGGTCACAACGGAAGACCTGCGTTGGCCCTACCAGCTTCACGCTGTGTTGTTCTCGCTGCTGAGGTGAAAAGTTGTATGTCTCACACGAGACCAAAGTTTTTTACGTCTCGTATCTTTGAATCCCTCGCTACGCTCAGGATTCTAACCTAGAATCACTCGCTACGCTCGTGATTCAATAATAGAATCCTTCGCTTACTCGGGATTCAAAATCATCACTCGCAGCAAAAACCAACTTTGCTCTCTTGTTGAACAAATAACTATTTCACCTCAGCAGCTCAAACAAGCAGGTTTTGCTGCTTAAAAACAGTGAGCAAAATTCAATTTTGCTGCGAGCGAGAGGCAAAGTAGCTTTTTAATTATTTTTTTTAAATGCCGTGAGCAGTGCTGGGGCTAGGTACTCACAACATTCAAAAAAATTTAACTTCACTTTGTTCTGTCACTTTCACTTCGATAGGAAAAAAGCGAGAGATAGAAACAACTTGATTCGAAGTTCGATTTTCAAAGGCCACACATAGTAGGCCCAAAAAGAAACGCACGTTCGGATGCACACATAACCGTAAATTGCAAATAAAACTATCTGTTCAAGTTTGAAATGTGTTTATTATAACTATTTTATACAGTAGGTACAATCATTTTTTTAATTTAATGTTTTGAAGACAAAATTAATGAAAAATAAGAAGTTTATCATGTATCTTCATAATTTTGTTATCGTTTTAACAATCTTTAATTTCGTGACATAAACCGCGGGGGCAGTTTCAGAACGCATTTCAAAAATAGCGGGATTATTGTACTTAAAAATAAATAAATGTAATGTAATGTAAATGACGATGTAATTTTTGTTAATTTATGTATAGCCAATAGTCATAGACAAGGCCTAGTTAGGTTTTTTTTAAAGCCACAGACTACATAAAGCTGTATAAAGTTGTGTTTGCACTACGGCATTATCAAGTTGAGTGACAGGTTTTATCTGTTTCATGTTTATTTTTTCCACTTTTTATTTTATTAGTATTTTGCTTGTGATTGATGCATAATGCGATCGTGTCGTTATTTAGTCGTGTATTCACCAAATGGTCACAACGGAAGATCTGCGTTGGCCCTACCAGCTTCACGCTGTGTTGTTCTCGCTGCTGAGGTGAAAAGTTGTATGTCTCACACGAGACCAAAGTTTTTTACGTCTCGTATCTTTGAATCCCGAGTAAGCGAAGGATTCTATTATTGAATCACGAGCGTAGCGAGTGATTCTAGGTTAGAATCCTGAGCGTAGCGAAGGATTCAAAGATACGAGACGTAAAAAACATCACTCGCAGCAAAAACCAACTTTGCTCTCTTGTTGAACAAATAACTATTAATATTCTGAAACAAAGCAGGAAATGAATGGAATTCTATCAAAATTAAGGTTTGACAATAGTGTGACCTCTAACAGCGACCTGCGTCTCTGTTCAAGGCGGTAAAATCCTAATCGTATTTGACCTGCGCCTCTAGTTATTACAGATGGTAAGGCCCAAATCGTATTTGACCTTGTGGTATTGTTTTTAACTCGGACGCTATCTAGTAACTAAGAGCTTTCAAATTGTCCGGAGCGCTACTAGATTCACTTCATATTATCGATGTGCAAAAGAGCCCTCATGTGGCCAATTTACTAAAATGCGGGTATGGGAGCGATACTTGTATAGTCCGATCTTTCTCGTGCCTTTGAGACCATCGATATCTCAGTACTTTCTGTCTAAGCTGGTTTATTATGGTTTTGACACTCCTTCGGTAAAATAGTTTAATAACTACCTCCGTGGCCGGTCCCGGGCAAACGTCATTTTCTCCACCAGCTGCTGTTTCCAAAGGTGTACCTCAAGGTTCTATCCTAGGACCATTACTTTTTATTTTGTATATCACTTATATTCAAACTTATATAAGAAACTGTAGAGATATGCAGACGACCTGCAACTATAAGTACTTGTCGTGTAAACTTTGGGTTGTCAAGTCAGCTGTAAAGATGATGAAAAGGATTGAGAAAGGTTCAACCAAATCATGATCATGACGTAAAACACATGAAGTGGCTTTCTTAGAATTATTTGTTCACTTTAAATATTTTCAAATTAACTGAAAAGACAAAAGAGTACATAGGCCTCGACATATTCGAGAATTGAAATGGAAAATTCGAGCGACCAGCGCGAATTTGTAAGAAATAAACCCCGTTATGTTATCGCAGTGACGTCCCTTTTTTGTATGGGTTAAATATTTATTTTATCGACCGTCTTTTTATCGATGTTTGTAGTTTATATTATGCAACGATGCGATTGTTTTTTGCCTTTTAAATCTCTGGTCATTATTCATATTTTTTTGATGGAATATATAATTGCAGCCATTTACCAGCAGCAGTCTTCAAAAATCATTTGTTTTTTCAAACTGTGTGGGGCTGGTCAGTGCACCTTTCGCATTTATATGTAGTAGGTTTTCAGTTCAAAGTAAAGCTTGTGACGACCAAAACCCTTATAAACACCTTAATTATACTGGAGATGTAGAATTGTTTACAGTATAATATTGTAATTATTGTGGAAAACCCAATGATGAACATAATTGAAGACAAGTTTTTAACAATATCGGAGAAATAACCTCATTGTCAGTTAGGTAGCTTTGTTCATAATAAAAAAATAGTCAAACGAATTTTTTCAAACTTTAATATCAATAGTTATTGCAAAATATATATGTATATAGGCAAAGTAACACAAAGGCGTTAATAGTAAAAAGCAAAACTAAATTGATGTACAGTCTCGGAATTAAAAGGTTGACCACCTTAAGATCTGTTTTTGTTTGCTCAGTATAAGTAATCAGAATCTGCTTATCGACCTAGTATGACTTATTCCGTCATAATTAATATCATTTCACTACATGGCCCACAGATACTTGGTTACCATGGTCACGTATAAACAACAGCCACTAATGGTTCAAACTGAACTCAAGTCTTTATTGGTCGTTACAAAAGTGTTGCTATGGTCACGTATAAACAACAGCCACTATTGGTTAACTGAACTTAGTCTTTATTGGTCGTTACAAAAGGGTTGCTATGGTCACGTGTAAACAACAGCCACTATTGGTTCAATATTATTTCTCTCGTCTATTACACAGTTTAAAAAGTTAACATGTGCTTGCAACGCGTAAATGAATTTATTTGAAAACTGATCAACCTTTCCGTACCACGACTGTAAAATGATTTTGAATATAAATGGCAAATGCGTGGAACAAACAAAAGAAAAATCAATAAATATCCGATGATTTACACATTCTTAACTCCCAACTGCTGCCTCAGCCTCTCGAGCTCATCCACAGGGAACAGTGCCTCCCTGCGTGCAGGTGTCTTGTAAACCGTCTTCAAGCGCTGCACCTCGCTCTTGATTAGCACAATGAAGTACATTGGCAACACTGGAAACAAAATACTACCTTATATGCATACCACCTTATATAAAATACGGTCATCAAAACTCAAGTAGTAGTATTCACTTTGAGCCAATGACTCGTAGGAGATCGCCTCTATCTATGCAATATGGATAATATTGGATAACAATCACTTCCCCATAGGCTACGGGCGTAAAATTTTGTGACTTGCTGATTTTTCATAGTCAATAATAACCCCCATGATATCTCTAAATAAATAATGAACCAGTTATCAATAATTTGGGCGTTTGGCAGGTTGTCCCTCGGAATCCCTAACAACGTTTGTTCTAACACATCGTTTGTCCGAATTTTCATTTTCCCTAAACTGGTTTTCAGCTGAGTCAGGAAATTGTTTGAGTTTTCGAATTATATCTGCGGTTCGGTTGGGTTGGGGCTGTATTATAAAAACGCTTTTTTTATTGTTTAAGCGCAAATGGCTTTATGATAAACGAAAATTCGGCAAAACGATACATTATGATAAATGAAGATTAAGGATTCCATAGGGGAACCGTTTGGCATTGGGGAGGGCGAGCAAATGAACACATGAACGACCACTTGTGGTGCTGATAGGGTTGAGCACATTCGCTAGAAAAAAATCTAGCGAATGCTCGAGTAAATGGTCAAGTCATACAGCATTCATCACCATAACGTTACATGTATAGAAGAAGAAGAATAAACAAAAGAATAAAGAAAACAATGAAGGTAACAGGGATAGCAAGCACATCGTATACACGTATCCTCGCGGCAGTAAAACGGACTCTGGCTGAGCAAAATGCTGAGGTGTCAAACACATGCAGTAAAGCACGGCCAGTGATTGTTGCCTTGCCCTGGAATATTGCCCAGCGTTGGAATATTGCCGGCAATATTGATAGCAGTATTCCGGGAATTTGGGAAATTGGCATCGGCACATCACTACTCACGCGGCAGTGTGTAACTATTCTAACCTAACATCTTATGTTTCGCTATATCATGTAGATATAATATTATTAGCTGGTTTAAACATATGGCCCGTGAAACCATTTGCCACAATGTTTGAAAAGATTTAATATCATATAAAGCTAGTTTTATAAATATTTTAATACTTACGCATGTTAAACACAATCGGGAGGATCAACCGCAAGTACAAAACGGGTTCCTGTATTTGTTGCTGCAGGATCATATCATACGTTTCAGGGTCGTAGTTGCGCCTATATGACGATAAATTGCGTACAAAGTCAAACACCTGCCACCCCACAGCAGCACCCGCTAACATAACCTCGAATAAACTGTACACTAGAAACACCAGAAGCATCTTGTAGCTTTGCTGCAAAAAAAGGTAAACATCATTAATTATTTACAAGCACGCAAACGTAGGTATTTTTTTTCAAATATTTCTTTAATAAGTAGTAAAATTAGGACTGCACCGAGCAAACGTCGAGCGTCCAGTGGCGCCCTCAATACTATTATTGGGTTTTCTAATTAACTAAAGAATTTGCTTGCAATCAGACGATACGTTTTTGTAGCGCAAGTAAAAACACAAATTTATGGGATACGTAACAAACTTTAATAACAATTACCGTGTGAGTAGTCAGCTTAACGGGAAAAGGTGGCCACTTTTTTCCGTTAACTTGATAACTCGAAGGTAGATAGGTGGGTGATAGGTGAAGGTTAAACTATGTGATATAAGTTGTGTTTTCATTTGTAGTACAAAAACCTACCAACCAATTTCAAGAATTAATTTATTAGATAACACAATAATAGTAATGAGGGCACCACTGTTCATCCGGCGTACACTCGGCGTAGTCTTAAATTAAGAATAGAAGCAACATACAGTTCATGTTGTTGAATGTGGAAGAAGCGAAAGATATTTCGCATCTTTAGAATTATAGTGACCTAATTAACAAATTTTTTATTTCGAGTTAGGTCTCTATAGTAATAAATTTATGACTCGAAGTCGAAAGAAAGAAATTTTGAATTAGGTCACTATAATTCTAAAGGTGCGATTTGTCAAGATTGTAGCAAATGGAAAGAAGTGGTCTCTGAAGTGGTCGGCTAGCGTTCATCATTACACTATCATATAGTTACAGTAAAACATAACTGATATGGCTTACCAATGTACCTGCCCAAATGGCGTATTTTCTAAGCGCTGGAACCAATCAGAATGATCCAAGCGTTGCGCTTCTGTATTCTGTGCTATTATTGGTTATTAGTGACGCCATTTTAACGCGCACCTGCGTGTCATTCAGTCAACCGTCAAACATGCGTGAGTGAGATGGAAAAAATAGATGCAAATTAGTTTGCACCTTATAACTATTACGTACAAGTCTGATCGCGGGTTTTAAATTGTGCTTTCGGACATCATCGGAATCATTGTTCGTGTCTGCGCGAACGAAGATCCACGACACGCCTTATAAATTGTGTTCTACTGTACTTGATTCGATGATATACTATATTGTCACTACCTGTTTGAAGACGAACTATTTTCTAAATGGTGCGCAATGCGTCATCGGTCCCACTAGACCTTACACTCAGAAACTGCCATCCCCAAATCCTTTTCTCTTTTTATTAAGGTAGCTAGTTAAGGTAGGTACTCACGCGGTGCACTCCAATGATGAAGATGATGGCGAACACTAGTAAAAGCAGGCCCACGGCCAGAGGCCAAAGTGCCTCAAGTATGTAGACGACTGGGCTACGATATCTGCTTATGTAGTCAACGCGATTTACAAAATGACGCAGGTCGTACATCATTAAGTAGACGCACACCCCTATAGAGGTTAATGCGAGAACCTAAAAAAAAAACTACAATTACAACATAATACGAGTACATATCCATACTATTATTATAAATATGAAAGTAACAGTGTCTGTCTATCTATTTGTTCGTTAAACACCTTTGCCATTTCGATAAAATTTTGAATGATTTTGAAAGGCTTGAATCCCGAGGAAGGACTAAGGATACTTTTTTAGGTAGAAAATGGTTAGAATATCATGTCAAACTGCAAAACAATTTCTAATTTTCTCTTTAATATGGTTTTAAACCATTATTTAAATATTGTAACTGTAAATAGATAAAGCCTTTAAAAGCTCAAAAATATATATTTTATTAGTTAAAATGTGCAGTCCGATTCATATTAAATTTACACAGCTTCTTTACATAAAATTAATAATATTTATATTTATAAAATTTTAAGCACTCTTACCAGCTTGATGTACGCCCAGGCCAGCAGGCCCGGCCTCAGCGGGACGCAGCAGCAGCACGTAGGGGGCTGACCAGCCATGGTGAGGACTCCGATCAATTTAAAATGAACAGATTGGTGTACCAGGTGAAGTTTCGGAATAAACTGTGATACTGCTACAAAAGCCAGCGGTCACGTAGTTAGTCATGTTTAGAGTAACCTTGTGAACTGTGGGATAAACTTATCAATGTTTTTGTATTTTTGCAGTGATTCTCTTTAATTGGGTTTTATGAAAGATTGTAAGGAATGGATTTATTTTATTGCAAAATAATACCTACGAAATATTGGGTCCTTACGTATGAAATTGGCGTTTTTTTTACGTTTATTATTTCGTACAGAATTTATTCATTTCAATTTTAACTTTTAAATTTCATTAATACCCCAAGTAACACAAAAAGCCGTAATAAGAGCTGTTTATTATAATTGTCTACGCTTAAAGCTGAATAACTTAGCTGAATAAGGGCTGAAAAAGCGCTTTTTCAGCCGTTATTCATCTTAATTGGGCACAAATTATTCAGCCTAAAGTTCACATGGCTGTTTAATTGCTTTATAGTGGCTGAATAATGGCTGTATTAAGGGTCACAGAGTTATAAGGGCTGAATAACGGCTGTTTAAAAGAGCACAAGGGCGTGTTTATTCAGACTAAAGTTCACATGTGAACCCTTATTACTATCTTAAACCTCCACAAGTTCACCTTTAGCTGGACAAGCAAGAAAGTCGCTACATCAAACGTCAAGTTACAAATCTATATAATTAATTGAATACCTGTTGAAGTGTTTTGATTTTTCATTGAGATGACCCTACGACTAGATTTGCTTCAACGGGAAATGGCGGAATATTAAATAGTAATTAAGTATACTTGAATTTTTGTTATATCAGTGAAAATGATTGCGATCTCGATTTTACTGTGTATATATATATATATTATTTAAGAAAATTTTCACGCGCTCCATAAATAATGCGTTTTTTTACAAAATAAACAGTAAATATACGCCGAAGAAAGTATACCAAATCCGTTTTCTTTCTTTTTTTATCAAAAATATACCATAAACTGATGTTACTGGTCTAAGAAGAGACAATAATTTTAATTTAATAATAGTTTATGGTTGAAATATCCTCAAAAGTAAAGATAAAGTACGATAATTTAAAGGTTATAGAATAAAAAATGGTGAATGAGTTTTCTGCACCAATGTGAACTACTTTTATTCCATATTTCAGCTATAGGCTGCGTAATGATTAACGAGAGTCCCTTTATTCAGCCTAAACCAGTAATAAGTGTAACTCGTGACCGCAAATTCAGCAGTAGCCGTTAATTTGATTCACTAATATTCTTCTAAACAGCTATTAGCGTTTTGCTGAACAGCCGCTATGCAGATTGTATCAGTAGGCTGAATAAAGGCTGACTAGCAGGGAAAAAATCAGCCCTAAGCATTATTAATGTTCACTTGTAGTTCACTATACCTCTATTGACGTTATAATAGTAAAGTTCACAAGTGGTATCTTAAAAAGTCAACGTAATAAATATTCACATGTGCTATCATACACAGCACTTAGCATAAAGTTCTCCACTAAGTTACCCTTAAACAGCTAATAGTGTTTAAAAATACTTAGAGCTGAATAAGGACGTAAATGTGTACCCTTTCTATACCGTAATACAGCTCTTATTCAGACTGAGCTGTTTAATTGACACTAAATGCTATTATGCAGCTGTAAGTTCACGGATGAACTTTTGTAAGTGTTTATATCAGCATAGAACTGTATATAAGACCACGAGTGAGTAGTTATATTGCTTACTGTGTTACTTGGGACACTATGTCACAAAGGTTTTAGATACCAATAATATGGTTCAATATCTTGCTTAATGTTTAAAATTAAAGTGTGAACTCAACTCTTTTCATGTGCTGCGATACAAAATAATTAGAATACCTATATAAGAAATAAATGTCCATCGTGTCAATATTTGTCGAAAATGTCTGGACATCTATCGAAAATGTCCGTCACATATTCAAAGTGTCGGTCACTTTACAACCATAGCTGCGAGTTCAAAGTATTTCAATTACGTAGAGTTTTTATGAAGCTAACTATTTTTATGTAATTAAGATATGTATAATATACCTTAAAGTGTCCAAAATTCCTGACATAATTTTGTTTGGTTTGCATTGGACGTTAATAAATAATCGGCAAAATTAAATGTATGAAAACCACCGTTTTCATAAAATTCTCCATATAAAACGCCAATTTAATAGGTAAACAAATAGGTAGGTAAAAAAACGTCAAAATGGTGTTTTTTTTATGGCATCGAGTAGATAAACGAGCACACAGGCCACCTGATGTAACAAAGAAAGACGGATCCACACTTGTTTCTGATAGGATGGCAGTCACTCAAGGTGTTCCCCAGGGCTCCATTCTTGGACCTATCCTATTTATTTTATATTTAGCAGACATAAAATCTCATATTCTTAATTGTAAGTTTCATATTTATGCCGATGATATGCAAGTATACATATCCTGTAAACCATCCGAGGTTGACGATGCAGTCTGTAAGCTAAATGAGGATCTTTTGAGAATATCAACTTGGGCCTCAAACAATAGTTTACTGCTAAATCCATCAAAAACTAAATATTTGTTATTAGGTAGTAAAAAACAGCTCACCTCTTATAACCCCACTGTAAAAGTAGAGTTGTCTAATAAGCCTATTGAGAGGGTATATGAAGCGCGCAACTTGGGTCTTATTATGGACAGTGAGCTCAGATACGAGAAGCATGTATCAAATGTGGTAAGGAGCTGTTTTTACATGTTAAAAGTGTTATATAGGGCTCGATCTTTCTTAAGTGAAAGTCTGCGCATACAGCTGGTTGAGTCTCTCGTCTTATCAAAATTAAGTTACATGGATGTGGTCTTTGGTCCACGTCTCCTGGCAAAAACCAAGAGACTCATCCAAAGGGTACAAAATGCCTGTGCTCGCTTCTGCTTTGACATTCCGTTCAGGGCCCACGTGACTCCATTTATTAACAAACACTCTATGCTGAAAATGCAGCACCGACGTAAGTTGCACCTCGCTTCTCTGCTTTTTGGAGTTATCAAATACCAAGCTCCACTTTATTTGAATGAAAAGCTGACATTCCGTAGTGGTGGGTTGCGTCGGCAATGTGCAGTGCAGCTAACTACTTCTCGCCACGCCTCTGCGGTTTTTCGGGGTAGTTTCCGGTATTCGGCTACCAAATGCTGGAACAACATTCCACCACCTATCAGGAACCTGCAGAATATTTTTAATTTTAAAAAGAAACTCAAAACTTTCCTTTTTAACCATCAAGTCAGCCAAGGGACGCTTGCGCATGACACGAGTGCAATATGACGGGAGAAGAGGAAATAGTTTTTGATTATATTATAATACCTATATTTATGTTATTTCTTCGGTCAACCTACCTTCGCTGTTTTTCCCATTTGCATTGGTGTCCGTTTCCTTCTTAATGTGCCGCGTACATAGTACACCTATTGTGTTCATCCTTTTACGACTCAGTAGCTATGTTTTTGTATTCCTTTTCTTGCCGTCCGTTTGTCACTCTGTAGACTGTTTGTTTGTTATTTTGCACAGTAGTTTAATTTTTGTATATGTAAAACCAACAAAACCTTGTTTTTTTCAGTTTCTTAAAAGTGTACCAATTTTTGTTATTGTTACGTAACCTACATGGCTTGTGTTTACATTCCCATAGACTAGTCTTTTGTTTTCTGTTTCCTTAGTGTTGCCAACCTTAACAGGGTGTTACTCTTATGGTCGTTTGAGATAATCTCGAACAAATTATTTTAATTTTAATCTTTCATGTTTTTAATTTTTACGTTATTTTGTGTTAAGTGTGTCACTATCCGTCACTTCACCAAGCGGTTCCAACGGAAGACCAGTGCTGGCTTTACGGCTAGCGAATGCTGAGTTGGGACCGTTTCGCAACTGTTTCTCTGTCTTGTTATTTTTGTATCTATGTACCTAATGTGGTTTTGTATTGTTGCGAATAAATATCTCTTTATCTTTATCTTTATCTTTATCTGATGGTAAGTGGAAACTGTGACCCATAGACATTCGCAATCACAAGACTGCAATGCAATCCTAAGACTGCAAATGCGTTGCCAACCCTGAGGCTAAGATGGAATGCGTCTATGCTAGTCATTTCACCGGCTGTCTTATCCCCAAACCGGAACACAACAATGCGAACACTGGTGTTTAAACTTCTCCAATTCTTACTAGTTACTTACGGAAAAAAACATACCGCACATCTCCTGCACTGCTCCGCGTGCCCCGACACCTGCACGCGGCAAGACCTATATGACGCCACTATAGGTAGGAATGCAGCAGAACATTGGTCAGATCACATATGACATGCCATCGACACGCCAAGAAGAAGAAGCACTTCTTAACAGAAGCCCACTGTAGGATTACAAGGATAATACTAAATCTACTACAACATGAAACTTTGAATTTAAATCAAATAGGTACCTAATTCAACAAGAAAACCTTTCAAAATTTGGAATAACTACAACAATTAAAACAGGGCAAGAGCATGTTTGACTGGTGAAGACTTAATCTGACAAAAAGGTTTAGATGGCGTCCTGCGGGACTAGTATTATGGCTGCGTCTATATCGCGTGTCAAATGTGGTTAAGCATCCGTCACTCTCATACTTATATACGTGTCGGAAGGTGACGAAAGCCCTATCCAAACGTTGTCACGCGATAAACGCAGCCATATTAGGGCCCTTGGTATTACTACTTTAACAAAGATCAAGTCGGATTAGCATGTTGTATCTTATCTTTTACTCTTCAACCGCTGTCTCTTCTTTCGTGTGTCACGTTGGCGCCACTGAAAATCAGCGTCGCTGTTCCGGCCGTGACATAGTGCTGAGTGGTGTCAATTTCGACGACAGGAATCACTATGGCAACATTATGCTAAAATTTCTAAATTCCTTTTCCTTATTGTTTAATTTTTTTTTCTGTGTTGCCATTCTTTTTGTCAATGTTAAATTTAATCTGTGTTTTATTTGTTTTTTCCTGTGATCGTCGAATAAATATTTTCTATTTCTATTTCTATTTCTATTTCTATTTCTATTTCTATTTCTTTTTATTAAAATATGGTTTGCGTTTTACCTCAGTCTCACCTTATCTTGGACAGATGGGCACTTTCGGGTAGACTTCCAGGATCTTTTGTGCAATTATTCTTCGTACACACTAAGCTGTTGTGTTCAAATCACGAGATTCCCTCACTGTGATTTCCTTTACCGTAAGAGTATCGGGTAATGTGCTTAAGATAGATAACTGATTGTAATATGGCCACCACTAAATAAATAAATGGGTTTGAACTTGGTACCTTACTATCACAAGTTGACACCCTAAACTCTAGGCCACAAAAGCAACACGGCCTTAGTTAACCTACACAATTGTTATTAACATTATTTAGATCCTTCTAGATCTTCAAAAGCTTTTTGACACACATATACCAGTTTTTAAGGACGTATACAATTTTGAAAACTCGATGAATAGACTTTTCAAAGCATTCCCTGAAGTCAGTTTAAGTAGGATAAAGTTAATAAACACAATGCCTATAGAACTGTGGGGTTATTATGACGTACTTGTGCAATTCATTTTACGCTGAGAGAAAAGGACAGATTTATGTCACTGGTATAGCTCTGTCCTTTACGCTCACCGTATAATGAACTGCATAGCCATGTCATAATAACCCCCCAGGAGTGCATAGTTCATCAGGAGTTGACTTTCTGATAAAGTTCAACGCGCGAGGATATTAGCAGCCGCTGATGTTCCCCTGGTACTTGGCGACAGTAAGTCAAGTCCAAACTAACATTGCCCGAACAAAAACTACACTAGCGGATAGTGTATGTACAACCGATCGGTAACAGCCAACGCTCCGTTTACACGTACACATGGACTGATAGCGTTTGTCAAAGGTCGAGTTATAGGTATAGGTACTTGACGGAAAGCCGTATAGCAAGAAATTGTCTATCGCAACAATATTAACGTGACCTCCGCACCTTACAATTGCGAAAAGTTTCATCATATCTACTTGAGTTTCTGTTCGCCTGGTACTACACACTGAATACTCGTACTGAAATGCCACTTAAATAAGCATTCGCCGCAGCACCGGGTAATTACTTCCCGCTGTTATTAAGGCCTCAATTCTACTGGGTAAAAACCATATTGCTTTTGATATGATATTTTGATAACTCTTAATTTATTGACGGTATTAGCGGTCGAGTTAAACAATACGATAACACGTCAAACGTCAAAGTTTACAGAGTTTTAAAAAGATGTCTTTATTATTAATGTGTCTTTATTATTAATATTAAAAAAAATAACAGAACATAGAAAACCAAGGTCTATTGTATAATATTGAAGGCAGACAAACTAGTTAGACTAAACAAAATTATATATTTTGTCTTGTTTCTTCGTTACGTGTATACCAAGGACAACACGAGTCTCTCTGCGTGCCGACTTCAAGCGCTGCACCTCGCTCTTGATTAGAATAATTAAGTAAATTGGCAACACTGAAAAAAAACAATACCTAATATGTATGGTTACATATCCATGAGCACTTTATTAATGAGGGCAATAAGACGAAATGAGAGCATAAGCAAATGTTCAAAAAGTGCTATTTTGCGATACCGTTACAATTAAATCCTTAATATCGCGCTATATCGTTATTAGAAATAAATCAAATCAAAGAAATTTTTCAGATTTTTAGTAAGTATTTGTAGTTTTTGCTTGGGGACACGCACTTGACTCTAACAAAAATTAGCGCTTTAAAGCTTAATATTTCATGAACGGTTCCTTTAATCGAAAAATTGTGGTTAATAATCCATATACATATGTATTTTAGAAGCACCTATCCAACCCCACACTATGGGTTAAACGAGTAAAAAACTCATCCCCACGTTACGCGTACAAAAAAAAATTATTCATGCCAAATTACAGATTTCTAGTACTAAGAGTCTCTGAGCTAGACTGCGGACGGACGGACGGACGGACGGACATTGCGAATATATAAGGGTTCCTAGTTTGACTGTGGAACCCTAAAAAAACGGACAAACGATGCATTAAGACAAATGACAATTAAGTATTCCATAAAGGAACCCAAGTAAAGCTAGTGCTATAGACATTTTAATTATACTTACGAACGTTAATCACGAACGGGAGGATCAACCCCAAGTAAAAAACGATGTCGTACCGGCTGTCCTGGAATCTTACATAGGTTCCGTTGAAATGGTTGTAAATGTAATGGACGTGCCATTCTCGTACGAATAAATCGTTCACCAGGTCATAAAGTTGCACCCCGACCGCGACGGCTCCTGAGATAACCTCGAATACACTATACACTAGGAATGCTTGCAGCATCTTGATGTTTTTCTGCAAGGAGAAAAAATAATTGTACTCTCACGCCATGATACAGCAAGTTCGATTTTCCTTAGCAATAGAATTTTCATAGCAAAAATCAACCGTCAATAGGGATTGACCATGATGTTTTATCGACTATTCCGGTTATCGATTTTACTAGATAAGATTCCGGACTATGACAAAATTCACGATTATGCCGATTTTATGCGAAAAATTACTCCTGTGTATAAATTATATGGATCTTCATCGAAATCAGGGCCATTTTAAATGATGACAATGTAAAGAAAATATAGACGATTCTTTATTACTACTGACAAGATGAAGAAAATATAATAAGTAGTAGAGATTTCGATGCTGTTATTGTGAATGAAGGTTAGTCTACTGTTAGTTATACTGTGTAGCATTTCCGTTTTGGTTTTATATTTAAATTGTAACAAAATAGAACTAGTTACTGTTTTATTAATTTATTATTTGGTTGACCTTTATACACACGTAATTTTTTTTTGGTACTCTATAGAGCATATCAAAAACAAGTCGTGCTAAGTGACAATTAATCATCGATAGTCGATTAAACACAATGGTCAATCCCTCTTGATGTTTGTTTTTTGCTATGAATATTCCGCCCCTTGTATGACATTGACAAGTGTCATCCTTAGCGATAATTAGATCTCACAGAAACTTTTGTGTATACTGGTAGACTACTTTCTTGGCCGACCGTTGACATGACATCAATAATTATTTGTATATAATACATACATACATACATACGACGCGCTGGCCTAGTTGGTAGTGACCCTGCCTACGAAGCTAGCGGTCCTGGGTTCAAATCCCGGTAAGGGCAGATATTAGTGTGATGAGCGCGAATATTTGTTCCTGAGTCATGGATGTTTTCTATATATTTAAGTATAATATTTCTCTATATAAGTATTTATATCGTTGTCTAGTACCCATAGTACAAGCCTAGAGCTTAGTTTGGGACTAGGTCAATTGGTGTGACATTGTCCCCTGATATTTATTTATTTATTTTATTTATTTATACCATCACGCCTTCATCCTAGAGTGGGGTAGGCAGAGCTACAGAATTACCAACAACTCTAACAACTTGTTGTTAATACTATAACCACATTTTGCACAACAGGCTAAGATGTTTACCATGTGTTATTATTAGTGACAGGTTGCAAGCCCATCGCCTAAACACACCTTTAATCCCTTAGTTGTATACAGTGAGTTACCGGCATGCGGGCATTTATTAAAACTGGCGATAATATGTTGCTTTAGCAATTGTTTGCAAGTATTATCAATTAAAAAATAATTAAAATACCTTCACAATTAATTTTCTTACATACTGTCCAGTTTTAATGTAGTGCGTGTGCTGCGTGTTCATCGTTATGAGTATCGCTGTTGCTTGGTACAAGGCATGTCGTGGTACGGGGGCAGATCATAATAATCAAAGTATCCGTCGACTGTCATTTACACTTACTTGTCAAATTGCTGTGCTTTACATTGCTGGCAATTAACATTTTGTTAGAAAGTTAACAAAGACTGAAAAGTTGTTTATTAATTAAATTAATATCATGGTTACATTACAGATATACGTTATTTTAACCTCCTTTAAAAAAATGCCAGGGTGCAGGTAACACATTGTATAATGTCTTAACTAAAGCTTTTTTATGTATTACCTATCCCACTCTGGGAATAAAGGCGTCAGCTTATTTATATATTTATGTAATTTAACGGTAACATTATTTTTCCACTCTTAATGACTATCGATACTAAAGAGCATAAATTCAATCAATCAATTTCTGACAGATGAAATCGGTACAGTTGAGTTCATAAAAAAAAAATAAAAAAAAAATATATATATATACAGGGTGTCTTGGATCGAATAAGAGATATTTGGCGGGGTAATAGTTCGCACGATTCTGATCACGGGGGTATGGTTCATTTTTGTTTCTGTTAATGTAAAAAAAAAGAAGGATTAATTATATTATTTTTGTTACTTGATGTATCGCAGCCGATATCTCGACCTTGACATTTTGACGCTGATACTATACTACTACAAACGTTCGTAGTAACTAACGTCAAAATTCTAAAGGTCAATGACCTGACACCATACGTTGTTTACATGGTATGTAAACAAACAGTTCGTTCCATGTAAGCAGAAATCTGACTAACATTTTAAAATAATTATAAATTTTAGTGCAACTTACTGTATTTTCATTAGTGCAACTTACTGTATTTTCATTTTTGCAATTTGAACACTAGCTGGTTTTAAATGTGAATTCACTAGATCTCTTGTTCACGCTTCGCCAAGACTGATCATAATATTATCGTCCTTCTTATATTATTGTCGAGATCTAACCATTTACCATTCTTTTCTGTTCTAAAGTGGCCCGTATAACCGGTTTACAGCAAAAATAATTACGACTTGAATATCTCAAAATAACATAACAATGACATAATATTATAATGACAGCCATAAATTCATAGACTCAGACATAGAGTTCAGATAGACATGGATTCAACGATCCGATTATTGCCCTCCGTATTGATCTGCGTGGTATTTGTGGCAGTAGCCAACAGCCCGAATGCAAAATATTTTGTCCATGGATATAAAGGCCGTCGCATAATTGATTATAATTTATTATGATGTCACACTTACCATAGAGAACAAAAAATACCAACCTTTCCTAGGCCATGGAATGGATAAACTTACGTATAGAGACGATTTTATTTTTACAAAACCTAAACCTAAACCTCTTTTCATAAAAAGTATTCAATGGTACAAGATTTAAAAAAATACTATGCTGAACTGTCAAAGGACAATAACAACTTATTGATTCGTTTTAATTATTGTGTGTTGTATTCATAGTTATCCCTGATGGTGGTAGAAATCAATGAAATAAATCCATGATTCATGATCTAATAAAATAACTTTAATGTACCTACGAGTACAAGTGCTATTTTACCTGTGCGAGTGTGGGAAGAGTGTGAGTAAACATCGTAATCGTAAGTTTCATTTTTAAATTATTTCACATAATAGCCCTTATCAGAGATCATCTTTTCATTCATATTATAGTTCAGTTTCAGTCTATTTTCAGTTTTCTAAACACCGTGGAGCTTTTGACCGTGATTAGAAAGTTTGTTGATATGGAACAACTTGTTTATTTACATTACGTTGTGACACATGTTATGTCATACACCGGTATGACGGGGTCAAAAATGTAGCAGTGCTAGTGATTCAATATCGACAAAATTTATCGACAACGATATAAAGCAATTTTTGATCATCATTAAAATAAGTAATGGCCTAGTTTGAATGACTTTTAATTATGTGCAAACCTCTTATAATACAAACAACCGGTATCTGACATTGACTCTGGACTCGAGTCACTTTTGACAACCGTTGAAATTACATTGAATAACAAATTAATTCAGTACGACAATATTCTTTAGTATTCCGACGAATTGAGAACCATTTAGTTTTTTAAGTCGGTTAAAAATGATTCGAAAGAAATAGATCGTTTATCTTCATGGAAAGCTGATCATTTAGATATAGAAGATAAAGGTATTTACAACTTTATTTTGTAAGTAATGGAAGATCCATATGTCACGAAAAAAATTGTCGATAAACTTAATCGATATTTAATGAATCACTAGCACTGGTACATATTTGCCCCCGTCAATCCGGTGTATGGGTTATGAATGAATTAGTTAAGATGGAGCACACTGAGAGCATCGTCAGGATAAATCAGTCTGTAACTCAGTCAAATATTAACTTAAAAAAAAGTTACCAATGTAGAGATGATCCAAATCATCCACCCTATCTACGGTTAAAATTTCTTCGATTGATTTCAAGACACCCTGTATATATATATATATAAGGGGACAATCTCACACCAATTGACCTAGTCCCAAACTAAGCTCTAGGCTTGTACTATGGGTACTAGACAACGATATAAATACTTATATAGAGAAATATATACTTAAATACATTAGAAAACATCCATGACTCAGGAACAAATATTTGCGGTCATCACACAAATATCTGCCCTTACCGGGATTCGAACCCAGGACCGCTAGCTTCGTAGGCAGGGTAACTACCCACTAGGCCAGCGCGTCGTAAAAAATATCGTCGGCTTAGTGCAAGAAGTCACTAATGGCATAAAATCACTAAGTACAGGTACAAGCACAGGCGGATTCGCCGCGACTTACTCTTTCTAACACACGGATCCATTTTTTTTTACATTGAATAATTTCGATGTTACAGGCGTTACAGATATGACATTAAGTCATTAACTTTACTTTTTGCCTTATTGATTTGATGTAAATTGGTTTTAGACCATTACTAACTTTAAACAAAACAAATTTGTTATTTTTTATCTTTTTATTTTGTTTAAATATTCACTTTTGTTACTTATCAACTTTAAAAAATAAAAGAATATGAATAAATCTATGAATGTATTTGAGCTAGAATTCATTATATGCATATAGTTACTTTTAGCAAACCGTAAAACGAAAATAAAAGTTATTATCATGCTTTAATGATTTTTAACAAAATGAGCATTGGATGCACATTACCACTTTTACTTTAGTATAAAATAACTAAAGCACTTTATAAAGTTTAAAAAAACTAGGAGACAGCATTAATGGCAATCAGAATGATTTTTTAAAGTAATTAATGATATTTATCGATTTTTGTTATGTCCAAAGACATGTAATTCACGTGATTAAATTATGGTTAGTGACTTTTGGCAAATAACTTGTATGAATTTGAACACCTTTAGTGAAATATTCTTGCACAACAGTTCATATTTCAACTTATTTATACCTACGAGTACGTCTTGCTCTCGCGGTAACGGGGGTTCAGCCACCGCGATCGAAGTCATACCGTTGCGGCTACGACCGGGGATGGACGTTACGCGAGAAGTTAGTGATTTCTTACAAAATGAAGCGAAATGGTATTAAATTTAAGGCAGGACGAGGATCTTTGATGTTAGAAAAGATTCTAAATAAGGAGAATGAAGATCGCAGCGTATCTACCTTTGTCATTTATTTATAATAAGATACATGCAAATTACTTTATGCTGTTAAGTTGTAGGTAACTAAGTATTTCATTTGCGAAATACCAATTTTGTCCTTAGGGCGAGATTTTGTATAGGTACCTAGGTTTTGTTTTTGACTTTTTGACTGATAAGATCGGTGATATTGACGATAATGAGTTGGAAACAAAAGCACTCAAAAATTTTTAAACAAAACTCTCGTCAAAAGGATTTTATACTCGCGAACACATCAGTAAATCCTCCACAAAGGTGTTACGTAAAGCAGTTAGAAAACGAACCATGTCACGTTCATATTTTCTTTCTAATGAAATGATGAAGGTAAAATCAAGGTATGTGAAAAGATTTTTAAAAGTACCCTCTGTATTTCAAACGGCCCTATAAACAATGCATTTTCCAAGGTTGGCAGTTCTGGTCTTTTTGAAGGAGAAGACCAACGTGGTAAGCATGTTGCTCACAATAAAACCAAACAAGACGATATGGATTTTATAAAACAACACATCGAATCATTCCCTACAATGGAATCGCACTATTGCCGAAAAACATCGTCAAAACTCTATTTAGATGGCACGCTATCTATTTCAAGAATGTACGAACTTTATACAGAGGAATGCAAAAAAGCGTCTCGGACTTCTGTTGCTATAAACGTGTACAGAAATGTATTTGGAACTGAATATAATTTGGATTTTCATAATTCAAAAAAAGACCAATGTCTAACATGTCAAAAGTATAACAGTATCAAAAATACAAACGGACCCGATCTTGAATCTTGGAAACAAAAATATGACTTAGGTACACATTTCACTAAAAGAACAAAGTCGAGAAGCCAAAGAATTGGACAAAATTCGTGCTAATGAAGATGAAAGCTTTAATTCAATAACCTTAGATTTACAAAAGGTACTTCATATCCCAAATGGAACTGTTTCTATTCTTTATTACCTACGCAAATTGAATGTGTACAATGCTACCATTTATGAAGCTCGCACTCCCAATGACGGCTTTTGTTACCTCTGGTCTGAGCTGGATGGCAAAAAAGGAAGCGATGAGGTGGGTACGGCTTTGTATCTATGGATAAAACGTCTCCCATCTACTGTAAAAGAGATTTCCATATTCACCTACTACCACACCTGTGCAGGCCAAAATCGTAATTTAGTTCAGACAACTCATCACGAGGTTATAGAACATAAATATTTAGAGTCTGGTCATACACATATGCGATTGAAACCAATTGCGTTTAATGCCAGTGTACTCAATGATAGACTTCTGTGTAATGTTATTCAATTAGCAAGATCAAACAAAAAAAATAAGAAAAATGAAACCCTGAAAAAACCGTACGAACCGATAGTTATGAATCACACAGATATTTTGTACCTAAACGACTTGAGAGATAACTTGATGCAGAATCGATCGATTGACGTCAATGGAGAAAAACTGCGATGGCTTAAAGGGAAATCTTTTCGACTAGAGAAAAAAAGGCCGAATGTTGTTTTATACGGATACGATTTCAAATCTGAGTACAAAGAATTTCACGTATTAAAAAGTAATACATCCCCATCTATGGCCCCAATAAAACAACTGCGAAAACGTAAGCTTGAAAAACCCATACAGGGTTTCAATTATAACACTTACATTTTGAGAAAAGCTTACAACCAAAAACTGCCAATCAATCTAGCTAAAAAAAGGACTTACTAAAAATGTGCAATGAAAAAATTATACCCGCGGAACTTCACCACTGGTACCAGAACTTGCCAGCCAAGGAAAGTCGTGATTATGTACCTAAAGAAATGTCTTCAAACTCAGAAGACGAAGAGTAAAAAAGATGGATGACTAGGTTTTTTAACTCTTTTTCGTACTTACTGTATTAGTTCAAAATCAAAGGCTGATCTTTTTATTTTAATACTTTTAGAAGTTTTTATGTTTTATAACAGTAAGTAAGTAAGTAGTGCTTGCTGTGAGTGTCTGGGATTATAATATAATATTAAGTTCCTCTATAAAAAAAACATTTTTAAATTATTTTAGTTTGGAGTTACAAATAACGCCATTTTGAGAATTTAATGTTATTTTTGTGGTTTTGTTTAGTTTATGTCTGTGAAGTAGAGTTTTTAAAACTGTTTATGCGTTGTTAATTAGTAAATAATGTTCATAAAGTTTCTAAGGTAATAATTAAGACTGATGAAACCAATTTTCTCGTATAAAACTGTGTTTCTCGATTTAATTGTGATTAAAATAAAAAATAACTAATTGTAAGTTCCCTTAAAGCGAGAAAGACAAAAAGTCACTAACTACATATTTAGGCTTTTAAAAAAGTTATTTGGAATTGTTGTACAAAGTTTTTAATTGGTTTTGATACTAAATATATTTAGCTAACCACTTGTGTTTAATTTTTAAATCTAGACCCGAACCTACAACAATAATGTTCATTTGACTAAGTCAAAACTTTGGGCCCGTTTTTCTCGGACTTGACTTTTTGTGGGTTAATGACTTCTTGCACTAAGCCGACGATATGTACTAATACCGGGTAATTTTTTAATAGGTGCACAAATTTAAATATTTGCTTTGCTATTGTTAATCAATTACACATGTTATGTTATTTTAAGTCTAGCTTAAAACATATTAGAGATATTGCCGATTCAATGACTCCACTAACTTAACGATATTCATGGACCCTCTAGCACGGGCGCGAGGAGAGGGTGTTGTCAGGTAAGTTAGTAAACGAAATTTCAAATTTAGAATATCAATACAGTGTTTGTGTTTGTATTACCTACAGCTTGACAAGCCGTGTCATTTGTGAGTTTGTGGCCACACGAGAAGATAAAAGTAGGATAATTTGTAAATAACGTAAAAAAAAAAGAAATCTGATTTTACCGTCGTAGTTTATTAATAAATAAATAAATATAACGGGGCAATCTCACACCAATTGACCTAGTCCCAAACTAAGCTCTAGGCTTGTACTATGGGTACTAGACAACGATATAAATACTTATATAGAGAAATATATACTTAAATACATTAGAAAACATCCATGACTCAGGAACAAATATTCGCGCTCATCACACAAATATCTGCCCTTACCGGGATTCGAACCCAGGACCGCTAGCTTCATAGGCAGGGTCACTACCCACTAGGCCAGTGCTAGGTAAATTAAAGATACAAAATTATATGTTAAAATTTGTACACTGATAAAAAAATTACCCTGTACACGTCCCCTCAATTTTATTACGGTAAGTACTCACGCGGTGCACTCCAATGATGAAGATGATGGAGAAGATTAGGTACACCAGGCATACGCCCAGCGGCCAAAGTTGTTCAAATACGTAATCGGGAAGGCTGCGGTACATGTATCGGCTCTTAAGTATTCTGTTTATGTGATTTACAAAATTACGCATTTCGTACCTCGATAAGTACACCCCTATAGAGGTTAATGCGATTACCTAGACAAAAAAGTCTGATTACAACATAATTCATATTCATAATAATACATTGTTTATCCATACATACATACATACATAAACTCACGCCTTTATTCCCAGAGTGGGGTAGCAGAGCTACAGAATTTCCAACAACTCTAAAAACTTGTTGATAATTCTGTAACCACATTTTGCACACTTAGGCGAAGATGTTTAACAGTGTATTAGTGACAGGTTGTACTACACGCCTTTATTACCTTAGTCGGCTTTTACGACATCCACGGAAAGATACGGAGTGGCACTATTCTAATCCGGCTACCACACGGGGATTGTTTATCCATTTTATCGAAAAGTGCGTCTTGAACTCGCGTGGTGAGGGTTTCGTACAAAGTTTTTTTTTTGATAGATTTATTATAGGTTTTCCTGTAATCTACAAGCAAGGACCTGTAGTTTTGGAGATCTAGGGAGGGGATGGTCAATTTTCGTCTACTTTAAATAAAATCAAAACTGTTCATTTTACAATTTTAACAAAAATATAACCAACGTATCCTTTAACCTATGGCGGTACCGCGGACCGGTCGTTATGGTCACAGTTCTAACCTAAACTGACTAAAAGATGGATCCTCACCAGGGCTCCATCAGATCTCACTCTCTTTCAAATCTACAGAATTTGTAACGGTAAAAGTAGAGTATTGCGCTTGGGATAGTCACATCGCGACAGTTCGTCGTAACCGTAGTATATTTTTAACATAAAAATAATAATAGATAATTATAAAATTGAATACTCTTACCAGCTTGATGTACGCCCAGGCCAGCAGGCCCGGCCTCAGCGGGACGCAGCAGCAGCAGATAGGGGGCTGACCAGCCATGGTGAGGACTCCGATCAATTTAAAATGAGCTTCAGATCGGTGTACCAGCAAGTGGTGAAGTAACGGAATAAACTGTGAGACTGCTACAAAAGCCAGCGGCATCACGTAATTCGCCATGTTTAGCGCAACCTTGTGAACTCTGGGATAAAATTATCAATGTTTTTGTATTTTTGTAACGACTAAATTTGCGGAATAGGTTGTTATGATAAGATTGTATAGAATGGATTTTATCCATTACAATATTTCTACGCTGTTTGATTTTCCACGCTGAGTTAAACTCTGTAACTCTGCTTGTTATGGCCTACAGGTAGGGCATGCAGTACCGAGCCCGGTTCCGAGACTTCCATTTCCCGATTCTAGGCAGGGATGATACCGGGATTCCCAGTATCCCGGTTATTTTTTTTTACCTCATGATCAGATTTGAGACATATAATGATTTAAAAACTTTATGAAACTTTAATTTTTATAAATATGCAATGAAAACATGCATATTTTCTCAAAAAACGTATTTGAATTAAGTAAATTACTTACTAGAAAGTTGTTTGTTAAATCTAGAGATCAATTGTTGCAAATATGCCACAAAATATGATGGATGTTGATGCGATGTTGCCACTTGTGCCGGCGTCGTCGCTCAGGGTAAATTGTGATATTTGTGATACGCGCCACGATTTTTTTTGCGGTTCATGCATGGAACCGGGAGAACCAGGATGTAACCGTCAGTACCGGTTATTTAGGCACTATGAAAGTACCGTGTGGTTGCCGGATTAGAATAGTGCCACGCCAAGTCTTCCCGTGGATGTCGTAAAAGCCGATTAAGGTAATAAAGGCGTTTAGTACTGTTAGGCGATGGACTTGCTACCTGTCACTAATACGCTGGTAAACATCTTCGCCTAAGTGTGCAAAATGTGGTTACAGAATTATCAAAAACTTTTTATAGTTGTTGGAAATTCTGTAGCTTTGCCTACCCCTCTCTGGGAATAAAGGCGTGAGTTTATGTATGTATGTAAGTATGTATGTGAAAGTACCGGGATTTTCGGGAATTACAGAACCGGGATTTCCCGGGAGGATGCCTTACCTACAGGAAACACTGCCTGAACTGAACAAATCATGGTAGCAAACATACTGCTTCTAATATTGTATGAAAATTCGACAACCTACTAAGAAAAATGTTTTTTTAATCGATCTCTACAGTTTAAGTTTTATTATTGTCTAAAAAATAATAAATTAGATATATTAGAATTAAGGTTTAACACCACCTCTCTTAATCAAACTTTTCAAATCAAATACTCTATTTTTGCCCATTAAAAAAAACTACTTATTTTTTTTTGCAAGGTTTTAACATTTTGATTAACTGCGCCAACTTTTGGCTTTACCTCAAAGCATTTTTTTTCAGTACCTACGTCAAATTGGTTGAATTTAAAAAAAAGTAGGCTTAGAAAGTAGATTTATTTTGAATGCGTTAATATTGAGGATTAATGCTGTAATTTTCTACATTGCTACGGTTTTGAGGATTGGTTATCATGTTTTCTAATTACAAATAACAGCTATTTTTAACCAAGAGAGGCTAAGGTGTACCTCAAAGCAGCGTTCTTTACCCGAATCATTAAAACCTGAATCTTATTGCGGATCCATTGGCTTTTTCATTGGGTTTCATATAATTAATATTTTACATTAGGTATTAAAAGAGTTGATTTGCGGTTCATCGGTACATGATATCTATTTAAGAAAAATATCCAAAATCTATGTGAGTAGGAAAGACCCCAAATTTTTCATTAAAAGGGCAGTAAAGTCACTGGCACTTTAAAAAGATTGAAATTTTAAGCAAATTGTACCTGCGCTGAAGAGAACGAAATGCGTGCATGCAAAGCCTGTTTTGTTTAAAAATAACCTTTTTTTCAGATAGCATGACATGTAATTAGGTATTTCAGAATTATACAAATATTGGAGAAACGAATTTTATTTCTAAATCAAGATTTGTAATTTAAAAAAAATAATCAAACGTACTTTCAAATCAAATACAATTGGCAAAGTAACACAAAAAAGCGTTCTCACTAAAAAGTGTACCCCAAATAAGGACTAATATTAAGAAACTTTACCTTTGTCAGTTTTGTGACGAAAATTAGCTATACATTGACCGCCCTAGTGTTTACATAATACATACATTGCAGCCTTATTTTAGTCCCTAAAAAAGGAAAGGGTCGATAGAAGACAGAAATGTAAAATTAATAGACAATGATTTTGCTGGTTAAAATGTATATAATTGGTCAGGTAACACAAAAAAACAGATAATTAAAACACCCATCAATTACACATTTATAACTCCCAACTGCTGCCTCAGCCTCTCAAGCTCCTCCACAGGGAACAGCGGCTTCCTGCGATTAGGTGTCTCGTTAGAGTAAACCAATTCATAGGTATTGTCTTGCTCCTTCGTTACGGGTATATCAAGGACGACACGAGTCTCTCCGCGTGCCGTCTTCAAGCGCTGCACCTCGCTCTTGATTAGCACAATGAAGTAAATTGGCACCACTGGAAACAAAAACCGCACCTTATATACATACATAGGGTAATGGAACCAGTAATGGACAAAGACCAATGATGGGCACTTGATTCTTATTTTACAGAAGATAAGGGTTATTAATTAATTTTTCAGAAATCATTTTTTATGAAATTTGAATTAAGAGTGTCCGTTACTGGTGCCTGTCAGCTAAAAATGTCCAACACTGGTGCCATCACCCTACTTAACCATGATCACGTTGTTAACGGCTAACAAAGCTTAAGTGACTACGAGCATAAAATTTAATTTGTCCCAATGACTTGTTGAAGACCGCCTCTGTCTCGCTCATTCCCGAAATACCAGAATTTTAAAATACCAGTTTCTCAATATACTTGAATCTCAAAAAATAACATATAAATTTCGGTATCGTTGATTATGCTTATCTACGAGTAATATTTCGAAGCTGGGGATTTAGGAATCTGGTAAAGAGAGTAGTCTGGTATTTTGAAATTGTGGTATTTTGGGAGTGAACGGTCTGTCTATGCAATAGAGACAATAATTTCAATACAGTCGCTACGGAAGGACACTTCCCCGAAGGCTTACAATTTGTGACTCGCTGAGTTTTCTTAGTTATAATACAAGGAGCCTTCCTGATAACTCTAAATAAATTGTGATAATTTTTAAATATTATTAATGTCACAACGCTAGTTTAAGCCGGGTACTCACCAGCAATCCGTAGCTGTTACTGTTGCACGTAACATCGTGATGTGTAGGGACTCGGCTCGCGAGCCTGTCCTCTACTAGAGGCTCGTTACTGTAACAGCAACGGGTACAGTTACAGCTCGTTGGTGAGTACCCGATTTTTCAATAACTTCGATATCTCTCTTAATTTAAAAGCCTCGCTCTTGTCGGTGGAGTAATTTCCAATCTTCTCTCCTCTCTGCCAGCTCCTTGACCTCCCTATACGATACGACATGCACCTTCTCTTTGATTTGGTCCATGTAGCTTCTTCTTGGTCGTCCTCTACCCCTCCTTCCTTCAATCTTCCCCTCTATAATGTTTTTGATCAGCATGTCGTGTCTTAATAAATGGCCGATCATGCCTCCTCTTCTGTTCTCTATAATCTCCAATATCTTTCTTTTTTCCTTTACCCTCGCTAATACTTTTTGATACCATTTCCGTCCAGCTAATTCCTTCCATCCTTCTCCAGCACCACATCTCAAACGCTTCGAGCCTCTCTCTGTCTCTCTGTATTAAGGTCCATGCCTCGGTCCATATAGTGCTATACTCCATATGTATGATTTTATAAAACGTTTTCGTATTTTCTGGGATATTTTAGACTTGAAAATGTACTTTTTGCTATTAAATGCTTGTTTTGCTATTGCAATCCGTGCGATTATGTCTTGACTACATCGGGATTCACTATCATAAATAGTGAATCCCGATGTAGTCAACTTCGATATATAGTGTGATTAAAAAAAAATGCGTGGCTTGCGGTTGCCCACTATTTCGTCGAGTAGAAGTCGTTTATTGCTATTCTTTAGAGAAACGCCCTATTTTAAAAAGTACCATTATGTCCTTTTCCAATGTTCAAGCCAAAAGAGAGCCGGTGAAATGACTAGCATAGAGGCATTCCATCTTAGTCCTCAGGGTTGGCAACGCATTTGTAGTCTTCAGATTGCATTGCATTCTTGTGAATGCGAATGTCTATGGGTCACAGTTTCCACTTACCATCAGGTGGCCCGTGTGCTCGTTTGTCTACTCTATGCCATAAAAAAAAAAAAAAAAAAAAAATTGTCATGGCAAATTTCATTTAAATCCGCTAAAAGGTTTAGCCACAGGGCTCAGCTGTCAAAACATGACACCTTACTCGTACGAGTTTTTATTACGTAGATACCTATAGCTATTCTAATCATTTTGTGTTTTCTTGTGGTTTATTTTGAAGATACACACCTTGTTTAACTATAACAATGCGCGTTGCTTCTGCTACATCATGTTTAACATCAAAAGCTAGTTTAATAGACATTTTAATTATATACTTACGTATGTTTACCACTGCCGTCATGATCCACTGCAAGTAATAAATAGGCTCGTATGCGTCCAGGTTTCTATGGTGCGATATAACGTCCACGACTTCATACAGTTGCCACCCTACCACGGCGGCCCCTAGTATAACCTCAATTATACTAAACACTAGGAACGCCAAGAGCAGCTTGGAATTTTGCTGCAAAAAAATTGTAACATTTATATCCGACGTTTAAATTCGAGACAACAAGTTGGGCGGCAAGGGGATCCGTCTTATTTTAAGGTAGGTACTCACGCGGTGAACTCCAATGATGAAGATGATGGAGAAGGCTAGGTATAGCAGGCATACGCCCAGGGGCAAATGTTGTTCAAATATGGAGGCGGCAGGGATACGGTCCCTGCTTATGTAGTTAAAGTTATCTACAAAAAAACTCATATCGTATCTCGTTATGTAGACCCACACTCCTATAGAGGTTAATGCGAGAACCTAAAAAAAAATCTTTGATTACAACATAATCTATAGGAATCACAATTATCACACAATTATGATACATAAGCCGCTAGTGTCACAGCAAAAAAGCTCTAGGGCAACCTCAACCAACCTCATGCACTACCCTAAAAGGGGAACGACACGTGTTATGGCACATCACGGCTGTGGACGTAACGGCTGTGGACGAGCTGCCACAATAGGTAAGATTTTTTTGTACGACATTACATACATATTTATTCCGTCATAAAGTGGCACAATGTTTGAAACAACGTTAAATATCCATGGCCGTAGAAAATGTTGTATGGAATTTATTTGTGCCGTATACGCAATTTCGAGGTTGGTGCTGTGTCCGTGAACGTGTTAAAATATTATTATACAAAAGAAGAGGCTAAAACATGAACATGATGTGATGAGATAAACGATATGTCTAAACTACCTACGCTTCTTCTTGTTCAAGAAAATGCTTCTAGAGCATTCGCTGAAAGAAAACATGTTAGGGGCTCGTTTAATATGGAGTGGGAGCGTAGAGACGGATCGCCTGAAGAGCGAAAGAATTTGACATGAAGCCAGTACGGTGAAAAGGAATAGTGTGTAAGAGAGCGGCAGGAACGCAGTTTAAACTCTACCCTTACCATGAGTGACAATTACCGAACTCGCTAGCGAGCCCAATGCTCTGTCCCTCGCAGACCTCGCAGTATTCTTATACAACGTGTTACAAAATACCCCGTAAAAAATATAATAAATCATCAAAGCCAAAAATATTGTCAACCCTAGTAAGCTGTCATGTCAGGGAACCGGAGTTAGCATAGATTATTTTAACAGAGTGGCCTACCTACCAATTTAATCATTATCAACTTTAATGGTTTCAAAGCCTTATCCCGAGCGAGGTTGTGCATTGAACAAGGCGAAGCTCACTTTGAGCCGCTCCTGTAAATTTGACGTTCATTAAGAAAAAGTAAGTGTTAGTTTAGGTTTCTTCGTTAAGTTAGGTCTTTTAGAATCTTCCAAAACTCGACTTGTAATATCTATCTAATCGAATTCTGTACATTTTGTTAGTATGCCTCTTGATGGTTTCACGAATTAGGTAAAAATGTACAAAAACATTCTGCGTAGTTTACTCTTTAATTTTACTGAAATAGGGTTTGCACATCAATGAAAACAATAATGGTTTTATTTATTTTGCCGGTAAGTCATACGGTAATACGATTCTCAAATATTGTAAATGGACTTATTATGAGGCACCATTTAACCCCCTTTCGGCTTTACGGGTATTTTTGTAACACCTTGTAGAGTGCGAGGGACAGAGCATTTGACTCGCTAGCGTGTTCGGTAATTGTAACTCATGGTAAGGGTACTGGACCTCCGTCAGTGTCGAAAGTAAATTTACGTTTAAAGTAAAGTGGGCTTTGAGAGATCAAAAATCATGGAAAAAAAGAATAGTTTGTAGATTATATGTATATGAAATTTACTTCACTGGGAAATATATAATACTCTCACCAGGTTGATGTACGCCCAGGCCAGCAGGCCCGGCCTCAGCGGGACGCAGCCGCAGCACTTAGGGGGCTGATGAGCCATGGCGACTGGCTCCAAACAGTCCAAATGAGATTTCACACGGTGTACCAGCAAGAGGTAAAGTAACATAATGAACAATTAAACTGGACTTTAGCTGAAATTATCATAAACTTCGCGTAACTCTTTTGAACTTTATGATAAAGTAATCAATGTTTTTGTACACCGGTTGAGACCCGAGCCGCTCATGCGTACGTTTCCAGTGTTTCCACCTCATACTAGTTAATTATGTGACTGGTGCATAATGAGAGGCATTAAACCACTCGTGTGATGTTATTATGAAACTCGCCTTAATTGAAGTCGGTTATTAAGGTTTCAATGAAGGCGTGACGTTTTGGTATCTTCTTTTACTTAAATCAAGTCGGATAGCCTGTTTTATCTTATCTTGTAAGTACAGATGGGCGCTTTCAGGTATACCTACTTCCAGTTTTCACTGTTTTCTTTAAGCATTTGTATATTTGTGTGTCTTATGGTTGGTGAATAGATGTATTAGTTCACACCCTAAGCTCTAGGCCAAAAAAGCAACACGTCCAAAAAATAATTGTTATTTAAAATATTGACTTAATGACGCGTTTAGGCTAGTTGGTAGTGACCCGCCTACGAAGCTCCCGGGTCCCGGGTTCAACTCGCGGTGAGGGCAAAAATTTGTGAGATGTATTTTTGTATAAGTACATTTATTTTTGTCTAGTACTGATAGTAGGTACAAGCCTAGAGCTTAGTTTAGATTTGTATTTATTATATAAAAAGCTTTTATCTTTACACGAACGGTATATACAGCGTATTTAAAAGTGTATCAAATAGTTTACCTTTTTTATACATGTTGCGACCATTTAAAAAATGGAAACTTCAACGCGTAATAATAAAAAAAAGATGAAAGATGTTTATTTGGTATGTTTGGCAGCACGGGCACTTAAACGTCAAAAATCTACCAGCGTTTCCCAAGAGGAGACCCTACTGAGAAGAGAAGCTACAAGAAACTCAACAGTCAGTATTTTTTTAGATATTGTTTACGACTTATGACAAATAAATACTGCGTCTCGGCCGCACTAACTCATACTCGTCTCGCAATAGTATTTTTCCCGGTCTCTGTAGTAATGTTCTATTATTTGACCCCTAAAAGCTGCTTAAATTGCGCTTTATCATTTATTTTTGTGGTTTTATTTAAAACAGGCCTGTCTTATCTTTTGCCTTGTTATCAGTACCATTCAGGCTAGGTTACAAGGTGACACCAGGTGACACTTGCGTTTGACGACAGCTGTAGTTACGCAAACGTTTAATATTCATATGATTAAATGAATATAATAATGAAACCACTCGTCTTTTAAGTTATCTGTGGGAAATAACACATAAGTGGTGACGTTTGGCAAGCGGTTTTACACGACAGCACAAATATTTATGGTATTAACCCATGATTAATAGTCTCTTGAATTATATAGCGCATTACCACAGTTTAGCTGCCTTCTTTGTATAACGGCAGCGTTAGAAATAGAAATAGTAATATAACGCAGTATCAACGGATAAGTAGTTACGTTTAAGTATCACATAGTTTCATAACACGCGTACCCTGTTACCAATACCTACTACGACTAGATCTCAAAATTTACATGAAGGCGATCACTTTAGGCTAGTTAGTATAGTTTAACCTTTTTCAACTGAGCTTATCCACTTAAGAATACAAAGCCATTGTGAAGTTAACCGCAAATTAGGACAACGAGCTCGCAGTTAAAGCAGATAATAACCACCTTCGAAGGTTAACATAGATCGACTCTAGTTCTTTAAACAATAGACTACAAAAATACAGTAATAACTAGAATAATGGCAAACAATTTTTTTTTGCATTTTACAACCGCCTGACTAAGATTTTATATAATGCAATGACCATTGTGTTTACAGGTAAACGGAAGAGCTCAGTTCAAAAAGTTTAAACTATAGGTACCAACCCTACTACCGACCAACTAGGTTAAAGTGATCGTCTTTATGTACTTAAGACTGCGCCGAGCGTACGCCGGATGTACAGTGGCGCCCTCATAACTTTTATTGTATTTTCTAATAAACTAAAGTAACAAGTTTTTAGAGTTGTTAGTAATTCTGTAGCTCTGCCTACCCCACTCTGGGAATAAAGGCGTGAGTTTATGTATGTATGTGTATGTAAAGTATTTTCTTAAAATTGATCGGTAGGTTTTTGTACTACAAATGAAAACACAACTTAAAGGGTATATCACATAGTTTAATAACAATTCACCTTCAAGTTATCAACTTAACGGAAAAAAGAGGCCACCTTTTCCCGTTAAGCTGACTACTCAAAGGGTAATTGTTATTAAAGTTTGTTACAATCCCACAAATTGTGTTTTTACTTGCGCTACAAAAAAGTATCGTCTGATTGCAAGGAAATTCTTTAGTTAATTAGAAAACAAAATAATAGTAATGAGGGCGCCACTGGACGCGCGACGTTTGCTCGGTGCAGTCTTAAATGAACTGTGAGATGCAAGATCCGACTACCCTGAACCTAAAGTTATAAAAATTGACTCTTTATGTGTTAGATGAAGCCCTCTAGGCGCTAAAATCCATATCGTATGATCTGTTACCGTATTGTCAATTTCTTGATACTTAGCTCTTATTTCCTTGACAGTAATGGCGTGTAACGGCATGTTACGTCAAAACTATACCATAACGGGCCAAATACGAAATGGTTATTACCCAGACCTAGGAATATACGGGGCAAACCTAAATGACAGCTAGGGATTGCCTATATCGATAATTACGTTTATCGATATAGGCATCCGGGAATAGGGGCCCGAGGGCCCAGACAAGATGCATTACGATAACTATCGTTTCTATTCATTTCGTTTTTAAACCTATCTCGTCACTGGCACATCACGTTACTTTGCGTATCATGTTATCTAGCTAGCTAGCGTTTCTCTTCGTTTCGTTTTTAAACCAATCACGTCACTGGTAGATGACGTGATACGAAAAGTCACGTGATGTGCCGGTGACGCGATTGGTTTAGAAGCTAAACGAAGAGAAACGCTAGCTAGCGTAGTGCATCTTGTTGGCCCTCAGCTTCGATGACCAATAGAGGAGCATTAGAAGCCGAGCCCGCGTTATCCGTGTCTTTATCAGTTGCACTTGGCTATGTGTAATTTTGTTTGGTGTATAAAAAAAAACATTACACGTAAAACAAGTAAGTAGGCACACCGCGGTTGCATTATGCTTATTTCATAATACTTTTCAAATTTTTATGGCCACTACAAGCAGTAATGCAAAATTAAGTATTGTGATCTAATCTTTTGCTATTTAAAATTGTTTTCGATTAATGATATTGACATAGATAGTTATGCAAAGTGAGAATAATGTTTATGCAAAGTTGTCATTCGTCGGGTAAGTTCGCCTCTGTACTACTTTTCGCACCTTTAGAATTAAAGTGACCTAATTCAAAAATTATTTCTTTCGACTTCGAGTCATAAATTTATTACTATAGAAACCTAACTCATTAGACGTCATAAATTTATTACTATATATGTAGACCTAACTCGAAATTCAAAATTTGTTAATTAGGTTATCATTCTAAAGATGCGTTTTTTTTAGTAATTTTGATATTTTCTAAATGCAGCGATTTTAGTACAGTAATTAAATTCATACAAACAATTATAAAAAAGCGTTTATTGCAGACCACAGAAAGTATAAATATTGTTAGTATTACACAGAACTTAAATAACTATGTTAGTACCTAAACTTAAATGAAGAAAAGTCCAGTGCTGATCACACAACTGTCAAATCAAATCAAATCCCTTCATTTGTATTTACAGGTAACTTTATCCATCCCCATCTTTCAGCCACGACGGTCATGGTCATACAAAGTGAGGAAGGTAAGGGGTTTTGCGAAGTATAGGTTTTAGGGTAAACATTATTATCAAGATAAAGAGAACCCAACACAGACTTTGCAACTTCATGCGGAATTAGCTGGTAACAAAAATATGGTTTTGGTTCCTCTTCCTTTGGCATAGTTTTTTTCGTCGTAATAAATAGTACCTATATCATATCATGTCCTCCATACCGTGCCCGGTAACGGAGAATCCTGCAATAGGTCTAGTCTGGGTGGTGTGCTTTAAGGTGGTTGGAAAAACGAATTTCGCTTTAAAAGTGCGGTTACAGGGTGCACGGTATATGTGTAGTTATACGGCTTAGGTTGAGTCTTCCGTACACGACGCTTTGCATCAATGGGTTGTAATCAATTCGTAGACCGAATATTATACTTACATTATATTTATTTTTGGCATACATTTTCGCTTCGATATTTTATCGATTTGAGTCAGTAACACGCGAGGCGCTAGACGCCGGTGACAGCGGGTTTTTGAATGTTCTAGAACTTTACCGTGGCGGACAAAACGACGGCAGTTTCCGAAGGTTTGGGTTTGCAAAGAGACGTGTGTACAAAATGGGAAAAAATATGAGCATATTTATCGCTACAAGAAAAAGAGGATAAAGGAATATTACGAGTATGTATAAGTTAAAAGAAAAAGTGGATAAAACAACCGTCACTTTCTGACACGTAAATAAGTATGAGAGTGACAGAATATGCTCTATCCAAATTTGACACGTGATTTAAACGCATCCATATACTAGGCCCGCAGGATGTTTAAAGATAGACAAAAGGTGCCTACAATTTATGTTGGTGGCTAAACCCCAGATAGCCAAATGACGTCTGCGACGAAAAAATATCGTCATGTTTACGTGTTTTTAGGGTCAATACTGTCCACGACTATTCGCGACGAAAAAACTACATGTTTAGGTGAGTTAAGGTCAGTGCTGTATACGTCTATATGCGACGAAGAAAAAATTACGTAATTTTTAGGGGAGTTTAGGGTTAGTACGGTGTACGTCGGTATTGTACGTCCCACTTACGTCCAAGTATCGTCAGACTGCTCTAGTCATGTACAAGTGACGCGCACCCACCGCACTTGCCTCTCCCCCACTCTCACCAGTTCTCTCTCTCTCCATTTAAGAGCCATGCTCTTGTCGGTGGAGCAATCGCCAACCGCTCCGGTCCTCTGACAACTGCTTGACTTTCTGGTACGACCCAACCTTAACCTTCTCCTTTATCTGCTCAAAGTAATTTCTTCTTGGTCTTCCTCTGCCTCTCTTTCCCTCTAACTTCCCTTCTATGATGTTTCTAAGGAAAAAGTCGTGTCGTAGCAGGTGTCCTATCATTGTTCCTCTTCCATTTTCTATTGTTCCTAGTAAATTCCTATTTTCATTTATTCTATTCAGCACTCGGTCATTTTTAATTTTTTCCGTCCAGCTTATCCCCTCCATTCTTCTCCAACACCACATTTCAAAAGCCTCCAATCTTTCTCTATCTCTTTGTATCAGTGTCCACGTTTCACTGGCGTATAAGGCTATGCTCCAGATGTACGATTTTATGAAATGCTTTTTAATGTTAGTTGCTATTTTTGATCTGAAAATATGTTTCTTATTGTTGAAAGCTTGTTTGGCTATTGCAATCCTTGCAATGATGTCTCGCCAGTTCATTGTACCATATTTTATAGCAAATAAATGAATTTGAATGTCAATTTTGAATTTTTAGGTAGGAGACCGCCGCCGTTCAGCGCCTATGTGCACTGGTGTCTGTGGTGCCTAAGTTCACCTCGCCCTGCAGCTGCAGCCCCGGCTGTACTCAATCCTACACAAATGGGACCGACGCCAGCAGTGGTCGTGGTCGTCGGTGCTTGTAAGCGGAGGGTCCAACGCCAGCAGACGTCGTGGTCGTCGATTGCTTGTGTTGTGAGTGAAGGAAGCGACGCCAGCAGCAGTCAAGGCCGTCGCCCTTCCTTGAGGATGTGCCTGGTGTTACGTCATGTGATGTGATTTAAAATGAATATGTACTGAATATATTTAAGTATATTAAACTAGACGTACTGGCACGGCAGGTGCATTTCCCCCTCTCAACTAAACGTTATTTTCTAAGACTTATTTGAGAGTTACATTGGTATGAAATTGTGTATAATAGGTATAATTATGCAGTGCAGCGGTAGTTATTTCTATTTGAAATTAGAATAAAAATACATTTGGCTTTCTTTATTTTTTCCCAATCCCCCAGTACCCGTAAATTAAGCTTATGACGTCACTCTAACGTTAGTAGACCGTGTTCTGTACGTCCTAATGACGTTTTTATGACTTAAGTGTATGACGTGATGAACATCTGTGCCGACGTCGTGAGGCTGTGACAAATCTACGTCACCTGATGGGCCTACCAGACGTCAAAGATGTCCCCTACCTCGAGCAGGACTGTAAATGGACGTAATATCGACGTCGAAATGCTACCTGGGACATTACTCGAAATATTTACAGTTTCACTTATATTTTCCGAAACTTTATGTTTTAAAACATTATTACTTAACATTACACTTACATTTACTTAACACTATTTACTTGCAGGCGGCGGCGGTGACGGGCGGCTGGTGGGTGTTGCACGAGGCGGGCCGAGGGTGGACGTTGCACACCATGGGCGAAAAAGACTGCTAGCGAACGTGGAGCAAGGCGCTGCGCTAGGTGTGGCTGTGTTGGTTTCTGACACGGATAGCGCTGGTTCGACTTCTAAAGTTCCACGATTGGTCATCGAAGCTTGAGGCTCTGTCCCTCGATTCACCCAATTCCTCCAGCTATAACTCTTTGGTACCATTTCACACACAAATGCCTTTGGTACGAGGCAGTCTACCGTCTGTGTATATAACACCTTAGTGTCTCTCGGCGATCGATAAATATTGCCGCAATCTCTGTCATTGGTTTGCCAGTTCTTATAGTATCTGTCATCGAATTTTTGGCCTGAAACAACAATAGAAATACCATTATGGTACTAGGCAGGTTACTAGTAGAAAAAAATTGTTTTGTATTTGTAGGTTCTATAATTCAATGTGAAAATTATATGTTACGGCCGGCGGCCCAACTGCATAATTTAAACGAGTTCCAGTGTCTTCAAGTCTCTCCCACTATTATATTCCTAGGCAAATTTGCAGTAGAAAAAAAAAGGTATTGATCAAATTTATTGCCAGTATAACTTTCTTATTGGAAAACTAGAATAATGAATTTTAAACTGTTTATCTAGTTTATTATAAACTTAGCAAAGAGGTCATTATGTTCACTTTAGTTTGGTTTCACTTTTGTTTTTGCGTTTTTTATGGTACCTTTAGGCTTTAATGGCGTAAGTTTTTAATACGACTGAATCCCATAAAACTTTGATATTAACTTGACCTGAATCCCAAATTGAGTTAGTTCCAAATAACATTTCTAGTTACCACATTCTTAAAATACACGAATTTTAATGACTTTCATCCAAAACGTCTCATTCCTAAAATATCTGAATTCTGATTCGACTGAATATAAGAATAACTGAAATCTCAAGCATCTTGTTGGTTATTATGATATAGTTGTGGAGTACTGCCGTTTCGCAGTACTTTTTTTTGGCAAAGCAATCTTTAGCACATTAATTATACTTCGCAATTTTTCACTTGTTCAAAATATCACATACTTACTTAGCAAGTTTATTTTTGCCAAATTGTTGTTCAGCAAACTTTTTACTAAAGCTTTCTACAGCTAAGCTATCTATTGCCAAAAAAAAAATTTTCTGAAATAAATACTATGAATATGGGATAAAATAGTATGCAAAGTATAACTATCCTAACCTAACCTTGATTGTTCAAGGTTAGGTTAGAACCTGCGTCGCTATTGCCTAACGCACTCGCAATCTCAATTGGCTTCAAAGCGGAATAATTGTTTTCATTTTGTAAGCAGACAAGCGTTCGATTTCCAAAATGAAATCAATTGCGATTGCGAGTGCGTTAAGCAATAGCCCCTCTGTTACCACAACATAAACAAGTTTCTAGGTTAGGTTAGGTTAGGTTAGTGTTCCGTCGACCTTTTCTTTATTAAATGTTTTGAATTGTACCAAACCTTTTATTTTATTTTACTACTGAACTAGGATATAAATAATATACAATACTTTATTTTGGGGATAGTACCTATGCTATGCCAATCGATTCATTTGTGAAAAGATAAAAGGCAAATTTAATCAAAAAATGCCGATTCATTATTAAACCCTATAGCTATGCAGTTGCAGATTACGCTGGGAGAAAATAACAGAGTTAGCAATCATGTACCTAACAAGTAGGTAATAAACTTGTTCAATTTCCACGGGTTTTAGGATTGGTTGGATTTGGTCATATAAGATTTCAGCTGTTTTGAGACAATGGTGTTACACACAATGGTGGTGCAGAAAAAAAACCGGTATTTCCATATTTAAGCGTAATGGTACAAAGTTGTCCTGAGAACTACACGTAGGTAGGTATTGGTAACAGGGTATTATGAAACTATGTCATAGTGATACGTAGCTACTCATCAGTCGATACAGTGTAAATAACGTACCCACTTTTTCGTAATCTTACCTCCAACGGTGTAGAGTTCTCCGCTGGGGGGCAGTTTTCGGAATCCCACGAAGTAGTCCTTGTTGGAAGCGCTCAGCTGGTCCCTAATGATGGCTGCTTCAGCAGAAGTCCTGAGAAGCAGCAGCGACCCCCCCTCCAGAAAACACGTCTGCATAGCGTCTCTCCAGGTCTTCATTTTCTCATGGAATTTGTAACATTTTCTTGTTTCTTTTTTGTACGTGTAACCTGTGAATTAACCGTCTTTAAAGCAGGGCTTGGAAACGTGCTATTTTTTTACCTGCTCGTCTTAAACCCTATAAATTTCAAAAAGAGCATTTTCATTTGGATCCGCTCGAACAGAGTCGAAATGGGTTTCGATCAAAGAGCATAATAAAACTGTACCCGCTCAAAATACCGGTTAATTTTGCTCGCTAATTTGTTCGCACCGCCACCTTTTTCTCGTGAGTTCTACCGTAATAGTTAGTTACATTTTCACTTGCTCACCTTAAAGTCAAGCAGGCCTTTTCATTTAAAAAAAACATAGTGACTGCACCATCCAAATTCAGGGAGCCCATGATTTCCTTGCACTATACTTAAACTAATCGAAATAATAAAACGTGCCCATTTTCCAAAGGGGTTTATATAATAAGCCAATTTATTTAGAAACTAAACTTTGAATAATCTTTCCACAGAAACCGTAAGTTTTATATTGCATGGATTACCTGTGTCTACTGTAGGGCAGTACTCCATCGTATATTGCTTCTTACACACAAACGGCAGATTCATTGGTTCACATTTTACGGCTTTGAAGGACCCTGAGTCCATGTTCATAGTGGTGCAAGTGGGTCCATCTATGGTTGGGTTTTTATTCTCGACTTCGGATAAAAATAGGGACCCTGGAATAAAATTGCAGGTAAGGGATTACGCATCTAACGAGACCAACCATAAAAAAGTTGTGACACATTTTTAATCTAAATAAAATATGCAGGGCGCCGTGTTTTTCTCCATACATCCGGTTCATTTTTTTCGGATAAATTCACAAAAAATAATATTGCTTTTAACATGATATCGTTTTGTTTTGAACGCGGCCGCCATTACTGTCAAGTTAATAAGAGTTATCATAACGTTGATAGCCGCTATTCCATAATTAGGGTTTGTGTAAACGCTTTTTGTTTATTTTCACTAAGGATCTTTGAAGTCCAGTCAGTGGGACTTAATTAAAAAAGTTTTTATTGTGGCGGAAAATTAATACCTAGTTAACGAGAGACCAGGAACAAATGTTATCTATTTACGCAAATGCAATCGCGAACAGAAGCTATTTTTATGTCAACTAACCTTCGACTGTTGTGAACATTCCAAAACCAAACTCATCGTGGATTCCGACCAGTATGTCCGACACATTTGGTGTCAGTCTCCGTGTCAGCAAGTTCTTGACGACGGTCCACTCGCCCTCCTCCTTCGGGTAGAACAGGGAGGACTCTTCATCCTCGCAGGCGAGGAAGGCAGATGCCCAGTCGGCGCCATTTCGACTCCAGTGAAGCTTGTAAAAGGTATCGAACTGGTTAACATAGGTGTAGTCCCGCCTGAAGAACGCGCCTTCAAAAGCTGCTACGAACGTGACGCCTGGAAATATAGGTTTGGGATTTTTAAATGGTGAAGAGAAGAATGTATACTTTTGTATGGTATGGAGGCACACAGAAATGTTCAGCAGGTGTCCTAGTACCTGAGTATTTTAGACTTAGGTTGACATCCGCCACCAGTTACATTTTCCCGCTATAATGTCATCAATTTTTTGGGCTGGTCGCTGGGCAAAACTTTGTAAAAATGTTTTGGTATGTGCGCGAGGAACAACAAGTTATTTTACACAAAGGGCTGTGTTTCATTTGCAGGGATTTGAAATTCGGATCGATATTTACCTAATCTTTGACGGCGGCGTTGTTGTTCAGTTGTATGGAGGCGGACTGAATATTAATTTATTAATAAAATTCCCGGGATTTCGGAATAAATAAATTGCGCCATCATATCCATAATTAGGTATTTACATTCACTATATGAAGTTATTTTTTAAATAAAGATTTACCAAAAATGTTATTTAATTTACAGATAACTCATCTAACCTAACTTAACGAAATCTGAGGAACAAATTGACGGAACGTTTTATCCTAAATGTAAAATAATTAAAATAAACGTTTCGTAGAATCCCAGAATCCTGGAAATTATATTACAAAAATAATATTTTTAAAAAGCCGACGCCATATTCGCTTAACTTTTTCCGGAATTTTGCCAACTTTAGGTAAATATCGATCCGAATTTCCGATCCCTGTTCATTTGTCATCCCCAACAATTCCTTGATCAGTTATTGTAACTCAGTATGCATTGACATTAATTATAAAATGATGATGCATTTCTCAAAATTCACTTGAATTCGTGAACAAGGTAAGGAACGTCGATATGATTTACAAAACTCTAGCAAAATACTGTATCTATTTAGTGACAACCCAAATAATCTGCAACAAATGAACATCGCTAAACTAATTTGAGTAACTAGAGGTGATTTCTAGAACTAGGCAGTTAGATCTCTCTCAAATAGGAATAAGTATGAACTAATTCAATAACAATGAGACTTACCGAACGTAAGGAGAAGCGCCGGGAAGAGCATGTCGCTACTCGTAGCTGAGAACAAGTGCAGGGAATGTTCTTATCAACGAACACTGACTTCTTATATTCTCGTATATCAATCGCGGGTCGTGACCTTTGGTTATAGCGGTAAAACCGAAAACCATTACTAAGAACTAGCTTAAATCACACACGCCCAGTAATTTGTTCCGAGAACGATTTTTTTATGTAGCTGTTTTAAGAGTCGCATTTTTCCGCGATCGATCATTTTCTGTGTAATCCTTTTTACTCGTATTTTAATTTAAAGTATTATTAACAAAGATCGGAATAGGTAGAGCTAATTTGCCTAAACTTGATGCACCTTTATTCAATAATGTATTCCCATTTCACTCACGCATGAATGAATATGCCTCAAGTTTAGGCAAATTAGCTCTACCTATTCCGATCTCTGATTATTAAAGATATGTTAGGGAATCTGATTTGTCAGAGTCATAGGTTAGAGCAAAGTAGTTAGGTTCGTCTTTATACCGGGCCCGGAAAGCCAACACAACCCGAAATAGGAGCTACGCCCAGCGGAGCTCCGTCGACTTTGTAAAATTAGGTTTTTGGAATGGGAGAAGTGCGACTAACAGATTTACCGACTGCGGATAAATACAACACAAAACTATCGATTAGCTAACGCCGGAATAGGTGCTTATTGACATAAATTTGACGCATGTTCATTCATGCGCGAGTGAGATGAGTATCCGTTATTGAATCAAGGTGCATCCAGTTTAGGTTAACAAACACTATCTATTCCGACCCCTAATAATGAGACATTTAATTTAGTAACGAGTAAAAAGGTTAAGTACATGGAAATTGATCGAATACAGAAAAATGCGATTGACAAAAAAGGATTCATGAAAAAAATATTTGCGGAACCCTACAAACAAATCCGCCCAACACTTGTATGAGATAAGTACAAGGTTACGTGTGCGTGTGCGTTACGTGTGGATGTATAGTATAAGCGTGGCTGCCGCTAGTGATGTATATAGGTATACTTTTTATTGTACAACAATAAAAAAGAAATACAAAATACAAAGGCGAACTTATCCATTTAAGGGAGTTCATCCAGATAAACATAGTTGGAAAAAACATGTCATGCCATTGTTATATCGTATTGTTAATAGAAAAGTAGTTCGTCTCCGGTCTCTCCGGTCTCCTTTCCCGAGTCGTTTTTTATTGGGAAGTAAGCACCTACTACTCAAGAAGAGTTGTCAGTGCGTTGCCGGCCAGTTAGGGAAATGTAAGCTCTTTTCTTGAAGGTGCCCACGTCATAACTGTTGGGAACATACCTGGGATAACTCGGGGCATCTATACGAAAGTGAAGTAGTAAAATATTTTATCGACAAAAAAATATATCGATGTTACTGCCAACACCTAAATGTTGTTCGACATAAATAAATTATACTCATTTTCTCCTCATTTTTAAACAATCGATATTTTTTCCATAGTCGTCGGTATTAATGATTGCTGTCTAGATTAAAATATCCACTTTAAACTGCTAAACGTTCTCTCAACGTCCACAGTGGTCAACGGAGCATTCTTAAAATATTTATATTGACTCAAAGACAATTTCTCATTCATGTTGGGTATTAAAATTTCTTACCCTTTTGTTAGACTGGTTACTTTTTGAAATGTGTCATAATCAGTATTTGTTTTCTAGAACCATCCTTAACCTTTTGTAAATATTTTACCCATTTTTATTCGCATACAATTTCGATAAATCAGGTTGAACTCTTTTTATTCTAGCGTAAATTGAGGAGCTTTTATTATCTTAAGAGGCTCGATATCAGATATGACATCGAACCTCTTTATAGTAAACGAGAATGTTCAATGTGCACATGTAATAATTTAATTATATCGACATATTTTTTATCGATATCAAATCCCTAGAACTTGCCCCGAGTTATTCCACGTATGGTTGGGAATTACCGCCGAAAAGAGTTCGTTTAACAATTTCTGAGGGCCCAGACAAAATGCACTACGCTAGCCTAGCGTTTCTCTATAACGTGATACGAAAAGTCACCTGATATACCAGTGACGCGATTGGTTATAAAAGTAAACGAATAGAAACGATAGTTAGCGTAATGCATCTTGCCTGGGCCCTCTGTTAACTATTTCCACTCGAGCACTAGCATTGTATCGATGCGTGCCGCTCGATACCTACATGCAGCCAAACGCGGGACGGTGCGGCCGCGACGGCCCTGTTGTTTGATCAGTAGTTAATCTAACTAATTGTTAAAATTTGAAAAAGGAATTGAAAATTTGCCACATTTTCTTGAGATTCCTTCAAAATTTCGCTTCCTTTTTCAAATTTTAACAATTAGTTAGTTTAACCACTGATCAAACAACAGGCCCTAAACCGGCTTAGTCCGTCCTGTTGAGATTGCTTGTGGTGGGTCGCGGCGCGTGTGGTCGTGACACGCACACATGCAGCCGCGCGATATACCTTTCCATGAAGATGAACAACTGTTTATACTGTGGTGATGTCCCGGTACCAGTTACTTACTCAGGGCCCGTATTTTACCAGTGATGGTATCATTCCCAAAAAACAGTATTGTTTACAGTTATGTATACAAGTATGTACATATCTGTTTTATAAGAGCAGATGTAACGTTTTTTCTGCAGGTACTTCAAAATAAATTTAGTAAATGTAGTGGATGACAGGTAGAGAATACCTTAAGATATAAAGTACTTTATTTTTGTATTTTTCAATTAATAGTAGGTACTTACTCTTATTCATGTATAAAAATAATACATAAAATAAGAGTATTTGACCGCAATTACTAACAATTATATAAAAAAAATCTATAAGGAGTAATAAAGTTACATTGTTATTGAATATTTACAATTTTAGGAAATTTACCGGTAACATTGCTAATTTCTGGGTAAGTATATTACCATATTGTATTTTTTTAATCTACACTAATTATTATCAAGAAGGAAGATTTGATTGTTTGTTTGCATTGAATAGGCTCCGAAACTGCAGCACTGATTTAAAAAATTCTTTCACCATTAGAATCCTACATCATCCCTGATGAACATAGGCTATGTTTTATTTTTCTGCGCGGATGGAGTCGCGGGAAACAGCTAGTAGGGCCATTCTACTTTTCAGTGTACATTTTTGCTATCGTCCTATAAAAAGTATACCAAATGATGAATCCACGAATAAACAAATAACGTGAACTTAGAATGTTTACGTTTAACGGTTTTCAAAAAAATTTATCCCAAATTACTCAATTATCGCTGAAGAATCTTGGTAACTCAGTGGTAAATTGCACATTTTCCATAGAAAAGGCGGGGACATCAACGTCCACTGCGTTACTCACTTTATAGTTTTTACAAATAACTTTTTATGAATTAGGTTAATTCTATATATAAGCTTATTGACGTCCCTTTTCTAGTTTTAAGTTAGAAAAAGCAGCACTTTACCGTTTGTTGAAATAAAAATAGTTTAGTGAGAGCGTGGCTAAAAGTTATGTACAACGAAAAGTAGAATGGCCCAGTAGCGAATAAAATTCCACGGCACGTCACTATCATAACTACTAATATAATGTTATTCTAGATAATACAGATAGATACACATGTACAGAAACACCCCAGAATATGCTCTCGGGTATTCCCACATATCAGCGCTCGGCTTTTTTATGCGATAAACGCTACATTAACCGCGATGCGTTTGACGAACATTATTTTGCATCAGATAATCTACATACATACATACATTAAATCACGCCTGTTTCCCAGAGGGGTAGGCAGATACCACTTCTTTCCACTTGCTACGATCTTGACAAAATTCTTTCGCTTCTTCCACATTCATACATCGAGTCATGCACGCACGTCAGATAATCTAATAACCAGAAATTGAACAAATCGTTCATTGAATACAAAACGGACACATTTCAAAATGAGTCAGTGTTGCATTTTAAGATTAGAAGCTATTCGTATAAGATTTTTAATGTAAGAGCAAAATATTTTGGAATGTGCCAGTTTTGTATTCAATGAGCGAAATGGTCGTGATTACTCGCATTAACGTGGACAGAGGGCCCAGAGAAGATGCACTACGCTAGGTAGCGTTTCTCTTCGTTTAATTTAGTAGGATAAACGCTACACTAGTTAAAGTACTTAATTGGTTTACTTCCAACAATTTGCTACTAAATGCTAAGAAAACTAAATGTGTTAGGTTAACTTTGCCTAACGTTAAACCGGTAGATTCTAGAATTTTTCTAAATTGGGTTTGGTAATGGCAGTTTTCCTAGGCATAACAATAGATAAAAATTTGCAATGGAGTCCCCATATAGCGGTACTGGCAGGTAAACTAAGCTCAGCAGCTTACGCCGTTAGGAAAATTAGACAATTAACCAATGTTGAGACAGCTCCCTTAGTTTATTATAGTTATTTCCATAGTGTCATATCGTACGGTATTCTGGTTTGGGGTAAAACTGCTGACATACTATATTTTTTTTACAAAAAAGGGCCATTCGTTATATTTATTACAACTTAAATTCCCGTTACTCCTTAATATAACTTTTCAAAGAAATTAATATTTTAACTGTAGCGTCTCAATTTATTTATGAAAATAATATGATTTATGTTATTAAGAATTTAGATTCTTTCACCAAGAATTCTGATACACATCATTTAAATACCAGAAATAAAAAAAAACGCTATTCGAAAATTCCGCGTCCGTAAAGTATATAAATCATTTATTGTTGGTTTCTATAATATATTACCTGACGTAGTTTATTAAGTTACCCTTTCCAGCACTTAAAAATTACTTGAAAAAGTCGTTAATGTCTAAAGCATAATTTATAGGGTCGAGGACTATCTAACAGACCAAAATGCATGGTCTAAACCCGAAACATAGTCAATAATAATGTCTAGGGGACACCGTTGATGTAGGAAAACGTATCGAAACTTTTATGTGGTCATCTTGCACCGTGTTATAAGTTATAAACAAATATATAACTATGTGAGGTTTAGTTTTTTTTTTCTCCTTTTTCTTCCTTTATCTCTCACGTAATATTTTTGGTTTTCCTGCTGATCTACGCATGTTATTTCATACTATATTGAATTTAAAAAAAAATGTATTGCTTTAGGTATATAATGCTAGATTAAGTAGTACTATTGTAATATGTTTAAAAACTGACTGACTGCTGAGTTTCTTGCGGCGTTTCTTCTCAGCAGTGTCTCCTCTTGGGAAACGCTAGTAGATTCTTGACGTGTAAAAGTGCCCGTACGGCACCTACTGAATAAATGTCTTTTATATTTTTTTTATCTTTAGTACAAAAACCTACCGACAAATTTTAAGAAAATACTTTAGTTAATTAGAAAACACAATAATAGTAGTGAGGGCGCCACTGTACATTCGGCGTACGCTCGGCGCAGTCTTAACGCTTTATTTTATTGTTGTCTTTGAAATAAGCTACGTTAAGTTTCCTTTAAAATAGTAATTATGTAAACCTGCTTCCCTGAAACAATACAAAAACATTGATTATTTTATCACACAGTTCAAAAAGGTTACGTAAAATATTGCGATTACGTGATACTTTGAGCTAAGTAGTGAATGTGATAGTTCATTCCGTTAATAGTCCTCTTTCTGGTACGTCGTCCGGATAAAGTTCGTTTAAACTATTATTAGGAGTCCCGCCATGGCTCGTGAGTCCCCTAAGTGCTGCTGCTGCGTCCCGCTGAGGCCGGGCCTGCTGGCCTGGGCGTACATCAAGCTGGTAAGATTCGTTGTGTTAGAATTGTAACAAGAACATGTTTGCGAGATCAAAATGTCATGCGATATAATTCTACAAAAACCGGGCAAGAGCATGTCGGACCATGCTCAGTGTACCGTTACGACAAAAATCGACATGTATGAACTATTATTTACTTTTTTTTTTTTTGTATTCGTAGTTTTGGCTGTAGGGAGGGGGGGACAGCTTTCTAGTACTAAGAGTCTCTGAGCTAGGCTGCGGACGGACGGACGGACGGACATGGCGAAACTATAAGGGTCCCTAGTTTGACTGCGGAATCCTAAAAAAGAACATACCGAGCATACGTTTGCTATTGACTGCATTATAATTTCAATTGATTCTAGAATTGGGGCTTATTAATATTGGTTTTGAAAGATCTCCCAAATTTGAGACTAATAATTTTACCATAAAAAAATATCAAAGTCAAATTGATGATTATATTAATTTTAAACATATTAGGGCTATGTTTCAATCTCCAGATAACACTGGCTGTCAGGTAAAATGAAGCTCTGTCCTTTTCTTACTTTCTTTATAGTGTTATCTGGAGATTGAAAAATCAGCCCTTAGACTAATTGTGCAAAATGTGGTTACAGAATTATCAACAATTTTTTGGAGTTGTTGATTATTCTGTAGCTCTGCCTACCCCACTCTAAGAATGAAGGCATAAGTTTATATTTTATAAAATTGTAATGGCATTTGTTTTGACGAGTGCAGTTGAATCTCGAACTTTTTTACAACGTCATGGTTGCATTGGTTTGGTAGCCCGCCCAAATTATTTTTCATAGATAGTATGTGCTAATCAGATATGTTTTTTAGATCCTGGGATTAACCTTTTTTGGAATATATTTGTACTTCACTTCGTCTAGACTTGAGTACATGTACCATCGTGGCCCGGCGTACATTTCGATTTACACCTTAGAAACACTTGCGCCTCTTCCTGCAAGCCTGGTGTATCTGCTGTTCACCATCATCTTCATCATTGGAGTGCACCGCGTGAGTACCTACTTAGATTAAGAAGGTAGGGAGTTTAATAGAATTTAATAAAAATAATTTAAGAGAAATTTTGCCGTTATTTATGACCTATAATTAACCCTCTTTTGCCACAAACAATTTTAACTGAACGGGTCGCGAAGTAGATCCATAATGTAGTCGTGGAAACAAAAAACCGCCTTCAAAACACAAATAAAAGATTAAATTCTTATAAAATGATAGTAATAGGTTAGTCCAATTGAAGTTGGCTCTTGGTTGAAAATATCGTGAGTCACTGAATTCAGTATTGGACTACTTAGCTGTCATTTTAAAATAAGTTTTTTTTTGCATTTTTAAAGGCAGTTTTTTGTTTTTTGAAGCTTTTGTAGTCCCACTTCTAAGGGCCTGTAGTTTGATCAGTAGTTAAACTAATGGTTACATCTCAAGGAAATGTGTCAAATCAGTTGAGTTAATTATTGATCAAACAACAGGCCTTTAGTTGATATGCATTTTTAAGACGTTTCAAGATCGCCGCAGGCATCGCCGTGGGAAAGTCATAGTCATATTGAAACAATTAAATGTTCTTCGTTGTAGTCGCTCAGAGATCTTAATCGAGATATCTTATCACCACCCTTGAACCGTTGAAGAGTTCCGGTGGCTATCTGAGGTCTCCATCATCAGTTCCACTTCACCAAATGATACTTACTAAATGAAAATACTACAAATTTACTAAAAATATTTAAGCCGCTATATGCTGGCCTGCTACATTTGAGCAGTTCCCTCAATTCCTCACTGACTCCCTCATAAGATTCAGATTTGGTGACAATGGGACCATCTCAAAAGTATACTCTATCAAACGAAAAAAAAAATTGAAATATGTATAAAATTGACAGAGAAATAAGTGAACATATTTAAAAAATACTAGGTGACACCTAAGACGTAATACAAAATGTTATTTTCCGAATCTACTCATGATTACGATCAACTATTATGGGACCAACTTCGAAAACATAAACACAAAATCGACGTCTCCATACAAATTGTGAAACCAGCTGATTGCTTTTAGTATGGGAGATTCTATTTTTTTCTACCGATTTCGATTTAGTCCCATGGTAAAAGTTGATCGTACTCGTGAGTGGATCCAGAAAATAAAATTTTGTATTACGTCTTAGGTGTCACCCTGTATAAACATACTAAATACAGTTGAACGTGGGTATAACCTCCTCCTTTTTTGAAGTCAGTTAAAAATATCTTTCTCTATTGCAGGAAAACTCCAAGCTGCTGCTGACATTCCTAGTCTATAGTATATTCGAAGTTATATTAGGGGTTGTTGTGGTCGTGTGGCGACTGTATTATTTCGTGGATATGTTGTCCTATTACCGCGACTCTGGTTATTTCTCAAATATCCTGCAAAGTTATATACACGACCCAATGTTTTACTTGGAGTTTATCGGTCCAGTTGTGGTGAACATTCGTAAGTATAAAATTAAAATTGGTATAAAACATATTAAAATTTGACACGAGAATTAATTTCAAAACAAAAATCGCGCTTCCTTCATCCGGCTCACCTTTGGTGTTATTCTCTTAAATACGGCGCTCGGTCGGTCAAACGAGTGAACGCGCCACACCGGTGAGTTCAAGTAGTCCCGTCAAAGCGCACAAAACACCTTTCAGCTCGTGCATTCTCAATTATGCAGCAGGGCTTCAAACATTGCCATTGTAAATAGACCGTTTATATCGTATTTTGTTAATTTTCTTGGTGTAGGGGTTACAAGTAGCCGAATCTAAACTTGTATTTTGTAATAAGTACTGAAGAACTTACAACACGTTCGTGTTGAGTTCCTGTTTATTTTACATTGTCATCACAAGTCAAAGCAGGGGTGGGTGACGTGAAGTAACAAAGTAGTTTTGACATACATACATACATTAAATCACGCCTGTTTCCCAGAGGGGTAGGCAGAGACCACTTCTTTCCATTTGCTACGATCTTGACAAATTTCTTTCGCTTCTTCCGCATTCATATTTACATCGAGTCATGCACGCACGTCGGTATCGGGTACTTAAGATTCGGCCCTTTTCCAGTATTTCTCCGATTTTACTCGATAAGTCCGCCTAGGGCGGCCCCTTCCGACCCGTCCACTCACTTTCAATCTGTATATCTCTTTCGTCAATCTTCTTTCATCCATCCTTTCCAAATGACCGAACCATCGAAGCATGCCCTTTTCAATCTTAGTCACTACATCTTCTTTTATTCCACATTTCTCTCAGATTTTTTCATTCCTTACTCTTTCGATCAGTTTGACACCACACATACTACGCAAAGAGCGCATTTCAATTGCATTTACACGACTTTTATGCTTGTCCTGCCACACCCAACATTCACTACCATACATCAGGGTAGGGGCCAGCACTTTGAACAGCCAGTCGGGCTTTTTGTGAAACGGCGGTAGTTTTAATTTATTAAATATTCAATACTTTATTATAGATAACTAAAAACGAAGAGTTTAATGCAACTGTCCAGCATAAGACAAATCCAATGACATATCATTGATCAAAATCGGACCAATCTGTAGATCTGACGCCATGTACAAAAATCGGCCTCGCGTAATATACTGAATATATGTATATAAAGATATTAATTAATGTTGAATAACATATTGATCATTGACCTCCTCTGGTCTGTGCTATTTTAATAAAATGCATTACATTATTAAACATCACTAAGCCCAAGGCACTTTTAAGTCATCTACCTATTCAACTTGGCCATCGTTAGTGACTATGACCCAATAAATGTAGTCTTGGCTATTGCTTACACGTGATCTTATAAGAGTCATTGATTCAATTTAAATTATACTCTCGCAGACACTTGTTTTGTTACCCGTATCGAATAAGCGGTTAGTTTAAGTGTACATTTCTTATTTTGTTCCAGTGTTGCCAATTTATATCATGGTACTGATAAAGAGCGAGTTGAAACGCTTGAAGATATCACGCGGAGGGACTCGTGCTGTCCTTGATCAGTCCGTCGCGATCGAGCAAGACAAGAGATATAATTTAAGTTTCATTCATTAACGCCTGATCGAAGGAAGCAGCTGTTTCCTGTAGAAAAGCTGGAGAGGCTCAGGCAGCAGTTAAGGGTTAAGAATATACCTAGACGTGTTCGTTTTTTTTTTATCATCTAGCACTTTGTAACAGTAAAGCTTATAAATAAACTAACGTACTACTTTTTGTTTCATTCAAACAGACCTAGTAGTTTTGATTCTACGAACGCTTAAAATTTTGGTCTAATATTAAAGGGCGCGGGCGCCAGCTTGCTGGAGTGACGTCATCGCTTCACAGAGATGCGTGCCCTTATATCATGCCGTAGGTTTACAGGGCTATACACGGTGATTTTTTATCGGTGATCAGGAGTTGAAAATTATTAATAAGCAACAAAAGTTGAATTTAATGGTTGATGTCTCAAACAATTAACTCACTGTTTAATTTATTTAAGTTAATGATATTGTTAAAACCAATCACAGGATACATGGACAGCCTACATTAATTATTGAAGTGAAGTAGATACGTCAAGTGCCATCGCTTTGGCAGGAAATTTGACAGATATTACGCCAATGAACTTATCAGTTAAGTGTTGTTAACTCATAGACTAAACAATCAGTAGGGTGAAAATTAATTCCAATTAAAAGTTAGTTTCAAAATATATTTTTTGCATTAATAACTGAATTAGAAAAATTGGTTCCTGATCACCAAAAAAAAATCACCGTGTATATTTGTGAACGTAATAAGTAATCAGTTGAAATTTTCACAGTATACATCTTATTAAAAACTCTATCGTTTAAAATTATACAATGAACAATAAATCACATCCCAATACAAGATACTTACGTGGGTTTTTTTTTTTCGTTTTTTTACGAAATGTATTTTTATAATGGCACTTTATTTTGAATTATTTTAATATTAAATTGTAGCCTAACTTTCATAGTTTCCATAGATTCATAGGTCATCCAGATATTTATTATAAAATTAGGCCTTCGCAAGAAACAAAATAAAAAGAGGAAAACGGAAATGAACGAACCTAGTTTTTCTTAATACTACAACATATTCAAACTTCGTGGCGATGGGACTTGATTTACGTGGTGAGAAACGTTATTGCCCGGAGCTAAAGGGTTGGGTAAATTTGTTTGAAGCATATTGTCATATTTTTTTCAGCGGCCACGGATGATTTTTACATAGTGATTTAGAGGACCTCGAAACACACATAGATATATATAATTTATGGCGTTAAATGGTATCGAAGCCGAGATATTTAAGATTTAAGCGTTCAGTTTTTGGTACAAAAAGTACGCCCCAGGTAAGAATATTAAATATCTCGGCTCCGATGCACTTAAGAGTATTACAACCACTCACTCAATGGTTAGCTGGAAGAGATCCCTTAAAGGGATAAGTTCGCCTTTGTACATATTTTTATATTAATTGTATTGTTATGGTTTTTCTTTTGTACAATAAAGTGTTTACATACATACATACATTATTTATAACAAAAGATATTTATTTTGAATTATTCTATCATAATTTACCACTTTTACTAATGGCCGCTCACCTAGAAAATGTATGACTTTTACAAATGACAACACTTTTACCCAAACCCCTTTGTGTGGAGAAAAAATAACATCCACGCGGTTAAATCGTCGGTTCCGAATCCTCAACTCAGTTACATAAGCTGTAAGTTTTAGGTAATTAGTGCATAACACGTAGTAACCTGTATGAACTTTCTGATAAATATAATCTATGTTTTTATATTGTGACAGAGATTTTGTCTTACATATAAACGGCTAAAACCCATTCAGGGCCTCTATTCAATATACTATATCACTATGTATGAATTGTCACCGTTTTAATAGCTGAAATAAATCTATAACGATAGTTACATACATACATACATTAAATCACGCCTGTTTCCCAGAGGGGTAGGCAGAGACCACTTCTTTCCACTTACTACGATCTTGACAAAATTATTTCGCTTCTTCCACATTCATACATCGAGTCATGCACGCACGTCGGTTTCGGGTACTTAAGATTCGGCCCTTTTCCAGTACCTATAGTTAATCGCATTAAAACATTACATTAGACCTTGACGTTTTGATAGCTCTTATTTACTTGCCAATAATGGCGGCCGAGTTAGAAATTTGGATTTTACCGTCAAGAATAGAGACGCTAAAGTTATTCCCATTACATGAAGTTAAATCCATCCGTACTAATTTGTATCTACACATTATGTCAATAAGTCTTCTATTATGTGTTCAAACCCCGTAGGCAATGACCGGCATTACCTGTGGTAGTAGGTGACAGCGATGACAGCTGTTCATTTTGAAAGACGTTCCAAATTTGGATCTCATTACCTAACAATATTCGATAACGTACTTAAATTACGTTACAGCTGTCACCTACTACCACAGGTAAGGCCGCGTTTCCACCAAAGATGTGCGAGGTAGCTAAGCGGTGCGAGGCTGCGTAACGAGGAGGTGTAACGGTCTGAATGTTTCCACCAGAGATGTGCGAGGTAGCTGAGCGGTGCGAGAATGTAACGAAATAGGACATTGGCTAAGTATACATTTTAACTTCTTGTATGTTTTGTTTTCCAAACACGTACCTAAGGGAGTAAACATTCACACCATAACCCCTCTGTCATAATACAAGCCCAAGCGGCCATGCAATTCTAAAAAAACTAGGTCTCACTCGGATTGTCAACTAGACAGAGTCCAGTCACGCGTGAACTGTACTTAAAAGGCCAAATTACTCTGTTTTCTGCTGTAAAAATGGGTCTGGGACATCAAACTTACAAAAAGATGGTGTTACATTTCACATGCAAGTAAATTTTTATCTTAAAGCTGTTCTATTGCATATTTATATTGTAATATAATTGTCAGATTTGTTTACCAACATCGAGTCCGCTCGTCCGTACAAAATTCGGATCTGTTGAGCAACAAATCAGTTGAGTTGAGTAAAATTTACTCGGTGTATTGTTCCATTGTTTATGTATTAGTGTCCTCATTATAGTTATGTGTTTGTATGTAGGTGTGCAGAGCTGCATTATGTGCCAATTTCCCCCCGCAAGAAATGACAGAACGATTTCACTGTAATATTCATCATAGCTAAGGCGGACTCCCTTCCACTAGGAAGGCCGATTTGCTCGAAGACCCCTACCTACACAATTGGACAGATGAAGGATGTTTCAGAATTAAGGTATTCATCTTCTTTGATCTAACAAATGTCATTTCATGTCAATCCTGTACAAGGAATAAAAATATTTATCAGAATAAAGCCACCTTGCGATAGATAGAAAACTTATAGCATTATAAGAAAAGATTAAGACGGATAATAAAGTCGAGATAATAAAAGAAGGGGAGAAGAGGAGGAGGGATAATAGGTAATAAAGGCGTGTAGTACTGTTAGGCGATGGGCTTGCAACCTGTCACTAATACACTGGTAAACATCTTCGCCTAAGTGTGCAAAATATGGTTACAGAATTATCAAAAAGTTTTTATAGTTGTTGGCAATTCTGTAGCTCTGCCTACCCCACTCTGGGAATAAAGGCGTGAGGTTATGTATGTGTTTGTATGTATTAAAACGGATGAAAAAACATTTATTTATTTATTGAAGATTCAAATCACAGATTAACATATTTAAACACGACAGAAGCCACAAATGTTTATGTACTTTCGAAATGTTCAAATTCTTAAGAAGGAAAAATATTTAGTAATCTGTCTTTTAATAATTAGTGTTGGCAAATAAATGGGTCAGGTGCGTAGCGAATAAACCAATACATTATAACAATCTCTTAAATTTCTACCCATTTTTAACTCTCAGCTGCTGCTCATCTTAAGCTCCTCCTAATATCTGTTGGCTTGCTCGATCGTAACGTGTTTATTAAGGGGCTACCCGGCGTATTTTAGCGATTTTCAAGTCGATTCAAATAAGCCAAAATGTAGTACAAAAATCTGTAAAAAACATATATTTAAGCTTGGCATTTGTTCTTTATTTTTCACGGAAAAATATTTCGCAAATGTTTATATTTTAAGAGTATAATAATTTCCCGTGAACCCTTTTCTCGATCTATAATCCATTATAACTGCCTAATTATGCGATATTTACACATGAGACTTAACTTATAATTGGAAAATAATGTGAACTTTAATTTGGCCGGATGTTTTTTTAATTGATTCTGTAGTTTTTGAGAAAAAGAAAATATTAATGTTTGCGCGCTAATCCCCACTCCCGGGTCTGTGCGGGGGCGACGGGCGGCATACGCCGCTTGGCCGTCGAACGGGGAACCCGTGCCGCTCGGAGCCACGCGCGACGTGGCGACATCTAACGGCAAACCATGTACCACCAACTCGCCAGCGCCAACAGCGTCACAACGTCAGACAGCGGAACTAAACTGTTCTACAACGCGCAAGCGAAATTTCAACAGTCAGTTGATATATGTAGCACTTCCAACTTCATCCCAATGGACTTTGGTCCCCAGGCATAACACCCGCCTGGAGAGAGATTTCTCTATTGCCCTCTCTAACTACATTGGTGACCCTCGACAATGGACAATTACGCAACCTGACGACCTTCCAAGCAAATGACGCAGTCTCACAGCAAGCCGACTTACCCGCACTGTGCACCACTAGCATTCTGTCATATCTCTTATGCCTGGTGTCTACAGTGTGCAAACACTACTCTCACTCAAAACTACGAGTACTTTACGAGCAGGTACACGACTCACTGTTGAACTCCACTGACGAGTTTGTTATATTTCTGGTAAATATTATACAGGGTGTTTGACAGTCGGGTGTAGGGGTTTTAAGGGGTTGTAAGGGTCATTCTGAACATTTTTGACCACATTTACTATTATGCTAAGTTTCACGGTTTCCGAGATATTGATCATTTTAATAGGATTTTTTGTAATTTTTCCTTATGTCCGTCATACAAAAAACCCCTTAATTCAAGTATTAATTAAAAAAAATACCAGTGTTTTCTTGCATGACTTGAATCACTATGAAATAAGGAAGTTTTAAAGCTACATGCCATTTTTTTTTCCTTGCAACTTTTTGAGTAAACGCGCCTAAGTTACTTTCTCCATACTAAGAGAACCCCGCGTTTGTGTTTCACCAAGTATGGAAAAACCAATTTTGTAAGGTTACTCAAAAAGTTGTAAGGAAAAAAAATGGCATGTAGCTTCCTTATTTCATAGTGTTTCAAGTCATGCAAGAAAACACTGTTTTTTATTTAAATTAATACTTGAATTAAGGGGTTTTTCGTATCACGGACATAAGGAAAAATTACAAAAAATCCTATTAATGATCAATATCTCGGAAATCTCCTATTAATGATCAATAAAAAGTCTCAATACCAACTGCAAGTTATAGTAGTACGCCAACAATCCGTAAGATGTCGTTAGCGGCCTAAAAAGTTGGCCATTGTAGTACATTTACTTTATACTAGATGGCGTTACGAAAAAGCGATGGCGCATGTACGTAAACTTGCAGAGGTGAGGAAAGGAAGTGGGGAGGGAAGAAGTTGAAATGCTCGAGGTCATCGAGACGGGGTACGCCCTTAAGGACGACACGAGTCCCTCCGCGAGATATCTTCAAGCGCCGCATCTCGCTCTTGGTAAGCACCATAAAGTAAATCGGCAACACTGGAAACAAATAAAGCAGCACTTCATAATACAGTCGAATCAAATGAAAAGGGCCGAATTTTAAGCACCCGGGGTGTGATCCTCTCAACAATGACGGTCGGACGAACGAACGAGTGAATGTCCAAGCGGCGAGTTTAAGTAGTCCCGTCAGTGCGAACAAAACATATTTTAGCGCGTGCATTTTCAATTTAGCAGCATGGTTTCTGCCGATAGATCGAACGTATATGGCTGCTTATTGAAAATGCACGCGATAAAATGTGTTTTGTTCGCTCTGACGGGACAACTTAAACTCGCCGCTGCGATTTCGCTCGTTCGTCCGACCGTCCGTTGTTTTTGAAAGAATAACACCCCTGGGCCCGCAAAACTTTATCTCAAATTAGGTCGCGTGATAGTAAAGCAGCTGTAAGTGTAACATCTTTTTAGCTAGGCATATTTTTAGTATATAAACTCATTTGCCACACCGTTGCCGAATATTTAATAACGGAGCTACTTTTATAGCATTATTATTTATATACTTACGTATGTTAACCACGATTGGACCGATCACTTCTTGATAAAAACCTGGGTTGTATATAAATAGTTGTAGAAGACCACCGTTGTGTTCAGGGTGGCGGTGATAGAACGAAATCAAATCCACGAAGTTATACCCGATAGCAACACCCCCCAATATTACCTCGAATATACTAGACACTAGGAATACTAGCAGCAGCTTGTAGCTTTTCTGCAATAGAAAATACACACACAATGCTACATTACATAAATGAAGCTATACTTTTAAAACACAATAATACAGTTACGAGATTAAAGGGGTTTGGGTAAGTGTGGTCATTTGTAAAAGTCATACATTTTCAACGTGAGCGTTTTCTTCATACAAACTTACCCAATGCCCTTTGGTAGCCACCTCAGGTCCAAAGTAAATCTGACATTCTACAAGTACAATAATAAGATTTAGTTTTCTAAGGGCCTGTTTCACAATCGACAAGTAAATTTATCTGTCACATAAAGTTGTCTCTCTCCTTGTCTATTTTCAAGTGTACGACTAAAGGTGGCGACTGACTTGTAACATTTCAGTGTAATGTATCACCTGCGGTCCTTGTCTAATGGGTGCGATAAGATAAGAACCGCAGGTGATACATTACACTGAAATGTTACAAGTCAGTCGCCACCTAAAGAAAGGGCTAAACTTATCCGTCAAATATCCTTTACTTGTCGATTGTGAAACAGGCGGCGGTAAAAGTTACAAATGACTTGACATCGCTAATAACATTGACGAGTTCAAGCATATTTTTTTCTTGAAACAAAACAGTTTATTGCTATGGTGGTCATAATGTGCGGTTTTTGAACGCATCATGGAGGGTTTATGATATTTGGATAGATAAAAGCTAAAAAAGTGTTATGATTCGAGTTCATAAATATGTGTAGCTACACTTTAGTACCTTGTCTCTTCAATAACATGTTTAAACTCCCATATATGAATTATCACGGCGATTAAAGTGGCCAGGTACTAAAGTGTACACATATTTAAGAACTCGGCTGTTCCACTCCATGTTTTTCCTTGGAATTTGTAAGAGGCGACTGAGGGAATAGAGGGTTGGCGATGGGCTTGAAACCTGTCACTAATATACACATTTTGCACAAACAGGCTTAGATGTATAATCTAAGCCTGGTTGTGTAAAATGTGGTTACAGAATTAACACCAAGTTTTTACAGTTGTTGGTAATTCTGTAGCTCTGCCTACTCGTATCTCACTCTGGAAATAAAGGCTTGAACGTATGTATGTATGTATGTAAAGATTTAAAAAAAACTCACGCTGTGCACTCCAACGATGAAGAGGAAGGTGAACACTAGGTACAGCAGCCATGCGGCAAAAGGCCAGAGTAATTTAAGTACGTGCATGACAGGGTCGTTATAGTATTTCAAGTGTTCTTCCAAGTGTTTAAGGGCAAACCTGTTGAGGTAGGTATACAGTCCTATAGCGGCTATCCCGAGTACCTTAAAAATACATATCTGATAAAGTTCCACATAATATAGACTGAAAAATATTTTAATACGGGTTACCATTTAAAAAGGAAGTACGAGTACAGCAAGGACCTAATAAAAATACGGGCGCAACCTCGTCTAATCGTGAGTGAAGCATGCAAAATGGCTATCTGTGTGCGTACACTCGCACACACGTAAACTGTCTCTCGTGCTATGGGTCGGTGCGTTGTCTTACCTAGTGTATCTGTGTGCGTGCGGTAAGTCGTGTATAACGAACGAAAGTGCCGACCTTGCATGCTTCACACGTTTTTAGTGCAACGTTTCGTCCTTATTTTTTTTAGGTCTATGGAGTATGGTCGATCGGAATTTAACATATAAAGTAAAACTGACAATATGTATATATGTGTTAGTGTTGTGGTTGTAAGTAAGTAGCCAACTTATATTTTCTCATGCTGAAGAACTTACAACAGGTTTATGTTGAATTCTTAAATTTTCAGTACTTAATCTTAAAAGAAATAAAAAACTAAGACTTTTATACAACTTTCTAGCATGAGACGAATCCAATGCCATATCATTTATCAAAATCGAACCATAACCTGTAGATCTGATGCCATGTAGCAAAATCGGCCTCGCATAATATTTGATCATAAAGAGATATTAAGGAATTCATATGTACATTTGAATTTAATTTAAGATCAAGTAATAAACAAGTGTTACAGGTTATTATAGGTACGAACTAATTATTAACTAAGTTAGTAATGCTTTAATTAATTTGCATAGGTATTTAAAGTTACTAGTAACAAAGTTATCTGTCACGCCGTTATTGCTGGTACTACTTACTTCTTAGTAATATTTATTGTGTGCTTGTGATATGAAATTGTTTGTTTAAATTCGTGTTAAGAAAGAACATGTTCTGGATATAGTATTTTTAATTCAGTGTACTTCAACATATGCTGCCGTGATATATCTATAATGCCGTTATCTACCAAATTTATGTTTTAAAAATCGCAAACACAGATTGATAGTGATTTTTTTTCTCATTAATATAGCATTATAAGTAAAAAAATACCAGATGTCAGATAACGGCATTATAGATATATCACGGCAGTATGTATACACTCACCAGCTTGATGTACGCCCAGGCCAGCAGGCCCGGCCTCAGCGGGACGCAGCAGCAGCACTTAGGGGACTCACGAGCCATGGCGGGGTCCCGAACAGTGTCCAGGGTGAAGTAACAAAATGAACTGTCGAACTAGATTGAAATAATCGTAGCACTTACGTAATAGTTAGTTTAGTTTATTTTGTATTTCGCGCAACCTTTTTGAACTCGGAGATTAAATAATCACCAATGTCAAATGCATACTTGTAAAAGATTCTTCAGGATAATTTAGTTATGATGTAATAAATTTGCTGTGTGGTTGCCGGCTTAGAATAGTACCACTTCATGTCTTCCCGTGGAAGTCGTATGAGGCGACTATTGTCGGGTTCCTATATTCAAACCGCAGATAGATAAGGCTTACTTCGGGTTACAATTTGACATTTGCCCATACAAAATGTGACAAATTTTAATCCGAAGTAATCCTATCTGTTCGCAGTTTGAATATAGGAACCGGCCATTAGACTAAACGTGGTTCTGCGGTACATGTAAAGCGAAGTGAACTTATTAAAAAACACGGGCACTTTTACACGTCAAAAATCTACCAGCGCTTCGCAACAGACCACTGCTGAGAAGAAACGCCGCAAGAAACTCAACAGTACATTTATTTTCCATTTCTTTTGTTTAATAAAGTGTATATTACTCGTATTCTCTTTTTTAAACTTATTTGTAAACTCTGCCGCAATACAAAAACATTGATAATTTAATCACAAAGTTCAGAAAGGCTACGTGAAATGTAATAATTACCCTACACTCCTCACATACGAGTATGTCAGAAATAAATTATTGATCATTATTTATTTTACCTCTTGCTGGTACACCGTCCGTTTCATTTAAACTGTTCGGAGTCCTCACCATGGCTGGTCAGCCCCCTAAGTGCTGCTGCTGCGTCCCGCTGAGGCCGGGCCTGCTGGCCTGGGCGTACATCAAACTGGTAAGATAATTTTAAATTTCTTACTTTCATACAATTCCACTTGGGCGTAGACACTTGATCATGATACAATTTATCTAACATTTTACATAGATTATCTTTGCTCAAGTTCGCATAAAATTGGCAGCGACAAAAACCGAGTCACCGAAAAATTTATGGTTTCTAACCTATTGTTTAATAAATACGAAGCAAAATTAAAAAAAAAATAGTTCATAGTAACGTGACTTAGGTGCGGATCCCTCGGTGCTTGACTCCAACTCACATTTGAGTGGTTTTTATCAATCTGTAGATTATGGAGCCAAAGGCCCTAGACAAGGTGCATCCGGTTTTCATTATTTGGATATAATATAGGATTGACGCAAGCTGTCAGACGGTCGCGTAGAGCGCCTGCGTCAATTCCATACATTTTGTCAGTTTTCGAAAATCATTTACGTTAGCGTTAAGCTACTTATCTAGCCTCACAAGGTAGACATAACATATTTATTGAAGTTATTCAAATTCCAATCAACGGCAATTAATAACTTTCTGAGTTGGAACTGTGCCTAACATTTAAGCATTTCCATAGTACCACCTCAAAACTATTTCATGATTTATTAGTGGTAATCAGAGAGATTTTTTTTTAGATTCTCGCTTCAACCTCCGTGGGGGTATATGTCTTTATCATTTGGGATGATTTGGAGCAGTTTCAATTAAACGTTTACAAAGAAAGCATGTACAGCAACCCTGTCATCTACATAGTTGAACAACTTCTGCCTCTGGGCGTGAGCCTGCTGTACCTAGTGTTCAACATCTTCTTCATCATTGGAGTACACCGTGTGAGTACCTTAGATTAAGAAGGTATCATAGTATTATGATACTTTGATTGAACACTGAACGACCGAAAATGGGTTGATTTTACTAAATTTTAGGACCTACCCATGAGTTTCGTTGAGGTAACACCTAACCTTAGTAAAAACAACACATTGAAAAGGTTGCTTCAACCTTTTTCCTGGTTAACTCAACCAAACTCACGTGTAAGTCCTATTTTAACCATAAAACTTAGTAAAATCAACCCATTTGATTTTTCAGTGAACGGAACGCGGAAGCGGATCCATTATAATGTGTTTACGAAATGTCTGCTATGTTATGTTGCAGGAAAACTCCAAGCTGCTGCTGGTATTCCTAGTATATAGTATATTCGAGATAATAATAGGGGGTGCTGTGGTCGGCTGGGAAGTGTATGAACTCGTGGACCATTTATTGTACTATCGTCGTCACTACTCTGAATTCTACCATGGAATTCTGCACAGTTATCTAGATGACCCCATTCTGTACTTGCTGTTGATCTTTCCGCTTGTGATTAACATTTGTAAGTATATCCTCGTAACTTTTAGATAAATAACCCCCGATATAACGGTGACCCTTTCTTTCAGTGCTAATATCTCTTAGACGGCTGAGCCGATTTTCATTAAATCTAGCTAAGGACCGCTAGAAAACTGCTCCGTGTTGTGTTACGGCCAGTATTTTCCGGTCATAATAATGGGAATGGCTGTAACTTTATCAAAAATAATGTAACAAATTGTTGGGATTTGTGTTAGATAATAATAGTCTTTTTTACTGAGTTGAAATAATACCCGGCTAAGATTTATAGTTTACAAGATATGACGTTTTTACGAAAACTTCAATTTACGGGAAATTCTTTCCCATACCGCACCGAAAAGGAAATAAATTAAGGACGTGATAGTGCTGTATTAAACAACATTAATCGTCGATATTCAACTTAATACTTAAAAACTACCAAAGATATAATAATCACCTTCTAACATATTTATTTAAAAAAAAACAGCTCAGTTTGTTTACATTTAGTTAGTTACCTAAGCAAACAGAGTATAAGTAAATGTGTGTTGTTTTTGTTTCCAGTGTTGCCAATTTACTTCATGGTGCTAATCAAGAGCGAGTTGGAGCGCTTGAAAATATCACGCGGAGAGACTCGTGTTGTCCTTAATCAGCCCGTAGCGATGGAGCAAGACAAAATGTATAGTTTCGTTTACTTTGGTGAGACACCTGATCGCCGGAAGCCGGTGCTCCCTGTAGAAGAGCTGGAGAGGCTGAGGCAGCAATTGGGATTAAAGGATGTATAAGCATATTTGATATTTGATATTATTTACATTGGCAATGTGGCAATAACTGTTAAAAATATATTTATTAAATAAGTACTTCCAAAGCCGGCTACTCACTATAGTCTATACTTTTAGGCATTTAAAAAAATGTAAACAAAACAACCACGTGATATAGTTCGTCAGCCAATAGAAGCAGACAGTGTTGTGCTTCTATTGGCTGACGTCAAAGTCGTCGTGCGTCAAAGTTCGATAAAACAGTTTTGATTGGCTGTTTAACAACGTCACGTGGTTTGGAATGTTAACATTTTTTTAAATACCTAAAAGTATAGACTATAGTGAGTTGTAACCGATAACGCAACAGTTACAGCAACGAGCTTCTAGTGCAGAACAAGCTCGCAAGCCGAGTACACATCAAGATTTTACGTGCATCTGTTACAGTTAGGGCTCCCTAGTGATTACCCGGTTTTATAAGTACTTATGTAATAAAAGTAAAGAAGATTTTCAATCGAAAATGTTTTAACTTTCTTATTAATAAATTAAGATAATTATTCAATCTGGAACCACGCCTACAGTGCGAATAAGAGCGTCAAGCTTCCCGATTAAAGGTCCTGTTCAATATTCTAAGACTGGTGAGGTGATATATAGTTATAAGTACATATATCGCAGAGGTAGGTATATATCCACTTTACCGCAATCGAATCTCATTTTTACGCACGCTATTTTCTGCTTAAATCAAGATGTTTTCAGGATATCTTAACACGTTCACGAACAAATCCCATACCTACTACATATTCTACAGCCATGGACGAACTGTTACATTTAAGGTTGTGTCAAACGTTGTGCCACTTTATGATGGAAAATATATGTAAGTAATTTCGTATAATAAACATCACCTAACACACGCCGTTCTCCTTTTAGGGTAGTGCAGGAAGTTGAGGTTGCCCTAGAGTTTTTTTGCTGTGACGCTAGCGGCTTGTGTTAAAGCCCAAAACGGAGTCCGTGCTTCCTATAAATGCTATGGGAAATAGCTGGCCGCCGTGGACACAGTTCCGTTTTGGTGTGATTAAAAACACTGGCCACAGTGTTAGTGCCATATCACGGGGGTCTTATGTCGGGTTCCTATATTCAAACCGCGGATAGATAAGGCTTACTTGGGGTTAAAATTTGTCATTTTCCCATACAAAATGTGTCAAATTTTAATCCGAAGTAAGCCTATCTATCCACTGTTTGAATATAGAAACCGGCCGTTAGTTTACTTCCCTCGACGTACTGTCCGTAAACGTGTTAAACATTATTACGTGGGGTAGGTTAGACTCGTGACTACCAAAAGAGAATAAAAATTAAAAAAAAATGTAGTTTACGGATAATCCATGGTGAAAATAATAAGCTGCCAAATTTAGACAAAGTTATTCAGTATATTGGCCACCACCATTGGGCTCTCAGGGCTTAAATTAGACACTAAGCGGCGTAACCCAAAGGCGTGACATTTTGTATGAGCAAATGAGATGTTTTCAAGCGGCGTCTTACGCTCATACGAAATTTTGCACCTTCGCCTTAAGGCGCCTACAGATTATGCGCGGCAAACGCACGAACACGCTTTTTTTTTCAATTTTTCCCCTCTATCTCTCTCGTAATATTTTTGACATGTGTTCCTGCTGAACTACGCATGATATTTGATATTATATTTAATTTTATATTTACAGATTTATATAATGCTAGACTAAGTAGTATCACGATTGTAGTTTGAAATATGGTTAAAAAAATACTGAATTTTGAGTTTCTTCTCAGCAGTGGTCTCCTCTTGGGAAGCACTGGTAGATTCTTGACGCGTAAAAGTGCCTGTGCGGCCTACTTACTTTTTTTTTATGTTTTGACATTGGCTCGCGCGGCGCGCCTTTATGGGGTTTACCCCGTCTTCCGTCTCACTGGCCGCCGCGCGACGCAAGTTAATGTTCGAGGGTTTACCGCGTAATGTGGACCCAGCTTTACGCTCTCGAAAGAATCTACCAGCGCTTCTGATAAGACCAGCATTGCAGAGTAGATGAACCGCACCAAAACTATAAAATACAGTTCTAAATAGAAGTAAGGAACATAAGCAATATAGGCCTTTGGTAATACATATAAAAGGATAGGTAACGATAAAATTGTTTACCTTTTACCGACAGGAACTTGGCAAGTTATAACAGTTGCTATTGCGGTTAGGTCTTTAATGTAATAGATAAGTGTGTAGATATAAGTAATTACGTATTTGTCAAATATAACGATACCCTGATATTTTTTTGTTTTATTTTGTTTTATTTACATTACGTCATGCTCGTTGTCCGTGTTATACGTCGTATTGATCAATCGCTGCGGGAACGCAAGCCGCCTTGCCTTCAAACGCGTTGTTCACAAACTGCATCTCCAGAGTTTGGTTCCGTAGTTTTTTTGCCTCGCTGCGTATCAGCAGTATCACGTACACATTCACAACTGAAAATTGATTTTTTAGAATTAATAACACTAACAGCTGCCATCAGAATTAGTGAGAATGAAGAATGTCACCAAATCGCTTAAAACTATAAAAAAAAAACTATAAAAGTAAAGCTTATAAATAAACAAACATACTTTTTTTTTGTTTCGTTCAAATTGACCCAGTAATTTTGATTCTACGCTCGTTTAAAATTTTAAACAACAATATTAAAGGGCGCGGGCGCCATCTTGCTGTAGTGACGTCATCGCTTAACGGCGGTACGCGCCCTTTTATAGAAGAATAAGTTTAACTATATCTTGCTAACCGTAATAAGACTAATAAGTAACCAGTTAAAATTTTCACAGAATACGACGTGTTGTTAGAAACCCTATCGTTTAAAATTATAAAATGAACACTTACAGTACTTATACAAAAATCAGAAAGTGACGGCTATTTTATCCGATTTTTTTCACGCTATAAACGCAGCCATATTAGGGCCTCTAGTCGACGCAACTCGTGACCAAAATGCTGGCCTGTACTTGGTATAGGTGCCGGCAAACTTCTTGAACATGTGGCCTTGCCTGCGCAAAAGCGATTTTTAGGTGTCGTTGGGAGGGGGGGCCGCGGGCGGCGGGAGGTGGCGGCGGGGGAGCGTCGTTTCGTTCACGGGATAGGTCGATCAGTTGACGTTTGCGTCCCGCGCCCCGTCCATGTCCCTCTGTTTCCCGAGTACACTTGCGTGCACTGATAAAGCCGATTGTTATCATTGACTTTCTTGTTATTTAATTTTTTTGAGTTTTGTTGATCCTTTTAAAGTAACTAGTAAATTGTTATTGTTATTGGTTGACTTTTCGTTATTGTTTTAAAGTGAAAACATAATGCCACGCCAAACGAACGTAGTTTTAACAAAACAAGCTCGGAAGATAGTGTATGCGTGGTAGATTTGGTCACTGACCAATTCTTAATTTATGCCGACGATGAAAGAGACTCCGATGATGACTCCGACAATAACTCTGATGATGATGATCAACATCACGACATATTCATGATAGTTAAGAAACAATGACCAGCTCCAGCTCCCCTGAATCAAGATCTAGTACCAGCGCTGGTATTGCCTTAATGGAAGGAATATCCTTTTTAGTTAAAGACTAATTTCCTGTATTTTTTAGTGTAAACATGTTTATATAATAAAAATATAATAGTTATTTGTTCAACAAGAGAGCAAAGTTGGTTTTTGCTGCGAGTGATGATTTTGAATCCCGAGTAAGCGAAGGATTCTATTATTGAATCACGAGCGTAGCGAGTGATTCTAGGTTAGAATCCTGAGCGTAGCGAGGGATTCAAAGATACGAGACGTAAAAAACTTTGGTCTCGTGTGAGACATACAACTTTTCACCTCGGCAGCGAGAACAACACAGCGTGAAGCTGGTAGGGCCAACGCAGATCTTCCGTTGTGACCATTTGGTGAATACACGACTAAATAACGACACGATCGCATATGCATCAATCACAAGCATTTTTGCAAAATACTAATAAAATAAAAAGTGGAAAAAATAAACATGAAACAGATAAAACCTGTCACTCAACTTGATAATGCCGTAGTGCAAACACAACTTTATACAGCTTTATGTAGTCTGTGGCTTTAAAAAAAACCTAACTAGGCCTTGTCTATGGCTATTGGCTATGGCGGACAAATTAACAAAAATTACATCGTCATTTACATTACATTACATTTATTTATTTTTAAGTACAATAATCCCGCTATTTTTGAAATGCGTTCTGAAACTGCCCCCGCGGTTTATGTCACGAAATTAAAGATTGTTAAAACGATAACAAAATTATGAAGATACATGATAAACTTCTTATTTTTCATTAATTTTGTCTTCAAAACATTAAATAAAAAAAATGATTGTACCTACTGTATAAAATAGTTATAATAAACACATTTCAAACTTGAACAGATAGTTTTATTTGCAATTTACGGTTATGTGTGCATCCGAACGTGCGTTTCTTTTTGGGCCTACTATGTGTGGCCTTTGAAAATCGAACTTCGAATCAAGTTGTTTCTATCTCTCGCTTTTTTCCTATCGAAGTGAAAGTGACAGAACAAAGTGAAGTTAAATTTTTTCGAATGTTGTGAGTAGCCCCAGCACTGCTCACGGCATTTAAAAAAAATAATTAAAAAGCTACTTTGCCTCTCGCTCGCAGCAAAATTGAATTTTGCTCACTGTTTTTAAGCAGCAAAACCTGCTTGTTTGAGCTGCTGAGGTGAAAACATGTTTTCAAACCATTAAATATTCTGTACTAAAAATAAGGTCCTTTTTTTGCACGTATGTGTATGATGCACGAACTTTCCCCCACCACCTCGCCTAATGTTCAAGAAGTTTGCCGGCAACTATACAAAGATTATAATTATAATCATTGCCATTCAACGTGGCAATGCTGCCAGCATTTCAGGAACAATGTCCACTGGTTAGATTAGGTTAGGTTAAGAGGTGGTTTCAGATTACTAGATTAGTGTAGTTCGTAAGTAGGTACGTAATTTTGTAAATTCGTTCGTTTGTTTTATTTTAAGTACTTATCTGATTTTTAAATCTAAGTTGTTATGGTTGGTATGGTAAACATCGTAGCCTGTTGTGCAAAATGTGGTTATAGGATTAACAACAAGTTGTTAGAGTTGTTGGTAATTCCGTAACTATGCCTACCCCACTAAGGATGAAGGCGTGGCGATATGTATGTATGTATGTATGAGAAATATAAGTTATTTCGTTATATTGACTTAAATTAATATGTACAAAATCCAATGCCATAAAATGTGTCTTATAAATGCTTAGAACTTACACGTAATAGAAAACAGAATCACGCAGCTCATCAACAGCGTGGCTAGTTTTCTTTCGTACATACCAGACGCCCATATGTTAATTAAATGAAGGAAATTGCTGGCTGTGATACACACACCGAGAGCCAGAATCAGGCTGAGCCACACCACACTATATATCAACGAGATTTGCATTAACTTGGCGCTTTTCTGTAACAACACATTGCTTAAATAAATATTTTATCAACGGACCTTGATTAACTAATTGTCATTCGATGTTCAATTGGAAGTTTCTTGTGTCAAGAGACTAAAGTAATTGGCAATTTATTTGGCTTACGTACTGACTAGGGAATGCAATTTAACCGGTTAATAACCGTTTTTGTATGAAAATAACCGGTTAAAACCGGTTAAAACTTGTTATAACCGGTTATTTGCATTCCCTTGTACTGACGGGTGAATGTGTTGATAGTATTGTTAGGTTAAGTTGATTGCTGTCATACTTTAACTTCCGTTCTAGTAGAAGAAGCACAATTTTGGTAAGTATCTTTTTCTTACTTAAAAATTTGAGTAAGACAGCAGGATACTTCTGCAATTTTTATCGCCAGTCTAACATCGAATACAAAACTACCCTCCATACAGTCTCGGTAAAAAAAGGTTTATCACTTTTCGACTCTATTTCAACGCTTTTAAGGTCTAAAAGTGACGAATCTTTTTTGAGTGTGACTATACTATGTGTTATATTCTTCTTCTTGTACACTTGTTTACTCGTTGCACAACCGTTCACTCTTCTCAATCTCTCAAGGGTTAGCTGGAAGAGATCCCTTAAAGGGACAAGTTCGCCTTTGTACATATTTTTATATTAATTGTATTGTTATGGTTTTTCTTTAGTACAATAAAGTGTTTAAATACATACATATACTTGTGTTTTAGTGAGAACTGTCAAGGGGGAAGTGCAAGTAATAAATGTCATTATCGTGTCGTATCTTGGCGTGACGACAAAAAACCGCGGCGTTTTCGCCTTATATCAGGTGACAAAATATGAATATAACATCCGTCACTTTCTAACACATATAAATACGAGAGTGACGAATGCTTTATCCACATTTAGTCACGCGATAAACGCAACCATACTACGCACACTGTTATGGTTGAATAAACTTTACCTTCTTTCTTTCAATTACTTCCTTAAATTAATGAATAAATTTAGTGAAGAAAATTATATGTTTCGTACCATATGTCCGGCAATAATAAGCAGTATTGTGAACCCGATGTCAAAAAGTAGCAAACTGATGAACGCTACAACTGACACAAGGGCCAGCGGAGAGCGGTTAAACACGAGTATAAATAAACTGACGAATCCAAAGAAAACAGTAGCCAGAACATCAAGCACCTGCAACCAAAAAAAAATATGTTAGACCCTTTTGTCCCCATTGTGAGCACATAAAAAATATCTGAAAAATTATATAAACAGGTTTCTTGCAATTTTTCCGAAACTGTAAAATTTGACTTCATTTAATTTGGCGTCAAATATTAATACTTAATTATCTTTGAACCAGGAATTTTTCAGATGTTTTGCTTAATAAACTTCGGAGACACAAAAAATTGTATGATTTTGAAATATATAGATTGAGTGATTTCCTAATATAACCCGTTTACTATAACATCACTTTAATTTTTTAACCCCCCTTAGATCTCTTTTTAAATATTTAGAAAAATAATTTCAAGGGCAAGCGAGTTATAAAACTATGCCAAATATCAAGTTCATAACTTCTGTAGTTTCAGAGAAAAACTGCCGTAACAACATACTTACAAGGTCTGTACATAGGTCTTATAACCATACCAAATGACCGTCTTAGGCGGACTTGCGCGGACCAGAGGTAGCCCTTAACCCAGAGTTAAGCGTCTACTTTTGTACGTGGTTTGCCGCCTAACCTCGGGTTAAGACGCTAACTCACCACGCCACGGCCACGCAAGTGGGCCTTAACACATTTGTTTTGCATTTTAAAAACCAATTTCGAGTAGGAAAGTAAAACCACTTACCAGTCTAATATAACCCCATCCAATCAGACCCCTCCGTAGAGGTAAAAAAAAACAGCATCGTTTGAATTCGGGTAATTCAAAAGGCATTTCTAACCTAAAACTATGATTTTATTAAATCCGAGACTCTTTGACAACAGCTTACTACGATTAACAATTAAAAGAATATGTAAGTAAGTTCTAGTGATTGTTCGTCTGTATTGGCTAGTAGAGTATAACTAAATGATAAACAGCATTTGTTGCAAACTTTATTTTTATCTATCCCACTGATGAACTTATGACCAGTATATGCTACTGGCAAAGATTAATTGCGGCAGTTAAACTTGTAATGTTTTGTCCGCTGTTAAGCCATTTTCTTCAACTTTCATTATCTATAAATAATAAAAAAAAATACTGAGGTAAGTATTCTTAAAATTTACCATTCGCGGAGGTGTTTTTTTGTTAGTTTGGTTTGTTTTGAACTAGTCTTGCAATTGATTTTAAACCAGTCCTCAAAAGCTGTTACACTTTGTATGAACTAACAAAAAGTTTTGATTCTATCGCGGGTTATACCAAGGAAGTGATTCTCTGAACAACGACGATCGAATGGACGGACGAGTGAATGGCCAAGCGCTCGTTCGTCTGACCGTTCGTTGTTTTTGAGAGAATAACACCCCTGCTGAGGTCTCGAAATTTGCTCGGGAGCTAAAGGACCTAAAGGAACTAAAAGACCGAACTGGTCCCTTTCACCGATTGAACGAGATCGGAGCGCTCCCTGTAAAGACCGAGCGGGCACAACTCTATGAGGCTCAATGAGGTGGGTCCCTCGCGTCGCTAGGTATAATCATTGTACTGAGCGGAGCGAGAGACCCACCTAATTTTTAGCGCTCTCTACCACGGTCTCTATGATGTCATCGCGGGAGGCATACATGCGTATAAGGTTCCAGCTCAAAAAAAATATAGCTACTACATCGACATGTTATCGTATTGCCAACGTTATGACAGCTCTTATTTACTTGACAGTAATGGCATTAAAATAGTACATTGTGTATTAAGGGCGGTAAATAAGGAATTACGATCGAGGCTCTAGTAGAAGCCCGAAGTCGAAGCCTTAGGGCTTTTTGAGTCGAGGTTCGTAATTCCCGTACCGCCTGTGAAACTACATACATGCGTATTAGGTTCCAGCTCAAATAAAATATAGCTACTACATTAATAATCATGAATATCAATTTGCAATAATAATGATCTGTATTTTAACATAATTAATATTAAGAGTTCTTCTGACGTTCTGGGAAATGTGTGTCAAGATAACAGTTTATTATTGCCACAACATAAACAAGTATATTATTCCGGTTGTCTGGGAATTTTGCTAGGACTCTGGGAATTTTGGTAAGTATTAAATGGTGCTCCTACACTAACTGTTATAAATGTTATGTAACGTTATAAAACACGATAACATCCACTAAGGCTTCATAACATTTTGTGACCACTTGTTAGATGTTTCAAACGCTCCTACACTGGTAAAACTTTTTAACATGTTTGTTATCGTGTTTTAATTTGTTATATATCATTCAAGAAGTTATATCATGTTATAATATAACATGGTAACAATGTATAACTTTGTTGTATTTTGTGGTAAAATATTTATATTATAATGTTTTATAACGTTATATAACATTTAAAACAGCTAGTGTGGGAGCTGGGAACACCATACATTTTAGCCGTACTTCACAGCTGTTTTCTGTATCACGGGTCTCAAATAAGAATTAAGTAAACTTTTTCAACCTCAAAAAGAGCTGGTCACGTTGCCCGAAAGTCAGACTCATGGTGCAAGACCCTATTGGAATGGAGACCGTGGGAGCAAAAAAGACCGGTTGGAAGACCCCAGATGCGTTGGAAGGACGATATCAGAAAGGTTGCGGGAAATAACTGGATGCAAACAGCCCAGAACAGAACAACATGGAGAAAGCTGAAGGAGGCCTACACCAAAATGGTTGAGAATGGCTTGAGATGAGATGATGATTTAATCTTAATTTAATTTAACAACACGCTAAAATGACGTTTAACACATTTAAGTCAATGTTGTTTCTTAAATCTCAAAAAAAGTATGGCCTAATTGCCTTTGCGTCGATGTACATTTACGATGCGACCGGCTGTCTTCACACCACAGGGGCAACTGACCAATCAGTCGCTGTAGATTTCAATGACGGCTTCAAAAGTATAATGACACAACGCCCTCTGGCCAAACTTTACGGGAAATACTTGAAGGTCAATATTGCACTAGATAGTTTGATCGATTTGGAACCGTTTCCTATAATTAAATAAGTCATTTTTTGAAAAATTTGCATTTACGTCGTTGTTCTAATAGAGGTGCGATGTATTAAACGGTCTCAAAATAATCAAAAAACCAAAGTACCAATTTCGCCAAACGGTGTTAAAAATTAATCAATGTTAACGTTCATACATTTTGAAAGCACCACTAATCGTCTGTTAAGGTTGATGAAATTCGATATAAGTAAGTCTATCATTTTAATTTTGGGAATATTTAATGGTTCTACTTTTTTTTTTGCAAATGCCTATGGATCTAAGAGACGCTTGTCAAGATGCATTACGCTAACTAGCGCTTCTATTCGTTTCGATTTTAAACCAATCGCGTCATTGGTAGATCACGTGATACGGAAAGTCACGTGATCTACCAATGACGCTATTGGTTACAAACGAAACGAATAGAAACGCTAGTTAGCGTAATGCATCTTGACAAGGGTATCTAAAGCCACTTACCATCAGGGGGGGTTATTATGACATAGCAATGCAGTTCATTTTACGGTGAGCGTAAAGGAAAGAGCTATAGCAGTTATATAGCTATGTCCTCTTCTCGCAGCGTAAACTGAACTGCGTTGCTGTGTCATAATAACCCCTCAGGTCGCCATTAGCCAGTTTGTTTTCTCTTTGCAAGAAGAAAATAATAATTTTGCATGTTAGCATGAAAATGCGTGCATGGGCCTCTATTCTACTTACTCGGTAACATTATGTTTTCGACATGTTATCGTATTGTTAACGTTATGAGAGCTCTTATTTACTTGACAGTAAGTATCCAAGTTAAAAACAATATGAAGACATGTTTGACGTAGAGCACCTGTGTAGTTTGTAATTGGTAACTTTTATAGGATATGTTTATTGTTTACATGAATAATTCAATAAATAAAAATAACAACAAAATTTATTTTTTAAGAAAAAAACTTCCCAATTGTTTTATTCGCTATTCATCTTGGTATTTGTTTATCGCATGCTGTCGCACGCTCGTATCCTCCTCGTAAAGTTCACTATTCTTTTCAATATCTATATACTGTAAGACGTCATGGTCGTCGTCGATATTCTGCACGTCATCTTCGTCGTCCGTGCGTTGGATCGTGGTGCTACCGTTATCCGAACGCAAGCCTGCGCATACGCAGACCGCTTCGCTCTCCGTGGCATTGTTCACAAACTGAAATGGTATACTTTGGCTACGAAGTTTCTTCTCTTCACTTCGAATCAAAAGTATAATATAAACTTGCACAACTGAAAACAAAAAATATAACTAATGATAAAAAAGATAAAAGATAAAAAGATAACTAAGTAACTAATTGTAGACAGGGTGTTTGGCAGTCGGGTGTAGGGGTTTTAGGGGTGATAGTAAGGGTCATTCTGAACATTTTTGACCACATTTACTATTATGCTAAGTTTCACGGTTTCCGAGATATTGATCATTTTAATAGGATTTTTTGTCATTTTTCCTTATGTCCGTGATACGAAAAACCCCTTAATTCAAGTATTAATTTAAAAAAAAAACAGTGTTTTCTTGCATGACTTGAATCACTATGAAATAAGGAAGTTTTAAAGCTACATTGCATTTTTTTTTCCTTACAACTTTTTGAGAAACCTTACAAAATTGGTTTCTCCATACTAAGAGAACCCCGCGTTTGTTTTTCACCAAGTATGGAAAAACCAATTTTGTGAGGTTACTCAAAAAGTTGTAAGGAAAAAAAAATGGAATGTAGCTTTGTTGCAATTTTTTTTTTTTTATGGCATAGTGTAGACAAAGCAGCACCCAGGCCACCTGATGGTAAGTGGAAACTGTGACCCATAGACATTCGCATTCACAAGAATGCAATGCAATCTTAAGACTGCAAATGCGTTGCCAACCCTGAGGACTAAGATGAAATGCCTCTATGTTAGTCATTAATTAGTTATTGCAATAAAATGATCTCTAGATTTAACAAAAAAACTTTCTACTTGTTTTTTACCTGATTATAATATGCATGATTTTAGTGCACATTTATAAAAAAATAAGTTTCATAAAGTTTTTTAATAATTTTATTTCTCATGTTCATGGGAACTAGTCATTTGAGGTAAAAAAAACGAACTGGGAGAACCGGGAATCCTGGTACCGTCCCTGTCTAGAACCGGGAAATGGAATTCTCGGAATCGAGCCCGGTACTGCGTGCCCTAATAGGTAAGTACCCATAATTAAAGCCTGGAGCTTACACTCGGATTTTTATTCTCACAGAAAAAATGTATACAAAGGTGTTGCCGTAAACGAAAAACAATTGCAGTATTCAAAATATTTTTACTTTCCACAATTATAAGAAATCGACTGTCTATAAAAAAACTATATATTGTAATTAAGAGTAAAGAATTTAATCTGTTGATGGAAAACTTCATTTTTATATAAAATCTTTGTTTTGTTAATTTAAAACGTGAAAACCGTTTTTTTACGCATAATTTATTTATTGCACTGGTATCATTGACTCGATACACCCGTGTTAACAAGTTGACGGCGCTGCTTGAAAGATTTGAGACGTTACTTCACTCGCTTCGCTTCACGATTCGTGCTCCCGTCGTAATCGCTTTCCAGTGACTCATTTATGCGATTTTAATTTCAATTATATCTAAAATTTATTTTTATATCACGGTTCGAGCGAAATGATAACTTAATATTATATTTCTTGCCGACCCAAACTTTAAGATCTCCTGAAATGTCACTTTGACAGTGACGTAACTTTGTTTACATTTTTTCTGTGAGAATAAAAATCCGAGTGTAGTTACAGACTTGTTAATTTATGTGATTTTGTCTTATAATATTTATTTATGTAATAAAGTTCTACTTACAAAAGACAGCAAACTTGATAGCTAGGCCGACCGTAATGTCTAGAATCCTGTAACTCACTGACAGGTGATGCCAGACCCACAGAGCATTGTGACCTTTCTGGTTGGTGGATTAAATAAATCAACAACTCAGATCAGCAAGATTATAAAAATTTAATATTTAAAAGAAATGGTCGTGGGTTCGATTCCCGTCTGAAATTTTGCCTCCGCGGACCGGTACTTCCCTGTACGCCAGATGGTCTAAGCGGGTGAAGATGATGAGGCCGGTGATTCAGTTGTGCTCCTGGAGGCGGTGACGTCACGGGAGCGTAGCGTGACGTCAATGAGATGACGGACAATTGCCAGCAGCCGTAGTCTTTAGCTACAAACGTAGCACCCTGTGAATAACGCACGGTGTTACTAGATGGCCACGTCGCTCATCGATTGAGAACACTCCGAAGAAGCCAAAAGCGTAATAAGAAAGTAACGGCTAATAGTTGGTGTAAGTGTTTCAATCAGAACGGATTTACAAGCGGGCAGGAGGCTATGCAATTAGACAATTAATAATAACGCTCAAGCAGAATCAACGACAATTAAAATTAAACACTAACTTGGCATTATTAAACTAACTACGTTAGGAAAATATTAGTAAAGGCTAGCGTTGCATATAAGATTTTACACTATAAAATCTAACACAAAGGGCACACTTATATTTTAAATTGTTCAACACTTACCCTATTGGGGCTCGAAATAACACTTAGGTATGTTCCTGATAACGTCAGAAACTAGGGTGCGGACTGCCACCGATATTAAATAAAAATTTCAATCGTTTGTTAGCGCGTAAGATGACACGTAGTAGCACTAGTGAACGCACAACAAACGTAGGTCCGCCTTGGAAGACGTCGCGGTGAGGTGTCAGCGCCGGCGCAGGGCGCATCGAATCTTCTCGAGCGATTGCGCAGATCTGCGCGCGCATCGTACAGTCGCGCTGATCAAGTGTTAAGCATTTGTAATATATTATTTTATTTATTTTATTTTATTTGTTATTAATATAATTGTTTAGTTACATAGAGATGTTAGATTATAAATAATTCGTTTTAAAATTGTTAATGGTATTAAAATAATAAGATTTTTATTGGTAAATATAATTAGGTAGGTATAATTGATTAAAATTGTTTAGTTACATAGAGATGTTAGATTATAAATAATTCGTTTTAAAATTGTTAATGGTATTAAAATAATAAGATTTTTATTGGTAAATATAACTAGGTAGGTATAATTGATTAAAATTGTTAATTAATAAAATATCTGTAATAATGTACAATTAATTCCTAATTTAAAGTAAAATAATAGTTATTTAAAATTTGCTAACTAAAGAGTGCTAATCATGAACGTGCAACGTTACATTACCCCGCGCGCCGCAAAAAGGATTTTACCTACTTATTAAAAAATAAAATCCGCTCTTAAAAGTTACGTGTTTGTATTTATACCTGTCAAAATTCAAACTTTCATACATCACGCATTTATATAAGCAAAAACAACCATTATAAGGCAGCTTACGCGTCCTAGCATTTAAAAGGGTTGACAGTCAAAAATAGGACTGATGACCCGTACAAACACTTAAAAGATTAAAGGTGGCATTAAAAAAACGACAAATAGCGAGGTAGTGCTTTTAGTCCATATACGAGAAGAAATCTATTTATTTAGACCCATTATTTTTAAATCTTTGATGTGCCAGGTGCCCAAGTCCTTTCCGGTCATGTCTGCTAAAACATACACCAAAGGCGACTTTTTATGTGTAACACGACATTTAATAAATTTTGGTGCTAGCTTTTTGCTAAAATTTTTGTCCTTATTGCTCAGGACATACGCACGTTTCATTACAATGTCGCCCACGTTGAATTCCGTGGATTTGCGACGAAGGTTGTAATGAGCCGTGTTTTTCGTGTGAGCATGCCAAAGTTTTGCTTGTACGGTTTTGAATACTTCAGAAAGACAGCCTAGGTTTTCGGCGTAAATGTCACGAGGAAAGAATAAAACTTCATCGCCGAGATCGGAATCAACGTAATGTGTGCCGCAAGTAACTAATTCTCTGCCGAATGCTAAGAATGAAGGAGTGAAACCAGTTGCCTCATTCACCGAATTGTTGATGGCAAACTGCACCTTAGGGATAAAAATGTCCCATGTCCTATGATCGTCCTCCACGAATGTTGAAAGACAAGTAACGATTGTTCTATTGTAGCGTTCGACCGTGTTCACCTGTGGCGTGTATTTTGGGGAAAAAAAAACATTTGGCACATTGTATTTTTTGAAAAGGGACTCTGTAATCTTACTTATAAATTGGCTACCATTGTCTAAAAATATGGTTTGGGGAACTCCATGAACTAAAAATAATGAATCTTCTAGAATTTTTGAAACCAAGCTAGAGGTAGCAGCGCGTAAAGGAAAGACTAAACAGAATTTTGAAAAACAGCAAGTGATAACAAAAATATAGCTGTTTTGTTTTCTAGTTATAGGCAAAGGACCCATCAGGTCAATCGATACCATCTGAAAAGGTCTGGAACATTGTTTAGGGCGACCCATTTCACCCAAGGTTTGGTGGTTTTGCGCCTTATAAGAGAGACACTTGGAACACGAACCAACGAATTTCACGACGTCTTGATGCATTCCTGGCCAGAAGTAGCGTAACGCAAGACGACGGTACGTTTTAAAGACGCCAAAGTGACCAGCCGTAGGCTCGGCGTGATTTTCGCTGATAATTTGCTCACGTAGCTCGCTGGGTATAACCTCTTTCCATGAGAATTCGGTTGTCAATTCATGTTTATTTTTACAGAGCCTGAACAAAACGTTATTTTTAATATGAAAATTTGGAAAATTTTGTGGTTTAGTCGCACAAGAGTTAAAAATGTTCCTGTACCACGCATCTGTAGTTTGTAAATTAAAATTAGTAGTACTAATTGCGCTTACTGGAAGCGCCCTAGAAAGAGCATCCGGGATGACATTATCGACTCCACGACGATGTTTGAACACAAGGTTGAATGCCGACAACCGAACGCCCCAGCGTGCCAATCGACCGGTAGGGTTCTTAAGTGAGAGAAACCATTGCAACGCACTGTGGTCAGTATAAACAGTGAACGGCTTCCCATTTTCCAGGTAACATCTCCAGTGTTCTAAAGCTATTACCACTGCTAAGGTTTCACGCTCCGTGATGCTGTAATTCCTCTCTGCCGCTGACAATGACTTGCTCATGTAAGCGATGGGGTGCTCCTTACCGTCTACGGTTTGCGTCAACATAGCGCCAACACCGTAGTTGCTGGCATCGGTGTGCACCTCAAATGGCTTATCATAGTCAGGGCAGGAGAGAACTGGAGAGGAAACCAAACATTCCTTGAGATTCTGAAACGCAGCATCAGCCTCAGGAGTCCAAACAAACGGTGGCCCGCCCTTTTTGTTCGACGTCAACCTATTAAGAGGGCCTGCTATCGTGCTGAAGTTGGGGACAAATCGACGATACCAAGTAGCAGTCCCAAGAAAGCGTTTAATGTCCTTCCGACATGAAGGTGTCGGGTAGTGTAGTATGGCCTCTACTTTCTCGGGATCGGTACGTAGCCCACAACTGTCAACAATATAGCCCAAATATCTAAGTTGACTCCGAAAAAACTTGCATTTTTCCAGGTTTACAGTCAGATTGGCCTGCTTTAATTTATGTAGCACCTGTAACAATAGGGAAGCATGGGAATCGAAATCGTTGGAGATAATAATTATATCGTCCAAATACGCAAAGACTTTGAGCTCGAAGTCCCTAAACAGAAGGTCTACCAATCGTTGTTGCGTGGCTGGCGCGTTGGTCAGCCCAAATGCAGTACGTTTAAAACGGAAGGTTCCTCGGCTTGGCACGTAAAACGCAGTTTTATCTCGGTCTTCTGGTGCGATCGGTATTTGCCAAAACGCCTTGGAGAGGTCGATGCTAGATAAGTAGCGAGCGTCGCGAAGGTTATCTAAGATCTCCGAGACATATGGCAAATTGTACGCGTCACGCTTCGTGACCGAGTTCAACTTACGACTGTCCAAACAAAACCTGGGTTGTCCATTCTTTTTATTGACGATAAGGACTGGAGAGGACCAAGCGCTCTCGCATGGCTCAATAACGTCGAGGCCTAACATTTCATCCACCTGGTCAATTAAAATGCGTTGCTTTTCTGGGGACATGCGATAGTAGCGTTGACGAACTGGATCTGCGTCACCAGTGTCAATGCGGTGAGTGATCAACTTGGTTTCACCCAAACCTCTACATTCGGCCGAGATATCCTTAAATTGGGCTATAATATTGTCGGCTATTGCTCTTTCTGAAGTATTCAAATTATCGTACGCTTGAATAACCGATGGCTGGGGGACATCAAGACTAGCATTCATGATAGCTGCATTAGAAAATGTAATGCTGCTGAAATGATCTGGGAAAATCTTGAATTTATGCCAGAAGTCAATTCCCAAGACTAGGTCTATGTTAACGTCGGGCACAACGAAAGCTTTAATGATATGGAAATTGTTTTGAAAAGTTATAGGCAGATTCATGTAGCCGATACTAGTCATAGATTGGCCCCCAGCGGCAGTAACTGTAATACAGTGGTCGTTGTGAATGACAACGCCCTGATTTTTCAAATATTGTTGAATATTATTACCAACAATAGTAACTGCAGAGCCAGAGTCCAATAGACCAAACAGTTTCAAAGAATTTATACTTATAGGAGCATAAGGCCTTGGGTCGTTTACCGGTTTAGTTTGCAGAATTGTGTCTATTTTGTACGAATTAAAATAGAAGTTAATAGTTTGAAGCCACTGTTTCCAATCCTCGCTATCAAACTTACTTATTTGTTGAGTTAGACCACAATTCTGCATCCCTACAAGTTTTTTGAAGTACCCGCTTTTATTTTGTTACAATTTGGGCACTGAGGGGTCTTGACTCCTTCATGACCACATACAAAACAGATTATTTTGTCTTTATTTGCCTGACATTGGCGGAGATTGTGGGTGTTATTACGACACCTAGGACAATAAAGCGTTTTTAACTTCGATTCCTGAATAGCATGCACGAATTTTTTGTTAGTATAATTAGGTTTATTATAATTTCCATTTTTATTATTATTGTTATTAAAGTAAGACGTGTTTTTGTCGCAATAGTTGTTCTGATAATGTTTATTAAAATTTTGATTTGAATTGTAGTTTGTTTTTAAAGATGTTTGACCAACATAAGCAAATTCTGGTGCCATGGTTTCGGTTGTCCTTTTGGGAGGCTCTCTAAAACCAGCAAGACGTGCTTGGAAATTTTCATAATTACGGCATAGGGACCTCAAGGTATCTAAGTCCTTAATTTCAGGAGCAGAAGCTAGAGTGCTCGCGTAACACGGCCTGATATTGTGGAAAATTATTTCTAGCTTTTCCTCATCGGATAATGGTTTTGACAAGCGAGAAAACATCCCAGTCATAATAGACATATAAATAGTGATGTTTTCCGCCTCACCTTGAGTCCTAGCACGTATTTCTGAACGAAGCCTGTAATCATAATCGGCTTGATCAAAGTCCTTTCTTAATAAAAGTAGGAGTTCATCCCAATCAGACACACGATCCCGAACACCACGGTACCAATGCAACGCATCTCCGGTAAAAATTTCTGTAGAATAGGACAGTAATTTTTCATGCGTAATATTCCTAGCCTTGCCCAACTCAGTAATGCGTTGGATGAACGCACGGACACATGTTTTGCCGTCAAATTTAACCTTAGTTACTTCCCCAGCCACACCGCGATCGCAAGTAATATTGACGTTAACGGGTGAGGCTGATGTTTGAGGATCTGAAGGAGTTGAAGGCGAAAGCAAGTCAGAGCCCTGGTCTTTAACCAAATTATATTGTTCTGAAAGACTTTTAAATTCTGTTACGCAGGTTTGGAAAATTTGTTCAGTTGTACTGTCAAAAATTATTCTATTAAGTCGATGATAAAGGTGGTTTAAAAGATTTTGACCCCTTAACAATTGGTTCCGATCTAGCGGCTGGACTAAATATGACTTAACCTTAGACAGTACATCGCTAACTCCCTTCAGATCGTCGCTAACTGACAACTGACATTCAAGAATGTCTTCCGAAGGAAAGAGAGGACCCAACTTGGATATTTGTTTCCGCAAATCTTGAACAGTAGCAGCAGGAGTGGATCCCCTAATTAAAACCTCATATTCCAATTCGGACTTCTGAAGAGATAGGAATTTAACGGGAAAAGCCATTTAAAATAAATAAATTTCCTGTATTAAGTTAATTAAAAAAAATTAAAAATTTTGGCGGAATTAAATATAAAAAAAAACAACCGCAATTGGGGAAGTGTTGAACTTGCAAATTGAATACCCTTATCCGTTCTGTTACAAATTAATGAGAGAAAAGCAACGTTATGGTTGGCAAGCTAAAAACAATAAAATAAAAATGCGCTACAAAAATAAATTAAAATCAATCACAAAAAATAAAATGAAATAAGCGCTGTTAAAATTGTAATTTGCAACTAATGTGTACCATTAATAAGCATAAACAAGATTAAACTATGAGTTAACACTTTTGTGACTCGACTGTACCCGTTTCTCGAACGAGTAAACCACTATATACAGTGTGTAAAAATAATTACGCATGAACAGTGACAAACAAAAAATTATATTTTATTATGAAAATTATTGTTACCAATATCACAGATACACCTTAGTTGCGTGCAACCAAAAATAAATAAAACGTTTCACAAAACAAAAAAAAAACACCACACACAAAACACACAACTAATGCGGAAGCAAAATTTGACCATTTAACCACGTTTAAGGCGCCACTGTGACCTTTCTGGTTGGTGGATTAAATAAATCAACAACTCAGATCAGCAAGATTATAAAAATTTAATATTTAAAAGAAATGGTCGTGGGTTCGATTCCCGTCTGAAATTTTGCCTCCGCGGACCGGTACTTCCCTGTACGCCAGATGGTCTAAGCGGGTGAAGATGATGAGGCCGGTGATTCAGTTGTGCTCCTGGAGGCGGTGACGTCACGGGAGCGTAGCGTGACGTCAATGAGATGACGGACAATTGCCAGCAGCCGTAGTCTTTAGCTACAAACGTAGCACCCTGTGAATAACGCACGGTGTTACTAGATGGCCACGTCGCTCATCGATTGAGAACACTCCGAAGAAGCCAAAAGCGTAATAAGAAAGTAACGGCTAATAGTTGGTGTAAGTGTTTCAATCAGAACGGATTTACAAGCGGGCAGGAGGCTATGCAATTAGACAATTAATAATAACGCTCAAGCAGAATCAACGACAATTAAAATTAAACACTAACTTGGCATTATTAAACTAACTACGTTAGGAAAATATTAGTAAAGGCTAGCGTTGCATATAAGATTTTACACTATAAAATCTAACACAAAGGGCACACTTATATTTTAAATTGTTCAACACTTACCCTATTGGGGCTCGAAATAACACTTAGGTATGTTCCTGATAACGTCAGAAACTAGGGTGCGGACTGCCACCGATATTAAATAAAAATTTCAATCGTTTGTTAGCGCGTAAGATGACACGTAGTAGCACTAGTGAACGCACAACAAACGTAGGTCCGCCTTGGAAGACGTCGCGGTGAGGTGTCAGCGCCGGCGCAGGGCGCATCGAATCTTCTCGAGCGATTGCGCAGATCTGCGCGCGCATCGTACAGTCGCGCTGATCAAGTGTTAAGCATTTGTAATATATTATTTTATTTATTTTATTTTATTTGTTATTAATATAATTGTTTAGTTACATAGAGATGTTAGATTATAAATAATTCGTTTTAAAATTGTTAATGGTATTAAAATAATAAGATTTTTATTGGTAAATATAATTAGGTAGGTATAATTGATTAAAATTGTTTAGTTACATAGAGATGTTAGATTATAAATAATTCGTTTTAAAATTGTTAATGGTATTAAAATAATAAGATTTTTATTGGTAAATATAACTAGGTAGGTATAATTGATTAAAATTGTTAATTAATAAAATATCTGTAATAATGTACAATTAATTCCTAATTTAAAGTAAAATAATAGTTATTTAAAATTTGCTAACTAAAGAGTGCTAATCATGAACGTGCAACGTTACAGCATGCCAAAGCTGCTCCATCAGGATGTACGCTCCGAAAGCCGTGTCCAGAACCAAGTAGACCACGCAGTAAATGAACACTACCTTAAAGAGCTTGGTGCTTTTCTGAAAAAAAAAAAGTTTTCAACTTATTGATTGAGTGGATTTACCTGCATTTGGTTATCTAAATTTACGATCGGACTTAGCTGAAAACGTTGGTGCCTTCTCACTTAAAGACTGCACCGAGCAAGAGTCGAGCGTCCAGTGGCGCCCTCATTACTATTATTGTCTTTTCTAATTAACTAAAGAGTTTCCTTACAATCAGACGATACGTTTTTGTAGCGCAAGTAAAAACACAATTTATGGGATACGTAATAAACTTTAATAACAATTACCCTTTGAGTAGTCAGCTTAACAGGAAAAGGGGGCCACTTTTTTCCGTTAAGTTGATAACTGGAAGGTGAATTGTTATTAAACTATGTGATATACCCTATAAGTTGTGTTTTCATTTATAGTACAAAAACCTACCGACCTATTTCAAGAAAATACTTTAGTTTATTAGGAAACACAATAATAGTAATGAGGGCGCCAGTGTACATCCGGCGTACGCTCGGCGCAGTCTTAATATCAATGAAGTACTGTAATAATCTGTCAAAGGCGTTAAAATGACAAGGTACAAAAGTGTGCAACTACGTATACCGACTGTTCAATTTATCTGTAGACATCTGCATTACTCCAATAAAATTCAAAGTTCAAAATATTTATTCAGCAAATAGGCCTCTTTTACACGTCGGTAATAGATCTATAATGAATATGAGTTAAGGGTCCTACAGGTAGAGCTTAGGATTTATGGAATGAAAATTGGGCCTCTTAGTATATTGCTTTTGATGTGTTATGGTATTGTTTTTAAGTCGGCCGCCATAACTGTCAAGCGAAGCTAGAGACAAGCGAGTGGTGTCAATAGCCTTTTTCTCATATTATTCATATGGCAACAATATTACCTATGATAACCGAAGCTCCTAAAGAGCCGTTAAACGGGTGAACTGATTTGGATGCGGTTTTATTTAATGGCATTATTATTTATTTAATCGTATGGCGATCTGTAGAATAAGCGAATACGTTATAGATTATTATTGATTATAAGTCAACATTCAGCGTTCTCAGCCAATTAGCTGCGTCTTGAGTAAGGTTGTAGATGTCTTCTATGGGTCCCGGATATGAATGTATTGGGCATCGCTGCATTATAATGGTCCATGGTTTGGGCCTCTTCGCCACAATCACATAGCATTATTATAATGTTACCTAGTCGGTCCTTAAGTTCTGTCACAAAGGTTTATTATAATTTAAAAAAAAAATTATAGAGTTTCATAAACTTGTAGTACATCAATCAAAACCTTATTTTATATAGAATAAAAAAAGCGAAATTTGAGTTCGTTACTATTGCAATAATTTGGTGTACGAGCTTTAAGCATTCCCATTCGGGGCAGGAAAGCATGGGTCAAAACACGCACGACCACGATACTGATAACGGCTACAACTTTTGTAAGAGTTCTCGTATTGAGTCGAAATTTGCGTGACATATTGACCAGACTTTTATCTTTAAATACTGATACGAATGTATTCCAAGCAACTAAAGATCCGCTTATACTCCGGTCAATCTTCATGTCTCATTAAATTGACCTTACGATTTCACATCAATTTGCAGAAATACAAAAACAGACCAACTTTCGTGCTTCATAAGCTGGTTTTTAAGTGTCGTTAAGATAATAATGCTGGTCTCTGAACATACCCGAGCTGAGAAGCTTCATAATATTAAATAGAAAATTTTCCTGGTTAATAAAGACTAATCTTTAAAGCGTTTTCAAAAAGTGATTTTTTTAGAAAACTCGTGCGTGTTTTAATCGGTGCCTTCGGAATGTTAAAAGATCGTATCGGAAATTGCGGCGACTATGTGGAATGATGATTAGTTCCTAAAAATGTACTTTAATTAAGCTTTTAAATTTAATTTATTTTAAAATTAAAAAATAAACAAAAATTAGTTTTATTTGACTAAACCTTTGTGACAGAACTTAAGGACCGACTATGTATGTTACGAAATGATCATAGTAAGTCATGTATAAAACAGCAAAAAAGTACACTACGGGCCGTTTGGCACAACCATTCTAGAAAAAAAATTTTTTTTTAGCTTGATGCAGGTGGTCTGGCAGTGTTTTTTAGCATAGGTTTCTAGAAAATCAGTTGAGCCATTTAAAAGATATCAGCTCTGAAAGAAGGGGTCAAGGGGGGGGGGTCACTCGATGTATGAATGTGGAAGAAGCGAAAGAAATTTGTCAAGATCGTAGCAAGTGGAAAGAAGTGGTCTCTGCCTACGCCTCTGGGAAACAGGCGTGATTTAATGTATGTATGTAAGAAGGGGTCACCATTATTTTCAGACTTTTTATCTATCTAATAGTTAGTGAGGGCGAAGGAAACAGTATTGCACAAGGATTAATAATGGGCACTTGATTTTTATGTTACAAGTCAATTTATAACCTTATGATCTTTGAATTAAGTGTCCATTATTGGTGCCTTCAGCCTTTACCCTATCAATTATACTATGGCAGTACTCACCAAGTGGCCCGCGACCACAAGGACCACACTAAATGCTATATCCACACACAGGAGTACTGTCAATACCAGCGGGACCCACAAATCGCTCAGGTCTAAGTAGCGAGGGTATAGCCATGTTATCATCAACACTGACCAGCCCACTGCCAAAACGTCCAAGACCTGAAAATGTTAAGGTAGACAGCTTATACTACGTACATAAACTCACGCCTTCATTCCCAGATAGGCATAATTATATAGTTCAAGTCCACACGTGCATCAAAGTCTACAATAAGATTCCAAATTACATAAAAAACTGACGAAATATTTAATTTATAATTGTTTTTATTCCGCACAAGAGTTTTTTGAATTTGGAATAGAATAAATTTAATACCTATATTGGTTCCATTATGTAAGTACCTACTTACTTTAGTAATAATAAGATACCTTTTATAAGTGTCAACATAATATTGTAGTGCCCGACAGGGTTTCATGGCAGAACGAAAATTGTACTTAAACACCAGTGTACAGTCGACGCCATAAATATGTTTACACTTTAGTACCTTGTCTATTTAGCGTCATGTTTAAACTGCCATTAAATTGTCATAGGGGGTAAAGTGACGAGGTACTAAAGTGTAAACATATTTATGGCGTCGACTGTACCTACCCAATTACCCATGAAAGCTCCTCATAAGAAAAACAGATATAGTTTGATTTAAAACTTAAAGCATATAGCATTCCGAATTTAAATGCAACACAAACACATTTTGATTTGTGCCCCTTTTGTATTTACGCAACGATATATTTCCATCCCTGGACTTTTAGCTTACTGGAGCTTAATGTAAAAGTTTCATTCAATAAAACTTACCATTCTTACATAACCGAATCCAACCAAACCTCTTCTTAAAGGTAAGCAGCAGCAACACCGCTTAAACTCTGGCACTTCTCCGTGCATCGTCAAACAATGTCACAAAACAAAGAATATGATTCAATAAAAAAATCACACCAAAAGGCGGCAAGACTACTTCCGACTGACGGTACAATTTAAATAAAACGAATGAACATTGTTAATATAAATACATTTATTACCACTCATTGTAATCAAGTCACATCCTACGTCTACAATGTATATGTCGAGTGATAAAATCCTTGCACCAGCAATCTCATAATACATGCTTCCTGTAGGCTATTTACCCAGTTTTTTAATGTGTGTAGTACCTATATTATGTTCGTATTAAAAGATAAGATTTGAATAGAATACAATAATTTTATTTTAGCTTACAAGGCTTTACTAGGTAGAGCTTTACTAATTATATAACTCTATCCCTTTCTCTTAACCTAAACTGAACTGGGTCATAATACAAATAATGGTTCATAATATATAATGGTGTTTTTTTCTAAAATGGTAAACTTTTCGGGAAAGTTATAATTTACACCAAACCTAACCTAAATAATCCTAAAAAGTTTACAGCTTTCGAAATAAACCCATGATTTTATTATGAACCATTATGCATTTTGAACTTTATATATATTTATATATTATGATACGTACCCGTTTGCCGTGTGCTTTCTGGCTTAGAGTAGTGCCACTCCATGTCCTCCCGTGGAAGTCGTAAGAGACGACTAAGGGATTAACGGCTTGTAGTACTGTTAGGCGGTAGGCTTGCAACCTGTCACTAATATACACAAGATAAACATCTTAGCTTGTTGTGCAAAATGTGGTTATAGGAATAACGACAAGTTGTTAGAGTTGTTGGTAATTCTGTAAACTGTGCCTACCCCACTCCGGGATGAAGGCATGGACGGTATGTAAGTGTATGTATGCACCCGTTTGCCAAATATATAATTTCTAAACTTTTTATTCCTGTAGCTGTAAATATTTCAGGATTTATTTCAGTACCATCGTGTAGAACCCTATAGGTTCCCTTAGGTGAGTTTTTATTATATCCTAACGGTTACAGAAAACTAAGCAGGTTGGCAAATGAAACGATTGGGAAACGATAATTTCGGCAAACATATTTCGCTGAGACAAAGGTAGCCCCATAGAAATATATGTAGGTAAGTATAAATATATATACTTTAGGACCGTGGGGACCAGGAGCACACCGTATTTTTAAAGATATGTCAAAGCGCCTGATCGACGCAACCTGTGACAAAAATGCTGGCCTGTACTTGGCACAAAGATTAAGCATTGCCATTCAACGTGGCAATGCTGCCAGCATTTTAGGAACAATGCCCACTGGTAGCGGTTTGTTAGATTAATGTAGTTTTGAGTAAGTTTGTAAGTTCTTTCGTTTGTTTGTTTTCTGTTGATTTAATTAAATAAATTTTGTCTGTTTTCAAATGACGACTTGGCGACGCACTCCGCAGAGACCTTTGCTGCTCTGAGAGAAAAACACCCAATTCCCCCCGACTCCTCTCTTTTTCCAGACCCTCCCGTATCAGATGACATTGTGTTATCTGTAAATGAAGATGCCGTCCAGCAGGCTATTATGTCATTCCCTAATGGTTCAGCCGGCGGCTTAGACGGACTTTCACCACAACATCTCAAAGATTTAACCACCTCGTCTTTAGGCGATGTGGGAAATTCTTTGCTACAGAACGTCACTGCTCTGATTAATCTTATGTTGTCAGGTCGCGTGAATGCCGAGATTGTCCCGCTTCTCTATGGCGCCAATCTTGTGGCTCTAGCCAAAAAGGATGGTGGGATCCGCCCTATTGCCGTCGGCTGCACCTTCAGGCGTTTGGCGTCGAAACTTTGCTGCCGAAAGTTTCGAACTAGACTGTCTAACATTTTCAAACCCCGGCAGCTGGGTTTCGGCGTCAAGGGCGGTTGTGAGGCAGCTGTCCACGCTGCGCGCTCTTTTCTGTCTCGTCCGGACTATGAAGTATTTCTTAAAATTGACGTCAAAAATGCTTTTAATTCGGTCGATCGTGGTGTCCTTCTAGCTGCTGTCAAAAAAGAAGTTCCAGAATTATACAGCTATTTGTGGCAATGCTATGGGGCACCTTCAAAATTACTTTTCGGTGACAAAATCATATCTTCATGCATGGGTTGCCAACAGGGAGACCCGCTTGGGCCCGTAATTTTTAGCTTAGTCATTCATCCAATTATTTCTGATCTCAATTCTAAATTCAATTTATGGTACCTTGATGACGGTTCCCTTGGCGGGGACGCGTCAACTGTACTACAAGACCTGCAAACGATCATCACTAAATTTTCTAATATAGGCCTCTCATTAAACTTTACTAAGTGCGAAATTTATATTCCTGATCACATTTCTTTGGAAAAAAAAATTGATTTCGTCACTTAGTTTAATGTAGCTTCACCAAACATTTCGGTCCATTCAAATTCATCTTTAACACTTTTAGGTTCACCAATTTTTGACGAAGCAATCAATCCCATTATAAATTGTAAATTAAATCTGTTTAAAAGTACTTCTAACCTTTTATACGAAATAAACCCCCACATGGCGCTTTTTATTATTCGGTTTTGTCTTTTCACTCCAAAATTCATGTATTTGTTACGGAGTTGCCCAATTTGGAAATTTCCAGACATCATGGCTTCTATAGATATTACCCTTCAATCAACTCTGTCAAAATTATTAAACATTCATTTTAGCTTAAGACCTTGGACTCAAGCGGTTCTCCCAATTCGTTTTGGCGGACTTGGTATTCGATGCTCATCTAGCGTGGCACTACCTGCTTTCCTGTCCTCCGCTTATGGTTCGTTGCCTCTCGTCAGTATTATCTTAAATCTTCAACAGATACTTGACGTTGAGATTGCCAACCTGGTGGAGGCCAGGGACGCTTGGTGTGAGTCGTGTCCAGGAGTGGATATGCCAGTCAAGAGGCATATCCAAAGAGCATGGGATACACCTCGCCTCGTATCAATTCATGAATCTCTCATACAAAATAGTCCTGATGATACGGATCATGCCCGTCTCCTCGCTGTCTCAGCAGGCGAATCAGGTCACTGGCTCAATGCTCTTCCTTCCCGCAATATAGGCACAGTCTTAGACCCAAGCTGCTTGCGCATTGCAATAAGCTTGCGGCTTGGAGCTAGAATATGTGAACCTCATACTTGCTCGTGCGGGAAGGGAGTGAGTGAGCTGGGTCGACATGGCCTTTCATGCTCTAGAAGTGCCGGCCGTTTGTACCGCCACGGCACAATTAATGATCTGATCCGTCGTTCGCTTGCCACTGCCTCTGTACCAGCTGTCCTGGAACCAGCAGGTTTGCATAGAGACGATGGCAAGCGACCAGACGGAGCTACTTTAGTGCCGTGGAAACTGGGTAGGGCACTGGTGTGGGACGCGACATGTGTTGACACATTCGCCCTGTCCCACGTACAGTCAACCCGTAATCGAGCCGGTGCAGCAGCTGATCAGGCCCAAACCATCAAGCGCCGCAAATATTCATCTTTATTAAATAATTACGAATTTATGGCGCTTGCAGTAGAGACTATGGGACCTTGGTCAGCCGATATGAAAAGTTTTATAAAGGCCCTATCATCCCGGCTCATAGACGCCTCCGGAGATCCTAGAGCTGGTTCTTACCTCTCCCAAAGGATTGGGCTAGCTATCCAGAGAGGTAATGCAGCCAGTGTTATAGGGACTATGCCGCGCGCGGACCTGCTAGAGGGGGTATTCTTTTTGTAGTGGTGATTTTTATTTTAATCTTTAATTTTTCAGTAGCTTAGTTTTATTTTAATTAAAATAAGTTTAGTTTTTAACTTTGAATTGTAGATACGATTGTATTGTAGTATTACAATAAAATTTATTAAAATAAATTTTTATGTGAGTATTTGTGTTTCTTTATTTTTCAGAAACGGTGACATAACAACATTTAAGTCACAGAAACAAGTATTATTTATGTACCTATATGGAATATTGTTGCTTATCATGCGTCTTTGCTAGTACAGTCACGAGATTTAATTTGGTACCCACCTTAGGTCCAAAGTCAATCTGACATTCTACAACAATAACGTTGAGTTTCATAAAAGTTATCATATAAATGACTTGACATCTCTAATGACATTAACGACTTCAAGCATATTTTTCTTGAAATGGGTCCCAAGTGACTTGTCAGAAGCGCGTGGAGCTAACCCCATGTGCTTCTGTTTAGTCCGTTAGAGAAAATACTCTTTTACCGAAAATGTCTTCGCGTGTGATATCCATGGACTTATTTCTCTAATAAGTCCATGGGAGTGTCTATAAATAACTCGACATTGGCGAAATACACCTTAGCAGGAGTGAAAGCCATTTATTAAAATTAGAATAGAATGGGTCCCAAATTAAAGCTCGTGATCGTACGTCCGTACAACGGCACGCCCCGCGCCATCTAAATTAAGGTTGCATAGTTGCGTCAATGTATAAAAATAATAGAATAGTAAAATAGTAAAAGACACTATTATCACAAAACAAACACATTTGTATTCAGATCATTTGAAGCATTATCTCCTTACTGCTTCGTTCAAGCTTCTATTGATCACTTCAACCAGGGTTACACGAGGTTTAACCCGTTGCGTGCAGGTTGCTCAGTAACCTCCCGCAGGTGGTTGACGTAGCACAGAGCCTCGCTTGGTTTCTCTAGGTGACTACGAATCAGTAGCAGGAGGTAAACTTGCGTAGCTGAAAACAAAATGACAAGTTATTTTTTAATCATTTACATAGTTATCTGACCAACATACTTTTCTTTTGGTATAGATAAACTGTCACTAGGAATTAAACAAATTGCATGTATGAACTAGCAACCCACCCGTTTATGTATGATATATAGCCTTCCTCGATAAATGGGCTAACTAACTCTGAAAAAAAATCTCGGACCAGTAGTTCCTGAGATTAGGGCGTTCAAGCAAATAAACAAACAAACAAACTCTTCAGCTTTATAATACATACATACATACATAAGCTCACGTCTTTATTCCCAGAGTGGGGTAGGCAGAGCTACAGAATTACTAACACCTCTAAAAAACTTGTTAATATTTCTGTAAACCCCCCCCCCCCCCCTTTTTGCACAATTAGGCTAAGATGTTTACCAGTGTATTAGTGACAGGTTGTAAGCCCATCGCCTAACAGTACTACACGCCTTTATTCCCTTAGTCGTCTCTTACGACATCCACGGGAGGACATGGAGTGGCACTATATACCCAGAAACCACGCTTTATAATATTATTAGTATAGATACGTTTCTTTGTATGTAGACACAGAGAGAGTATTACACAGAGGAGTCCATAGCAGGTATACCCCATATCCTTCATATAATGGTTTTAGTATTAACATCTCACCGATCCCAGCGAACATAATGCAGGCGTCGACCAGGTAGATGCTCCAGTGGAACTGTTGTATCCTGAGAGAGACCAGCAGGTACGTCGCCAACGCTGCCGCAGACGTCGTGATGCCGTAGTAGTAGTACACACGCAGCAATCTACGACGTTTCTGGAATAATAACACCACGAATTGCTAAGACGCCGGTGAAATGACTAGCATAGAGGCATTCTATCTTAGTCCTCAGGGTTGGCAACGCATTTGTAGTCTTACCCCCTTACTTATAAACGTGGAATAAGCTTGGAATAGTTTATGCCATGCTTTGTCCTTATCTGTAATTGTGACATTTGCATCTGACAGAAAGTGACAAAGCATGGCATAAACTATTCCAAGCTTATTCCACGTTTATAAGTAAGGGGGTTAGGACTGCATTGCAGTCTTGTGAATGCGAATGTCTATGGGTCACAGTTTCCACTTACCATCAGGTGGCCTGTGTGCTCGTTTGTCTTCTCTATGGCAAAAAAAAAGAAAAAAAAAAACGCCGCAATAATAATAATATCCTGTAAAGATCAGTGTATAAATCATTGCAATGACGTTTTTGATCTTAAAAGCGCGTGATTATCGAGTTATAATGGCAAATTGGTTCGTTTGGTTGTGCTTAGTGTACATCTTTGCCAATTTCAATTGGGTCAGACTATACAGCTGATGTACAGTCAAAGGTATTTTTCCGCAGCAGAAAAAAATAACTCTTTTTACTTTCTCATTCGAAAGAATAGGAAATTTTAGAACACCAATTTCATTAATTTTGTATTTGACCCAATAGTTTTGTTTTAATATCTTTATTCATTTAGCAGACATTTTATGGATGACATGATTATTTTAAATTTGGGATGGCATTTTTTAATAAATTACAACAATCAAATGATATCCAAAAGTGATTACATACTATTTCAAGCTGTTTTCGCCTAACCCGTAAGATACACCTAGGAGGGCTACAAGCCGAAAACGAAAGTCGAACAAAGGTTAAATATACTTTTGTCGAAATATCCAAATTAGATAAATATTTCAAAAACTTAATAATGCAGAACGGCTTTAAAACCCTATTCCTCGAAATGGTTTTCGAATTGGAATAATTGTAAAAATATGAACAACCCCAATTGCGTTAGATAAAATGAAAGTGAACCATTATGTTCACAGGTCCTAATATCGCTGCGTTTATCGCGTGACAAAGTTTGAATAAGGCACCCGTCACCTTCTTTTACCTATACAAATGCCAGAAGATAACTACTATCTTACTCTAGCTTTAAGTTAGACAAAAGACAAATTGCGCCGATTAAGAGATATCAGCTCTGGTAAAAAAGGTCACCGTTGTATCGGAGGTTTTTATCTATTAGTGTTAAAAAACGTGTTTATACAAGCAAATAATAAAAGTTTAAACTTACCAAACTCAAGTATCCTATAACGATAATTCCATGACGTATACGTATTATACGAGTATCGTACGAGTTAACGAACGCATTATTACATATTTTTCCTTCAATGAACCGACAGATCTAGATTACCTCAAGCATGGAGGAAGCTCATGCCACAGTAGGGAATATGCATGGAAATATCTCATTTCTCAACAAAAAAATGAAAATACCGTAAATTGGATCACCAAAAGGGAAATTAAAATTAAAATCGATCAAGAAAGAATGATACAAGCATTTTAAACTGTTAATAAGACAGAGAGATCCAAAGTGCTCTATGACGTCATTGTAACTGGTCATCATAACAACCACGTTAAATTCTGTTTTGCTAGGAACAGATAGGAACAAATCATGGTTGGCTAATTTCTTGGTTATTTTCATAGCTATTCAAAACATATTTTTTCTCATCTGTGTGTTACATGATCCAGTTTTTATTGAAGCTGTAAAAAAACATGGAAATTCCCTATTGGGCAGACTGTGCCGAGAAAGATTTAGCATAGGTAGGTACGAGTCTTGTTGGATGGAGCAGAAATAGAAAGGTAGCACTAGAAGGACTAGATTAAGGGGGTAATTGTATTTATGACTGTGTATGACCAGCCAACCTGTCTAAGGATCAGAGTTAATTTGTTTTTACGTACCGTATGAGCCCCGATGAGTAAAAGGGTTACAAAAACAATTTCTATGCAGTACAGGAGCACTGGCAGCCATTTCTGAGCGAAGAAATTAGCGCCCCGGTATATGGCTGCAGTGCGCGCCGTCAGGGTAGGGTCGAGGTGGAATTCCAACCAGATGAAGAATATTGCAAACGCCTGAAAATGAGCAGTATAAAATAATTATTCTGGTCAAAAAACTGGTTTTAAAACCCCCTTGTAAAGGAAGCGGCATCTTAACATTTGTCACCACAGATTATGCTGTAAAGCGAGTTTTAGACTACCTATACAAATGCCAGAAGATAACTACTATCTTACTCTAGCTTTAAGTTAGACAAAAGACAAATTGCGCCGATTAAGAGATATCAGCTCTGGTAAAAAAGGTCACCGTTGTATCGGAGGTTTTTATCTATTAGTGTTAAAAAACGTGTTTATACAAGCAAATAATAAAAGTTTAAACTTACCAAACTCAAGTATCCTATAACGATAATTCCATGACGTAAAGGTAAACACCCGCAACATCTAGTAAACTTTGGAATTTCGAATCGCATTGTTATTTTTAAATTTTAATTCAAACTTATTCGTTTTATCATAAAAACTTTTTAGAATTGGTCATAATATCCTGGCCGGTTACAAAAATACAATATTGCCATAAAATAAACAATCAAATTACTTAAATGTGAGTTTATATAACGGTTCGAATGTTTGAATCGGACGTGCGCCACTGACTGTGACAGACCATGCTCGAGAACTCAACAATACTGGCCACTTGTTGGTAATTACCTTATTTCCTGACGCGACGACTGGATTTGACCTTACAAAACAAAACTGACGACCAATTCTGGTGTTAACCTGATGATAGAGTTTTTTTTGCAGTCGTTAAAGTGTAGGTATTTTTCTTATTAGCGTTTTGTCCTTCAGCGATAAAATATCGCCTTTGTTAGTTGACAGGTAAGTATAACAGCATTTTTGTTTTTTAGGAATGAGTAAGTACTCCCTTAAGAATGTTCGCGCTACATTTATAAATTAATCTAGTAATTATTCGGTTGTGTTCGGTAAAATGTCCGCAAAATATATATGAGTTTATTCCTTTTTACGTAATTAAGTTTGTAAGTTAATGTTTTTGCTAACGACAAATATATCGAGCAGTGTTGTTGGAAAAGTTTTTTTAAAAAGAACAAACAAAAAGTTTTTGTACCTAATATATGATAATATTATAAAGCTGAACAGTTTGTTTGTTTGCTTGAACGTGCTAATCTCAGGAACTACTGGTCCAATTTCAAAAATTATTTCATTGTTAGATAGTCCATTTATTGAGAAAGGCTATATATCATACTCTAGCTATAGGCTATCTAAGCGAAGCGAGGGCGGGTCGCTAGTGTAATTATAAATATTAGATAGATAAAACCCCCGATGTAAGCTACTGCTCATAAGTATTTAGGCACTCGTTATCATTTCCATACAATTGTATACAAAAACTACTTCCAGAATTTGTACTGCTACGAGGTCGGAATCACTTGATAATTTTGCGCACTTAGAATTTTTTATTTAGCTGGTTTACTTAAGTTTTAAAATGGTATCCAAGATATCCCATCCCATCCCATTTATCGGTTTTTATTTAGTTTAGGTGAAACACAATAAATAGTAATGAGGGAGCCACTGGACGCTCGACGTTTGCTCGGTGCAGTCTTAAGTCGACTTGTATCCTTTTTCACTAAGACCCCAGAATTATTGTGTTCACCATAGACAATGCTTATTGTCAACAAGAGATAATCGTTTATTAGAGGGAAGCTGACGCATCAACGGTTCCGTGATAAGGAAGATAAATTGTAAGGATAGTGGGCGGGAGCAAACAAGTACAGGGAACACATCGTTCCTGGTATAAACTGGCATTGAGGAAACAACCTAAAACTTTACGTTTATACCTACTCGTAATAAACAGCACTAAGAGCAGTGTTCACTTTGTTACATTTGTTTAAAAAAATATTTTTGGTATTTTTAAGAATTTATTATTTATTACTTTATTACCTAATGTAAATTACTTTACTTAATGTAACTTAGTTTCAAGTACAATGTTTTTATGATTGAAAAAATGACCTTCTGCTGGAGTTTCTTGCGGCGCTTCTCCGCAATGATGGTCTTGTCCGAAGCGCTGGTAGACTCACCCTATATTACCGACGTGTAAAAGAGCCCTCATGTGGCCTATTTACTGAATAATTTTTTTTTTTTTTTTTTAGTTGTGTTTCGGTGTGGGGATAAGACAGCTGGTGAAATTACTAGCTTGGAGGCATTCCAACTCAGTCTTCAACGCATTACAAAAAAAAACGACGCGATAGCCTAGTTGGTAGTGACCCTATGACGCTAGCGGTCCCGGGTTTGATTCCCGGTATAGGCGAATATTTGTGTGATGAGCATGAGAATTTGTTTCTGCGTCTTGGATGTTTTCTATGTATTTAAGTATATATCTCTCTATGTAAGTATTTATATCGTTGTCTAGTACCCATAGTACAAGCGTAGAGCTTAGTTTGGAGCTAGGCCAATTTGTGTGAGATCATTTCTCGATATTTATATTATTATTTGCACTCTTAGGGCCGTATTAATAAGCTAATCCCAACCCAAATGCTTGTCTCGAGATGCGTCAAAAATGACAGTGTTCTATGGTTTGATGATTACTTTGACGTATCTTGTGACGGGCTTTCAGTCAAGATGTGTTTATTAATACGGCTCTTAGGGCTACATTAAACTCATCTTGGCTGTGAGGCTCGTCACAAGATACGTCAAAGTAAACGTCGAACCATAGAACACTGTTATTTTTGACGCATCTCGAGACGAGTATTAGAGTTGAGATTAGTTTATTAATACGGGCCTTAGGATTGTGTGTCTTGAGAATACAAATGTAATTAAATCATCTATAACTATGTGTTGCCTGCGACTCTGTCCGCGCAGAAAAATAAAACAGTCGATTGTTACTCAGGGATAATGGGAGCATTCTAATAATAAAATAACTTTTGAAATCGGTCCAGTAGTATTTGAGTATAATACTCATGCATATGTAAATACGATGTAAGTACGACTATAATTATTCCCTCGAGAACTTTTAAAATTTCCAGGATGAAAAATAGCCTACGTGTGAATCCAGGGTAAAAGCTATTTCCATTCCAAATTTCATCCAAATCCGCCCAGCCGTTGCAACGTGAAGGAGTAACAAACACACACACACACACACACACACACACACACACACACACACACACACACACACACACACACACACAAACATCTCTTGGTACACTAACTTAGATGTGTACACGCGTTATTTAACATGACAGACATGTCCAACCCCGTACCACTTTAGTATGTCTGTACAAAAATGTAAAAAAAAACAGATTTTCCTTATGAGCAAATCGATACAAACAAAATAATATCTGGTTTCCTTGAATCGGCATGCGGTAAATATTTACTTACATTCTTCCTGATACGAGTAACTGATAAGATAATTTCACTCTTAACGAGGATGTTAGGTCAAGTTCTCGTTCATTTGTATATAAATAATCTCATTTTCTCGGAATCCGTAAGAATACTATAAATTCATGTGAAAGTAACTGTCTGTTTGTCACTCTTGCACAGCTTCACCGCTAAATTGATTTCGATTTTTAAGACTCCCCGGAAAACCCCCCCCCCCACTTTTTGATTTGTTTGGTGACCAAAAAAAAACGCTCATTAAATTAACATCGACCGGTCACCTTTAACAGAGAACAAATGCATCACAATCGATATGTTACATTATTGTTAAATTGATGTTTTTTAGGTTAGGAAACTGTACACCTAACAACAACAACAAACAACTTGAACCCCCCTAAACCCAGTAAACCAAGCTCCCGGAGTCGGCGTCGAGCTGCCACATCACATGAAGCACGCAGATTGTTTATCGCTGGATTTTTAGTGGGTTCCCGCTTTCGGTTGGCGAACTCCACATAAGTAACTACACACACCCACGGGTGTAGCGGGGTGCAGCGGTATTCCTGCAGCATGCATTTAAGATTTAATGTACTTATCATTAAATCTTAAATGTTCAGGCCCTTTAGCCAAAATGTGTTTCGCTTTTCACCACCCAAAAAATGTATCGCCGTAGTTTCATTTCTCAAACGAATTTTTAGCACATTTACATTTCGCATTTTGTTCATATGGGCAAATTATCATTTGGCATCATTTTGTTTTGTCAACTTTTATTAAGACAAACGTTTATTAAGTAGATTTTCCTTTGGCTAACATTATATTCCAAGCTCATCTCGCCATCTGCGCCGGGGTCTGCCACGTCGTCGTATCCGATCTTGCGGTACCCAATTTGTTACTATTTTTGCCCAAAGATAATCAGGCATACGGCAGATATGTCCGGCCCAGTTCCACTTGAGGGTGGCAACTGTTAAGGCTACGTCAGCTATTTGGGTTTTGGAGCGTATCACAGTATTTCTGATACGATCAGTCAATTTGACACCTAAAATACTACGCTCCATAGCTCTTTGGCAAACCTTGAGGGCAGATTTTTGAACATTAGTCAAAGACCAAGTCTGTGCTCCATAGGTGAGGATTGGAAGAATGCACATGTCCATGAGTTTTCTTTTAAGCGATATAGGAAGGTTCCCCTTCATATATTCCAAAAAAAATGTTTGTTCAAATTCCACTTCACACATTCAATGTATGTATAGCATGTCTAGTTAAATTAGGTTGGGTTAAAATTAAGAAGGATTATGTTAGATTAGAGTTCATCAAGCCCGAAGGGCCAATCTACGAAGAATAGAAGCCCCGCGCAGTGTGAGTGGTTTATATTTTTGCTGGCTGTTGCTCGCGATACCGTCCGCGTAGAAGTCGTTTATCGCTATTTTCTCGGAAACAGTCAAGTTTTCCAGGATATAAAGTAGCCTATGTGCTATTCCAGATCACGTGTTGAACATGTCGTAAGCTATCGTGTGTTTACCAGACAGTCCATATATCTTGACATATTTGTAGGTATACAGTACCCCAACGAAAATGTTAAGCACTTTAGTGCACTGTCATAATAAAGTACAAACAGGACGTCAAATGACTAGTATGACAATAACAATGGCAGTCACATTGACAAGCTTCTAAGTATGGGCAAAATTTTTTTTGGGCGACTGTACCTACATATATGGTAGAATTTAACTTGGCAGTGCTACTATTTCACTAATTAAAAGAGGTTACGTGATTGGGGACCGGAGAAAACACGTGTTCTCATCTTAATTATTTAATAATTATGATCATAATAACTCTCTTACATGTCAAATGATATGTATGAAAAAAAACCATAAAAAACAATAAATATTTAAAACCTACTTAAAGTACGACATTAGCGCGATAGGATTTTTTGTGATACCACTGAGATTTTATACAAAATATGTTTTACGTGACATTTGTTAAAAGACCGTAGTAAGTAACGAGCCTTAACACGTTTTACAAGACAAAACAGCCATTAAAAAAAATACAATATCCAAATATCACTGATACAAATATAGTTAACACCCAAGTAGCGCAGACACTAGCTGTGAATGTGGAGAACCCCTGCAAACCATGCTACACCTAACTGTCCCGCGTGCCCGACCACCTGCTCGCGTGAGGACTTACTTGCCAGTAACCAGAGGGCTACCACGGTAGCCGCTTTCTGGGCAAGTAAGATTTAGCCCGAGTTCTTGCCGACACGAAAGAAGAAGAAGTTAACACCCTTGATATTTGACTTTATGGACTAGCCAGTCGCATAAGAATTCTACGTGTGTCCTTGCATTAAGTCAAAACGGGATACTGACATAATCACATAAGTGTACAAAACTTTTATAAAATACTAACGACCCACCCCGTCTCGCTTCGGTTTATGTGAGTTTTCTGAAACACCCTTCCATGAGCCAGACTATAATCATAGATAAAAACTGTCCTCTTAAATCACTCTATCTATTGATGAAAACCGCATTAAAATCCGTAGCGTAGTTTAAAAGATCTAAGCGTATATACAGGATAGACGGCGAAAAGCGGCTTTGTTTTGTATTATGTAGAAATTACAATAAAATATAGTCAAACCGTATAACAAATAAGAATAACAAATATAGCCCACGCAACGCAATGAACGGACAACACTTTTATATCCGAAAATTACCATATCAATTGCTAAAAAACATAATTTGGAACACTTTGTCGAAAAAAATTGACAACGTGACGCAATCATTTAATATTGAAATTTTATTCACCAAAACAAAAAGGCTTTTACCGTCCAAAGCAAAGGGCAGAATAGAAATATGAATTCTATTTACAGCCATTTTGCTTTGTAAGAATAAAATTGTAATCTTTAACTCCCAAAATGTTCTATCTGCCATTCAGACAAGATGCTATTCTGTGCTCTTAATACTAAATAAAGGTCTGGTCTTCAGACGTCATTCGGCACCACCGTGTTGGAGTCATAGATGCCGTTGCTGGCGATCTTCCTCTCCCCTGTCACGATCTGGTGGAGCTGGTTCTCGTACACGTGGGGCCCGTCCACCATCAGCTTCTTAATCAGACTCCTGACCAGGATGATCAGGTACAGTTGCAAGCCTGTAAAGATGAAGGAGATTAATTGAGGGAAGGTCTTTGGGCAAACGAGCACGCAGGCTAGGGGGATCTGAGACCCATGGACATAACTCAAGACTACAATCTTAAGACTGCAGATACGTTGCCAACCTTGATGACTAAGATGGAATGCCTCTATGCTAGTTATTTTACTGGTTTTCATGTCCTCCCACAGGAACACAGCAATACGAACATTGTTGCATGGTGATTGGTAAATCTTACATTACAATAAACCGGTGGTCTACCACGGGCTTTTCCATTATTTTCCTACTAACATATTGACGTTGGGAAAGCAAATGGACATCCCTTATCATGCCCCCGTCTGTGAAAGATGCGCGCGCAACGATTTATCAAATTTTGGATCAGTTTTAACGCAAGGTAAATTGGTAGGTGGTTCAGGTGGTTGGTATTACTTTGTAGGTGATGCGACATTTAGGCCCGTATTAATAAACTCATCTTGGCTGGGATGCGCGTCACAAGATACGTCAAAGTAAACGTCAAACCATAGAACACTGTCATTTTTGACACATCTCGAGACGAGCATTAGAGTTGAGATTTGTTTATTAATACGGGCCTCAGAAACCGGATTTTTCAGAAGCTACATGTGGAGTTCACTTACATAACCCGGCAAAGGTCATCGCAGCGGTCTCGAAAGCAATTCGCATCCACATCTCAGAAGAGTCTAGCAACTGAATCATCACGGACGCGACCGTCGACACGATGGCGAAGTAGTAGTATATCTTCACGAACAACAGGTTTTTCTGCGAATAAAAGAAACTTAAGTAGGTAAAGTTACTAGGGTAGGGTAAGGTGACGATTGAAAACAGTTTAACAACAGATATTTCTTATAATCAGTTCAATTAGAAGAGTTGAATTAAGAGAGTGAGAGATAATTATTAACAACAGGCTAAGGCATAATTATTAACATAGACTCTATGTTCTCTATGTCATAGAGTATTAATGTTTATTATGTGTGTATTAAATGTTGATGTGACAAGTTAACGTTGCATCAACTAAGAGTTCAGAAAGTCTTTAATGTGTAATAAGTCTACTTAAAAAATTACACTGTATTAATTACAAAAAATAACAAACTGGTTTAAACAATGCAAAAACATGTTTGGTTACATTAAGTACCGATTATAAATATTCGCTTATCGCAGGTCATAGTGTGGGCTGATGGTTCTCCGGCGCAGAACAATTACAATATACTAAATAATCTCTCTCTCTGCCAATATGAAACAATTAGATGGAAATTTCCTGATCATCCCTGATCAAAGTATATTTGTCCTTGGAATCAGCAAAGGCAATACCTATTGAATGAGTATCAGTGGATTTTGTACTTTAGCTACAATTAAATACTACCTACAACAACGAATATTCTTCCAGTTGTTTACTCGATGCACAACCTTTCACTCTTCTCAATCTCTCAAGGATTAACTGGAAGAGATCCCTTAAAGGGATAAGTTCGCCTTTGTACATAATTTTTATATTACCTAATTGTATTGTTATGGTTTTTCTTTTGTACAATAAAGTGTTTACATACATACATAAGCAGACTTTTTTTTCGGTTGTTTAAAGTTTGCTTGTTTGTCAGCTTCATGAAAGCTTCAAACATTACAATTCAAACTTAAAAACCCAAAAACCGATTATTATTTTTCAATATTGCATGCTTGAACCCCTCACCTAACATCTTCAGAAAGAACATACTAACCGTATGGGCGCCGTACAGTAGCACGGCATTAAAGACGATCTCGAGGCAGTAGACGAAGAGGCAGGCCTCGGCACCCACAACCGAAATGGCTCCATGGTACACCAGCTGCGGCTGTGTTAAGCTCTCGTGCGTGCAGTAGCTGTACACACCCAGCATAAACAGTGCGAAGAACTGCAAAAAACAACAAAAAAAAAAAACCATAAGGTGAAGATTAGGCCGAGATTTTAGGCGGTAAAAACCATATTGTCTTTGACCTGTTGTCGTGTTGTCGACGTTTTAATAGCTCTTATTTCGGAATGCCATAACAGGTCAATGACGATGCTTCTACCACCAATAATAGAAGCTCAAGCATTCATCTGTTCGTTTCGATATATTTAAAACGATCGAAATTATGTACGTTGGCTAGCATTTCGCTATTTGCTTAGATAAACCACGTGATCAATTTATGATATAGACGAATAGAGGATAGAAAATAAAAAGTTACCGGCATATGCATCTTGACTAGGCCTTTTGCGGCCCTAGAAAAAGATGGATTCGGCATTTGTTATCGATATCAAAAATTTATAGAATTGACGTAAGTGACCTAATAAAATTTGACAGTTTTTGAAAATCGTTTCCGCTATCGTAAAACAGACTAGACTAGCAATAAAAATTGCAGAACTTGATTCTTGTCTTACTTTGACTTCAGATCTATAGCAAGACGCACAATTTTCCTGTATTTTTATTACTTACAAATTTGAGTAAGACAGCAGTCAACTTCTGCATTTTTTATTGATCCGCACTTAAGACTGCGCCGAGCAAACGCCGAGCGTCCAGTGGCGCCCTCATTACTATTATTGTGTTTTCTAATTAGCTAAAGAATTTCCTTGGAATCAGACGAAATGTTTTTGTAGTGCAAGTAAAAACACAAGTTATGGGATACGTAACAAACTTTAATAATAATTACCCTTTGAGTAGTCAGCTTAGCGGGAAAAGGTGGCCACTTTTTTCCGTTAAGTTAATAATTCGAAGGTGAATTGTTATTGAACTATGATATACCCTATAAGTTGTGTTTTCATTTGTAGTACAAAAAAATCGTCCAATTTCAAGAAAATACTTTAGTTTATTAGAAAACACAATAAAAGTAATGAGGGCGCCACTTTACATCCGGCATACGCTCGGCGCAGTCTTAAAGTAATTTGTCTAGCCTCACTATGGTTACAAAGTAGATCTCTAATCATATTTCTGCGCTGGCAGAATTGCAGAGCAACTGCACTGGTCCAGTAAACAAGATCAAGTTTGAGGTCAAGATTATTGATAACTCAGTGACATGGACGCTAGACGCGTCTGTTTTTTAAAGTCAGCCAGCGGAACGTGGGAATTGACTCAATTGGCACAATGACCATTTTGCAGCCGAAATTGCCACCATTTTCGCAATTATAACTCGGTATTTCCAAGTAAGATAAGATAAACGCACTTTTTGTTTAGCTGTAAAATAATATTGCGAGTATTTAAGGACAATTTTGCTAAAGTTTACAAAGCACGAAGCACTGGGTTCCGTTTTTATGATAATATGGTTGGAACGCAAAAGGTAATTCTCACTTTGTTATGTATTATTTATACAATAAGGTCCATTTTGACTACCCTACTTTTTAATACAGATATTTTTTTTTTTTCCAAAATATTTACTTTTAGATAATGTGATGATTGTTTTTTGTACATTTTTGATTTTTGCCCATAAATAAAAAAAAACATTAGATAAGGAAAATTATAAAAAAAATAGTTTTGAAATGTTTCACTTTAATTTTTCAACCCCCCATTCTACGGGTAATAAAAGGGTTCATAAAAGGGGTCTTTTTAAATATTTAGGGGTTTTTTTTCTGAAATCGGATGAGGGCTATCAAGTTATACCTACAACTATGGCAAATTTCAAGTTGATAGCTTCTATAGTTTATGAGAACAACAGTAACTGCTGTGACAGACAGACAGACACCGAAGTCTCACCATAAGGGTTCATTAAGTATACCTGGCAACAAAAATGCGTCTAACTGGACTCAGTAGTAAAAGTTACTCAGACAGAAAATTTAGCTAAACAGATACAGAGAAATCTAAACGGAAATAGCACCTCTGGATAAAATTTACAAGCAAATGTAAAAATGCTTTGTTGAATGTAAAAAAAATATACTCTTAGGGTTAACCACGATTTAAATTACATCCATATACAGAATACTAATAATATCCGTATAAAGAAAGTAAAGAAGTTAAACCTTTAGAGAATATCAATAGACAATAAAGAATAAATAAAAATAATAATAAGAATCTTTATAAACAAAGTGAGCAAAACAAAACATACAGCACCTAGAACAAATCCTTCAAAACTTTTTGCAAAAGTCATACATTATCATTATCAAGGTGAGCGGCCATTAGTATAAGAGGTAAATTATGATAGAATTATCCAAAATAAACATATTTTGTTATTTAATGTAATGCTCTTAAGTGCATCGGAGCCGAGATATTTAAATATTAATATATGGGCGTACTTTTAGTATCAAAACTGAATACTTAAATCTTTTATATCTCTGCTCTAATATTATTTAACACCATAAAGGCCGAGGCCCTCTAAATAACTATGTAAAAATCAACAGTGGCCGCTAAAAAAAAATTACAATATTCTTCAAACAAAACCCAATGCCCTTTAAGATTCATCTAACGTGTGTAGTGAACTAGTGATGAATCAACACGTCTTTATTGGTTTACGTTAAGACCACTACAGTACTTACGAAATTCAAATATCCAAACGTCAAAACTCCTCTCCTCAGCGGCATGCAGAAGCAACACCTCCCAAATTCAGGAAAATCACAATACATGGTTACTTGGAGTCAATCACGGAATATTATATACAACAGTCTGGTCCGGGCAGGACGTCGCTACTGGTCGGCTGCACTCAGCTCAATGCTCCAATTATCTAATGGAGACTGTCCACAGATTGTGCACTTCCGTACAAACGTACTCTTTATACGCAAAGCTTTATCGGGGAAACACAATACAAAAAACATTTCAATCACACAGATCACGCCGACGTTAACTTAACGGTATAAGGTTCGGTCTCGCTTAGCTCTGGATGTGCGGTGGTTTTTCAATCTAGCTAGGAAGTCGGGGGGAATACGAATGATATTTGCGCAGTTGAAAAATAAATATGTTTTGGTGAGTCATAAAAATATTGTTGTTTTGGGGCTAGTTAATTTTATTGTTTAATTATAATGCGCATTATAAATATTATACAAAAAAAATGTTCTTAACAGGATTGTGAACCATCGCTTAAATCATGTGGCTATCAAAAAAAACATACATACTTACCTATTTTGCTCCGGGCGATAACGTTTCTAATCCCCAGGCAGATTCGGCTAAGGGCAGATTCGACCAAACGAGAATAAGATCTTATACCTAGCTTATACCCTTAAGCGCCGAATTTGTATAGACTTATCTTGGATTAAGTCTTATTCCAGTTTGGTAAAATCGATGGTAAATTAGTGTAAATCTTGTTCCTTACAACAAATCGTCAGTTAGTTGAGAGTAAATCAGTTGTATGCTTTACCTACAATAATTCTAAGAATAGACCACCCATTCGGGAATTGTAACTATACCACTATTTTACGTGGAATAAAATAATAGCGGAATAGCGGTCCCGGGTTCTATTCCCAGTCAGTGCCAATATTCGTGTGATGAGTGCGTGTATCCGAGGTCCTAGCCAAGATGCACTACGCTAACTAGCGCTTCTATTCGTTTCGTTTTTAAACCAATTGCGTCACTGGTAGATGACGTGATACGGAAAGTCACGTGATTTACCAGTGACGCGATTGGTTTAAAAACAAAACGAATTGAAACGATTGCTAGCGTAATGCATCTTGGTAAGAGCCTCTATTGCTGAGGCTCGGCAGTTCTCTATGTTTATCTCTTTATGTAAGTATTTTTATCGTTGCGTATAAACCTACAAGCCAAGAGCTTATTTGCGACTAGGTCAAGTTATTATTTATTCTTTTGAACACTCCATTTACGCGTTTGGTTATTCTAGTAATTTCCAAGTGACCAAACAACACAGTGATAAATGTCACTGGTTTAGTCACATAAAGGTCATTTGTTGTAATGTCTGGATAATTTAAAATATATTTGGGTGATTAATTAACGCTTCTACCTAAAAACAAGTTTCCCTCTGAGGGCCCAGACAAGATGCACTACGCTAGCTAGCGGTTCTCTTCGTTTAGTTTTTAAACCAATCGCTTCACTGGTAGATGACGTGATACGAAAAGTCACGTGATGTGCCAGTGACGCGATTGGTTTAAAAACTAAACGAAGAGAAACGCTAGCTAGGGTAGTGCATCTTGTCTGGGCCCTCTGGTCCCCTTTGGTAAGGGACCGAAGAGAGAACCACAGGGTTTTTTTCACCCCATTCCCAAGAAAGGCTATTTTTTCAACTTATAAAATACAAGGTTTGCCAGGATTACTATTTGGTTAATCCAGGATGATCCAATTATAATAGTAATGAGGAGCTGATAAGCAACATTACGATTCTATTGTAGACATTTTATTCATTACTAGCGACCCGCCCTCGCTTCGCTTCGGTGTATGTGCTTTTTCTGTAACACCTGTACATAAACCATAATCTTTTGCACATGTAATATACTACTATATTACTGAATTGCATTAAAATCATCAAATAATGTTAAAAAAACCTGTTGTATAGATAATTATTTACATTTTATGGGGAAAATAAAATGAAGTGTTTCGAGTAATTACAAACAAACTTTGAAAATCTGCAATAAAATTAAGGCTAGCCAAAATGGATCTAAAGTATTATATAGGGAATACAGTTCATAACAAAATCAGTATTTTATTTACTAAGCACATTGCCTTAAACACGAAACCCTCGGTGTGCGAGTCCGACTCGTACTTGACCGAATAATTAAAAAGAATAGACATTAACAAAGATGACTTATTTTAATTATTGTTTTTCGGTGACAAGTCTGTTTCCCGGGGACACGATTATCATATCAGTTATACATTATTTGTACCTATGTTTGCATGAGTTGTCGCATATAAATATAACCGTTAACGTTTATTGTTCGTCTCCGCCGCCGACAGTTACGACGTTCCAAAAGTAAATTCAAATTCAAATAATTCACTTGATCAAGCACGCACAGCTCGTTCGACTTTTAAAATAATTTAATTAATTGCTAAGCTGTATAAAAAAGCCTGTATTAAATATAAAATAATTAGTAAATAATGAACATAAATAAATAGTGTCCACAGTTATAATTATTTAAAAATGCATTTAGAGTCACCAGCATTCAAAAGATGTTGCCTCTGTATGCCTCTGAGGCGAGGTCTCATTGGGTGGGGTTATGTCAGACTGGTAAGTACACAGTTTTATAATACATAATTAAATCACACCTGTTTCCCAGACCATTTCTTTCCACCTACGATTCTGACCAATTTCTTTCACTTCTTCCACATTTATACATCAAGTCATGCAAGTTCGTGCTAGAGCTAAACATTTAAAAAAAAAACCTTTCAAAATGTCTCATATTTCTTATCCTTCTTAAAGTATGAGTAATATTTATTTGACTAATAACAGTTTTTTTTTATTTTACTAACTGCGCACTATAATTCCTTTAGTTTTAATTTAAAATACACGTGCGCGTAATGTGGTTTATAAAAAGTTTTTTTTATGCCACGGAGAAGACAAACGAGCACAATGGGCCTCCTTATTTTCACTTCGTGATAGCCCACCCTAAAGTTTTGTTAGATAATTTTTTCATAGTAACGAATTTTCACATCGCGGTCTTTCATGATTGCAAATTTAATTATTCGTCTTTCTTCATGCAGCGATTTTTCATCAAGTGTTTTGTAATGTTGGCGTTCATTTTCTCTGCATATTTTAATTCTTCTTTTTTTCTGAATTTTTCCCTTAGTAATTACATCGCAATACGTAGCTAGGTTAGGTTATGTTCGGTTTTAAATTATAACGCTATGTGAAAATTCGCTACTATGAAAGAATGCGATGTGAAAAATCGCTACTATGCAAAAAAAATGCTTTTGTGAAAATAATCTAATCTAACAAACCATTGTGTATACAAACAAAGTAGAATAAGCGCGCAGGCCGCCTTGTACTAAAAACCCTCAAAATGGGTCGGAAATTGATTGATGATTTGGCAATCTGAAGGTGTTTGATGTATAAATAAATAAATAATAAATATAAGGGGACAATCTCACACCAATTGACCTAGTCCCAAACTAAGCTCTAGGCTTGTACTATGGGTACTAGACAACGATATAAATACTTATATAGATAAATATATACTTAAATACATAGAAAACATCCATGACTCAGGAACAAATATTCGCGCTCATCACACAAATATCTGCCCTTACCGGGATTCGAACCCAGGACCACTAGCTTCGTAGGCAGGGTCACTACCCACTAGGCCAGCGCGTCGTCGATATGCGTGTGTATGTGCGTGTGTTCGGTGCGTGTGTATGTGCGTGTGTGTATGTGTGTGTGTATGTGTGTGTGTGTTTCATGTGCACATAAATTAACTTTTCGTGGTTGTTTTTGTTTCAGGCTATGGGTATATTGGCTCTCACTAATTTTATTTCTTTGAGTATTTGGGTACTCACAGAGCACCCTCGCGACAGACTTACTATCATACTGGTAATATGTTTTTGTTGCGCTGCGTTGTGGGACATCGCTTTTAACTTAATCCTGATCGTCGCTGGCCATAAGGTATTTAGACATCTAACGTTATAATAAATAAATCTAAACATATAAAATAAGAAACTGACTGAAGGGTCAAATCTTGCAAGTTAAATTTGACACACTTCCCGATTTCCGATGAAGCTGAAAATTTGTATACGCCTTTAGTTCTGATGACAATACAATAATATAGTACCTACCATCGAGCTGGTCTGATGATGGAGACTCAGGGAGGCCATGGGAACTCCTAAATTACACATATTAAACCCGTCGTGTAAGGGGTCGTTAGAATTGTCTCGACGAGTAGATGACGACACTGTGCAAAATAAAGTACTTACAGTCGGCAACAAAAGCTTGAGCAAAAATGAAATTTTTGACAGAAACTTATTTCATCTAAGATGAGACATGTTCAGACATGACAGCTCCTATAAACATATATTACACTTGTTTCTTTAACTTTACATAAATACTAAATCGGTACACCTAGCGACGCGGTTCAGGAACTAAAATAATTACTCGCCTAAGGGTTGATTTTTCAATAGCCAAGTAACACTATCTTTCAGATAAAGTGTAGCTCTGTCCTTTTCTTTGTCATAAGAAAGATAAGGACAGAGCTACAATTTACCTGACAGATATTGTTATCTGGCGATTGAAAAATCAGCCCTAATTTGAAGTACCTTGCATGTGAGCATAGTGATTGAAAATACAAAATACGGCTGTCACAGGACTCATCTTAGATGAAACAGAGTGTAGGCTAACGTATCCACTCACACTAGGGTAAAACTAGAGTTACGTGTGTATGCACTATGCTTAATAGACTACCTTATTCCTACGGCTTCACACGCGTGATTGTGGTACTTATAACAAGGTTCATTATTTTTTTAATAATGTTTTTTGTTACAGAAAAGTGCCAAACTGCTGAAAGTTTCCTTCATATTAGGTTTGATGTGGATCATAATGTTTCTAGCATGTGGCTTGTACCTTTTGTACTCGGATATAAGACGCTTGATCGATTATTGGTATTATTACCACTATTACCGATATGTTATATGTAGCCCGCTAGTAATCATGTCCTTCACTTTCGTTATTACTTGTAAGTACATTTTATTTGTTTTTTATTTCCACACATTACACACACACAGCTTTTAACACAAGCGAGGGTATAACAACACAAAAACTTACTTTTTCTTAAGACTACGCCGAGCGTACGCCGGACGTACAGTGGCGCCCTCATTACTTTTATTGTGTTTTCTAATAAACTAAAGTATTTTCTTGAAATTGGACGAAATGTTTTTGTACTACAAGTGAAAACACAACTTATAGGGTATATCAATAGTTTAATAACAATTCACCTTCGAGTTATTAACTTAACGAAAAAAAGTGGCCACCTTTTCCCGTTAAGCTGACTACTCAAAGGGTATTTGTTATTAAAGTTTGTTACGTATCCCATAAATTGTGTTTATACTTACGCTACAAACACATTTTGTTTGGTTCCAATGAAATTCTTTAGTTAATTAGAAAACCCAATAATAGTAATGAGGGCGCCACTGGACGCTCGGCGTTTGCTCGGCGCAGTCTTAAGATGTTGTCTACCGTTGCACGCAAACTAGGGATCCCATTCAGTATTGTCTATAATACCCTTTTCTCCTGACACTTACTTGTTTTGAAATAGGTTACCCACTTCTTAGGGCAGTTAAAATTTTCAAAAAGATACTGTAACTATTTCTTGTTTTATTAAATTTAAGGATTTGGTTAACAAATTACAAAAACCATTCATTCAAATTATTAACCTGTTTCCGTTTTTTTTTTCAGTTGTACATGTGTACGTGATGCTAATGATACGTAGCGAGGCTAAAAAGCTACAGAATCAAAGTGGGGAGATGCAGTTCGTGAACAACGCGGCGGAGGGCGAGGCGGCGTGCATCTACGCATCTGCGCCGACCGCCGCACTAACGACCAACATCACGCACTGACGTATACGAAAAATGCACAAAACGTCGTTTAACTCCAGGGTAGTGATTCTGTAAACAACGCCGGTCGTGCGGACTGTCGAGTGAAACCAAGCGGCGAGATTAAGTAGTCCCGTCAGTGCGAACAAAACACATTGTAGCGCGTGCATTTTCAATTTAGCAGCACGATGGGTCGAACGTATAAGGCTGCTTAATATCAATGTTCTCGCTCCATAACGTTATTTTAGTAGAGGTGTGCAGAGTCCGTCCAGATCGTTACCACCATCTTATCCTTTAACAGTGTTCGCATTGTTGTGTTTCGGTATGCGGATGAGATTAATTATATTCTACCTTTGTTCTCGGAGTAAACATTTCATTCTCAGTCTTGTGGCTGTAATCTTGAGAATGTAAATTAGGGATGTGAATAAATTATCGATTATAGAAATAATCGATTAAAATAGTTTTTTTTTAAGTAAATATCGTTTTTATATGCTATTTTAATAATACAAATAATCGATTAATAATCGATATTTTTATATTATAAAAAAACATTCATAGTCGATTTTTCATGGTCTTTTATAACCCGGAGCGTGAACCATCAAAAATTACTATCTCCATGGAGATAATATTACATTATCGCCATCTTTAAAACTTTAATTCGTGTTCATTATTTCTGTTGTTTATTTTTAATGAATGAAACCATGATAAATAAAACATTTACTTATGGCGTTTATTTAGATTTTTTTTTTTTTTTAATATATTACTGTACTATAGTATTGATTGTCGTTTAAGTACTATATGTAGACTAAATTAAGCTTTATCCGTTTATAGGTGTACTTTTTCCCTACTTAAATAAATTAAATTACCTACCCAGTTAATTTGTTTTTTTTCCTTATTGCATGAACCGATTTTTGTTCTTATAGTATATTCAACTAAGAACCATGTCGTTTTTGACGTTTCATCGTATTGTCAACGTCAAAAGCAATATGGTTGAATAGAGGCCTTGTTAACCATGTAAAGTTTTTTATTTTTACTTGGTTCGATTAACGGTTGAGGTAACCAACTCCCCAAAAATCTAGGTATAGAAAGTCAAACATGTGGTCCACCACCCTACGTTTGAATTTCATTTGCACATCATGACACAACATGTTCGATTTTCCCTTGCAATAATTATATGACAGTGCCATTTTTCAATTATTTTATTTTCGTCCCGAAAATGCTGAAAACAACTAAAAAGAAATCAGCCAAATCGATTCAACCGTTCTCAAGCTATAATTTAATATGGCTGCGTTCATTGCGTGACAAAATGAGGATAAAACATCCGTCACTTTCTGACAATTCAGACACGTATAAGTACGAGAGTGACGGATGCTCTATCCACATTTTGACACGTGATAAACGCCAACCATACTACAGGAGAAATAAGGGTTCATTTTTGTATAATAATATATAAATAATAGAATAACGTCAGTTATCAGACGGTCGCGTCGACGCCTACGTCAATGCCATAATATAATATTTTGCCATTTTTCGATAATTGCTTACGTTAGCATTAGCAACTTGTCAATACGCTGAACTTATAATTATAACACCCCTCTTTTTTGTCGGCTCTAAGTTCTTCTAACCTCTTTTCGCTTAAGTGTATTTTAGTTGCTTAGATCAATGATGTTATGTTATCTATGTCGACCCACGTGACAGTGCAGTGGCAGAAATTGTCAATGCTTCAAAGTAATTAACAACTTTTGCTACAATAAAGTAACAAATCAAATTCTTGAAGTTCTTACACAACCCTTAATTTGCTTGTATCGTCTTAAGTTCACCCTGGAATTATTTTGGGTAGAATGGCATGTGCCGACTGTGCAGGGGTTCTTCCATGTACTTCCTTTGGGATTCGGCACGATTTTATGTTGTTTTTGGACTTTCGTACGTATTTTATCAATTATTCACACATACTAATATTATAACAAGCCTTTAGAGTTGTTGGTAATTCTGTAGCTCTGCCTACTCTGGGAACGAGGGCGTGACGGTATGTATGTATGTATGTACATTATGTGTGTTATATTATAATTGTAAAAGTTAGTTAAAGAGTTAGTGTTACTTACATGTTTTATTTATTCCAAAGGGCCACATTAAAATTATCTTAATTGAGATCCGTCTCAAGACAAAAGACTGTGAACCCTGTCGCATTTTAAGACGGGCTTTGCACTCAAGGCATGTGAGCCTCTATTCTTGGTGATAAAAACCATAAGTTTTTTAGGGGGGTTATTATGACATGGCTATGCAGTTCATTTTACGGTGAGCGTAAAGGACGGAGCTACACCAGTTACATAACTCTGTCCCTTTCGCTTTGCGTAAAATGAATTGCACAGATACCTCATAATAACCCCACTGGTATGGTATTACTTTTAACCCGGCCACCATTACTGACAAGAAAATAAGAGCTACTTGGGCCATTCTACATTTTGTTGTACATAATTTTTAGCCACGTTCTCTCTTAACTATTTTTATTTTAAAAAAACGGTAAAGTGCTGCGTTTTCTAACTTGAAACTCGAAAAAGGACGTAAATAAGCTTATATTAAGAGTTAACCAAATTCATAAAAAGTTATTTGTAATAACTATAATGTGAGTAACGCAGTGGACGTTGATGTCCCCGCCTTTTCTATGGAAGAAGTGCAATTTACCACTGAGTTACCAAGATCCTTCAAAGATAATTGAGTAATTTAAGAGTTGTTTTTTGAAAACCGTTAAACTTAAACATTCTAAGTTCATGTTATTTATTTATTCGCGGATTTATAATTTGGTACACTTTTATCGGACGATAATCTAACAAAAGTGTACCTACTCTGAAAAGTAGAATAGCACATTTATCAATAGGTTGACAATACGATAAGAGAACAAAGATGTGGTTTTTACCTAGAAACTCACCTCAAAGTGAATCATTGAAAAGTCATTTTCAATTTAGCAGCATGGTTTCTGCCGATGGATCGAACGTATAAGGCTGCTTAATTGAAAATGGACGCGCTAAGATGTGTTATGTTCGCTCTGACGGGACCACTTAAACTCGCCGCTGAGATTTCGCTCGTTCGTCCGATCGTCCATTGTTTTTGAGAGAATAACACCCCTGAAGCCGGCTTTTGAGCCTTGGTACGGTACATTTTTCAGTTGATGGCACGAGGCCCCTGCCCGGCTTTTGTTTACACTTTAACCCCCTTACTTATAAATGTGGAATAAGCTTGGAATGTACAGATGCAAATGTCACAATTACAGATAAGGACAAAGCATGGCATAATCTATTCCAATCTTATCCCACGTTTATAAGTAAGGGGGTAAGGGGGCTTCTAAACGAGCAACGTTTTCACGGCAATATGTTGCCGGCAACTATACGCATCTTGTTCTAACATACGAAGTAAGAGTAAGATAGCACTAGTTGCCGGCCACGTGCCGGGTTGAGCTGAGCCGATGCCGATCTGATAGTGCGTGATTTATTCCATACAGTTTGTCAGTTCTCGTAAATCGTTTACGTTAGAGTTGAGCAACTTGTCTAGCCTCTCTGGGCCTGTATTAGGCTGCCTGTCTACTGAAGCGGAGCGAGGTAGCTGAGCTATTAGCGAGGAAAAAAGCCTCCAATAGGAGAGCTGCGCTGAGGCTAGGAAAGGCTAGGAAAATTCCTCGCTCACCGCTCCGCAGCGTTAGCCGTATTACACACATACATTAAATCACGCCTGTTTCCCAGAGGGGTAGGCAGAGATCACTTCTTTCCACTTGCTACGATCTTGACAAATTTCTTTCGCTTCTTCCACATTCATACATCGAGTCATGCACGCACGTCGGTTTCGGGTACTTAAGATTCGGCCCTTTTCCAGTATTTCACCGATTTTACTCGAAAAAGTACGCGGCCCCTTCCGACCCGTCCACTCACTTTCAATCTGTATATCTCTTTCGTCAATCTTCTTTCATCCATCCTTTCCAAATGACCGAACCATCGAAACATGCCCTTTTCAATCTTAGTCAATACATCTTCTTTTATTCCACATTTCTCTCTGGCTTTTTCATTCCTTACTCTATCAATCAGTATAAAGTATAGCCGTATTATTTCCTAGTAATAACGATTCTCAGTCAGCCATTTTGCTCACAGATCCGGGCAGGAGTATGTATCACATTTTTCACGGAGGCGATCCTGGAGGTATTCGCTAACAAGTCCTGGGTTTTTGGACGTGTTTTAGTGAGCAGTAACCAGGTAGCCTACACCGCGAACCTGTGGTTGCTTATCTATTACACGTATGTCCTGATGCTGCTAGTAGAGGCAGTAGTCATCGTCTCCTGCTTCCACCTTCTTAAGGGGTTCCTTTTCGTAAGTATCAGCCGAATGAATCCCTGACCCAAAATACTCCGTCGGTCCGTCCGTCTGTCCCCTTCCGTCGTTGGATACCATATTCGCAAAACATTATATTCTGAAAAATATCATAAAAGCAAAACATCATATTTGCAAAACATGACATTCGCAAATCATCATAGTAGCAAGACATCACATTAAACTTAACTATTATTAAGACATGAATTAGATAGTGTCAACGGAGCTCCGCTACGGCGGTGCTCCTATTTCTGGGTAGTTTGACCCTCCGGGCCTGATATAAATCTAACATAACCTAAGCCTACCTAATGATTTTATAACAAAACACGACTATTTGTAAATATAATGTTTTGTGAATATCGTGTTTTGCTAGTATGATGTTATGCGTATATGATGTTTTCCGAGTATGATGTTATGCGTATATGATGTTTTGCTAGTGTGATCTTTTGCGAATGTCATATTCTGTAGAGTAACCGGTCTGTCCATCTGTCTGTCTGTCTGTCACCAGGCTGTTTCTCATGTACCGTGATAGCTAGACAGTTGAAACTTTCATAGATGATGTATTTTAGTTGCGGCTATAACAACAAATACTAAAAACAGAATATAATAAATATTCAAGGGGGCCTCCTATGCAACAAACGTGATTTTTTTGCCGTTTTTTGCTTGAAATTATTAACGGCAACAGGTAGACGCTTGAAATATTCACAGAATATTTAGTTGTGAAAATAAATCATTATATTAAAATAAAATAAATGTTATGTATGTTAAGGGGGGCTCCAATACAACAAACGTGATTTTTTATTCGTTTAGGTTCACTTCTTCCACATTCCCATTTCATTCACATTCCTACTTCGTCAGCAATCCCATTTCTTCCACCATCAATTCTCGATTCGTCCACTTCCTATTTTATCAACATTCCCATCTCGTCCATATTCCCATTTCGTTCACATTCCCACTTCGTCCACATTTTATTTTCGTTTTTATTCTACTTCTGATTTTACTTTACGCGTGTCAGTTAAACTCGGAATGTTGGCGAAGTGGGGTTGTGGATGACGTGGGCATAAGGACGAAATGGGAATGTGGACGAGATGGGAAAAGGACATAGTGAACCTAAACGTTTTTATTGATATGGTACGGAACCCTTCGTGCGCCAGTCCGACTCACAATTGGCCGGTTTTCTGTTACCTCATTCTAGTCAGGGAAATCATTTTAAAATAAATGTATGGATGTGTTGCAGGAAAAGCTCAATTCTCTTCAGCTTTTCCTAACGATGCGCCGCCTCCTGTGGGTCATAGAGCTAGCGTGCCTTATCAGTCTGTGCGTGCTACACAACCCCTACCTGCTCGACTGGTACCTGATGATGATCACGTTTATTTGTAAGACCCTTTTTTCTAGACTGTCGAAGAGTGGAAGGGCAATATCGCTTTTGACATGTTATCGTACATTACTGTCAAGTAAATAAGACCATAGAGTTGAGATACGATAACGTGTCAAGAGCAATATGGTTTTACCGAGTAGAATACAGCCTCTGTATTATGTATCTATGGTTCTTTGTTGCTGGGTGGATTATGGTCGTTGGATTCGTCTGAGCGTCGCGGGTGTCACTGGGTAGTTTATAACTAGCGTTAGGATTTTGGTGGCATATGTAGGTTCTTGAATCCATGGAGTCGCTATTTCCGTATTATAATACATGACAGTTTGATTTTGACCTTCAGTATGGTCATATTTCAAAATGAGTTCATTTTAATACATTTTTAGTTCGGTTATTCAATACCTTCCAATGTTTGCTTGATTGTAACGCTTTCATTCATTGTAATTCATTGAAATAAGTTTAGCGGTTTATTGAATAAATTAATTTTGAAATATTAAAATGCTGAAGATTGAACTCAAAGTATAATATGTATTATATTAAATAGGAAATAGGGACTCCATGGATTTTAGAACCACGATTTGCCATCAAACGTCCCAATTATATAAGGCATCGGGGTTTCGACAAAATCGAAATCTGCAGCAACTTCTACAAAAATGTGACCACGAAAGTGATTCGGAACAAACGCCCAAATAATAACCCAAATACCCTTGTTTTTAAACTTTCCTTATAATAGTTATAATCGAAATGAAAAGTACAGGGTTTAACTCGGGTGAAAGTAACAATTGCCTCGAACTAAAGGCGCACTCGCCTATCGCTCGTGCAGCCTAAATATCTCGGGCTGCAATTTGTCACTTTCATCCGTTGGTTAACAATGTATTTTTTTCATTTTTTTTATTTACAGTCCTGGAGCTCTACTCAATGTTGATAGTGTACAGCTTCTTCATTGTGGTGCAACAAAAAGAAGATACCAAAGCCATGAAAAAAATCTGCCCATGTAACAATAAGAATAGAGTCGTTTGGTTCGAAGCCTAGTGGTTACCTGGAAAGCTTTCCGGGAGTTTTAAAAATTTATGATTGTATCGATTTTGATGTGCTCTTCTGAGTTTCAACTTTGCCACTTCGTATTTTTGCCACTCGCGCCGCCATATTGGAATGATTGCGCCTTAAAGCAGTTTTTTGACAATTTCCGACTCATTTTACGACAAAAACAGTTGTGTAATATCTCCTATATTGTCAATAAACTGCTTTTAGGCGCCATTGCTCCAATATGGCGGAGGTGAATGGAGGTGCCAAGTCAAAATTTGGAACGAGCACATCCAAATGTATACAATTACCAATTTTCTAACCTCCCGGAGCACTATCCAGGTAAAACTACTCAATTATTAAAGCCACAATGCAATATGATGAGTTTTTCATTAAATTGTTTATTTTACAAATTAGGCGACTACTTATTTAATTGATATGGTGGTTGATAGATGATGTCAGGTACTGACTCCACCAATTACCGCTGTAGCAGACTTACCTAGGGTGTCCCAGAAGTAAAGAGACAATTGTCATTGACAAAATTGGTCAAAGAGGAAACTTCCAAAAAAGGTTAAACTGACTGTCATGTCGAGAGTCTATGTTAAATCTTTTAAATAAGCCGGGAGTCGCGTACTTTTTCGCTTGCTTTCAATGATAAAGAGATGGAGAGCGGAACAAGAACTAATTGAGAAAAGAGTTTTTCAGTAAGTACTATCAATACTGTCATAGTACTGTCACGGGAAAACGCACACGATATATGATTTTATTGAAGAGGAAGCTAGAAGAACAAGTGATAACAGAAATATAAATATGTTTCATGTATAGAAAACCGACATTTTAAATTTATGACTGCATGACAACGTACAGTTTCGACTGTTAGAAACATAAATAAGGTAAAAAACACGTTTGAGCAAGTTCCATTGACATCTGTTAGAGTTAGAAGTAAAATTAAAGATATTAAAATCTGTTGTGGCCAGGATGAGGGTTAATGACTCAGCCTTTAATTTTTTTGCTAAATTATCATAGTTAAAGTATACAACAGGGCAGGAGGAGCACGCTTGAACAGATTGTCATAAAGTTTACAAAAAACACAGAAAGTTATCATTGTTAATGATGAGACCTGCCTTCTGTTGACACATGTTGTATTGCAAGGGATATTTTTATTGCTTTAAGTTGAGGTTGAGGTCAAACCCAAATCTTTCACTGCATTTAGCAGTCGGTGGACTAGATTGGCTAAAACTGTAACTTTGAGATCTTGAAAAGCTGTGATGAGACAGACAGCAAATAACCTTAAAAAAAATGGTAACAAAGTTGAAAGTATGTACCAATTCAACATAGTTATTTGGTCTTAATAATACAAGATTTATTACGATCCAATAAACCTTGATTTTATTGCATTCCTTAAATATTTCTAACCTAATTTTGTCTCTTTAATCTGGGACACCCCATTAATTGACCGGAAATGCACTGACAACTCTTCTTGACCTTATTGTCAGTGGCATGCCTGTTAATTATCGCTTTAATTATTAGTGCAGATATTTATTTAATTTCCAACAGGTTATATTTTTGACAATATTAATTTAAAAGTAAAATACAAACACAAAACAAACATAAGTACTTAGAGTAAACTAGAGGCGCCGCTGGCATCGGGGCAAAGCTCAAGCAACTGGTGGATATTCGGGCTGCAGAGAGAGGAATCTGCTGACACACGCCGAGTCAAGCCTGCTTTCAGTGTCTGCTTTATTATGCATGATTATTATTCGTCGTAGATCAGACCACGTGAGCGAGCTGCATGGTGTCCCAGCAAACCTCTTCCTCCTGCTCACAAGGTTGTGGACCACGTTCTTTCTCCTCCATCTGTAGGAACGCACTCCTCACTATCAGCAGCGAGTAGATATTGGTTGCTGAAAGTAGAAAGAATGATACATTGAAAGACAAAAATATAGTAGCGGCCAGTCACAGTAATATGTACTGAGCGTTCAGGTTTTTTTGAGAATTTTGCAATTTTTTGCGTGACTTTGTAAATTGCTGACGTAGCTCAAACTTCCGCCAGTCAAGTGGGACTGGGCCGGACATATTTGTTGCGTGCCGGACATTAATTGGGCAAAAATAACTACTAACTGAATCCTACACGCACGACAGAATTCTGCATCGCGGTAGATTTAGGCGCAGATTATTAGGGACTGGCAGGCAAAATGGGGACGCTCAGAGGCGTTTTAAAAACCATAAACTCGTTCCTTTTTCAAAATTGTGTATGAAAAAACGACACTAAGGAACGACTTAAGTACTCGTAGTCGTCATTGATTGACTATGAGTCTGAGTGCAGCTTTTATTACCTGGTGTTAACCCACTTTCCAATTCAACTAAACAAAAACCACTACTATGAAAATTCACCTTGGTAGCATAATACTCGTAGTAAATAAAGTAGATACGGCAATGACAAATCATTCGGCAATTTCTGGGTCCAAAGGATCATGGGCAAATTGGGTGTGGCACCAACAGAATTTAAACCCATATCATTAAAAAGGAATTAGTTAAAACGTAATTTCTTAATATGGCCGCAAATACCTAGTTCACCGGAGAACAAAAATATGGGCACTTGAAAACAAGATTATGTTGATGACATAGTCCATAGAAACATTGGAAAATATAGTATTGGGACGGATAATTATAGAACTGGGTTTAGGGTATTTGATTATAACACTATATCATCAACATAACCTAAGCAACTTAACGGAAAAGAGTTACACAGAGGTCGATTGTTGTGTAATGTATCTTAAAAAATTGTGTATTCTTTACATCAAAACAACTCTCTGATTCTAAGAAAATTCTTTACTTTATTATTTACTAGCGACCCGCCCTCGCTTCGCTTCGGTTTATTTGAGTTTTCTATAACACACGTACATAAAACAATTTTTTTTATACATAAAAACCTTCCTCTTGAATCACTCTATCTATTAAAAAAAACCGCATCAAAATCCGTTGCGTAGTTTTAAAGATCTAAGCATACATAGGGACAGACAGCGGGAAGCGACTTTGTTTTATACTATGTAGTGATTTAGCTAAAGTGCCCATATTTTTATTCTCCGGTAAGCTAGGTATTTGCGGCTATAGTAAGAAATGATGTTTTAACTAATTACATTTTAAATGTAAAGGATTCAATTCTGTTGATGCCACACCCAATTTCCATACAAAAGTGCCCATGGTCCTTTCATGAAAGTTTGTCCATGGTCCATTGTCTAATTTCCGAAACTCTATCATTCAATGAATAAAACTACTGTGACACAGCTCATAGACTTCAGTTATTGAAGACATTCTTATTGATTACTGCAACAGTAGTACATAGCAAAAAAAAAACCTTAAATTGGTGTACGGTCGGCCAAGAAAGTGGCTACCAGTTTTGACAAAAGTTTCTGTGAGATTTAATTATCGTTAAGGTTGACACTTGCCACCGTCAATTATTATTGCAATGGAAAATGGAATTTGTTGTATCATTCATGACATGCAAATGAACTTTAACCGTAGGGTCGTAGACCTAATTTTTGGCCGGCTGTACGTATAAAGAGCAAAAAGAGTTACCAATCCAAAGAAGAGCGGTAGCGAATATCCAGTGGTGGAGATAGACGATAGCGAAGCCTGTCACCACGATTTCCACGACGGTCATCACCAGGCAGTACACGAAGAAGTGGCGCAGGTATTCTGGCTTCTTCTGCAACACATCGAGATTTTTTTATGTCACTTTAAATTCGTGATGACTAAAATGGATACGAGTAAGTCAGTGGTACAATGATATTGTTAAAAACTAACTGAATTGAATTAGCTGTAGTAAATGGTCATATTATTATCGGATTAATATTATGAATTGATTCCTTTTAACATTGAGGATCCATTTATAAAAAGAGAATGGCCTTTCTACATCAAGAGATGTGAGAGGTGCGTAGTTGTAAACCAATATTTTCATTGTTTAAGACATGTTAAAACCTCGCTAATAAAACTGCATACATTATTAATATAAGAAATTGTGCACGTAATTTCAATAAAATCATATCCATGTTATACTTTCGTCAAAAAATTACTACCGATGGCTTCACAGGGCCAAGTATAACTCGTACATGGCAAAAATTCAGCGTATACGGCGTATTGTCAACGTTTTTTTGTTAACGTTCAATGGCGGCCGAGTTAAAAACAAAGGCAATATGATTCTTAACCAGAGGGGTTATTGCTTAACGCACTCGCAATCGCAATTGTTTTCATTTTGAAAATCGAAGCCTTGTCTGCATACAAAATGAAAACAATTGTTCCGCTTTGAAGCCAATTGAGATTGCGAGTGCGTTAGGCAATAGCGACGCAGGTAGAATAGAGGCCCAGTCTCTTGGGCCCGTATTAATAAACTAATCTCAACTCTAATGCTCGTCTCGAGATGTGTCAAAAATGACAGTGTTCTATGGCTTGACGTTTACTTTGACATATCTTGTGACGGACCTCTCTGACAAGATGAGTTTATTAATACGGTCCTTGGTTTCGTCTTGTTAGTTATTTGCAATGGGCGGCTGACGGATGCAAATTACGTCAAAATAACGTAATATGGATATGACTGCAAGGGGTTTAATAAAAAGAACGAAATTGTAAAATAGTTATATAATTGTATTGTTGTAGTAAATAATCATATTTTTTTCTATATTGCATATTTTCAATCCATTCCTTTTATGGTTCACAATCCACTTATATAAGGAAAATGACCTCTCTACATCTACAGATGAAAGAGGTGCGTATTCGTAATTATATATTATTATGTATTTACTAATAATGTATGATAAAGATAAAAACTGCATAATTTTGTATTCATAAATATTTCTCGAAATTTAATAAAAGTCTTATCCATGTTCTGTTTACGTCCCTATTTTGCATCCGTCAGCCGCCCACTGGCTTTTTGTAAAAACTGCCGTGGCTTTGAAACAGTTAAGAGTTATAACTACAAATTATGTATTTAGAGACACGCTTTTTTTACCTTACGGACTCCAACAAGCAGCATGGCACTAAGCACCAAGTAGACCAGCAGGACCATGAAGTTCAGGGTCTGGAACATGTACGCCCGAGCCGAGAGCTTAGATACTCCGGTGCCGTTGCTTGAAGGCTCCATTGCCATGTTAGCTAGATTATTAACGTTGAACCATATTAGGAACAACTTGGAGAACTGCAACAATAATGTCTTTAAAATTTATATCGAAGATACGGTGAGCGCAGTATGCTTGCCGTTCACTTCAGGCCTGAGGTTCAGGTGATTTGTGCACCTTAAGCCAAGTTTACACTGTGACCATTTTGTAATAATGCCTACAGTGCGGCGTTATGGAACCCTCGATGCGCGAGTCCCAATTGAGCGATTTTTATTATTATTGTTATGTATACTTACTTACCCAAATATCTCAATAGTCGTAAATTTCAACAAAACATGAGTGTCACTTATAACTTGAGAACTTTTAAATGAAGACAGTTTTTTAGTTTGTACACACCATTTAATAGGTCCTAAAGAAAATATTATAGTCAGACAACCGCACAGACAGACAACACGGACGGATAACAAAGCCATACATGGGTTCCCCTTTCCTGTATTGGGTACGGTACCCAAAAACAATTAAAACCTTCCAGCGAGGCAAGATAACAAAGAATTTTAGGAAACATAGCAACTTACAATAGACCAATATCCTATTATAATAACTCCAATTCTCAAAGGAATGCAGTAACAAAACTTTTTGAACACTGGCAACCTTTGTCCCATTTTTCAGGTTTTCCCCACGTGGGTTGGTACTTCTATTTTTAAAACAGCGGTTAAGCTAACACTATTAGACACAAAAACATTTATTTAAAAACGAATGACAGTCGGCGTTTTCATTTCTTTTGTGACTGATTTGCCGTTTCATGTAGAAGGCACTATACAATAGTGATTGTGATTATATTCTGCTTGGTAGGGTAAAGTACAATATTGTTGACCAGTTACTAATTGGTGTATTCATCATCATCATCATCATCATCAGCCCGGGGGCGTCCACTGCTGGACAAAGGCCTCCCCCAAAGAGCGCCACAAGTCACGGTCTTGAGCCGCTTGCATCCATTGCATGCATTGGTATTGGTATTGGTATTAACATGATTATTCTTGATGACTTTAATCGGTGATGCGCCCACAAATGTGATAGTGATATTCTGACAGGTGACAATTCGGTTTATATTGCCATTTTGAGGAGTTTGATATCAGTGGTCTTCGTCGTGTTTGTGCAATGTACTTAATATGTTTTTCATCACACTTGCTCGTAAATAGTGTCCTAACATGATAGAAAAATCGACAGTAAATCCAAAATAATACCCTCGGGCCTTTTTTTTACCATTACGTCCTTAACGTGCGTAATAGCTTTTTCATCACACTTGCTCGTAAATAGTGTCCTAACATGCTAGAAAAATCGACCGTAGGTCAATCTAAAATAATACCCGCGGGTCTTTTTTTACCATTACGCTTCTAACGTGCGTAATAGCTTTTTTTTTAAATATTATACGTGGACTCAAACTATCACAATACGTCATGACCCCAATTCTTGTGCCATTCGATATGAAGTTTCATTCGAGATGAAATGTCAGTTGAATACTATTTCCTAAAAATCTCGCATAATAAACTCTCAATCTCATATGTCACTAGAATCGGACTCCGAACACGTTTGACATTATCTGTGGTAAGTCACAGACAATGATGTAGTCTGCCGCTAATAAGTTAAAAATATGATGTTTTGTCTGATTTTATTTCATTTCCTCGCAATTGTGATGAAAAACATTGTATGTTACACGGGTGGTGAAGGAAATACAAAGCTTGAGTCATTAAAGCCCTCAGCCTTCGGCTTCGGGCTTCTAACAGACTCTCGTTTGTAATTCTTTCTTTACCATCCTTAATACACAATGTACTATTAATACTTTAGCTTTCTTGCATTGTAATAAGGTCCAAAAGTCATCAGCTTACGTCACTGCTATTACATTTTGCCAAATTTCGAAAATTGCTTAAGTATAGATGAATTAACGAGAGCGTGGAATTGCATATGTAGTGGTATTGTGTGTGTATAGGCAAGAGGAAGAGAGAGAGACATACTTAAGTGTATCTCTATCTCTTTCTCTTGCCTATAAACACACAATACCACTACATATGCAATTCCACGCTCTCGCTAATTCATCTATAATACACGTAGTGCTAAGGTGTTATACCGCAACCGACCGCAGGCGGTAACGGCAGGGACTCGACGACTGCTACTGCCATCTACCGTTGCCGTCTGCGGTCGTGATGCCACCCCCGACCGCACGCAGCAGGCGTCGGACGTCGGCGTCACTACTGGATCTGCGGTCAGCAACATCTGCTGTTGCCATCTGCTGCTATCGTGTCCGGTCGGCTACGGAAGGAATTTCATAGAAATACATGTAAAACCGTATTTACGCCTGCCATTGCCGTTTGCTCCACGTTTGGTCTGCGGTCGGGCGTTAATGACTCGTACTTACGGTTGCACTCGAGCGGCAGGCGTCGTGACGCTCGCTAGCTCGCTACACAATTTCATAAAAATGCATAGAAACCGGTCGGCTTAGGCCTTATTTCCACCTAAGGAAACACTGGGGCAGTAACAAGCACATTCACCCTACATTTTGCTAAAAGCTTTGATTACTCCCAATAAACGTAACAAGGGAGATAATCGCTTTATCTGATTAGTTATCAAGTTATCATTACCCAGGTTTTAGGGTAGAGACAAAACGGAACCCTGTTACAGATTGTAGTGAATAATCCTTTCCCATCGTTTTTGGTCGGATAACTTCGTATTTATCTTGCTTTCTCAGTTGGTTTATTGATGGGTACTGAAGCTAATTGAGAAAGATAGATAAATACGAACATATCCGACAAAAAACGATGGGAAAGGATTATTCACTACATCTATACTAACATTACTAACACTCGGCTGTCCGACCGTCCGTTAGTCCATTGACGTGACACTTTGTTATCGTATTGTTTTAAACTCGACCGCCATTACTGTCATTAAATAAAAGTTAACAATACGATAACATGTTATAATTATAAGCAACTAACAACCGGGAATATTATAAAAGGTGTTTTGAAAAAAAAAAACATGCTTAAATAGGTTTGTTTCAAAAACAAACTTGTTTTTGTTTAGTGAGAAAATAAATAAAGTTATTTAGACTAATGAATGACTAAAGAGCTTAAACTCTTCTTTTTTATGTGAGAGTCTTTTATATGTTACAGCTAGAGATACATGTAAAAAAAACGCAATGACAAACCAAATGACGTCATTACGACCACTACTCCAATGCGGGCGTAGCAAGCACTGATAATATTCAATTATTATTTCCTGATAAATAATGATTTAAAAGAAAAACATCAATAAGCATGGTGTTTATCAAAACACCTATTTTTAAAAACCTGTTTTTAATAAGGTCTAGGCCGAGTAGAAAAGAACCCCAGTAATGCCAATTAAAACATCGCTATGACTTGGTGAAAGAAAGAATCATCGAATGATTATGTGGATAAAGCATCCGTCACTCTTGTAATTATTTACGTGTCAGAAGGTGATGGATGCCTTATCCAAACATTGTCACGCGATTAACGCAGCCATAGTTTCCTACTCCGTTTGGTAAAATTTGTATATTTGTACGGTTATTTCTGATCGGTCTCCAATAAAGAAATAAATAAATATTAGGGCTTCAACATATTTTTATTTTTTACATATTATTATAAAACAAAGTCACTTCCGCCGTCTGTTCGCTTAGATCTTCTAAACTACCCGACAGATTTTAATGCGGTTTTCATCATTAGGTAGAGTGATTCAAGAGGAGAGTACTTTATGTATGTACAAAAAACTCACTTTAACCGAAGCGAAGCGAGAGCGGATTGCTAGTTATTGATACATTACTAGCTGTTGCCCGCGACTCCGTTCGTGTAGAAGTCATTTATCGCTACTCGTGGATAAAAAGTTCCTTGTTTCCTTCCTGGAAGTTTATGCTACCTTCATACCGAATTTCATCGAAATTGGTTCAGCGGTTCAGCCATGATCATCACTTTTGAATTTGTAATAATTATTATGAATTTAAGTACTTGCCTCATTGAATTTAAATGTACATGGTAACGAAGTCATTTGGGAATCAAATAAACACACTAAAATTAATCACATTCAAAATATTTTAATACTCTCATAAATGCTTGTATGTAACATACAATAAAATGGTTTAAAAATAATTTTAAATTCAGGTGACACTTATTGACGTGCTACACACATACATATTTAACATTCAACTACTTTATTATCATATTTTTAAGCTCAAAAATATCATAATGAATAAATACACGTTTAAATTATACCTTTTAAAGCTTACACTTAAAAAAGCGAAATTCGATAGCTTAAATGACAATTGACGTAAAGGACTACTTAATTGTACTGCAAAATTGTCCCAATGACACTTGGCGTAAAGGATAACTAATTGTACTGTAAAATTGTCCCAATGACACTTGGCGTAAAGGATAACTAATTGTACTGTAAAATTGTCCCAATGACACTTGGCGTAAAGGATAACTAATTGTACTGCAAAATTGTCCCAATGACACTTGGCGTAAAGGATAACTAATTGTACTGTAAAATTGTCCTATACGCTAATTGCCATTTTGTCCAAATATTCTTCCGAAACGACTCAACTGTAATAGTCAATGTCCGATCTATTTCGTGAAATTGGAGAGTCACTGATTACGTTAATGGAAACGAGGTTCATTGGTCGCTCGACTCCTATCACTTCCACATACATTTTTTTATCTCAGATAAGGGATAAGCACCGGCCGGGACGACCAAACAACATAAGCGATTCAAGCGTGCAACTCGCTTTATACATTTTTACTCAATATTATTTCAAAATTTGTGTACAACACGTGTTAAGATGCCGTGGTATCTACCAGTTCTAGAGCGGTGTTGCTGTTGTTTTAGTATAAAAGTTGGTGCTTTGATAATTGGTTACCTATCTTTGGTAAGTAGAACATGACACGCATTGCGAATACCGCCTTTTTAGTTCAAATGTGCAAGCACTTACAGTAGGGAGTTAAATTTTTAACACATGGCAATTCTTAATGAATTCGATTGAATTCTTGGTCCTCCTTATCTAAAACCACCAATAGACCAGCATGATTATGTAATTCTCAAAAGTTGCAACAGGTCGAAAAAATGGTGGAGATGGTCACTGTCATTAGTATTTCACATAAGTTTACAGGAAAGTTAGTAAGTAATTGTTGTTTTTGGAAAAATAATAAGCATTCAAAGTCTGCTCATCCTAAATAGTCAGTTTGTGCAACTTCTAGATACTGTTCATTTATGTTGAAACTAAACATTCTATTTTCTTTTATGAAGTTTTTGAGCGTAAGCGAAGTCTGCAAAAAATAAGTTTTCATTCTATCATGCGAATACTGTTAAATTCACGACTCTTAATAATTTAATGGACATTCAGAATTTTGTTCTCTAGTGGCTTTCTTTTGACAAACCCCCTTGCTCTTCAGGGATTTAAAATTCGAGAAAGTGTTGAGCTTTGTTGTACAAGAGTATTTTACTGAAATAGGACTCTCGTTATATAATTGCCATAAACTTTTTTTACTTCATAGTAGCACCAACACTAACTCTGTCTTTCTGACTTAACGGGCCATCTTCAAGACTTCCAGACAAATATTGCAGACGTATTAAATTTTGCTGTGTGCCAATTGTTTAAGGCAACATACATACATACAGTATTTTAAGAATATATACTTTTTGAAATGACTTTGAGTGCTATCTCTCTCTCTCTCTATTTAAGAGCTGAAGATGCTCTTGTCCTCCGTCAACTGCTTAATTTTTTTAACTTGATCTATAGCTTGATCTTTATATTATTTAGTTTAATTGGTCTATTTACTGAATTTGATTTGATTTGATTTGAGTGCTATCCCAGTCACTATTACTTTGGTAAACATCTTAGCCTATTGCAAAATGTGGTTACAGAATTATTGACAAGTTTTTAGAGTTGTAGGTAATTTTGTAGTTTTGCCTACCCCACGAAGGCGTGAGTTTATGTATGTATGTTGTTTTATGTAGGCCTCATTAGAATGTGTTACACAAGAAACAAGAGTTAAAGTGTTTGTTTTGTTCCATGCCGACTGACTTCGATGCACTAGTTCTCAAAAGGACCTTCAGGTTTTCTCTTTCTGGCTCACTCTCATACACTCTTATTTCTAACTAGCTAGGTAGTCTCATTGACTTTACCTGACACCCAAACCCGAAAGACTTTGCGCTATTGCAGTGTTTCATATAAAACGTATCAATGGCTCTCCAGATTTGTCTCATTACCTAGTTGGACAGTTTAATTTTTGTTTTAACCCAATTCAATGCAATTTTTTGGTCATCTTAACATCAAAAGATATTTAATTTTGAGGCCTCGTGGAATTTAGCACTAATTAACCTCTATTCGTTTATAATTAAATAACAAATAACGCGGCTTCTACAAAACTACAACACTTCCCTACCTAGAGTACAATATTTTCATTGTTACACTGTTGTGCATTAAAGAGTTTGTATACATAGAAGTAGTTTTGAACACACAATATTTAAACCTATGTTATAAACTATTGATAATAATACTTTGTGATACCCCGCTGGCATTTTTGTATCTTGACAATAGGTTGAGGGCTTATAACTCCAAAAAATACTTTTTTTGGCATATCTCTTAGTTACTAAAGAAGTAAATAGGTATAAGCTCAAAATCTAAATACTTATGAAACATATATAAGATATTTGTAACGTACACATTAATGAAAAATATGTTAATTATTTGGTCGAAATATATTCCATTTACAAGAATTTTGCTTCTACTACACATTCAGGGGCTCTAATATGGCTGCGTTTATCACGTGACAAAGTTTGGTTAAGGCATCTCTGGTCCTCTTCTGATAATTAAATAAGTACGAGAGTGACGGATGCTTTATCCACATTTGACACGCAATATATACGCAGAGAAGTAATTGTAGATACACGATTTAAAACTAGATTGTTACTCATAGTGACTACTTTCATCTTATCCTAGCAAAGAATATACTAGAAGAAGAACACATACATACACAATAAACCTAACATACATTAGTAATCATACAAAGCTGCGAGAATCCTAGAAATTCTCGGTAAATAATGCAGCAAAATGCATTATTTACACTAGTTGCAATTTTTGTTACATTAACTACCTACCTACTTACTTAACATAGACATTGATCTTGTAAAATTGACAAGAGTATCGATATGCAGTTATATGAGAAAAAACTATGTTCTTATTTGTTACTGTTTCTGCGGAACAGCTTGTTAAATATCATGCAGAAAACTTATAATATCAACCCTAACATAATATAATTAGGTCGATGCATAAGGCATTAGGGTTTAAAGTTAGGGTTGTCACCATCTTGTCATTTTTGCCACGATTGAACATTACGTAGTTTTTTTTTAAACGATTCTACCGTTATAAATCGAACATGATATTACATTTTGAAAAACTCCCTGGTCTCCTCCACCCTGTATATTTACCTGCATTTAGTGCCTTTACGGACGCCACTTTCCATATTTTAACGATACATTTGGCCTATTTAATCTATTCTTTCTAGTTCAGCTCAGTGCTGTCTCTTGCTGGTACCGCTACGTTCATCGGCTTGGTCGCGAAGTACGTGCAGAACGAGAGCCAGAAGCCTAATCCTCAACACCGCCCTGAAGATCTAGCTGACGGGTCTACCCGCATCTACGTCATGTCCGCCATCTACCTGGCGGTCTACTTGTTCTACTTCGTCATCAGCCTGCTCGTCGTCATTGGGGTTCATAGGGTTAGTAACATCGAGATTATTTACATTGGATAGCTTCATCTTACAAGGTTTTGACATTTACCTACCTACTACAAACATTTAACGGAATATACCTACTTAGCTAATTAATAATCATGATAAATTTAGAAGGTACGCTCCAGTCAATTTCAATTTCAATTTCAATTTCAATGTCGGTGGAGTACCGGCCATTCCTCTTTATTCTTTGCTAGGTCCTTAACAACAACATTAATAATATAATCTTAATGATAACAAAGTAATAATATTCATTATTTTCAATGCACAACATCCTTTGTCCTTTTTTTTTCGTTCTTTTTTTTAAATTTATTATTTTATTTTAAATTGATCGTTTAAATATCCACCAATAAATTGAGTAATAATAATAATTGTCGTTACACTTATTACATAAAAACAGACAGGTTCAAGTTAGGAATGCAATTTAACAGATTAACCGCTTTTGGATAAAATAACCGGTTAAAACCGGTTATTACCGGTTATTTGCATTCCCTAGTTTAATTACCCCCGCTGTAACACAGTACACCGTTTCAATTCACACAACTAGTAAAGTTTTATCACGTATAACTCACTCGTAGCATTTTAGGAGTAGAATCGGTACCTGGTCTACATTCAAAGCTCCCACATAGCCATCTGTATAAATCCCGAACAAAGGACACAACTGACATGTAATGTCATTCTTATCTTATTTTATCAATGAAATCGTTCATTCTTCCATAATTATGCATAATGCAATGTTTGTATGTCTCTAGAACAAGCCACGTCTGCTGCGCTACTACGTGAACACGGGACTGTTCTTGCTGGCGTTCACGGTGGCGCTGGTGGTGGTGGCCACCGTGTTTGTGGGCCTCATCGCCGCTTTGGAACAACTGTGTTCCAGCGGTAAGTGTAAACTTCAATGCCTGAAAATAATCAAGAATGTACTTTTATTTATTAATTACTAAAAAAACATGTCTGACTTACAGCTTGATGAATGCATCAGACACGGATTCATAGATAAGTCAGACATAAAGTAATTAAAAGTAAACGAATGGTAGATGAACAAGTGTGACCAAAAGTAAGCTTCGAAAAATCGACTGCATATTTTGAAATAGTCGTGTATACACCTACTAATGACCATATGTCAGGTGGGGCCAATCAGTCTGCGGAGTAAGTGCGTAAACAACAACATTTTCTAGAAATTGTGGTTTGTAGCATTGACTTGCCCCACCTAAATTTATACACATTTTGAATAACATTTCTGTCTTGTATGGAGTACGATACATTTAGCGGTCTGCATTTATGTATAGGCAGGATAAATCAAAAATATCTACACCAGTGCGTATCAACTCCACCTGTTGAGAAAGGTCTGGGGATGGTAATTTTGGGGATGCAAATGTCTATGGGTCACAGATCCCAAATACCATCAGGGGTGTTATTATAACATGGCGATGCAGTTTATTCTACGGCGAGCGTAAAGGACAGAGCTATAGCAGTTATATAACACACAGACACACACACACACGCACACGCGCACACACACACACACACTAGGGTTACCTATCTGAACCACTAAAAATGTTAGTCCGAATTTCGTTTCGACAAAAACTATTCGACAAATTTCGTTTTATTTTATTTTCATTTGTCCGAAAATTCATTTCGAATTCTTACAATTCGGCATTTATTGTGTCGGTTTTTTGATCATTCGACAAATTATATGTTTCCATAAATTTCATTTGTCCGAAGTATCAGTTACCCCATGTAACCTTTCGGTTTATTAATAATTCGACTTTTTTTAATTGACTTTTATTTCATTTGTCCGATGTAACGATCCGATTTTTTTTTTTTTTTTTTTTTTTTATGTAAGTGTTAAGTAGTTACCTAACTGCCTAATAAGGTACTGGAAATGTTTATCTCACGATGACAAAAATATGTCTTATACCTTTTGTTGATTCACCATACTCTAATTGTAATAAACAAGCAACAATAAATAAATGTAAATATTTTACATAAAGCAAGCATGTTTTTTTTAGGGACGACAAAAAAATAACCTCGAAGGCTAAGGCGGGAGCTTCGCTACGCTTCGCTCCCGCCTTAGCCTTCTAACCTAACCTATCCGAGTCGCTTCTGCCCAGACCCATCTTGCTCGCTCGCTTCGCTCGCTCGCTTTACATTTTTCATTAAAATTAGGTAGAAAAACGGTATGAATAAAAATAATTGATACTATAAAAAATGCTTACCTATCTGAAACACTAAAAAACGTTTGCCAGCTGTTTCATTTGCCATTTTTAGTGTTTGCGATAATATATAACAGCGGAAAGTCTGTCGAAAAATAACTTAGGATAGCGTTAAAAAGTAAACTGAAAATTTGTCTAAACGTATGCAGTGCCAAAAGTATCATTGGTTAAATAAAAAATGGGCTAATAAACAAAATACGTAACAATTCATAGGGCAAGTAAATGAGACGGGAAAAGTTTTTCGGACAAACGATACTTTTACTAAACGTAAAATGGTGAAGAAAAAAAATTACGAAACCTGTCATCGGACAAATCATAACAATTCGAATAGTTTTTGTCGAAACGAAATTCGGACTAACAGTTTTAGACTTTGAGATAGGTTACCACACACTAGCATTCTAACGATAACAGACCCTCTCGGTCTAAAACTTTTTTTTTTTCAGTAATTCTGTTCTACTTCATACTTGTGGTGCGGAGCGCGTTACTCCAGATGGAAGAAGAAAACCGACCAAAAGTGTACGAGATGAACACGCTATATAGCCCGCAGCACGCTCCGCTTATGGTGTGACGTCGCTCATAGGAGTCATTAGCTGAGATATATTTTATGTGAATGTTGTTATGAAATGTAATTTATTAAATATACCTATGATTAGATGTTAGTTAAAAATAAAATGTAAGTAATTTTATAGTATTGTTTGGAGACATGAGCCAATTTTGACTTTAGCATCGCTTAAATCTGAATGTATTGTTAATGTTTCACTGGTCATTAGGTTACCATTACATTTGATTATGTTAAGGGTTCCGTATCCTTAGTCAGTCTTGGAACCTTAATAGTTTCGCCATGTTATACTCACACTTTCTTATAAACTATCAAAGACTCCTCCAAGCCATTGACTTCCGTCATCAAATAGTGTCGCTTCCACTTAACTTATATGTTTGTTTCTAAAGTCAGTTACTTCTGTCAGATTGCAACCGCAGCAGACCACCCGACGTCATCTGTCGGTGGCTGCAATCGCCATCTGTCAGGGGCAGCCGTTATTAATCCGACGGTAGCAGCCGACATCATGTGTCGGCAGCAGCCCTTGTCATCTCTTAGCAGCAGGTATCGCTATCTGTCGGTGGCAGCCATTGCCATGTCTTGATGGCAGTCATGCTATGGTGCGGAAGTGTATCAATGGCTTTGCACTCAGCTGTACTATGAATATTTCAACTTACCACTAAAGCAAAGATGCCATCGACGACGGTCATCATCACCACCACTGCGAACGCCAGCAAGAATAACCCCGTATTCACATAGCAGACAATGCAATCCGTTTCTTTATCGGCATCTAAAAAACATTTTATTATGGACCATTAGATAAAACTAAAAAACGAAAACAAAATGACCACCAAAATTATAACCCAGTTAATACAAAAATCATAATACAAAATATTTACCATCTCATTACCCAATTAAAGTAAATAAAGTCTAAAGTAATATTCAGACCTTATTTTATTTTGCAATTTTGCCCAAATATTGACTATCTTGCTATCAAATTTAAGTCTACCCAAAAATTGAAAAGTCCACCAAAATTAGAAAACACGCCTAAATTAAGCAGGCTTTCGCAAGAACTCGCAGAGCTGCGTCAGCTACAAAAGTACAGTAAAATTTATATGCACAATAAACCTATCCTAGTTAAAGTATTCATTGTAATAATGGCAGATAAGTAGATTAGTTAATTAAAAATTATGAATAAGAGGCTTAGGTAGTAACATAAATCTGCAGAATCTCGCTTGATAGCAAAAATCAATATAACATAATAAATTTGTCTCTTAAACCAATAGCAAATGCAACGGATTGATCCTTAAATAAATGACAAACGTATTATCTTGAGGTGTATCCATATTATGCAAGTCGTTTGACGTTATTGTTGTACCCGTCAGCCGCCCATTTATGATGAGGCGGTAGTTGAAGGATACAGCACTCAAATGTTACCTAACTAAACTACTATTTTTTATTTTTTTTTGGTGCTGGTCCACCTTCGGCCTCGGGCTTCGGTGTGCCGACTGCAAACAAAAACGAAACATAACAAATCGCTTAGCAAAGTATCAAATCGCAAAGCAAATCGCTAGCAGTTTATACAAACAACAACGCTTAAGACTGCGCCGAGCGTATGCCGGATGTACAGTGGCGCATGGCGCCCTCATTACTATTATTGTGTTTTCTAATAGACTAAAGTATTGTCTTGAAATTGGTCGGTAGGTTTTTGTACTACAAATGAGAACACAACTTATAAGGTATATCACATAGTCTAATAACATTCACCTTCGAGTTATCAACTTAACGGAAAAAAATGGCCAACTTTTCCCGTTAAGCTGACTACTCAAAGGGTAATTGTTATTAAAGTTTGTTACGTATTCCATAAATTGTGTTTATACTTGCGCTACAAAACATATCGTCTGATTGCAAGGAAGTTCTTTAGTTAATTAGAAAACACAATAATAGTCATGAGGGATCCACAGGACGCTCGACGTTTGCTCGGTGCAGTCTTAACTGATCACAATAGACCGGGGTCAAAACAAAATCCCTACAAACGCTGGGCCCATAGAGTAATTTGCGAGGGATTTGTCCCGAAATATCGTGACGGGCGAAACCGCGATACGCGGCAGCCCCAAATCTATATACTGGCGGTATCTATGTATTAGAGGTAGGTAACCTATTTGTAAGTACTCACTGGTTTTCTTGGTTTCTCGGCTTCGTCCAGGGGTGCGATTTGTGTAACTGTGATGTGTGTGTGAGTGTATGTGTGGTTCACCTCCTGTTACTGGTCCAGGCAGCACCCAATCTTCACGGTCACTACACGCGGCCAAAGCTAGCACTCCACACCGTTCACAATAATCAAAATAATCACTGCGCCAAGGGCCTAAGGGGCCAGCAACACTCGGCGAAGCTTCTAAATTCAAAAACCCTCTTAATCCGGGGTGATTAACACAAATACAATGCAATCAAGTTAATAATCCAAAACACCGGCCGGCTTTTTACACCTCGTTAGCAAGCAACAAATTAGACAAGTCAAGTTAACCTCACAATCTGTCAAACGTCAAGTTAATAGCACAGACTCGGTGACGTCTGTCACAGATTAAAAATTACTTTCAAATCGGTTCCGAACAACCCCCCGCTCCAGGCAGATCTCGTCTGCCTGTTAATAAATGGGCAGGCGGGCCAAGCTCGCTACAGCTCGTTTCAAAACCGAATCTCCGACCATAACCTCAGCAACTCTGGGAACCCCGTCAGACCCATAAAACAAATTTACAATGCGTCCACGACGCCAATACAAAGGTAACAAATTAGATTCCTTAACCAATACAAGATCTCCAACTTTGGGAGGATCAGTTTTGTCAGTCCACTTAACGCGCTGCTGCAAAATATGCAAGTATTCTAGCGACCAGCGATGCCAGAAGCTCTGGGTCATTTGCTGTAGCAATTCAAAACGAGTTAAGCGGGACGATTTTACTTCCCTGAAGGGGTATTCAGGCAGGGCGTTAAGGGGCTGACCAATCAAGAAATGACCAGGAGTCAATGCTTCTAGATCATTTGGGTCAGACGAGATAGGACAGAGGGGACGCGAGTTGAGGACGGCCTCAATTTTACAAAATACCGTTGCAAGTTCCTCAAACGTTAATATCGTTTCACCAATAACACGGCGGAGATGCGTTTTTGTAATTTTAACAACAGCTTCAAAAATACCACCCCAATGTGGACAAACTGGGGGGTCAAATTGCCACTTAATGCCCATTCGGGACATTGCAAATCTTAAAATATTTTTATCACTATTCAAGTATTGACAAACTTCGTTTAAATAACGATCAGTGCCCTTATAGTTAGTGCCATTATCAGAGCGGATCAAAGATGGCAGTCCACGGCGGGACACGAATCTACTTAGCGTCGCAAGAAACGCTTCCGTGCTGAGGGCACTTACCAGTTCCAAATGAACTGCTTTGGAGGCCAGACAGACAAACACACACAAATATGCCTTGACAGACCGAGCGTTACGAAGCTGAGAGGACTTTACCAAAAAAGGGCCGGCGAAATCCGTGCCCACACAAGCAAATGGCCGGTTCTCCGAAACTCTGTCGGAGGGCAAGTCGCCCATCATCGGCTGCGTGGGTGTGGCCGTCAAACGATAACACGGCATACATTTGAAAATAATGCTACGAATAGTGCGTCTGGCAGACAGAATCCAAAATTCACGCTGCAAGATGGCTACAAGGGCATTGCAGCCCGCGTGCGCGTTAGTAATGTGTCGATCCGACACCAACAAATTCACCAAAGATCCTCCTTTAGGGAGCAACAAAGGATGGCGAGCCCCATAAGGCAAGTTCGAGTTTCGCAGTCGTCCGCCGACTCGAAGCAGACCCGATCCGTCTAGAAATGGATTCAAACGAGCAATGGGACCCTTAACCGTCAATCCTTTTTCAAGACCTTTAATAGTCGATTCGAAATGTTCGGCTTGTACTACACGAACCCAATACATCAAGGCCTCTTGGCGTTCCGAAGGCGACAAAACCGATGTCAAATCTTTATTAGTTGGGTTCCGTCCGTTGCGTATGAGACGCCGGATCCAACCGGTCACACCGATCAATTTTGACAGCGAACTGTACCTGTCCAAAAGAAGATTCAAATCATAACCAGGTTGCGTTTCCACAACGCCAACACGTAAACCTGGCAACGCCTCTGGAGAGGAGAACCGATTCTGGGGCCAGGACGCCTCAGGGTGCGTCAACCAATCTGGTCCCCACCAAAGAGAATGGTTTACAAGTGCAGGAGCCTCGCAGCCTCGCGAAGCGCAGTCAGCGGGGTTCAATTCCCCTGGGACATGTCTCCAGATCAGCGGGGTCACAGAGCTCTGGATCTGTGAGACTCGATTCGCAACGAAAACCTCTAAGTTATGTATGGAGGTGCGGAGCCAACAAAGAACAATCTCACTATCAGTCCACGCAAAAGCATCTGAGATCTCAACTGTACGACCCAATGTATCACAAACATGATTGAGGAGTCTAGTAAGGAGGGTTGCTCCGGACAATTCCAATTTAGGAATAGTTAACCTAGTCCTGATAGGAGCCACCTTACTCTTAGCCATCACCAAATGAAGCCCTACGTGCCCGGATTGACTAATAGTCCGCAAGAATACCACGGCCGCGTAGCCTCGTTCGGACGCGTCACAAAACCCGTGGAGACTAGCTCTACATTTGCCGAACGGCAGAAAAAGTCTGGGCAAAGAAATCCGGTTCACGTCCGGAAGTGCAGAAACAATCGAACGCCATTCCCTCAACAATTCTCCCTGGAGGGGGTCGTCCCAAGTAGCTTCCGCAATCCACAACTTCTGCAGAAAACACTTAGCCAGAAAAATTACAGGTGTGATCCATCCATTAGGATCGAAGGTCCGAGCAACAGTCGATAAGACCGAGCGCTTCGTCCAGGTCTTAGGGGAATCCAACTTAACCCGATAAGTGAAGACATCCTGGACGGGCTGGTACTGTATGCCAAGGACCGCAATCAAATTGGGGTTGTCAGCATCTTCAAACAGGAGAGGATCTTGTTGATGTTCCACCGGGAGGTCAGTCAACACGTCGGGGCAGTTTGACAACCACTTACGCAATTCGTAACCTCCTGACTTCAGGATAGCAATCAACTCATCCCGTAAAATCAAAGCCTCTGTAACGGTGGATGCCCCAGTGCACACATCATCGACATACACTGAATCCTGCAAGATGGCCGCCGCACGAGGATAGTTCAATCGTTCACGATGAGCCAACTCCAACAAAGTCCGGATTGCAATATATGGACTGGATTTAAGTCCGTACGTGGTAGTGTTCAACTCGTACACTCGCATCGGATCACAAGGTCGCTCACGCCACAAAATCAACTGATAACGCCGGTCATCTCGGTGCACCACCGATTGTCTGAACATCATTCGGATGTCAGCCACAAAAACAATTTGATGACGGCGGAAGTTGGTGAGGATATCCGAAATGTCCCTGTGCAGTTTGGGACCGGAGTGCAAACACTGGTTCAAAGAAACCCCATTTGACGTAGGGGCCGAACCGTCAAAAACTACTCTAATCTTGCCACCGGGAGTCTTCAAAACCGCATGATGAGGCAAGAAGTAGTGCTCGAGCGAACGCCAATCAATAGCTGAGGGTGACATATGTCTTAAAGCCTCGTACTCGCGCATAAATTCAATGTACTTACTACGAAAATCCGAATCCCTCTTCATTCGGCGCTCCATGGACAACAACCTTTTTTCCGCTAAGGCATGAGACTGACCGAGAGGGGGGCGTGCGGCCCTAAAAGGCAACCGAGTAACAAAACGACCATCAGCGAGGCGACCAGTATTATTCTGGTAGGACAATTCGCACTCCTCTTCCGCTGGATCGACTCTGGGAGCCTTGGGGGGCTCCTCGACCTCCCAGAAACGCTGGACAGCGTCAGAGAGTGAGAGCCCTACTGCAACAATTTGGTCTTCAACCCGTGGGACCGAACCCCTCAAAACGGGACCGAGAAAACTGAAACCAAAAATAGTTTGCAAAGCAATTAGACCGTATGGTTGCAAAACCCGCTTTTCCCCGGACAAGATCAAACCCAACACATCAACACCCAGGAGCAGGTCGATGGGTCCAGGTACAAACCACTGAGGGTCAGCGGGAGTCAATTCCGACACCAATTTCACCACGGCAGGGGAGATAGCCACCTGCGGGTTTGTGCCCAAAATATCATTCAATACAACGGCCTTGGTCACAATAGTTGGCCCACTATTGACAGGCGTAAAACAAACTTCAATTTCTCCCCTTGGACCCTCTACCTGAACGCCACCGACACCGTGGATGACGACAGGGTAGGGTCCGCATGGGATGCCCAATCTCTTCACCAAAAAGGACGACGCAAGACAGCCCTGGGCACCCGAATCCAAAAGGGCACGAACCAACAAAGAGTTACCCTTCGGGCCCCAGACCCTGACACAAACAGTTGGGAGAAGAACTGTCTCAGGGCGGGCGGCTGTAGTGGAAGAGAGAGTGGCAACTACCTATTGGGGGCAACCCTCATCGGGTTGCCGACAACCCTCATAGGAGTCGTCTTGACGAGCAGGCAAAGCCCAATTCGACCGCAGATAGTGTTCCACCGGTACAACCGGGCGACTCCCCGGGTAGTAGCCTATCGTGCGGCCGAACTGGGGCGGGCGGCGCTCCAAACGTGGTCGCTCGCAAAGTGGTGGGGAAAACCTGGGAGGCGTGGTGCGGCGCCGAACCGCTGCAAACCTCTCCTGCCGTCGAGGAGAGGGGGGAGGGGTTCCCCCGCCCGTGGGCGGCGAGACCTGACAATCCTCCTCTTGGGGTTGGTGGGGGTGAGAACCCCCGCCCGTGGGGGCGCGTCCAGCACCATCATCCCGATCAACCCCGTTTCGGTTGGCACACAACAGCGGGTGGTGCTTCCCACGGCAGTACGGGCAAGGCTCCGGCCTAGAACAGTCCCGCTGCAAATGTTGCCCCAAACATGAATAGCACCACCGGCGATCATTCGCAATTCCGCGCCGATCCTTGACCTTTCTGTGGAGGAATCGAGGGCACGCTGAAACAAAATGATCATCAGCATTGCAATAGGCACAGCTGCGAGAAACTTGAGCCGTCGCAAATCTAGGTGCCGGGCGGCGTGGCTCCACCACCCCTCGGGTAGGGGGGCGAGCAACAACACGTCGCTGCACCGGAGGAGGCCCCTCTGGGGCCCGCGGGGAGCCGTCAACACCAGCGTTGTCCAACAGGCGGCACTCCTCATCCAAGAATGTCAGCAGGTCCCCAAACAGCGGTAATTGTGTGGCACTGTCACCACCATGCTTTTGTTCAAAACGGACTTTTAAGTCCGTAGGCAAGCGCGACAAAACGATATGCAACAACATAAATGACCACTCGTCCACAGGCAGACCAAGGCGCCTCAACGCATTCAAGGCGATCACCATTGGATTTACCAGATCCCTTCTCAAGGTGGCAACCCTATGTATATGAGGAAGCCCCAAAATCTGAGCCACATGGGTATCCGCCAAACGTCGAATGTTGGCATATCGTTTAACCAAAAGTTCCCTTGCCGTGGGATAATTTTGGTCTGTGACCTCCAAATGGGAGACAATACCTAGGGCCTCTCCCTTTAGTGTGGAGAACAAGTAGGCCAACTTTTGACTAGGTGCCAAGTCATTCCGAGCATCTACCAGACTGGTGAACAGATCATGGTAGGCGGTCCAACATTTCAAATCCCCATCAAAATGGGGCAAGTCCAAAGTGGGCAAACGCCCAAGGAGCGCGAGTGGTGGAGGGGATCGTGTCTCCACAGTCAAAGCACCCTGCTGTACCTTGCTAGCAGCCTGAACAACACTATGCGACAACTCATAAAATTGTGTGATGTCTGTCTCAATCATATCATCTACCTTTTCACCTAAAGCCAAAAGCTCCATATAGCAGTTTTGGACTACTTCACCCCGGGCTGGTAACTCAGCTGATCTTGCCAGAAGGGCATCGATTCGGTCAGGTCGGTCAATCAGTTGAACCACTGAGGACAACCATCTCAATTCCGCCCTGATCTTGGCTGCCAACCTTGCCATGTTTACAGGGTAACAAACAAAGAAACAACACAATAAGACCCAGGTAAATAATTAACTTTAAACTATATTGTTTGAGAATACAAACCACAAAATAATATAATTTAATTTAATATTCACTACTGAACCCTGCAAAAGGTTGTTTGCAGATCCCTAATCCAATTAATATTCTATGAAGAATATATATGATTTATTTTTAAATATAATTTTAATTATATTGTTCAATACAGAACCCTAAAAATAATTCAAATTATATTGTTCAATACAGAACCCCAAAAATAATTCAAATTATGTTGTTCAATACAGAACCCCAAAAATAATTCAAACTATATTGTTCACTATTCTCATTAGATTGAGCACAATAAAAAGGTGAGATAATTATCTCCACAACAATTTATAAAACCAAGTATATAGTTTCAACACTTTCAATAAACAAAATAGCTGACCTATTATATAACCTTTTTATCAGCGGTAACTAGTCTTTTACAAATTAAACAATTACAATTAATTACAATGAATCACAAGGTGAGATTATATCTCCTCAACAACCCTTATCAAGTTAAACCTAGTTCCACTGTGGGTCAAACAAATAAAACCTACCAGCACAGTCGGGAACTAATACCTAACCAAAGTAAACAATTCAACAATTGGTTATAACAAAACCCAAGACAAAGTTAGGTATTTAGTCAGTTTGACTGCTTATACATAAATTCAACCAAAAATGTGGTTTTTAAAACCGCGCTCTGCTACCAAAACGTGATCACAATAGACCGGGGTCAAAACAAAATCCCTACAAACGCTGGGCCCATAGAGTAATTTGCGAGGGATTTGTCCCGAAATATCGTGACGGGCGAAACCGCGATACGCGGCAGCCCCAAATCTATATACTGGCGGTATCTATGTATTAGAGGTAGGTAACCTATTTGTAAGTACTCACTGGTTTTCTTGGTTTCTCGGCTTCGTCCAGGGGTGCGATTTGTGTAACTGTGATGTGTGTGTGAGTGTATGTGTGGTTCACCTCCTGTTACTGGTCCAGGCAGCACCCAATCTTCACGGTCACTACACGCGGCCAAAGCTAGCACTCCACACCGTTCACAATAATCAAAATAATCACTGCGCCAAGGGCCTAAGGGGCCAGCAACACTCGGCGAAGCTTCTAAATTCAAAAACCCTCTTAATCCGGGGTGATTAACACAAATACAATGCAATCAAGTTAATAATCCAAAACACCGGCCGGCTTTTTACACCTCGTTAGCAAGCAACAAATTAGACAAGTCAAGTTAACCTCACAATCTGTCAAACGTCAAGTTAATAGCACAGACTCGGTGACGTCTGTCACAGATTAAAAATTACTTTCAAATCGGTTCCGAACATTAACTATAATCACGGGTCGAACTTTTGATGCCGATAACGTCAAAATAACGAAATTTTGCACACTGGGTACTCTGGTTTGGCAAATATTTAGGTATTAAATAGGACAAATTAATAAATAATTAACCTGAGTGAAAGTGGTACAATTCTCAGAGTTAAAAATCTAAATACGGATCACAGCAATACCACACATTTTTTCAAATTTCTATTTAGCGGTTATCATTCAAAATGATGGTGACAGAATATTATGTATGTATGTATGTAAACTTGTTATTGCACATAAACTATTACAAAACATTTTTGCACCAATACGAGTATTATGTAGATAATGTACCCACATTGGCGAACCCATATGGGATCTCTTCCAGTTAACGTTGGAGTGAAATAACCAAGGACAATGCAATAGATAGGATAGACAAATTTACAAAATAAAAGAAAATACTACATCCGAAAACTCACATTAAAAAACCGGGCAAGAGCATGTCGGACCATGCTCAGTGTAGGGTTCCGAAGCCGTAACGACAAACACAAAAAACTATCTCAAAAATCAACATGTATGAACCAATTTTCTATTTAGTTATTTGGCGCTGTCTTAGATGATTTTTAGTAGGTATAAACCCGTTAGTCGCCTGTATCTCAGGAACTAATTAAGTCTACTTATTGTTAGTAATGATTCTTTTTCTTATAAATTCGTATATAACATCTCAAACAAGAGCCAAGCTTTTAAGTGTGAGATCAGTATACCTATGTAGGTAGTTAGGTATCTAAACTGCTTCAAATCGAATTTAAATTACATTAAAAGTTTAATCTTTTATATAGTAATTAATAGAAATTGAAAAAAAACAAGGGCCAGTAAATAGAATTTTAAGTTTTCCAAACGATACTCGACTCAAATCAATAATCTAATCGATTATTTGTAAACTTTCAGATCGCAAATCGCAAACTTGTATGTAGCATTCCGGGGCACGTCCGAACAGCATCTAGGCGCTCGCGCTTATGAGCGCGGCTGTCGCTCGATTTGTTACTTGGACAGACTCCCCCCCCGCGCGTCCTGCACGCCCCGTTAACAAATTTTTCTATCAAAGTTATCATAGGCGATTTTGATAGGTATAAACACTTTAGTCGCCTGTATCTCAGGAACTAATTTTGTGTACTTAGCCGTGATAGTTTTCCTTTAAAATTCGTTATATGCGCTTTCGTTGAAGATTTTTTTCAGATTTTTAGTATTTGTAGTTTTGGCTGTAGGGGGGGGGGGACACTTGACTCTAACAAAAAATAGCGCTTTAAAGCTTAATATTTCATAAACGAATCCCTTAATCGAAAAATTATTTTCATAAACCCGAAATATTTTTGAATGACCTATCCAACGACACCCCACACTATGGGGTAGGCAAGAAAAAAAAAAGGCATCCCCACGTTACGTGTAGGGGAGGTGCATTAAAAAAAAATATTTTTTAAAATTTTATTTTACCACTTTGTTGGCGTGACTAATATGTATATTCATGCCAAATTACAGCTTTCTAGTACTATGAGTCTCTGAGCTAGACTGGGGACGGACGGACGGACGGACGGACATGGCGAAACTATAAGTGTTCCTAGTTTGACTACGGAACCCTAAAAAGACATGCAAATCGTTATTACAACTTAACTTTCTAAGGCCCACAGAAATTTGTCAACGGAATATGAATCTATAAAGAATGGAATAAAGTCAATTTTCTAATATGATCTGTAATCATGAAAACAAAAGAATTTCCACTTTACTACGTTTGCAATAGATCTTTATTTCAATGGGCGTAGATTATTTTTGCTTCTGTCCGTCGACCGTCTCAGTGTCAAAAGGTGTCCATGAACTCGAAAGCTTAATAAGGATTTATGCAGAACTGGTTTTCAATCCAACCTTTCATCAATTGTAAACACCGGCAAATTGACGTCATCATCGGTACCAATAGTTCGACCCCTGCATATAATAAACCACATAGCAAAAACGTTCCAGCTTCTTCCAGGTTCTATACTTTCAACACTAGTCCAGGCAACGAGTGTTAAATTTTGGATGGAAAACTTAAACACCCCTCGGGTTGAGCCCCAGGCCCCCCTAGGGCTCAACGCGAGGGGTGTCCAAGTTTTGGGACACACACACAAAGAACGTTACGTTAGAATGACCTCACGTTTTTTGTCATACAATTCTCTCTAACTTGTAAAGATATCATCTGAGAGAAACAACCTCTTAAATAGCTAGTAAAGAGTTAAATTATCTTTAAGAATATTATTCACACATTAATATATCATCTACCGTTGAAAAGTTATATTAGTTATAGTTAAAGATAATTAAAGTTCACAAACGGCATAACAAAAAACTGTGATAACCACGTCTTTCGTCTTTTGCTCTTTGGGGACAGTGGAATGATCCCACTAAAATGTTATAAATGTGAATATTACGCAGTATTAGTTTATAGACTCCTCTGGAGGTCCTAGAGCTGGTGCTTACCTCACCCAAAGGACTGGGCTAGCTATCCAAAGAGGTAATGCAGCCAGTGTCATAGGGACCATGCCGCGAGCGGACCTCTTAGAGGGGGTGTTCTTTTTATAGTGGTGATTAGTATTCTTTAATATTTTAGTAGTGATTAGTATTCTTTAATATTTTAGTAGCTTAGTTTTATTTTAAAATAAATACGTTTAGTTAAAAAAAAGTACTATTGTTGAATTATGTAAATAAATAATTGTTGAATATTAATTTGATACTCCTCACGCAGCCGCGGCGCGATTTGATGTTAGAATGAAGATAGCTTGGATTAACACATGCGCTAGTTTACATCATGGGAAATTTTAAGAAATCGAGGGAATAACAATAATCGAAATCTACGCGGACGAAGTCGCGGACAGAGGCGATGATTAAAAAAGTACAAAAGGCACTCACCTAATTGGGAGCGCTTCCACTCCTTTTTTATTTTATTCGTCAAAGACGCGACTATGGCGTCTATGGCCGCATCTTCATCGTCTGGCTAGGCTCGGACGACTCGTCCTTAGGCTGGCTATCCTGTTCGACTTTAGACCTAGAATGTGGATTTCGCTGGTTTTATCACCCGTGTAGGTATGTTTACCTAAAGACGGCTGTAAACGGGCTATAAAAAAATCATTTTTCACGCAATATTTCTCGAAAGTATAGACTAGTAATATCTACGGCGATATTCTGGCTGCAACAGTGTCATAATCAACGATGAAGTAATCTAATAAATAATATAGTTTTGCCGCTGGGCTTTCGATCGCGAAATGGTCTCTCTCTCTCTCTCTCTCTCTCTCTCTATCTCTCTGTGTGTGTGTGTGTGTGTGTGTGTGTGTGTGTGTGTGTGTGTGTGTGTGTGTGTGTGTGTGTGTGTGTGTGTGTGTGTGTGTGTGTGTGTGTGTGTGTGTGTGTGTGTGTGTGTGTGTGTGTGTGTGTGTGTGTGTGTGTGTGTGTGTGTGTGTGTGTGTGTGTGTGTGTGTCGTGGAACACTGTGACTTTAGTATAATGTGGCTTCTTAAGTGGCCCAATACAGATGGCTATTGGCTACTCTATAGCTAAACGACTGCAGCAAGAAATAACCCGCCCGAAAAAACAAGCCCGTTTATAGCAGTCGTTTATGGAAAAATATAGAAACATACTCGTACGAGACTTGGCTGGCTGACGTTGGGCCCGAGTTGTTTGCAATTGATTTATGATCTGTAAAGAATAAATAAAATCTTTTACTATATTATAGGTACAATATCACCAGCCCCCTATTTCACCACCCTGACGATGACAGGTGACAGGTGACATTTCAGTGTACATGGAGTAGCTTCTATGAATCCCAGTGATGTGAAAACTTGTTAACGCTGCAATGTATACCGAATTGTCATCTGTCACCTGTCATTGTCAAGATTGTGAAATAGGGGGCAGGTTTTATTAAAATGCCATAATCACTGATAATGACAGAGCATATTTCAAGCACACTTTAGCTATTATGTGTTTATGAATAAGTTTTTTTAATTATATAGAAGTATAAGGCAAATGAGCAGACGACGGGCCAACTAATAGGTAGTAAGCAGTCACCGTTGCCCATAAACATTAACAATTTTAGATGAAACATGTTCTAGACACCAATCGTCGATGATACTGCAATACCGCGTAACCAACAAATGTATTATAGAGCAAAATAAACCTTAACATTTTAGAAAAAAGGTGCATTTTGCTCCTAATTAAAAATGTTACTTACGCGGTTTCGCAGTTTCACCGACAAAATATGCCGTCCCCTTATTTCACCCACACTCATTTCATAGAACGTATCGCTTCACAGATTTTTTGTTTCATATAAAACTATTTTCTGGTGATCCCGTGTTGATTTCAGGTTATTTTAAATATGATTGACGTAGGTTAGGTTAGGTTAGGCTTATTACTATCACAAGATAACCTGATATCAACACAGGTTTCTTGTGATGATGCGAAGGGGTTTCCTCTATGTGGCATAACATATTTTATTGTCCGAAACTGAAAGTATAACAGACTCGGTATAATCGGTTTTCGCCGAATCCCGTAAATAACATCCCGAAAATGAGTTAAAAATTAAATCCGCGTACTATTATTCTGACCGATTGTTTTCACTAATAATTGTGTTTAGCATAATTTTATTCGGCAAATTATCGATTATCCGGAACTAACTAGGCATAATTCATTTCATAAACTTAACTGCTACCAGAAAAGTAGGTTAGGTTAGGTTATAATTGCGACCACAACCAAAACGAAGTGATACCAGCAAAGTATGGTACCGTAGGTTTATGGATTGACCGAAACTTACTTATCGTACTTACTGCTACCAGAAAAGTAGGTTAGGTTTGAACTGCGACTAAGTATAACAAAAACAAACTGCTACGAGAAAAGTAGGTTAGGTTAGGTTAGAATTGTGACCTTATCAAAAACTAACTGCTCTGTTCGTTTTTGATGTTCGTCGATAATTCAAATAAATGAAACAATTTCATGCTTATTTAATTTGTGTGAAGACATAATATGATTCAGAGCATGAAAAATATGAACGAATAATATTCGGACTAACGTAATTCTGCGTAATCAAACTATGCGAAGGTAGACTGCGATAACAGTTTAGGGGAGTAACCTAATATGGCTATGTAGATTATGCCACAAAGATATATAACTTACAACATTATGCCACAATAGAGTGAACCTCTGCAAAGACGTTCTATGAAATGAATGTCGGTGTAACAAGGGTAGGTAAACCCACAAATATACACTTGTATAAACGAAAAAAAAAAAAAATCTTACCTTCTCGCGCTGAAATTCGAGGTGGTAGAACTGGTGCGGGTGAAAATGCGCGTCGCGGCAGCGTGTTTAGTAAGTGCAAGGGCAATTTTCCTGTTTTGTAGAAATCGCTCTCCTCAAATATCGTAGCATGACAGTTTGACATTTAAATTTGACTATGTCACCAATTTGATGTCTCCGAAGTTTTTTTTTTTCTATTTAAAATATGAAACTACAAATAGGTTCTTATTCAGAGTAGACAGATTGAGAACGTGAAATATATCTAGTGATGCATATCTAAGGTTAAAGTTTGCAGATCTTTCACCCGAACATGCGTCATTTTAATTATGCAAAACACTTTAGCTTGCTGAAGCGAAAATAAACCTTAAGATATGTCTATCTTTCAAGCAATAAATCAGCGAAACGGTACGTGAATCAAATTCCTTGACTGTACATATTTACATGTTCTGCCCAATTTACAACCACTGTTTTGAAAGTCTCTGCAGAATGTGAGTACCTGTGTTCGGTCAATGTTCGGATTATTTAGGCACCTGTCGTGCAAGAACTTACAATTGTCTCTGAGGCATGGGCCTCTAATAAAATCTCTGCAGACACGGAGAAGTGGTGGAGAGTGTTTCCTTTCCGGTTCCAACTTCCGTTGTTTTTCCGTTTCCATCAGTCTTAATATTTCTACTATTCTCATTGCGATCTCACTAGAATTGTTCATAGGCGGGGGGATGCAGGACGCCCTCCCACGCGACAGGCCGACAACAGGGTCGGGCGGTGGACCGGAAAAGGCCGATGACGATGGAGGAGGTATATTAAATCCTTTCGGTTGAAAAGGTGTGGGAGGTTCATATGTGTGGGGCGAACAATATTGGTAACAGTCATGTTGAAAATGTGTTGGAGGTTCATATGTGTACGGCAAACGAGACTGGAACCGTTGTGGTTGAAAATATGTATTATGTTCATATTGAAAAGATATACGAGGTTCATATCTGTGGGGCGAATTTGTGCGGAATCCAGGATGGGAATATGTATATGTCTGGGGGGGAGGAATATGACGCATTTCTGTCAGAGAAGGATTATTTGTCAAAAAACGATCCTGTTGTTGCGAAAAATTAGAGAGATCTGTACTACATGCGCCTCGAAAGACATTACTACAGTTAGTGCGATTCTGTGTATGAAAACTTTGAAGGCTTTGATTTTCCATTTGATAGTTAGGAGCTTTCTGTCCATTTTCTTTATCTGGGGGACCCGCTGGTGGAGGAGGTATTAGGGGGATCGTAGGAATAGAAAACGAATCCGATCTTACTAGTTCAGCAAGATCACTTCGGTGCTCAAATTTACACATTTCTTTATTGCACCTTCCTAAAATAAATTGTGTACAAATCTTCGGAGATGTTTTATTTGGTTCTGTAGGCTCAGGATAAGGATAGTCCGGAAGAGGGGGTTGCGGTGGCAGGGGCGGATGAATACGACGTCGGTGAAGTTTCTCCGGGGACATGTCTCGTTCTATTTTACAAATGGTATTTGCAAGGCTTGTCTGTTCTTTTTCTACAAAATCGGTTTCCATCACTTCTACCTTGACGGTAGCTGGAACTGGAGGATTATCTGTACATTTCGGGTCCTGCAACCCGAAATGAAGCTTAACCCAATTCTCGGTTGGAAAAGTATCACTTCTATCTTCTTCATTTTTTACTTCAGGTCGAGTATCAGCGTTTCCTGGCTGCGCTGGATTTGAGGACCCAGAAATATCCATAGTTTTAAAATGTTTTTCCATAACTTCAACATTTACAACTTCCCATACTTCATTTACTTGACTAAGTGATTTCCCAGTCTCCGGTAATTGTGAAAATCTGTCAAATAATAAAGAAAATTAAATAGTCCGCTTCGCATCCTACAGAATTACGTATTGTTGGATGACGATGAAGCAAACAGTTTTCGGCGTCCTGATTGCCAAACGCAATTGGGCAAACTACAGTATGGGAGGGCAGACGAAAAATCACAAACTGTTTTCCTAATGAAACCGCAGCTTTATTATTAATTTTCATATTACGATGCCCGTTTATGAAATATTTAACTTTAAAATTGACTTTAAAAGATTGTTTAAAAATGACATCTTCGCTAGTGGTACGTCCACACACTACTGATTTCACTACAGCTGAATCTACAGATTCTACATCTTGAATAAATAATGAATGGCAGTCACTGATGTCTAAAGCTTTACTATAGCATCGAGGACTATCTAACAGACAAAACTGCTTGTCCCAAATAACTTAATAAAAATATGTAAACATTGTATATTTCCTAGGAGTCACGGTTTCTGTAGGAGAATGTATCAAAACTTTTTATGTAGGTTGTCGTCTTGCACCATCATAGTAAAGTATAATTTATGTCATTTTTATTTTTCTATTAGGTACTACTACTTATTAGTTCCTGTGCAAATTCTAAGTTTTGACAAGTTTTCCTGTTCAACTGCGCGTGAATAAAATTATTTCCTATTTTATGTTAGATTCATTGTTTTATAATAATCCTAGGTTAAGTTTTATCACAGTAATATTACAAAGGCGAAAGTTTGTGAGTAAGTATGTTTGTTACTCCTTCACGTTGCAACGGCTGGACGGATTTGGATAAAATTTGGAATGGAGATAGCTTATACACTGGATAAACACATAGGCTACTTTTTATCCCGGACAATTTAAAAGTTCCCGAGGTAATAACGATAAGGGTGAATTGCAAAAATATTGTACATAGTTCAGGGCTCAATTAAAAAATCCTTAACAATCCTTAACTTTTTCCTTTGTGTAACGAAGATTAGCCATATAATCATTATGGATAACTTTCGTTACACAAAGGAAAAACAATTGAAGAAAGTTAACGTTGTCTCAATTAAGCCCTTAATTATGTACAATATTTTTGCAATTCACCCATAATCGAAATCTACGCGGACGAAGTCGCGGGCAGAAGCTAGTTATTGTATAATTTCAAAAGCAATATTTAAAATACAGGTGACTGTTGAGTTTCTTGCGGCGTTTCTTCTCAGCAGTGGTCTCTTGTGAAGCGCTGGTAGATGTTTGACGTGTAAAAGTGCCCGTGCGGCCTACTTACTGAATAAACATCTTTTACGTTTTATCTTTTAACCAATTTGACAGACTGAGTGATTTTCAAAGGACAATCACTTTTTGTGCTTGACGACTTGCAAAATGTTTATTACCATTTTTCTTTTCACAACAAGTATACAGGACTACACAAAAGTTCGTATGAGTAAATCCAAACCAATTAAGGTGTCAACACTTAGTATTATCATTTAAGGTTCAAATTTTATTGCCAGATAATTGTGGGACGTCAATCATTTCGTAATTTAAAAAGCTTCTACCCGCGCCTTTTTTAAACTGTTAATCAAACGTGGACATTAATTAATTAATCCGTTCATCGTTAATAAACGAAATCAACAATATTCTTAACAGATTAACTATTAAGAAAACTTCAAAAAAGGTTAACGCTCTTCCGTTTATTTTAGTCCGTTGTCATATTTTGTTTACAGCTAAGAAACAAAACAAGACAAAACAAACTAGATCAACCAGGTTAAAATATGTATTTTAATTAAATGTAACACTGCTATCCCGTTTAGTTGTTATGGTGAGTGGTCGGTGTCTTTCGTCGTCTGTAGGCATCTCACAGTAGTTTTTCCCAGAAACAACCCAAGCTATTAACTTTAAATCTGGCTTACGTACCTACCTATTGGTATATTTAGCTTGCCCGCATCTATTTTCCGTAAATAAATTTAACAATACTTTTATAATTTCATTTCAATTGATTCATTTATAATGAGAAATTGTACGCAATAAAATACCTAGGAACTATTCAGGAATAAGCCGATCGCCGATTGTCATTACAACCATTAAGTATTTTGAGAAAGATTTATCAGTGTATATTACAATGTTCAGCACATTTTGTACAAAATAAAACGTCACTAGGTTATAATATAATATTTATTTCAGACAAACAAACAAAAACAAACGAAGAACACACAAACTTACTTAAAACTACACTAATCTAACAAACCGCTACCAGTGGGCATTGTTCCTAAAATGCTGGCAGCATTGCCACGTTGAATGGTAAATATGGTAATGCTTACTCTTTGTGCCAAGTACAGGCCAGCATTTTGTTCATGAGTAGCGTCGATCAGGCTCTTTGATACATCTTTAAAAATACGGTGTGCTCCTGGTCCTAAAGTTTCGACCCCAAACGGCTCAAATATGTAACTTCTATCCAGTTGACTGTATTTGCGCCATTTGAGAGTCTCCTCTCCGCTGATTCCGCCGGGAAACCAGCCCTAGTACTTGTTCGGGGAAGGTGTGATGGCACAAGGGTGTCCAAACCAACGGCCGGCCCAACTTCCACGGAACAAGAGTCATCCCATCAGGTATTTTACCATCGTCGCGAAAAAAATCCACCGACATGACGATGCCACCGAAATGACGACGGTTAACTATTTAAATTTATACTGCTTCACCATAAATCCACTAAACTAAAGGCTATACGCAGAAAAATAACGAAGCAATACTTTTTAATATTAACACGTAAGTTTAACTAAGGATCTATGTCTATCCTTAAATAACAATCCACGGAAATTACTTACTTTTAAATGAACCAAACGAATTATAAATGGCTTACTCGGTTAGTCCAGCACAAATATAACATTTCCTATGCAAGTGCATAAAATGGTAGTCGTTGGTTAATCAATATTTGCAGGTATTGCGCATTACGATCGAGGTAAACGCTGCCGAGCGTGGGACGATGACAAAATGGACGACATGCATAATTATATTTTTAAAAAAATGCGCTCAGTAATGATTGGTAAAATGTGTTTTTAATTATAATAATAAACATGTATTTCTGTTATAAATTTAAAATTTGTTAATGGGAAAAAGCAAGTGGCACAGACCTCGCGGATGTACTGCGCATAATATTCTGAAATTTCTAATGTATTTTGAGCTTTTGTTTATGATTGAAATTTTTGTTAGCTTACGCTTAACATAAGTTGCCATTAAAAACCGCTAATCATAAATTTACTTCTTTAGGTGTGTGTGTATGTGAAATAAATCCATTATACATTTCGGTCATGACGCGTAAAAACTCGGTAAACTTATGAAACAATGGTTGTTTATTTAAGTACATTGTGTGACATTTGCTGTGTGATATAAAATCAGGGACCCTAGGGCATATTTAGAGCATTGCCAGGTAACGCTGTTCTATCAGTTCACCAGGCAGATAATAAAATAGTTAACAACAAAAAAAACCTATACTTAAAATGATACATTTATCAGCTGTTAAAAACAACAAAAGGATATTTGACACACTATATAAACAGCCCGTAATATTAAATTAAGGAATCCAGATATAATTTAATAAAAAAATGCATACGAACCTGACTTGCAGTGCAGCTTGCAGTTAATTTCACTTCGATTGTTCGCAATTTTACAGTTTAAAAAAGAAATGATTGGTTCTACCTTTAAAGATAATGGTGCCGCGCTATAGCTTCGCTTACCACATCAATCTCAACACTAGTTGCACCATCTAACAAAATGGCCGAACCCGAACGCACGGATCGAGAAATCAATAAGGGTGAGGTGAGTTTTAGACCGGGAGCCACCCACGGGAAAAGGATTTTAAAGTTTATAGAGCAATACGTCCCGACTAATCAGACCTACCGCACCTATTGTAATTTTTATATAGACGCGTTCTACTTTTAAAATTAGTATAAAACGTTACAGCTTAGGTTTTTCCTTGTACCAGAATGTTGGGCCTCGAAGCGGATGAATGAAAAGCAAATTTATTTAGCGGAAATGAGAATGCTAAGAGGGATGTGTGGTTTTACGCGAATGGATAGAACAAGAAATGAGTAGGTATATAAGAGGAAGTCTGAAAGTGACACCGGTGACTGAAAAGTTTTATGGAAATCGGTCGTCATAGTATGGGCATGTGGAATGAGGAAAATATCGTAAGGAAACTTTTGATCCATGGCTAAACGAGTAGGGGAAGACCAAAAAAACATGATGGACTGCATGAAAGATGATATGGTTAGGAAGGGAGTGACTACCGCAGTACCGTGATGACGACTAAAAGAGAACCCAACCGACCCCAAATAAGTTAGGATAAGCGCAGCATAATGATGATTAGGGGGATACGGGGCAGATTAATGCAAGGGGCACTATAATACACAAGTACTTTCTCGTTACAAACATATGTTATTTTATTAATTTGGAAATATCAGTAAAACATGACTAGGTATACGTAAGCGCGTCGCACGGTTGTTGTTCTTTAGCATTACACGAGAAGGAAGGTGTTTTTAGTGTAGCTAACTAAAAAATATTCTCCTGATGTAACAGTTTCATTGTTGCAGAGTTTATTAGTTTATTGGAGATTTCCAATAATAAGTTAAATAGTTATAAAATGGTTTATTTCCGTAACAATGTACCCCACTTCCACCTACTTACCTCGCGCCACCGTACCGATGAATAGCTGCTGGGCTCTCCAAACCAATGAATAATCTTCTCTCACAGGATCTTGATTAGAGGAGTTTCACTGTCCTTAAATTGCAACTCTTTTTTTCGTGTCCAGCTCTCAGACTATTGAAAACTCGTGCATCTCATTTAGTTACACGTTGTATGACACGAGCGGAACACTCAATAGAACGCAGGAATTGATTTATTAACGTTCTTATTCACTTACTCACTTCGCGACACGACAAGACTTATGCTATTGATTTTTCGAACATTTATGGCTAAAATTAGCTTGACTACCTACTTATAAACATTATGGACGCTTCTAGAGTCGATGTTATGTGTATTCGAGGAATGCATGCATAAGAAGAATCTTGAATCTTATTTAAATTTAGCTATTCATTTTATTACATTACGGGTGCACTACTAAAAAATATACCAAGGTTCAATTTACATTAAAATTTCTATTGTTTTTTTTTGTGATTTATTCCAGAGGGAAAGTTAAAAGTACTCTGATAGGCACAGAAAAAAAATGGAATCGTCCACAGACAAAAAATAAACTGATTTTACAGGCCACGGAAAAATGTAGTAACCCTTTATTTGGCAATGTATGTATACATACCATAATGTCCTCTTTTTTCGGTTGTAGGTATTGTTTTTATTTTTTTGCTGATTGGTTTGCATTCCCGACTTTTTTATTTTTGCCAATTTTTTATTACCTACCTACTGTTGCATTTATTATAACAACTTTTTAAACAAAATAATTATTATGTTTGCACAGAAGATTTAAACGTCTTCTGTGGACATAAACCAAATACTGATTTACAAATAAAAGTAAAAATACACTTTTGGCACTGTCTAATGGGCCGTTTCCTCGTGGTCCTACTATTTTTGTCCTACTGACTTTCGACGGAGCCCCGCCCAAGGGCGGAGCTCCTGCTTCTAAGTGGTTTTGCCCTTCGGGCATCTGAAGTTACCTAACGAACCTAACCTACCTACTTTTACAATCATAATTAGTATTTAGTGATCAAATCGAATGCACCGTTTTTTCCAATATTTTCAGTGATTGTGTGCATAGACAAATTTTAGGGCTTGTAAATAACCTCAAAATGACAACTGTGCAAAAATATAAACAAAAACAATTTAATTTCGTAAAACATGATTTAATGATTACGGATTTGAATCTATTTAATTATATTAAGGATGAATTCATTTTATTATTTATGGTCCAATTAGTTTTAAAATGAGCGTCACTTTAAATAAAAAACCGGCCAAGTGCGAAACAGAATCGCGCACCGAGGGTTCCGTACAATTAAAACCTTTAGATAAATAAGTAAAAGTTCACCCATCACGACAATCGGGTTAAAATATGTGATGTAACTAAAAATGTTAGGTTTTCAATTTTTTTCCTTTATTACCTATGTGATATAAAACATTGCTTCGAAATTGAGTTTGAAAATAATATGCGGCTTAAATTGCTGTTTTTTTTATTGCGTTGACATTGAAGTTTGATTTTGTTATAGCTTAAAGGTATTATAGACCTGAGTATTTGATATGAACTTCAATTTAATACCTCTACTCGTTCATGAGGAAAGGTGTAGTAACTATAAAATTATTAAAATTATTTTTATTATATGATGCAACTAAAAATTTACGGTTTTCGCAATTTTTCCTTTATCTGTGCTATGAGACGTTGCTTCGTGCCAAATTTCAAGATTCTGAGTTTACGGGAAGTACCCTGTAGGTTTTGATTCCCTTGAGAGTTTCGAAAATTTGCGGCATAAACGGCTGTATCTTTTGATTGCGTTGGCTTAGAAGTTTGATTTTTTCACAGCTCTAAGGGACAATAAACCTGAGTATTTAATATAAATTTCAGCTACATACCATCACGCATTTCTGAGAAAAAGGGTCTTGACAGACGGACGGACGTTCGGACGGACGGACGGACAACAAAGTGATCCTATAACGGTTCCGCTTTTTCCTTTCGAAGTGCGGAACCCTAAAACTCCACTGAAGGGGATTTAAAGCTCTCAGAAAAACAATAGCTAGTGATAATTTTTGACGTCAGTCGACTTTAATTAAACTTACGTACTATGAAATATAGGTAATAATTAGATAATTATGCCCTTATGTACATAATAGCACCCCTACTTTCAGCGCCATGATATTTCTTAAGCTGCCCAACTTATTTTCATAAAACGTAGCTAAGAAAAAACCCCCTTATATGCCTTAATATTAAAAAAATGCTTTCGAGTAGGTTAATTAGTTTAATTTGGGGCTATTATGGCACAGACAGACACAAATACATATACACACACACGTTAAAGTTTTAACACTCCTCGAAACATTATAAAACGGGAATACCTTAAAATTCCGAATGAATTTTATCCAAATATTCATTTGTCCGAATTTCCATTTTTTCTAAAACTGTTACGCTGGAGCTATTTTAGATTAAATGCATAATTTAATTGTCATACGTAGGTTACGTTAGGTTTGATTTATAAGTGATATCACAAAGTTAAGTCTTCTACCCAACTTTAAACCCTAATGTATCATGTTTAAGTACACAAGTATTAAAACTAAAATAGGTAAATACTCCATTCTGAATAGAGAAGTTAATATTATGTATTTTCACATTCCAAGTTTACCTAAACTTCGCTTGGAGTGAGTAGCCACGCGCGCGGCGGCGGCCGTTGTAAGGCCGGCCTTACACTTGTAAGTTTTACTTACGTAAGTAAGGACACGGCTATCTGTTAGAATAAGAAAACAAAATCTGTTATAGTCTAACAAATAACTGCGTCCCTACTTTTACGTAAGTAAATTTACCAAGTGTAAGTAAAGTAGGGACACAGTTATTTGTTAGAATAAGATAGAAATATTAACGATGTTCCGAGTCGAATTTATTCCAACTTGGATAACTCGAGTTGACTCGGCCGCCCCACCTCGAATCTAAACTCGAGTTGACTCGACTCGCATCAACAGGATGGGATCCACTTCGCGGCAGCAGCCGTGCAGCAGCCAAACAGATCGGTAAGTCGAGTTTTGGTTTCGAGTTGGCGAATCGCTGACTCGCGTGCACTCGCACTCGCATAACTCGCATCGCTCGCATTCGTTATCCGCTCACTTGCCCAGCCTTATCAATTCTAGCGACTTAGGTATGCGAGTAGCCAATGAACTCGATTCGAATCAACTCGTTTAGACTCTGATTCGAGTTATTCGAATCAGATAACTCGACTGGCCCATCGCTAAGATATATTGCTTTCTCTTTTTAATAGATAGCTGTGTCCCTACTTACGTAAGTAAGTAAAACTTACGAGTGTAAGACCGGCCTAAAGTCTGCGCGAAGCTACGAATTTGGCTTGAATTGTTGAAAAGTAGGTAAGTAAGTTAAATATGTATAAGGCTGCGCCCACACCGCGGCTTAACGGTGCGTATATTACGCTGCGTCAAAAACGGCGCCATGTTGTTACACTATGGCCCCTCTTTTGTTTACGCAACGACACCGTAATTATACGCACCGTTAAGCTCCGGTGTGGGCGCACCTTTACTTGTATATCAACAAAAGAGCAAGAATGTTACCCCACTTTCACGCATTCACCGATTTGACTCGGTAAGTATCTTCGTTCAATGGTAAGAGAAGTATTTTTGAAGCATGGGACCCCTTTTTTGACAAGGGGCCTAATTATGACTGCGTTTATCGCGTGATAAATTTTGGATAAGGCATCCGTCACTTTCTGACACGTAAATAAGTACACGTGTCAAAAAGTGACGGATTCTTTAATTGAGGATGCAAACAAATTAATAAAAGACATTACTAATAGGATCAACATTACTAATAGGAACATTATTAATAGGATCTCACAGCTTAACAGTTTAATTGCCAAGATCTCTGATTTTCATACAAAATGTATTCGCCTAGCGGGTCGGTGGCAATCAGTGCTAAAATACTTATTGCATGCCATAATTATTATTTTAGACCAGCTACCTCAGTAAATGAATGCCATAAATATCTGTTTACAAGGATAGAACACATCCCAACAACTTCGCTGCTTTATATCGGCATTTTTTGAGAGCCATAATATCTATATCAATGGGTGCATGTTTGGGGTTAGTTAGCAGTCTTAGTACCGGCTCCAAATCTGCTCTGTCCATCTACTTGGGGTTTAACGAAGGTCAAAAACAACAATTAAGAATAAATGTGCCAAGTTTTAGCGCATAGTCACAAAGTGCAAGGTGTCGTGCAGTAATTACCTACCCTAGCTATTTGGAAATATTGAATGAATGAATGAATGAATGAAAAACGTCGTAATACAACGATGGCAAGCGTGTAAGTGAGACACGTAAATGGGTTGATCGATCTCGCTCGAGCTAGTTTTCTATAAATCATTGAATTTGTAACTGTCTTACCGCTTGATACGGTATAATTTTGATTAGAAAGTAATAGTAATAGTTAGTAATGAATCCAGGGTTGAATACAGTGTCCTTGGCCGAGATTTCTTTCTACAATGCTTTTTCGTACCTAAATAATTCTTATAATAAGATAGATAGGTACATTAGTTTTTAAAAAGCTAATACTATAATTAATGAATATCAAGAATTGCTTTTTCTATCAATAGACTTTCATGTTAATTTATAAACAAAACGAGTAATTTTTTATAATAACGAATGCACCTAAAAAAAACATGATTTTATAGGGCAACGCTAAGCCCGAGACGTCATTTTATAATCCAACACATTTCAATTGCCTAATATCGCTGTACACATTTCATTTTGTCTCTTTTACTCTCATGCATTACAAACGTCAAATGACAGATGGTTATCTTTCTCTTTCTTAAAGTAAACTGACGTGTAATTTTCAGTATTTTTAATGTCAAGCAATTTCAACATTGTAATAATTGTAAATGAAATTAGGCAATTAGGCTCTCCTGATCATATTTTCTTTTCGTGCCCTAAGTTCCCATGCTCTCTTTACGACTTAATCCCTTTGGAATTTCCTCGTCCTATAAATATGAAAAACTTATTAACTCTTGTAAATAGTCCTCTCATTAAACATTTAGTTAGTTTCATTCATAAATATAGAATTAAGTTATAGTTACATGTAAGTATTTGTTGTAAATATATGAAACCGAAACATTCTTTGTACTTATTTTATTGCCCTATTCAAAATTGTTCTTCGTTAAAACGTGTGCCTTCCTTAAACCTGACATTGGCGAAATCATAGTGGCAACACAAATGACATATGCCACTAAACAAAGATCTATCTATCTAATTAGGCAATTTTCATCATAATAATCGAATTCAACTGGAATGAAATTGTAATTATAGGCCTCGTGAGGCTTAACACAGCCGCAATGTCTACGAAATATCAACAAAATACTAATGTGACTGCACAAAACCAGGTATGTTGTGCGTCGTGAATCCGCCGATACAAAACCTCACTTTTGACTGAAATTACTATTATATTCTCTTGTTTGTTAAAATGTTCATGTGTAATAACTCATTTTGAATTCCCTGTTCCAATTTCAGCTTGTGCAATGGCTAAACGAAGCGGGAATGGCGGAGGGCAAGCGAAAGACCGACCTGTTACGGAAAATCCTGGAGATCCTCTTACACCAAGTGCCGCAAATGATACCTGTATATAAAGATAACATATTGAGCTACGTCAGCGACAAGTCCACTGATGTTAGGAAGCAGGTTATAGCTTTTATAGAGGAAATAAGGTGAGGAACAAAATACTGCTTTACCGATCAATTAAATGATCCAGATAAATCATAAATAGATTTTCTTTTGGTTTTAGAGGTTAGGACATAGATGCCATCTGACTTTGATACCTGTATTAGTGTTAGCCTATAATTAGGCCGCATTAACACCTTGTAAGTTATTGGTGTAAGTAATGAACAGAGCCCTGTCGCAATCTAGCTAGTGTTAGAAATAATTTTTTATCGATATATCGATAGTTTTGTAATAGAAGATCCACTAAATAAAAATATATTAAATGAATCATTTTATGTGAGTTTTGTATAAAACTATATAGAAACAGATGCAATTCCTTCTTCGAAATCCACTTCAGCACACACTGCAGCACATGACATTTTATTTGGTTTGTGATAGTGATCGGAGTAAATGATCATTAATTTCTCAACATTTTCCGGGAGAAGACAGTTTCTGAAGGATCTATTATTTCCCATGAGGTACACTTCATTCAAGTTTTACCTCTTTGTTAGTAGGGTTATTTTATTACTTGATATGACAAAGTAGGAGTTAAGATTTAGATGGAGTAACACATATAAAACAACTGTTGCGAATGATTGTAAAGTAATGTAAAGTAAAATAAATATAATAATACTCCATATCAATAAAAAAATATTTCTAACACTAGCTAGATTGTGACAGTCTTTTTTTTTGTCATGAAAAATCCGGGCTCTGGTAGTGAAAGAAAGCTATATGCAAGAATTTACGACTAACTCTTACTCAAGTGTAAATGCAACCTTATCCATTAACACCACCAACCCTAAAGACCATCGATTTTATGTGAGAAATCAGAGCTTTTGGCAATGAAAGTGATGACCGATGTGGTATAGTCTCACCGATGTCATGTTTTTTTTTAATAGCTTTTATTTAACTTGCAAGGTATGTATGTAAGGGTCAAATTTTGCAAGTTAAATTTGAACCACTTTCCGTTTTTCCGATGAAGCTGAAAATTTGCATACGCGTTTAGTTCTGATGACAATACAATAATATTACCATCGAGCTGGTCTGATGATGGAGACTCAGGATCACCACAACTCCCTTTTTACTCATGATAAACCCGTTGTGTTTGGGGTTTGTTAGAATATTCTTGAGAAGTAGATTCCGACTGTGCAAAAAAAGTACAGTCGGCAATAAAAGCTTGTCCCAAAAATGAAATTTTTGACTGAAAAATATTTAACTTTATCTCGCTATGGCCTAAGTGTTACTTTGAGAGTGTTCTGAAACCATGTAGTCAATTGATGATATATCATTGATTATCTCCAAGTGATGTACATTGTACCTTTGTGAAAAACTAAGCTTATATTTTATAGGGATTTAAATACTAAGTGCTGAAAATGTCCATACAAAATGTTCTGTTTTATAAGTTGTATTGGTGCATTTATATTTAGGCTTCCATATCCAAGGCGTAAAATTGGGACCCTGTTACTTACTGTCTGTCTGTCTGTCTATCTGTCTGTCTGTCCGTCTGTCTGTCTGTTACCAGGCTAATCTCATGTCACAGATGATGCATTTCTGTTGCCATTTTAACAACAACTACTAAAAACAGAATAAAATAATTATTTAAGGGCTCCCATACAAAAAAACGTTTTTTGCGGTTTTTTGCTAGATTTTAATAACAGCAACGGGTAGACGCTTAAAATGTTCCCAGAATATTTAGTTTTATATTCACTTTTAAAATACAACAAATGTGATTTATTGGCCGATTTTTGGCTGGCTTATTTTGTATACATAATGGTACGGATACTTAACATATAGAAGTCCCCCGCGTGTTTGCCGGGTTAAAATAGTGCCACTACATGTCCTTAGGGAATAAAGGCTGTGTAGTACCGTTAGGTGATGGGCTTGCAACCAGTCTAAAACATCTTAGCCTAATTGTACAAAATATGGTTTCAGAATTATTAACAAGTTTTTAGAGTTGTTAGTAATTCTGTAGCTGTAATAAAGGCGTGAGCTTATGTATGTATGTATGTGTATATATGTAGAAGCTATCTTATTTCGCAACTTCAATCCTCAATGTATCCCATTCAGTCTTGATTTTTGCATAAATATAGTTTTCAATCAGAACTATATTTATGCTACTCACTATTTATAACTACTCAATTGAGTTCATTGAATGATTGCTCTGCACTCGCAACACGAGCTGATTCATATTCATACCCTTTTCATTCACACATTGCTCGCTCCATTACCTACATGTTAAATGTGAATTGTTGAAATAACTACTTTTGTATTTTCCATAGTTTTTTTTAAGTATGATGTTGTTGCTCTGTTTGTCTATATAAATGGGCTAGCTTTCCGGTCACAACTTCTGCGAAGAGTCAGAACTTCCATGAAAAGTATAGATACAAGTAGTTTTCATCACCTTCAAAGGGTATATTTTTTCAAATCGTCCATAACGTGATTTTCTGAGTAAGCGGTATACATAACCAGCTGTAATTTCCAGGCTCTAATTTTAAATAAAACAAAATTGTTAGAAAAAATATATTCAGGGCTTACCTTTGTTTCGCTGAAATATGCTTGCCAAATGTATCATTTCCCAAACGTTCCATTGCTTTGTTTTCTGTAACCGTTGTAACGTTGCACGTTCATGATTAGCACTCTTTAGTTAGCAAATTTTAAATAACTATTATTTTACTTTAAATTAGGAATTAATTGTACATTATTACAGATATTTTATTAATTAACAATTTTAATCAATTATACCTACCTAATTATATTTACCAGTAAAAATCTTATTATTTTAATACCATTAACAATTTTAAAACGAATTATTTATAATCTAACATCTCTATGTAACTAAACAATTTTAATCAATTATACCTACCTAATTATATTTACCAATAAAAATCTTATTATTTTAATACCATTAACAATTTTAAAACGAATTATTTATAATCTAACATCTCTATGTAACTAAACAATTATATTAATAACAAATAAAATAAAATAAATAAAATAATATATTACAAATGCTTAACACTTGATCAGCGCGACTGTACGATGCGCGCGCAGATCTGCGCAATCGCTCGAGAAGATTCGATGCGCCCTGCGCCGGCGCTGACACCTCACCGCGACGTCTTCCAAGGCGGACCTACGTTTGTTGTGCGTTCACTAGTGCTACTACGTGTCATCTTACGCGCTAACAAACGATTGAAATTTTTATTTAATATCGGTGGCAGTCCGCACCCTAGTTTCTGACGTTATCAGGAACATACCTAAGTGTTATTTCGAGCCCCAATAGGGTAAGTGTTGAACAATTTAAAATATAAGTGTGCCCTTTGTGTTAGATTTTATAGTGTAAAATCTTATATGCAACGCTAGCCTTTACTAATATTTTCCTAACGTAGTTAGTTTAATAATGCCAAGTTAGTGTTTAATTTTAATTGTCGTTGATTCTGCTTGAGCGTTATTATTAATTGTCTAATTGCATAGCCTCCTGCCCGCTTGTAAATCCGTTCTGATTGAAACACTTACACCAACTATTAGCCGTTACTTTCTTATTACGCTTTTGGCTTCTTCGGAGTGTTCTCAATCGATGAGCGACGTGGCCATCTAGTAACACCGTGCGTTATTCACAGGGTGCTACGTTTGTAGCTAAAGACTACGGCTGCTGGCAATTGTCCGTCATCTCATTGACGTCACGCTACGCTCCCGTGACGTCACCGCCTCCAGGAGCACAACTGAATCACCGGCCTCATCATCTTCACCCGCTTAGACCATCTGGCGTACAGGGAAGTACCGGTCCGCGGAGGCAAAATTTCAGACGGGAATCGAACCCACGACCATTTCTTTTAAATATTAAATTTTTATAATCTTGCTGATCTGAGTTGTTGATTTATTTAATCCACCAACCTGAAAGGTCACAGTGGCGCCTTAAACGTGGTTAAATGGTCAAATTTTGCTTCCGCATTAGTTGTGTGTTTTGTGTGTGGTGTTTTTTTTTTGTTTTGTGAAACGTTTTATTTATTTTTGGTTGCACGCAACTAAGGTGTATCTGTGATATTGGTAACAATAATTTTCATAATAAAATATAATTTTTTGTTTGTCACTGTTCATGCGTAATTATTTTTACACACTGTATATAGTGGTTTACTCGTTCGAGAAACGGGTACAGTCGAGTCACAAAAGTGTTAACTCATAGTTTAATCTTGTTTATGCTTATTAATGGTACACATTAGTTGCAAATTACAATTTTAACAGCGCTTATTTCATTTTATTTTTTGTGATTGATTTTAATTTATTTTTGTAGCGCATTTTTATTTTATTGTTTTTAGCTTGCCAACCATAACGTTGCTTTTCTCTCATTAATTTGTAACAGAACGGATAAGGGTATTCAATTTGCAAGTTCAACACTTCCCCAATTGCGGTTGTTTTTTTTTATATTTAATTCCGCCAAAATTTTTTAATTTTTTTAATTAACTTAATACAGGAAATTTATTTATTTTAAATGGCTTTTCCCGTTAAATTCCTATCTCTTCAGAAGTCCGAATTGGAATATGAGGTTTTAATTAGGGGATCCACTCCTGCTGCTACTGTTCAAGATTTGCGGAAACAAATATCCAAGTTGGGTCCTCTCTTTCCTTCGGAAGACATTCTTGAATGTCAGTTGTCAGTTAGCGACGATCTGAAGGGAGTTAGCGATGTACTGTCTAAGGTTAAGTCATATTTAGTCCAGCCGCTAGATCGGAACCAATTGTTAAGGGGTCAAAATCTTTTAAACCACCTTTATCATCGACTTAATAGAATAATTTTTGACAGTACAACTGAACAAATTTTCCAAACCTGCGTAACAGAATTTAAAAGTCTTTCAGAACAATATAATTTGGTTAAAGACCAGGGCTCTGACTTGCTTTCGCCTTCAACTCCTTCAGATCCTCAAACATCAGCCTCACCCGTTAACGTCAATATTACTTGCGATCGCGGTGTGGCTGGGGAAGTAACTAAGGTTAAATTTGACGGCAAAACATGTGTCCGTGCGTTCATCCAACGCATTACTGAGTTGGGCAAGGCTAGGAATATTACGCATGAAAAATTACTGTCCTATTCTACAGAAATTTTTACCGGAGATGCGTTGCATTGGTACCGTGGTGTTCGGGATCGTGTGTCTGATTGGGATGAACTCCTACTTTTATTAAGAAAGGACTTTGATCAAGCCGATTATGATTACAGGCTTCGTTCAGAAATACGTGCTAGGACTCAAGGTGAGGCGGAAAACATCACTATTTATATGTCTATTATGACTGGGATGTTTTCTCGCTTGTCAAAACCATTATCCGATGAGGAAAAGCTAGAAATAATTTTCCACAATATCAGGCCGTGTTACGCGAGCACTCTAGCTTCTGCTCCTGAAATTAAGGACTTAGATACCTTGAGGTCCCTATGCCGTAATTATGAAAATTTCCAAGCACGTCTTGCTGGTTTTAGAGAGCCTCCCAAAAGGACAACCGAAACCATGGCACCAGAATTTGCTTATGTTGGTCAAACATCTTTAAAAACAAACTACAATTCAAATCAAAATTTTAATAAACATTATCAGAACAACTATTGCGACAAAAACACGTCTTACTTTAATAACAATAATAATAAAAATGGAAATTATAATAAACCTAATTATACTAACAAAAAATTCGTGCATGCTATTCAGGAATCGAAGTTAAAAACGCTTTATTGTCCTAGGTGTCGTAATAACACCCACAATCTCCGCCAATGTCAGGCAAATAAAGACAAAATAATCTGTTTTGTATGTGGTCATGAAGGAGTCAAGACCCCTCAGTGCCCAAATTGTAACAAAATAAAAGCGGGTACTTCAAAAAACTTGTAGGGATGCAGAATTGTGGTCTAACTCAACAAATAAGTAAGTTTGATAGCGAGGATTGGAAACAGTGGCTTCAAACTATTAACTTCTATTTTAATTCGTACAAAATAGACACAATTCTGCAAACTAAACCGGTAAACGACCCAAGGCCTTATGCTCCTATAAGTATAAATTCTTTGAAACTGTTTGGTCTATTGGACTCTGGCTCTGCAGTTACTATTGTTGGTAATAATATTCAACAATATTTGAAAAATCAGGGCGTTGTCATTCACAACGACCACTGTATTACAGTTACTGCCGCTGGGGGCCAATCTATGACTAGTATCGGCTACATGAATCTGCCTATAACTTTTCAAAACAATTTCCATATCATTAAAGCTTTCGTTGTGCCCGACGTTAACATAGACCTAGTCTTGGGAATTGACTTCTGGCATAAATTCAAGATTTTCCCAGATCATTTCAGCAGCATTACATTTTCTAATGCAGCTATCATGAATGCTAGTCTTGATGTCCCCCAGCCATCGGTTATTCAAGCGTACGATAATTTGAATACTTCAGAAAGAGCAATAGCCGACAATATTATAGCCCAATTTAAGGATATCTCGGCCGAATGTAGAGGTTTGGGTGAAACCAAGTTGATCACTCACCGCATTGACACTGGTGACGCAGATCCAGTTCGTCAACGCTACTATCGCATGTCCCCAGAAAAGCAACGCATTTTAATTGACCAGGTGGATGAAATGTTAGGCCTCGACGTTATTGAGCCATGCGAGAGCGCTTGGTCCTCTCCAGTCCTTATCGTCAATAAAAAGAATGGACAACCCAGGTTTTGTTTGGACAGTCGTAAGTTGAACTCGGTCACGAAGCGTGACGCGTACAATTTGCCATATGTCTCGGAGATCTTAGATAACCTTCGCGACGCTCGCTACTTATCTAGCATCGACCTCTCCAAGGCGTTTTGGCAAATACCGATCGCACCAGAAGACCGAGATAAAACTGCGTTTTACGTGCCAAGCCGAGGAACCTTCCGTTTTAAACGTACTGCATTTGGGCTGACCAACGCGCCAGCCACGCAACAACGATTGGTAGACCTTCTGTTTAGGGACTTCGAGCTCAAAGTCTTTGCGTATTTGGACGATATAATTATTATCTCCAACGATTTCGATTCCCATGCTTCCCTATTGTTACAGGTGCTACATAAATTAAAGCAGGCCAATCTGACTGTAAACCTGGAAAAATGCAAGTTTTTTCGGAGTCAACTTAGATATTTGGGCTATATTGTTGACAGTTGTGGGCTACGTACCGATCCCGAGAAAGTAGAGGCCATACTACACTACCCGACACCTTCATGTCGGAAGGACATTAAACGCTTTCTTGGGACTGCTACTTGGTATCGTCGATTTGTCCCCAACTTCAGCACGATAGCAGGCCCTCTTAATAGGTTGACGTCGAACAAAAAGGGCGGGCCACCGTTTGTTTGGACTCCTGAGGCTGATGCTGCGTTTCAGAATCTCAAGGAATGTTTGGTTTCCTCTCCAGTTCTCTCCTGCCCTGACTATGATAAGCCATTTGAGGTGCACACCGATGCCAGCAACTACGGTGTTGGCGCTATGTTGACGCAAACCGTAGACGGTAAGGAGCACCCCATCGCTTACATGAGCAAGTCATTGTCAGCGGCAGAGAGGAATTACAGCATCACGGAGCGTGAAACCTTAGCAGTGGTAATAGCTTTAGAACACTGGAGATGTTACCTGGAAAATGGGAAGCCGTTCACTGTTTATACTGACCACAGTGCGTTGCAATGGTTTCTCTCACTTAAGAACCCTACCGGTCGATTGGCACGCTGGGGCGTTCGGTTGTCGGCATTCAACCTTGTGTTCAAACATCGTCGTGGAGTCGATAATGTCATCCCGGATGCTCTTTCTAGGGCGCTTCCAGTAAGCGCAATTAGTACTACTAATTTTAATTTACAAACTACAGATGCGTGGTACAGGAACATTTTTAACTCTTGTGCGACTAAACCACAAAATTTTCCAAATTTTCATATTAAAAATAACGTTTTGTTCAGGCTCTGTAAAAATAAACATGAATTGACAACCGAATTCTCATGGAAAGAGGTTATACCCAGCGAGCTACGTGAGCAAATTATCAGCGAAAATCACGCCGAGCCTACGGCTGGTCACTTTGGCGTCTTTAAAACGTACCGTCGTCTTGCGTTACGCTACTTCTGGCCAGGAATGCATCAAGACGTCGTGAAATTCGTTGGTTCGTGTTCCAAGTGTCTCTCTTATAAGGCGCAAAACCACCAAACCTTGGGTGAAATGGGTCGCCCTAAACAATGTTCCAGACCTTTTCAGATGGTATCGATTGACCTGATGGGTCCTTTGCCTATAACTAGAAAACAAAACAGCTATATTTTTGTTATCACTTGCTGTTTTTCAAAATTCTGTTTAGTCTTTCCTTTACGCGCTGCTACCTCTAGCTTGGTTTCAAAAATTCTAGAAGATTCATTATTTTTAGTTCATGGAGTTCCCCAAACCATATTTTTAGACAATGGTAGCCAATTTATAAGTAAGATTACAGAGTCCCTTTTCAAAAAATACAATGTGCCAAATGTTTTTTTTTCCCCAAAATACACGCCACAGGTGAACACGGTCGAACGCTACAATAGAACAATCGTTACTTGTCTTTCAACATTCGTGGAGGACGATCATAGGACATGGGACATTTTTATCCCTAAGGTGCAGTTTGCCATCAACAATTCGGTGAATGAGGCAACTGGTTTCACTCCTTCATTCTTAGCATTCGGCAGAGAATTAGTTACTTGCGGCACACATTACGTTGATTCCGATCTCGGCGATGAAGTTTTATTCTTTCCTCGTGACATTTACGCCGAAAACCTAGGCTGTCTTTCTGAAGTATTCAAAACCGTACAAGCAAAACTTTGGCATGCTCACACGAAAAACACGGCTCATTACAACCTTCGTCGCAAATCCACGGAATTCAACGTGGGCGACATTGTAATGAAACGTGCGTATGTCCTGAGCAATAAGGACAAAAATTTTAGCAAAAAGCTAGCACCAAAATTTATTAAATGTCGTGTTACACATAAAAAGTCGCCTTTGGTGTATGTTTTAGCAGACATGACCGGAAAGGACTTGGGCACCTGGCACATCAAAGATTTAAAAATAATGGGTCTAAATAAATAGATTTCTTCTCGTATATGGACTAAAAGCACTACCTCGCTATTTGTCGTTTTTTTAATGCCACCTTTAATCTTTTAAGTGTTTGTACGGGTCATCAGTCCTATTTTTGACTGTCAACCCTTTTAAATGCTAGGACGCGTAAGCTGCCTTATAATGGTTGTTTTTGCTTATATAAATGCGTGATGTATGAAAGTTTGAATTTTGACAGGTATAAATACAAACACGTAACTTTTAAGAGCGGATTTTATTTTTTAATAAGTAGGTAAAATCCTTTTTGCGGCGCGCGGGGTAATGTAACGTTGCACGTTCATGATTAGCACTCTTTAGTTAGCAAATTTTAAATAACTATTATTTTACTTTAAATTAGGAATTAATTGTACATTATTACAGATATTTTATTAATTAACAATTTTAATCAATTATACCTACCTAATTATATTTACCAGTAAAAATCTTATTATTTTAATACCATTAACAATTTTAAAACGAATTATTTATAATCTAACATCTCTATGTAACTAAACAATTTTAATCAATTATACCTACCTAATTATATTTACCAATAAAAATCTTATTATTTTAATACCATTAACAATTTTAAAACGAATTATTTATAATCTAACATCTCTATGTAACTAAACAATTATATTAATAACAAATAAAATAAAATAAATAAAATAATATATTACAAATGCTTAACACTTGATCAGCGCGACTGTACGATGCGCGCGCAGATCTGCGCAATCGCTCGAGAAGATTCGATGCGCCCTGCGCCGGCGCTGACACCTCACCGCGACGTCTTCCAAGGCGGACCTACGTTTGTTGTGCGTTCACTAGTGCTACTACGTGTCATCTTACGCGCTAACAAACGATTGAAATTTTTATTTAATATCGGTGGCAGTCCGCACCCTAGTTTCTGACGTTATCAGGAACATACCTAAGTGTTATTTCGAGCCCCAATAGGGTAAGTGTTGAACAATTTAAAATATAAGTGTGCCCTTTGTGTTAGATTTTATAGTGTAAAATCTTATATGCAACGCTAGCCTTTACTAATATTTTCCTAACGTAGTTAGTTTAATAATGCCAAGTTAGTGTTTAATTTTAATTGTCGTTGATTCTGCTTGAGCGTTATTATTAATTGTCTAATTGCATAGCCTCCTGCCCGCTTGTAAATCCGTTCTGATTGAAACACTTACACCAACTATTAGCCGTTACTTTCTTATTACGCTTTTGGCTTCTTCGGAGTGTTCTCAATCGATGAGCGACGTGGCCATCTAGTAACACCGTGCGTTATTCACAGGGTGCTACGTTTGTAGCTAAAGACTACGGCTGCTGGCAATTGTCCGTCATCTCATTGACGTCACGCTACGCTCCCGTGACGTCACCGCCTCCAGGAGCACAACTGAATCACCGGCCTCATCATCTTCACCCGCTTAGACCATCTGGCGTACAGGGAAGTACCGGTCCGCGGAGGCAAAATTTCAGACGGGAATCGAACCCACGACCATTTCTTTTAAATATTAAATTTTTATAATCTTGCTGATCTGAGTTGTTGATTTATTTAATCCACCAACCTGAAAGGTCACACCGTAAACCTATAGCGGTTCTAAATACACGATGGTAATGAAATAAATTCTGAAATATTTACAGTTCAGTACAGGAAAAAAAATGGGTTGGCAAATGAAACGGTTGGGAAACGACACATTGGGCAAACATAAATATTTCGGCCAAACTGCAGGCTCCCTTTTTATCGACCCTAGATTAAAAAACCGGACAAGCACGTCGGATCATGCTCACTCAGTGTAGGGTTCCGAAGCAGTTACTAAAAATCACAAATCAATCAATTCTACTTTGTCCTGATAGTTTTCCGTTTAAGTTTGTTTTAATGTACTTTCATTTTCGATATTTTCAGTAGTTCGATATTTCCCAAACGGTGCCCCAAATCTACAAATTAATAATAGAGCTATAAGCTTGTATACAATTATAGCACACTCGATGTCATAATTAAAAAAATACCTTTGGTTTACTTGTATGGGTGTCCCAAAAAAAATGTATACTCGCTCTTATTCTAGCGTAATTCAAATGTATAGGTACTTATGCCAAATAACAGCTTTATAGTACCAAGAATCTCTGAATTAAACCGCAGACAGACGGAACTGGCGAAACTACAAGGGTTCCTTGTTTACTACGGAAGTATTAAAAAATTACCTATGTACGTTTTTTTCTTATTGATGCTTTAATTACCGAATGTCCATACAAGCGATTAACCTACATAGGAGAAGATTTTCATGATGGTCTGCTCAGCTACTTTTGATATATTCAGCATCAAAAGTAGCTAAGCAAACAACATGCTCAAAATAATCTAGACACGACGTATTCTCTTGACAATAGAGTCGAGTGCAGATCATTTTGACCTCTTCGGATGCGTACCTAATTCTGCTGCTGACTGGACGAAACCCTTGGTGCAAAAGTCTGTGCCTTCACCTTAACCCGTCGAATGATTATATCATATACACATGAGTGGAAATTTCAAATTCAAATAATCCTTAAATACAAATGTTGTATTTAAGTCACTCCACGGGTTAAACCAGTTTTTATTGCAAGTTTTACACCATTGATTTTTTTTTCATCCAGCATACTTCACCCAGAACATCTACCCAGCTTAATAGGGCAGCTCCGACTCCTTATCACTGACACAGTCATCGCAGCCCAGAAGCGGGCCATCCAGGCTTCGAGCATTGTGTACCGGAATTCCCTGGTATGGATCTGTCGGAGTGAAGGAGCTGTCGCAGATAAACAGTATGTGTGGGAGCAGCTTTCTTCTTTAAAGGCAAGTGGTTGTTTTGGTTATGTCACAGAAATGTGAGTTGTTAGGTTATGTGTGACAATATATGGAGTGGTGACCCTGTTTCGAAATTGAAGTTGACTCCTATTGACAGCCCTATTTCGTGATGTTAAAATACTTTTAATTATTTATTAGCAAAACGTGTTGCTGATTAGTTGGTGTACTGTACACTGTTGACGAAGCATGTTGCTGGTGATTTCTAATACATATTTGCCGAAGTTTGTTGTCGATTAATTTTTGTGACCGGACCTATGACATAATATTAATTGTGAAATATGTACAAGGGTATGTCCAGAAACACTTGCTATACTTTTTGTAAGTGAGGCGTACAAGGAGAAAGAATTGAAATGAATAATTTGAATTAGTTTCAACACATTGTTTTTTTGGTGATGTTTGAGGATTGTTAGAATTAATTGAATCATCCAAGAAAATGTGTCAAAATACGCAAATAATAGAAATGTTTTGTGTTCGACTGACGGAATTCGTTTATTCACGTCTATCAACTCGTTCCTATCAGCCAAAAATGCCAACGAATTCACTACCACAAACTATGTAAAGTATATAACTTGAACTTGCAAGATGTGTCGCTGGCACCTAACGGAACAATCTCGTTTCCAGCTGCTAGTTCTCAACATGATAGACAGTGACAATGAAGGCATCCGGACACACTCGATCAAGTTCCTCGAGGAAGTGGTTCTGCTGCAGACTGCTGGAGACAACCCCGAAGATGAGTTGAGCCTGGACAATCTGCCGCCAAACCTCACCTTTATCAAGAGGAAGGCGCTTGAACAGGAATCCGAGTAAGTGATATGATAGATCAGGGTCCCTGGACCCAGGGTCTATGCCCTTGTATTTTTTTCTCCATAGATTCATTGCTCTAGAGTTCTAGATCAACTCTCAGGGCCTCTATTCCCCCTTTTGACCGTGGTCTCACCCCTATGCCCCACTGGTGGGTCCACAAGTATTTTTTTCTCCCCACAGACTGACTGCAATAGATCAACTCTGAAAACCCTTATTTCTTTTGATTGGTTACAACGTTTTGATAGCTCTTATTTACTCGACAGTAATGGCGGTCGAGTTTAAAACAATACCATAACAGGTCAAAGGCAATATTTAAGCTGTAGAATAGAGGGTCGGTTGTGTTTCAACCCGGCTCTCAGTGGGAAAAAGGCAGCAAGTGGGCCTTGCTGACGTTTACGGGCCATGTTAACTGCTTACCATCAGATGGCTGGTTAGCCTTTTAAGGCAATAAAAAACCATATACCTGACATCAACAGGCAGTCGAACAGAGCCATGACAAAATTATAGTGGTTCTGTTTTGGCAATTTGGATATAGTACTTTAAATTGTGATGCCAAGAAATGCTTGAAGTAACGGTATTGGTTAATTTCACTTTGAAACTGAGCTTTCATAATACTTGATGCTTGAACAGTAGGTTCATTTGGCCAAATAAGCTACCTAGAATTGTAGATACACTTCTAAGTAGCTTATTAGTAGCCTAGAATCGGAGTCAGGAGGCATCGGAGCATGCACTGTTTATTAAGTTAGCATTAATTTTCTTTAGCATTAGTTTCTAGAGTTGTAGGTAATTCTGAACCTCTGCCGACCCCAGGGACGACGGCGTGAGATTTATGTATGTAATGTAATTATCTTTTTCAGGCATATCTTCACGCTCCTCGTCAAGTTCCACAACTCTCAGCACATCTCTAGCGTTAACCTGATGGCTTGTATGACCTCTTTGTGTCTTTTGTCCAAATTTAGACCAAAATTCATGCCTAGAGTCATACAAGCGCTGGGCGACTTACATACAACTTTGCCGCCCACTTTGTCGCAATCCCAAGTGAACTCAGTGCGTAAACATCTCAAAATGTTACTAGTAAACCTAATCAAACACCCATCTTCTAACGATATGTTCCCGCAACTCACTCAGCTATTGATTGACATCGGTATGACTCAGCAAGAAATCACCAAGGTTGTGCCCAAAGAAAAAAGGAATAAGCGTTTAGGGGAAATCAAAATTTCCGATGTACCGAGTAAGAGAATCAGAATCGATTCTCCCCAGAGCAACAGTCAAGGCAGTGACAGTAACAGTCGTAGTGATTTTAATTTGTATGACGATGATAGTCAAACCAGTGTGACCAAGCCTACAGTCACAGAAGACTCTCTTTTCGAAGGCATTGACAATGTAGAAAATATCGTAAAGATTGTAATGTCAACGTTACAAAATAATCTACCAAATGAAATGCCTAGTAGTTTCATGAGTTTGTACAAACCAATACCAAACGCTGGTAGTAAAGTTCAGAAGAGATCTCTAGCCAAAATGATGCTAAATCTCATCAACGGGGAACCTGCACCATTGCCGGTGCCGCCTCCTGTCGTAACGGAGGCAACTGTTAAAATACCCTTGCTCCGAGACGATGAAGAAAAAAATTCCCTAAAAAATGCAGTCGCTAAACTACAAGAGTCAACCAAAGCTGAAAGGGAAGCGGAAGAAGCTAAGAATAAGCAAATGGAGGACACAAGACAAGAGTTTCTCAAAGAAGAAGAACGAAAGACCAAGGAGAAGGAAAAGGTCCCTCCACCGCAGACGCCAACAGTTCCCAAATTAAAACAGAAGGTGAAACTACTCAAGTTGCAGGAAATTACTCGGCCTATACCGAAAGAGATTAAAGAAAAGTTGATACTGCAAGCTGTGGGAAGGATTTTAAACGCAGAGAAAGAAAGTGCGATTGGGGGTGCGTCGGTGATACGGGCGAAGTTCATCACTATATTCGCTTCAAGTTACACTCCGGAAATCCGTGAATTAGTGCTTAATTTTATATTAGACGATCCGGTGAACAGGATCGACTTGGCTATGTCGTGGCTTTATGAAGAGTACGCATTCATGCAGGGCTTCAGCCGCCACCCGGTGACGTTGCAGCCGAAGCTTCACGAGAAACACGACCAGAACTATAATCAGTTGCTCTGTGCGTTGATAACGCAGATAACTGAGCGCGGGGATCCCTTGATGGAGAGTGGGAAGGACATGTTGCTACGGAAGATATACCAGGAATCTCCGTTGGTGACTGAGGAGGCTGTAGACTATCTGAAACACCTGGTGGTGGAGGAGAAGATGGCCATTCTTGCGCTGGAAATACTGGAGGAGTTGTGTGTGTACAGAACGCCGCGTGCGCACAAGTACATCGCTGCACTGGTGTGCAATGTGTGTAAGTTACTTTTTATTTATTTATTTTTAAAACTATAATTTTGAATGTGCTAGGTATTTTTAAGTTACCATTACGTTTGAATTTCTAAATATGCATGGCCGAGCAGAGCCTTCTTGAAACGTCGTTTGGGTTTGTGCTTCTCTTTTACTCTCTCTCATACGCTCATTATATGAACCTTACCGATTCAGTAATCGTTAAACGAATTCTACGCTTATGAAGTTGCGGACGTCTAGTTTTACAAGATTTAATTTAACTTGCGCTTTTCGAATGTGAGTAAGCTTCATAATTCACAAGTTAATTTTGAACCAATTCCCTTTAAAATAGAATGGGCTGATATTTGGACCAATGCATTACTATGGTATCAAAGAACCGATATAATGATGGAATCGGGAGGTGGCGACAAGATATCCGCATTACTTAACGTAGACCCACCGTGTTCGGACTCATTACTTTGGTCTTGATAAGCAGATATATAATTTATAAAATAAAAGTACATTCGGCATCAAATGCTTCTCCCAATGATTTCTGACAGATACAGTTTATATAAAAGTTTATAGTAATACCGTCTGTATTCCTTTACAGTGAGCCCAAACGAAGAGATCCGCAACCTCGCTCTCAAGTCCACTCTCAAGATATACGAGCGCGGGAGCGACGCCGTGAAGAAGGTAGTTGAGAAGCACGCTCTACTCTATCTCGGGTTTATTTCCCTGGCGAACCCGCCGGGCGAGATCGCGCCCGCGCGTCACGGGATCAGGCCCAACTGGACCGACGAGTTGTACAAGATATGCTTGAACTTGGTCATGTCTCTGTTTATGGACAATGAAAGTGAGTGTTTTGAGATTTTATGTTCTTGTAAAAGACGGCTTTATCAGCAATATTTGGTTTTAACAGTACGCCGGCGTAATAGTCGTAATACCATAAAAAACCGTTAACTGCAATTATCGATGTAGGAAAACATAGATCCCGTGTAGGTAAATATTAAGCGTACCACCTTTTTCTTCTGTGTACAACACAGGTTGTAGCCAATATTATTGATAAACCGCAGATCGCTGACTGCAAACTTACGTACACTAATGCAGATTCACACATAGACACACCAGAAAAGTGGTACACTTTTGAAATTTAATTGAAAGCGGTTCATACATTTACTTTACGAAGAAAGGTCATGTGGAAAATGCGGTGCGAATTGTAGTTAATAAGCGCTGGTTAAGTACAAAAAATACTCAAAAACAATGGACATAATGAGTTGTAATTTTTTGTTTACCACCCCCTGAAATTAGATTATTCAATTTCGCTAGGCTATGTCATTTTGTCGTTGTGAGTACAGTAAAACATAACTGATATGGCTTACCGATGTACTTGCGCAGATGACGATTTTTTGAAGCGTGGGAACTAATCAACATGATCCACGCGTTGGTAGTATTCTGTGCTATTATTGGTTATTAGTGACGCCATCTTGATGCGCGCCCGCTGCGGGGTGGATAAAATAGATGCAATTTAATTTGCACCTTATAACTATTACGTACAAGTCTGATCGTTGGTTTTAGGACTACGCCGAGCGTACGCCGGATGTACAGTGGCGCCCTCATTCCTATTATTGTGTTTTCTAATAAACTAAAGTATTTCCTTAAAATTGGTCGGTAGGTTTTTGTACTACAAATGAAAACCCAACTTATAGGGTATATCACGTAGTTTAATAACAATTCACCTTCGAGCTATCAACTTAACGGAAAAAAGTAACCGACTTTTCCGGTTAAGCTGACTACTCAAGGAGTAATTGTTATTAAAGTGTGTCACGTATCCCATAAATTGTGTTTATACTTGCGCAACAAAAACGTATCGTGAGATTGCAAGGAATTTGGTTCAGTAGAAAACACAATAAAAGTAATGAGGGTGCCACTGGACGCTCGACATTTGCTCGGTGCAGTCTTAATAGTGCTTTCGGAAATGATCGGAATCGTTGTTCGTGTCTGCGCGAACGAAGATCCGCGACCCGCCATGTACAGATGTAGTGAATAATTCTTTCCCATCGTTTTTGTCGGATATGTTCGTATTTATCTAGCTTTCTCAATTAATTTCAGTACCCATCAATATGCCAACTGAGACAGCATAAATCATAAATTCATAAATCATAAATTTTATTGTGTATGGAAGTTGGGTATACATGGGTTATTACAATTACTTAATTAGTGTCACCAAGTTCTATCTTTACAGATGTACACACAATTTACTTACTTATGTTACCAAATAAGCAAAACAATAATAGTAGTAGTATGTCACAATAAAAGATTTAAATACGTAAACCAAATGAAAATAAAAATACAGTTTATATTAACTCCATTACATTCCGTCATTAATAATAATTAAAATCTAGTCAGGCTTATATTCCATGTATTCTTTTACGCTGTAGAAACATTTATTCACGAGCCACAATTTGATTTGATTTCTAAATATATTTATTTTATTTGATTTAAAACTATCCGGCAAATTATTGAAAATGCTAATACACATAATATAGCAATTTTTTGTTGTTAATTTTAGTTTAGCACCAGGCTTGTACAATTTATGCAAATATTGTG